>CM048745.1:246177577-246777577 GCA_026315105.1 Locusta migratoria | reverse complement strand
ATAAAAGTTAATAATTTATATGTTCAAAAAACAATTATACGCTACACGTTCCTGCTACATGTACTTTTGGTGAATGTATCAGAGAAACGGATAAGTCACAGCTTTCGGGTTTTCAAATGGTTAATTGCTCATATGTGCCACATATACGTTACTTCACGCCTCATCCTGGCCAGAATTTGGAACTGCATACATAATTGATTGCAAATTTTAACCAGAACGAAAAAGTAGAGCCATCCCATTCACTGATCCAAAGTTGGGTTTCATATAGTTATTATGTTGCAAGTCTCGTGTCTGTTATTATTGTAATACCATCTCACCGAAAAAAACTTTAATTATCCGCAATCTCTAGTGAAAGATATTAGAACAGGAGAAAACAACAATGCAAACATGAGACCAGAAAAAGCATGTTTACTAATACAGATACACTGAAATCTTACCTTGTTGCGGTGTTCCTTTCTGCGCTCTTAGTCTTGTCCAGTGTTCGGAGATATTCATTATGACTAGAGGGTGTAACGAAACAGAAACACTACCAACAGTTCCAGATGATGCCATAACACTTTTAGCTGGAGTCGTCTCGTCAACCTCCATTTCTGTTTTCTGGGAGTTGCTCATCTTGTTGCGATTAAGCGTATAGGTGAAATATGAATGAAGAAATAAATCTTCTTCCAAAATCGTCCACAAACGTTTCTAATACATCTTTCCACACATCATTTCTCTACCTTGTACATTGGCATGTTGATACTGATTACCTACGCCAAAGATGTAAACCATGAAATTTGTAGCATCGCTGACGTCTATTTTGTAAGTTTGCTCTCTGCTTGAATGAGATCTCCTTGAATGAGATCACAGCCGACTCTACACGAGTCGGCGGTGGTTACCCCATACTTCGACCATAGATATATCCCACAGGTATACATATGACTTCGGTTCGTTCGAGTTGAGCGAATATTGACATGGTAATTGCATCCATGGTGGGGCTACAGCTGTGTAATGAGTAGAAAGAGAGCCGTCAGATTTGGAATCATCTGTTTATTTTCTGGCAACCAGTTTCGTTGCACAGCGCCACTGTCTTTGGGTCACTATAGAAGTTGGTGGTGGAACATTAATCTCTTGTATTGTTCACGACAATATAACTGTCATACATAATACTGTGCATATGCCAGATGTCTTCCAGATAACATAGTGCAATAGTTAACAAATAACCCACATATAAAATCAAGAATAATACTCCTTATTAATTTTTCGAACCACCAGGGGGAAAAAACAGAATAATTATATAAAAACAAAGAATTGAAACTAAATTCAAAAGTCAGCTACACTTCCAAAAAGTAAAAAGAGCACATATCACTTGCTACTTTAATATTCCTGCACAGCCCACCCCCTGAAAGTGTGGAGCACCCAGGATTTACGGGTACTTAAATTTTACTTGTCTTCCTGCTCATGTATTGACGACTTGTTCCTGTGAAGATGTGGAAGATAATGTGGGCTGCTGTGCTGTGGTTTCATCTTGTATCGATGTAAGGTGTTCCACCAGATCTTAGTCCTTCTCGTTTGAGTGAGTGTCATCGTAATCTGGCCCTTCTAAAACCCATGCTGGCTTCACTCTCTCTAAGGAAACTCTATGGTTTTCTCGATTTGTGATATGTCCGTAGAATGGCTGACACATTTAACTACTCGGTACAGCCCAGTATACAGATGATGTCATGTGTTTTTGCACATGACCATGGATTTTACATATTAGTGAAGAAATTTGTTGGTACAGTAATGTAGTTGAGAAAGTTGTTAAATAGTCTGATGGGATTCTCAGTGGTTCCCCATAAACCAATTCTGTCACTGAAGCATTAATCTAAATCTTGAATGCAGTCCGTAATCCAAGAGAACCAGTGGTAACGCTTCTTTCCAGCTTTCTTGGTGGCACATGAGAGCTGCCTTCAGGCTCCAATGCCAGATCTCGACCATTCCAATGCTTGCTGGTTGCTAACTCATTGTATGGTGGTGTTGAAATTCGCATAAGTTAGCCCACTCATTGAACAGGCTGAACTCAAACTGGCGGCCTTGATCCATTGTGAAATGAAGAGGGCACCCGAAGCGAGCTAACCCGTGAGATACAATAACCTTCGCCACTGTTTCTGCTGCTATGTCAGTGATCTGAATGGCCTCCGGCCATCTCGTGCATCCGTCCACGGCCGTTAACAAATATCTGTAGCCATTAGAAACTGAAAGAGTACCTACATGGGCAAATCTTGCTGGTGATCCTATGAAATTTCCGATGTCTGCATGAACATGGCGTCCTACCTTGCAGCACTGGCATTGTAGGCTTGATAAAGTCCATCCTCTGGCGTCCTTTTTAATTGATGGCCAGACGAAACGTACTGTTTATAACTTGCTTGTGGCATTTGCTCCTGCAGTGAGCTAGGCTGTGGAAACTATCAAATGCTGCTTAGGAAACTGTTGCATAATGTACAGACACGCCTTCTGTTGTGATACATCACACCATACCTTAGCCTTGCTTCCTGGCAAGTCTATCTGCTGTAACTGTAACCCTGTTGTGTGGTCTGTCAATAATTTTTGAAGGTCACGGTCTGCTTCCTGTGATATGGCAACTTCTTCATAGTTCAGGAAAGTGGTTAAACCATAAACTTAAGAAAAGTAATCTGCAACTAGATTCTCTGCACCTGTGAGGTGGTTTATATCTGTAGTGAATTCACTGACAAACTCTATCTGCTGAAACTGTCTTGGTGAGCACTTATTGCTGATATTGTTGAAAGCTGAAACTTTGGGTTTCTGATCTGTGAAAATTGTTACTGGCCAGTCTTCAATAGATGGCCGGAAATGCCTGGCACTTTCGTACATCGCAAACAACACTGTCATACGCACTCAATTTTGTCTGTCTGGATTGTAGCTTCTTTGACAAGAAACTAACAGGTTGCCAATATCCTGTTGTTACAAGGCTGCTCTGATGGCGACCTGGCTGGCATCTACTACAATGCTCAATGTTGCTGCAGCTATGGGATTTGAAAGAAATACTGCTTCCCCTAAGCTTTTTTGTAAATCACTAAAAGCTTTATTCATTTCTGGTGTCCACTGCAGCCTTTGGTTTCCTTTAGCATTCTTGCCCTCTGGTGTATTGGTAAGAGGTGCCTATGTTACTGCAGTAATTGGCAAACGACGACAGCAAACGTTTACCATATCGAGGTAGCATCTAAGTTGTTTATAGTATGTAGGTTTAGGCAGATTATATGATAAGTCTATTTTTGCAGGTAATGACTGCACACCATCAGCTGAAGCTAAATAGCCGAGAAAAGTTACTTGGCTTTTGCACATGTTACATTTCTTTTCATTTAACACTACACTGTATGTGTCTAGCTTCAGTCATACCTTATGAAAATGTTTATCATGTGATTGAGGATCCTCTAAAAATATCAAAACGTCATCCAGGTATGCATAACAGAAAGGTCGTCCCTGGAGCACTACATCAATGAATCTTTGCCAGGACTGGGCAGCACTTTTCAGTGCAAATGACATAAACGGGAATTCTAACAGCCCAAAGGGTGTAATTACCGTTGTCTTTTCCATGTCAGCTGGGGCCACCAGAATCTGATTATGACAATCCAGTACTGAGAATAGTTAAGCAGTTGGTAGGGCGTAGGTAAACTCTTGAATATTCGATATGGGATACTTGTTAGGGACAGTTCTTGCGTTTAACCAGTGGTAATATCGACAGGGACGCCATGTACCATATTTTTTGCATACTAGGTGGAGGAGGGACGCACACCTACTGTCTGATCGTCTAATTATTACAGCCTGGAGCATCTCTTCGAAAATTGTTTTAGTCTCTGCTAATCGCACACGATCTAATCTGCAGTTGGGTCTTGACACCAATGGGGCTGGTGTGGTTCGTACATAATGCACTGTATTGTGCTTGTCTACTGGAGTCTTTATGGCTTCTTGTTGTGGAGACGATTTATCTGAGCTATTGATTACCCCTATCACAACATCTGCCACAGTGCCTCTAGAACCTTTTATCCTGACACAGTAGTGAGGCAGTCATTTGTCAAGTCTACTGTGAGTTCAAAATGACACAATAAATCTGCACCTAAATTGATTGTAAAATATCCACAATTACGAAATACCACTTATAATGAGTATGCAAACCGTTCTATCGTTAGCTTCTTACAACCATGTGTGTTTATGCTTGAATTGTTGACTGTTATCAATTTCAAAGGCTCCTTTTTACATCCCTTCAAGAAGCTGTTAACCGGCAGAGTACTAGTGAACGCTTGCAGTTCCAAGTTGTGAAGCCGGGTGGCCATATTTTCCATTGTGACTTGCAGCCATCATATCCCCTCAACAATGTTTGGTTTTTGCCTTGGCTTGTGGATACACTGTTTAATTTCGATCTCTCGGAGAAGTCTGATGAGTCATGGTCGGCTTCCATTGTAAGTGCGACAGCTGACCTCTTTATGGAAGCTATCGCTGTCGACTATACAGTGGCAAAAGCTCGGTCAGTTATCTACAGTAACATATCAAGAGACTGTCCTTCATAAGCAATCAATGTCAGCTGAAGTTCTTGGGGAAAGTGTTGCTACCAGACGTGCAGTAACAAATCATCAGACATTATGCTTGTGTTCACTATAGCATGTAAACATCTCAAAAATTCAGATGGACTTCTATACCCTCGTTTTTCTTGGAAATACTACCTGTGAAATTCGCTACTTAGGTAATTTCATGTGCCGGCCGCGGTGGCCGAGGAGACTGAGGTGCTCCAGTCACGGTCTGCACGGCCACTACGGTCGGGGGTTCGAATCCCCCCTCTGGCATGGATATTTGTGCCGTCCTTAGTCTTAGCTATTTCATAGGTAGTTTGTCAGCTTAGGGACTGATGACCCCGTAGTTGTCCCATAAGTTCTACAAACATTTGATTTTTTAATTTCATGCAGCTATCAATTAACGATGTTTTAAGTGTGGTGTAAGATTCTCGGGCCTGCAGAAGTAGTATCGTATGCTTGTGGCGTGTCCATTATTGACAGAGCTTGTATGATCATGGACTCCATTTTCCTATTATACTTCGCCGTTGCATGTTCCAAAACTTCAGTCTGCTGCTTTATAAGTCGTATCTCTTCGTTTACGGCTTGAAGAATATCATTAGTTTTTTCAATGTTAGTTTACTCCTCGCACCATCAAATCATTTCATAAGTTTACTTTTTTCCTCGAGGTCACCAATCATGCAGGTAAGAAATTTAATTGCCATCCAAAACCGCAAATGATACTCCTTATTTATTTCTCAAACCACCAGAAAATAAAAAATAACAGAATAATTCTATAAAGACAAAGAATGGAAATTAAATTCAAATATCCGCTGCTCTTCCAAAAAGTAAACAGGGCACTAACTGCTACTTTAATGTTCCCACAGTGTCATAGGGAGGATCAGCCACCTCATCCTATAAAGCGCCTGAAGATTGTGGCGTGGTCTGCTGAATCTTGTTGCATGTAAATAAACAGATTTTCACACCTGACAGCGAATAAGTTCCAAACTGCCTCTGATTCGAATGCACGTTTTAGAGGAGTCGCAACTCCTTTGCTAAATCAAAAGTATGATTTTTTTTAATGTTTAAAAGTATGCACTTAGAAAATATATTCGAAATATTTGTAGAAGTATTTTGTCCAACGTTTACATATTCGTTGTTTTGCCTTTTTTACGCTCTACTGTGTAATCCTTTTGAAGCCATCAAGTACTGTGGCTCTTCCATTGCACACAATAAATACATAAACAAACACAGTGTTCAATTTCACAACACTAGTAATGATGGTTTGCATGTGGGTGGTCTTTAGCATAATGCAGAAGGCACAATGCATTGTGCATAAGCAGACTACAATACAAGATGGCACTATAACATGAAATATACTTATGTAAACATTTGTTCATGTGCTCCTATGTGTTCTTAAAGTGTTTCATTATTTAAATAATTACTTTACAAGACAGAAATTGACTGAAGCTCTGAATTAGTGTATATACATTTACTCACTAACAGCTGGTATTACTTTATGTATTTAGATTATATGAGTAGGACAAATTTAATCAAATGGTCTCATTTATATTGACATCTTAAATTTTGCTATGGAGTGGTACTATTTATTGTCTGGTATGTATTGTCAATTCTGATGAACTAAAATCTTGTGAATGTCTAAACGTAACCAGCGCTGGGAAACATCGAATTCCCTTCTGTACTCTTAGTTTTGTCCAGTGTTCAGATATATTTATTATGATTAGTAGAGAATCAGAAACACCACCAACAGTGCCATATTATGGCATAACACTTTTAATTGGAGTTGTCAGCCTCCATTTATGTTTTCTGAGAGTTTCTCATCTTCTCATTAAGTGTGTAGGTTTTGGGATATTATGGGCGATAGTATCCTGTAGTCGAATAATAACAGGTGCAATAATAACAAACAAACTGTATTATTTGTTACAAACGTCCGTACAGTTACCGTAATTGTAACACACTGTATATGGCGATAGAGGTTTCAGCCCCTTAGGGCTCGCCAATCCCTCTCCCTCCACTCCTGGCAGGGAGTGCTGAAGTTGTGTTGCAGTGTGGTGCACGTCGTCTCTGGAGATGCTATCCAGCTAGTCTCATAAAGATCTCTTGTCTGCCCATCTGAAATTAATTTAGTCACAGGGCAACTCGGGGGTAAGCTAAGTTATAGAGCAAGTCAAATATTATACGGTGGTAATTGGCTAGATCGAAAGGTTGTTGCCTCTCCAGTGACATGTCACAACAAATTGGTTTGGTGGTTCTGGGTGCTGGGCATTGTCTTAGTTCTAATCCTGTGCCACTGCCTCACAAGAATCGTTATGGGTTCATATCTGTTGCATGTCCACCTAAAAGGTTATCGAAATCCATTTGAGTGTTCATGACTACTAGGCGTAACAGGTAGTCCGCTACCATATTATCCACTCCGTGCATATGGCGAACGTCTCTTGTGAACTGTAAGATGTGATCCAAGTGCCTAAACTAGTGCAGTGTGGCGTTGGCTGATGGATTGTTTACTGCATCCACTAATGGCCGATGGTCTGTGTTGATAGTAAGCAGTCTTCCTTTGATATAGTTGGGGAAGTAGCACACCAATTCATACATACACAGTGTTTCACTATCAAAGGTCGACCACTTCCTTTGAGAGTTCCTTAGTTTCCTTGAGGAAAAACGGAGAGACTGTATCTCCCTGGCAGTTACTGCTGTAATACAGCACATATCTCTGTCGCTCATGTCTGATTTGATGAAATGAGCATCCGGATTAAGGTAGTACAAGTGCGACGGTGTGCGATATTGAATTTATGGGACGTCATGTAGGTAGCTGTACCAATAACGTCCACACTCTTTTATAACAATCTTTACTAGTCGCTCGATATACAGAGTTCTTTAGCAAACACCAAGTACACACAAACAAATCGCACGCTACTTAAGTTTACAGTCCAAAGACCACCGTCTGTCAAAGATATCACACTTCATTGCTGGTGGTGATCTCGGAGGAGTCGATCGCTGCCACAAATTTAATGTTGTTGAATGCGGTTTGCATCTTTGTGTTCATGTTATCTTCCTTTTCCCTGATGTATTCCCCCCCTCCTCCCCCCAAAGAGCCTGTGTGTCGGGTAGCAGAGTTTCAGCCATGTGCAGTAGGTGTCGTCGTTAGAAATTGAGGACGCATACAAATGTATGTAGTTCTTTGTAATCTGTGGGGTTTAACCGATTATAATTTGTTCGATTTTTTCCTGTGTGGGTTGTATGCCTATTGCGTCGACTAGATGTCTGATGAAAGTGACACAAGGCTGCTGCAGTTGGCGTTTGTGCGTGTTGACCTATAACTGTGTTGTGACAGTCTGTGGTACACTTCATATCGTTGTCGTTTGTGTTCATATACAGATTTCTAGAATATGATTAAATTGTCTAAACAGCAGTAGAAGTGTGGCATACTGAAAAACAGCCCGTCACTGAATCTTTGCCCAACTTGTATGGCGTTTTTCAACCCAACTGCCATGAATAAGAATTCACAATAACTAAATCGAATGATAATGCCCAATTTTTGATCGTTCTCTGTGGTCGCTAGTTTGGAGTATATCTTTTACAGTCCAGCACGCTAAAGATGATTGTCCCTGCCAACACGCGTGCAAAGTCTTAGATATTTGGGACCAGGTAGCTATGGATAATCATTCTAGTGTTAGGGTAATGGTACTCACCACAGAGACGCCATGTGCCGTCTTCCTGTAGTCAGTAGGGACAACGGTGTATGGGCAGTTCCATAGTAGTATTAATACTCTAGATGGTGGCATATGTAAATAAGCTAAGTATTTTGTTTTGTTAGGGCGGTTCTGGGGGGCGGAATCCTGTTGTCTGATCTGTCTGCAGAGATGTAAGCATTGTTGTTGAGTAGTCCTAGGGTGACCAGACGTCCCGTATTTTACGGGATCGTTCCTTAATTTGGCCTAAGTGTCCCGTTGTCCTGACAAAATAAATACGTGACATATATTGTCCTTTTTTTTTTTTTTTTACTAAAAGTCCCATATATTTTGAAATAGCGTGTTTTTAAGTAATGTGCAGGGTAACCAAATGGAGAACAAATGTGATCATAATCAAACAATAAAGAAAATAGGCCTTAACTCAAATCCAATAAGAATCTATTTTTTAATTTCTTTGGTTGGCATTACATAATGCCTGCACATGGAATATGCGGCTTTTCCAACATCAAAAAATTCAGTCGTTAATTAGGTCATCACTAGAAGTTGGCGCACTGCAAGGGTCTGAGTCCTTGAATATTTCAGGTTCATTTCACAAGATGTTAATTGATTATATTGCGAAATGGACTTACCCATTTCATGTGCTGAAACCATGAAACTGGGTTCAGGTCAAATATCTTCTTCTTTGGAAGTCTGTCTAGCAAAGTCTTAAAAGTTTACTGGAGTTTGGTGAAAATATTTTGAAAGAAAGATGTGAAATTGTGTTTTTGGGGAATTGAACCATGTTACAAATATATGTGAACAAAAAATGTATTAAATAATGCGAAACGAGTAAAAAACGATCTCTCACTTTCAACTATTTTCCCTCTGAAGATATCTGATGAAAAAATTTGTAGCTCATTAACTGTTTTGTGCTACCTGTACCTGGCACTAATGCTGTTACAGAAAGTGTTTCCTCCAACACAATTACTTTATGGACTGTGAAAACAAAATATTTAATTTTCAAAGGAAATAATTATAACAAGAACTGTTTTTCACAATACTTCATGAGTTGATTATTAAGAAAATCAATGAGAAAATTCCGAATTACTAAACGATACACATACTTGTACAAAATATAATTGAGAGAGAAATAAGTAAATTTCGTAACTAATAATAACTACCTTTTCCACGCGATCCGTAACGTGCCGCAATCTTCAGTACCCGAAAGTGTTCTGTATTTTGATTTTGTAAATCTGGTAGCCCTAGGTAACCCACTCGTGAAAGCAGAAATACCATCAACCTGCTTGCAGGAGCTGTCTCACCAAGTATAATAAGTGTTGACTCACCCTATTCACCAACTAGTAGTTGTGTAGCTATCTTGTCGTTCACAGTGTGTTAGATAATCTGTAGTTGTTGTTGGCATCCTTGCAACTGATTGTTCAGGTCAGAAGGCGGCTGCGTAGCTGATCGTTCTTAGCACTTTGTTTTTTCATTTTCTATAGAACAACGTGTAGGCTGTGATCTTTTCGTAAAGATCCTGCACATTGTAGCATATTGTAGTGCAAGATCTGCTGCAGATCCCATGTCTTGTGGTGGAGGCGGAGGGCCTGTGGTAGCCAGCAGTCTGACACTGCAGAGGCCCCCTACAGAATGTAGCCTTATAATAACAGAGCCCTGTTGAGATCCAGTATGAGACAGGTTCCACCCTTTTGGCCACAAAGAGTGTCTATGGGCAAGGTGTGTGATCATCAAGCCTGAGTGTCACAGAAGTTGTCACCATTATCGCTATTATTGAATGATTTGCAACTCGAAGTTGTATGGTTTAAGCCTTGTGAGATGTAAAGGTAGCATGCTGATGTCCACACCCATCTCCACAAGAAAGATACTGGCGTAGTCAGCAGTAATAAACGAAAAATTCGCTCTCCAACTGCCTGCGTGTGAAGTGTGTTATATATTTTGGTATATCCCATAGACATGTTGCTTTATTTAGGGAGGTCGGCTGCTGTGCCTAAGCCAGTCCGCCATTTTAGTTTTGGTAGCTACACATCTGTCGGCAGTGGCGTGCAACGGCGCCCAATCGCCATGTAACCAACAGTAGCCACTTGATGTTTTATTTTGGCTGGGCTGTGTTGTAGCAGACCAAGCATCTGTCGCCTCCTACTTTTGTTTATGTTTTACAGGTGCCAGGTCCATGTGCTGTGATTTTTGCGGTTCTGCAGTAGTCATAGGTGGCTGGTATCCAGTTTTGGGAGGGGGGGGCAGGTTTCCCAGTTCTGTGTACCGTGTTTATCGCTGTCTCCGCTGCTGCTGTCACCCTTGTCTTTTATGCCCCACAGTCATCGTTGGTGTGGTGGTAGGAGGTAGGTGTCCTGGCGCTGATCAGTGTCCAGTGGCGTGCGACTGCTAGTATCTACATCTACATGGGATGCTCCACAAATCACATTTAAGTGCCTGACAGAGAGTTCATGGAACCACCTTTATATTATTCACCTACCATTCCATTCTCGAATAGCGCACTGGAAGATTTCTCTTATTTTATTCTGATGATCATTTCTATCTATGTAGGTGACAGTTAACAATATATTCTCGTATTCAGAGGAGAATGTTGGCGATTGGAGTTTCATAAGTTGACTACGCCTCAGCGATAAACGTCGCCATTGTAATGATTCCCATCAAAGATCCTTTATCATTTCCGTGTCAATACAAAAAGGGTGGCTCTTCTTTGTACTCTTTCAATGGCTTCTGTCAAACCCACATGATAAGGATCCCACACTGGGCAGCAATACTCCAAATAAGGATGGACAAGCGTCTTTAGTGTTGTCTTTAGTTGTTCTGTTGCATCTTCTAAGTGTTCTGCCAATAAAACACAGTCTCTGGTTTGCCTTTCCTATGACATTATCTACGTGTTCTTTCCAGTTTAAGTCTGATGTAATAGTAATTCTTAGGTGTTTAGTGAAGTTTGCAGCCTTCAGATTTAATTGATTTTTCTTTTAAACAAAGTTTAACAGATTTCTTTTCGTGTTCTTGTGGACGACTTCACACTTCTCATTATTTACTGTCAATTTACAATTTTTACACGATGCTGATATCTTATCTAGATCGTTCGCAGTTGGTTTTGATCTTCAGATAGCTTTACTACACGATAAATGACGACGTCATCTGCAAACAATCTAAGATAGCTGCTCAGATTTTCTTCCAAATCGTTTATATAGATAAGGCACAGCTGAGGACCAATAACACTACCTTGTGGAACTCCGGATATCACGACTGTTTTAGTCGATGCCTTACCATCGATTACTACAAGCTGTGTCCTCTCTGACAGGAAATCCCCTACACAGTCACAAATCTGGGGTGATATTCCATAACCACGCAATTTGATTAAAAGCTGTTTGTGAGGTACGGTGTCAAAAGCATTCTGGAAATGTAGAAATACGGAATCAATTTGAGATCCCTTGTCGATAGCACTCATTACTTTTTGTGAATAAAGAGCTCGTTCTGTTTCACATGAACGATATTTTCTAAATTCATGTTGACCTTGGGTCAATAGATCATTCTGTTCGAAATAATTTATAACATTTGAATACAGGATCTTATTGACCAGAATAGACGCATTTACAATGGTGTTTCTGTGTGGTATAGAAACACTCTCTGTAACTGGTCTGATAGTACGGCGATATGGGCCAGTTTGGTAGTAAGATGGTATCAATTTTCAGGCACAGTTTGTGCAATAATGCTAACGGTATGTTGTCGCCCAGTGTTGTCTCGTTTATGGCGATTTGCAATTGTTGCTCCAGCAAGTGTGGTAATTGTTGCAATATTAGTGAGTTCACCATCTCCTACTTGTGTGAAGTTAGAGTACTGACCAGTAAATCAATGATGAGATCTGCTTGTTCACCAAGATGGCTGATGAGTACTATCAGCTTGCTCCAGCGTCCTTGATCCCTGGTGTCTTCATCAGACATTTGCATAGAGAAAACCACACTTCTTGTGAGTCTGTTTGGATGGGCAGCAGGTGGAGTTTGATAGACAGTGGGACGCTCTTGTAGTAATTATATTGTGTTGGCTCCTTTGAGTAGTCACCATGCAGTAGTTACAAGGTGTTGCTCTGGGTCAGCAGATGTGGCCTGGTGGGGTATGGCTACTTTCTGTTTTATCTGTCAGTATAGCGTGATGTGATAATCTGGTTGGGGTCGAGGTGCAGTGTGCGCTTGTGTTGTTTTTCCATGAGCCCAATGTGTATACTACTCCAGTAATCACAATGTGGTCATCATGGTTGTTGTGCTGTGTAACGAACTGTAGCATATGGTATGGGTGGGGGTGGGGGGAGTAAGTTTGCACACATGGCAGTTTAATACACAATGCAGTAGGTGGGGTGAGGTCACAGTCACTCGGAGGCCAATTTGAAACAGGGGTCCATGTGGTGTGCCTGTAAGATTGGCGGCAAGACATGTAGACGTCATTGGCTGAGGTTGTCTGTCAACGTGGTATGGGGTGCCCTGTAGCTTGAGAGTGGTGTCAAGCTCGAACTTGATGCTCTTCAATGTCAGTAAGTGTGGCATAGCCAGCACGTTGTAATTCTCATATCCAAGCTAATGACATGGGTTTTGTGGCATACAGATAATTGTTGATGTGTGGTCATGGCAAAATGGTCGAATCGTGCGTCTGTATCTGAACATGGTGGGCGGTGGTGTACACAGGTATGGGCTGTAGATTGGGGAGTGGTGTGTCCAATGGGGATGAGATGTCTCGTTTGAGTTCTACTGTGTGGCTGAGTTCTACTGTGTGGCGGCCGTGGCATCACCCGTATGAAATGTGGGAGTGAAAGTGGTTTGTGAAAGTTTGCCATTGTGTTGAAAATCACTGTTAAGTGGCACTATTCCTGAGACCACCAAATAAATTGACCTGAATGTTTATTTGTCGTCACTGAGTTTTTGGCGTTTGTTGCATCACTCTGGTTGGTGTCCATAATTAGCCTGTAAATTTCTGACGTATTAATATCGGTAGACTCACTCGGTTGACAGGAGGAATTACGAGTAGCATTAACTCTAACTGACTGAAAATCAATTGGAATATTGCATTCGAGAATGGCGTGGGTGGTAGTGTGGAGCCATTTCTCATAACCGCTGATCGTTGTCATTCCTTCATTATGTAGTCGAGATAAACACTCTTAGCACTATTTCAGTGTTCATTAGAGGCACTGTGGTTGGTGGAAGTTCAGTATCAGTCTTAATGGATCCATTGATGTGACAATGGTAGCATTGCTCTATGGGTACTGAACACTGAAGAAGTGCAATTGCCGTATTCTAGCGGTGACAAGTCGTCACATAAAAAATCGTGACATTGTCTATCAGCGACGGTAGCTGACTGTCCGTCGCTCTGCATTGGATCCACTTTGCCGAGGAGTAGGATTCTCGCGTCGACTGAAGGTGCATCAACTTGTTGCACGAAAATGTCATGGTGCGGTCGTCAAAAAATTCGGGGCCACCAACTTAGGTTTCGGGATATTACGGGCAATAGTATCCCGTCCTTGAATAACAACAGGCGTGATAATAACCAAACCCTCCTTGATAATAACAAACGTACTTTATTATTTATACAGCTTGGTTACAAACATCTGCACGCTTACCGGATTCATAACACACTGAGTACGGTTTGTTCAGCGATATTCTTTGGGCCGGAAGTTCATAGAGGTTGCGTCCCCACAAGGGTGAACTTACTGACACGCCAGGCAAGCGTTGGGCTGACCCCATGAAATTAGAACAAAGAAATGACAGTCTTCTTCCAAAATCGCCCACAGACGTTTCTAATACACCTTCGCTATATTGTACATTGGCATATTGTTACACATTACTGAAGCAAAAGATATAAACCTAAACAATGAAAATTGCAGTGACGCTCATATATACAGGAATAAAAAAAATGTTTGTATAGCTTATGGGACTTAACTACGGGGTCATCAGTCCCTAAACTTACAAACTACTTATGAACTAGCTAATAGTAAGGACAGCACAAATATCCATGCTTGAGGGGGGATTCAAACTCCCGACTCCCCTCAGTCCCCTCGGCCACCGCAGCCGGCTACAGGAATAAATTTGTAACTTCTTGTCTGATGATATACATTTATAACCTCAGTACATTCAACTTGAATGAATATTAGCAGATCCATTGTGTCCATAGTGGAACTAATGATGGGGCTACAGCTGTATAACGTATCATGAGTGAAAAGTGCGCCATCAGCTTTGCAGTCATCTGTTCATTATCTGGCAGCCAGTTTCGTTGGCCAACGCCACCATCCTTGGATCATTTATAAAAATGGATGCCTGCAACTTACTTCCTTGTATTGTTCATGATAAAGTAGCTGTAATTCATAAGCTTGTAGATATGCCAATTGACCTCCCAATGTCATTGTGTCACAAGGAGGATAGTAAGTCAGCCCTAAAAACCACGAGTGCTGGAAGTTACCAGAGGACTTGATGCCATGATTTCAATATATTCATTAAACATTCAAGGATTTGTTATGAGGACGAATATAGATTTTGTTGCAACTCGTTTCACTTGCAGTTGATCTCTTAGGGTTTACCTAATCACAAACTCGTAAATTGATAAATATTCGGAAATAAACAGCAAACTTTTTCTTTTAATGGAATGCTATATATTTTACTGTCATCAGTTATATTTAGATTCACAATCATGATTTTGATCCTTATTGCTGTAAATAGTAATGCTATATGATGTGTTGACAAAAGTGAAGCAGGATCATACCAGTATGTTGACTACAAGATTTTATTTTTCTATGATGTTTCAATTCTGGCTACTGACGCAAAACATTTTTGATTTGGGCATAATTATAGAATTTAAAACTAAGTTTCATGAAACCAAATTATGGTGATTTGAGCGTGACATGTTTTTAAGCATCTCTGACAATTTTAAAATTTTATATGGTACATGAAAATGGCTTTTTCAACCGTCAAAATTGTAAATTAAAAAATAAATGACACATATTACTAGACTGGCACTGCCGTATACATTATCATTGCTGTCACTGAAGTCTCGACCCCATATTTCTATACTATAAATGTACGAGCCCTTGTATGTGTATTTACAGAAAACAGTCGTAAAATACAGATGAATCCATGTAACTATGCTCTCTTTAGAGTTTTGCAATAATGGTGAATTCATGTGTAGTATATAGCTGTAATTTTTCGTGCAGCAAACGGAAGATGCCAGTATATACAGTGGTGAGTTCATTCATTTCCTGTTTATATTAATCTGTTACCAATTTAATTTCACTTCGGCTTATCTCTCATTAGTATGGTCGTTATGAAACAGCCATTTGTCGTGGATAATACGTAGCTTTATTCTTTTGAGTGTTCTCACGAAAACTACAGTTTACTTTGATACACATAGTAATAAGTCCCGTTAATTTGCGGTTTTTATTAATCTGTTGCGAGTTTCGATCAACTTTGGGCTTTTCTTTCAATAATATTACTGTTAGAAACATGCAGTTTGCCATGGATACATACCACTTATCATTATTCTTCTCAGCGTTTTTCCAATAACTACATCTACTTTAACTAACTACTAATTGTTACGACGACATTTCGCGTCAGATGATCATAGTAGTACGATTAGAAAACTTTTTGACTTGAGGTAAAGCAAGATGGCGGTGACAAGCATCAGTCACATAGCCAAGTTTACTAGCCTAATAATGTATGTCTGCGGTTCAAATCCTGCCAGTGGCCAAAAAATTTATTTATTGTATTTACTATTTCTAGAATGTTCTATGTGTATCTTATTATTGATGTACTCGTAAGTTTCAGAAAATACTTTATAAATAGTGGAGTATTCCAGTCAGGAGGCAGCCTGTTCTGAGTGTACGCTTCTGCTGTTACAAAAACAGTGTGTTACTCTATTTACGACCCAGCCTTCGAATTCACCTACAGTTTTCAAAGTGATAGTATTTGGAGTTGCCGCGTATATTGCAAAACATTTGCAACATTGTGGCTCCGAATCTCCGATTAGGCAGCATAAGAGCCGTGATCTCCATGGACAAGAACTGGAATACAAAGGATATACTAACTATATCCTTCTGAAGGTTTGTGCCATCAAAAGACCCATGGAAAACAGCGGTAAGCGGTATCAGACACCCATCGGTGCTCTTGGGAGACACTGGACAGGACCCAAACACATGGCTGAAAGGATTCGACGGAGTTGCCAAGTATATTAGGTGGGATCACACAATGTGCTTAGCGATCGTATATTTCTACCTGGAGGGACAGCCCAGTAATAGTTTGAAAAGAATGAGAAGCTTGATAGCTGGGACAAATTCAAGGCGAAAGTTAAGAAGACGTTTGTAGACCATCAGCAACAAGTCTGTTTACCAGAAGAGCAATTGAGGAACAGTTCCCAAAGACATGGTGTGTCAATGCAGTCGTATATACAGAACGTTTTGGCCCTATGTCACATAGTTAACCCAGATATGACTGAGTCCAATAAAATTTGACACTTGATGAAGGGCGTTGCAGAAGACATGTATCGAGCTCATCTGATAAAATACATATTAACAAAACAAGAGTTTTTCCAGTGGTGCCAAAAAATTGAAGAGATGCAACAGAGGAGGACTGGACGAAAGACATACGACAGACTCCCAAATGTAGTCCCTATGGCCATTGTGAAAGACCTACATGACTTTGCTCCCCTCATATAACAAACTGTAAAGGAAGAATTACAACAGATTGTGGCAGCCAGGACTGTTGGACCAAGCGAACATCAGATTATGGTCTTGGATGTCAGTCCTGTACGTCATGAGCTATCCGACGCTGCTGAGGAGGAGGTATTTCAAATATTATCGCCTGTCTACCCTGACAGTAACACCCAACGTGAAGAATGGCATGGCCCTGCTATGACTTACGCTGTAGCCTCCAAATGGCAGCTTAGGACTGATGCAGCCACAACCTACTATGTCGGCATTATGACACCTCACAGGAGGACAGATATCTGGAGGACAGTAGACAACATGCCATTGTGTTTTTACTGTGTGCTTTCTGGGCATGTTTACAATCATTATACCACAAGATACCAACTCCCCGGAGCAATCCTTTCGACATCAGTCAACTGCAGATGATTACTGTCGACCTATGGGGTCAAGCCCATCGCCATATCCTGCATGTGGTAGCTCTCCAACATGCCGCCGCCGTTCACCATTGCCTTACACATATACCAACCGTTCGCCTAGCCGCCATGTCCAGGAAAACTATGCAAGACGACCATCTATGGAGGTAAACTGCCAGAGATGAAAATCCTGCATGCACGACAGTCACTAAGATGTAAGGAAATCTCACTGACGAAATCATTGACAGGCAACCTGTCTGGGCACTAATCGATTCAGGAGCTTCCTTTTCTGTATTGACGAATGATTACCGCCGCAAACTATAGGAGACAGTGTTCTGTGATACAAGAGCAACTGTGCTGAAAGTAACAAATGGAAAATACATCTGACTGGCAGGAACCTGTGTCTCAAGAGCAACTCTCAACAACAGAGAACAGCCATTTGTATTTGTCGTTTTAACAGAATGTAGCCATAATGCCATCTTCGGATGGGACTTCCTTCGGCCATCCCTGGCTGTCATTGACTGTGAAAGATCTGAGCTACAAACTGAGAAAGCTGTTCCAAAGAGTACATATAATGCATACTCTCCTTGGAGTTTGTTTGCTGTCAAGAATGTTTAAATCCCTCCAATAACAATGAGAAGAGTTCCAGTCAGCAGTCATGATGACCAGCTGAACTTTGAAGTGCTTGTCGATTACAAAACCCTAATTAGTATAATGAAGGAACCTATGTACCAGGGCTATCATAAGCATTACAGGTCGTCGAGGACAGCTTTGGGTCATTAATTTTCACAAGCAATCACAACTCATCCATAAAGGTATGTATATTGGACCAGCTGAACCAGTCCAGGACAGTGAGCTCAATATCATTGGTGATGTCTCATGCTCTGCTGTTAATGCTGACAACACAAAAGAGGAAACTACTATGACATTGCATGTCAGGCCCAGTCTGACCCAGGTACACCATCAGCAGATGTTAGCTATACTACACCAATTTTTGGGTGCTTTCAGGGCTAGGCAGGAGAAGAGCCAGATGAAATGGCCATCGATAAAATATTGTATCAATACTGGGTTTCATCCACTAATTAGCCAGTGTGAGTATAGTGTCTCCAGATGAAAGTCGTATAATTTGGGAGGAAGTGCAGAAGATGTTGAACAATGACATTATTCAACCTTCAGATAGTCCTTGGTCGTCTCCAATGGTTGTCATGAAGAAGAAGGCTGGCCATGACGTTTCTGTGTCGGCTATCGGCGGCTGAACAAAATCACAAAGAAAGAGTCTACCCATTGCCGCGCATTGACGACACCTCAGACTGCTTGAAAGGAACTATGGATATGCAGAAAGGTTACTGGCAAATCGAGGCTGACGAAGCTGACAGGGAGAAGACTGCTTTTATTACACCTGATGGCCTCTATGAATTCAAAGTCATGCTGTTTGGACTATGTAATGCTCCGGCCACATTCAAAGGCATGATGGACAACTTTCTTCGATATATTAAATGGACGGCATGCCTTTGATATCTAGATGACAATTGCGTTTTCTCAAGGATATTTGCAGAAATTTTAGCCGCCTGTCAACTGTGTGAAGATTACAGGACTCCGCCTAAACCCAAAGAAATGGCTCTTCATCAGAAAAGAGACAAAAGTCCTGGGGGCACCTAGTGAACAGAGACTGTTTCCGTCCTGATCCACATAAAATGAGGGAAGTCGCAGAATTTACAAGTCCTCAACACATTCATAATGTGAGAAGTTTTCCCGGGCTATGCTCATACTACTAGCGTTTCATAAAAGGATTTTATAACAAGGCACGTCCATCGCATGAACTTCTGCAGGGAGACGCCATGTTTTACTGAGATGAGACGACAAAAAGAGGTTTCTACGCACTAATGGAGGCTCTAGCTTCCACATTACTTTTAACCTTACATGATAAGAAAACAGCAACCGAACTTCACATTGACACTAGCGGTTATTGAATTGGTGCAGTGCTGGTACAAATTCGGGAAGGTCGTTGAAAACGTGGTAACCTATGCATCAAGAGTACTATCAAAGTCCGAGATGAACTACTCTACAACCGAGAAAGAATGTCTCGCATTTATCTTGGCTATCAACAAGTTCCGATCATATTTATTCTGCAAACTATTCACTGTCATGACAGACCACCATTCTCTAAGTTGGCTGACTAGCTTGAAAAATCCATCAGGTCGACTACCAAGATGGGTATTAAGATTACAAGAGTACGATGTCATTGTGGTATTAAAAACGGACGCAAACACAAGGATGCCGACTGCCTTTCGAGGAATCCATTAGTGGAACACAACAGCATGCATGAAATTTCAGCCCTCACTGCGTTATGTGACATTAAAGCTGAACAGAGGGAAGATCCAGCATTAAAACAAACCATAGAGGCCTTTCAGAAAGGAGAACTGACCTAAGGAGAGTTTCAACTAATAAATGGGACATTGTAAAAGAGCAATTACGATTCACTGGGTCCTAAATGGCTGCTGGTCTTTCTAGCTCATTTCCAGTCAGCTATTCTCAAGTATCTCCATGATACTTCAATATTCGATCAACTGGGATTCATGAAGACCCTGCAGAGAACTAGACGCACGTATTACTGGCAAGGTTTCTACTCATCTGTCAAACATTATGTAAGTCATTGTAAGGAGTGCTAGAGCTGGAAGCATGTGCCACATCCAGGGCATTATTTTGAAGCTTGGTGCACCACATGTGATGATATCTGACCATGGAAAAATATTCTAGTCAAAACTAGTATCAGAGATAATGCCACAATGTGGCATTGTCCACAGAATAACATTTGCCTATCATCCTCAGACAAAACACAATGTTTTAACAAGACGTTAGCAGATACACTGTTGATGTAAATGTTTGTATAGTCTATGGGACTTAACTACGGGGTCATCAGTCCCTAAACTTACAAACTACTTATGAACTAACTAAGACTAAGGACGGCACAAATATCCATGCCCGAGGGGGGATTCAAACCCCCGACCGTAGGGGTCATGCAGACCGTGACTGAAGCGCCTCAGTTCCCGCGGCCACTGCAGCTGGCGTTATTGATGTACATTGATGTTGAGCAGTAGGATTGGGATAAAATATTTCCAATCGTGACATTTGCTTATAATGCAGCAACGTAAGACGCCACAGGCTTCATGCTAGTTTTCCTGCTCCATGGTCGTGAAGCTGAGATGACAATGTATATGCTGTTCCCGTTCCAGCTGGACGACAGTCAGGATGACTATGTGAAACAGCTCATCACTAGGGTCGAAGATGTAATACAGCTGACTGGCATACGGATACTGGACTTTCAGGGGAAGTACCATCAGCGGTATAATAACAAGCACTGACCTGTTGTGTACAGCCCATGTGATATGGTATGGAGTTTTCCCTTGTACCGAAAGTTGGGCTACCAGAAAAGTTACTAAAGGAATAAAGATTTCATGCAAGACAAAAAGGAAAATGTGTCTATCAGCTAAGAGTATTTCCAATGACAATGACTTAGCTAAATATAAGGAATACTGTAAAATATTAAAAAAAAGTAATGCAGACATCGAAGCAAATGCACTATGAGAAAAAGATAGCATAATCAGGCGAAAAATAAAACTAATATGGGATATAGTGAAAGAGGAGACTGCTAGAAACAGAAACGAACAGGAGCAGATAGCATTAAAAGTACATGATACATTCATGTGGCAAATCTATTTAACAAGTACTTTATATATGTTACTGATAGTATGGGATTGTCAGGGTCAGTATATAATGCCCTTAAATATTTGAAACAAGCATTTACAAATAACTTCAGGTAGATGAATATGTCACTCACTTCACCACAAGAAATAACTTCCATAATAAAATCTTTAAAGACAAAGAGTTCTAGTGGTTACGATAAAATATCAACAAAGTTGTATGAAAGATCCTCTTGTGAATTTAGTACAATTTTAAGTTATTTGTATAACCATTCTGTTATAACGGGAACAGCTCCTAATTGGTTAAAATATTCGGATATTAAACCTCTAGTCAAGTAAGAGGATAAAGAGATACCATCAAACTACAGACCGATTTCCCTTTTACGAGCATTCTCAAAAATTCTAGAAAAGGTAATTTACAAACAGCTTCACAACCACCTAACCTCAAATGACATTGTCTAGAACACAGTTTGGATTTCTGAAAGGTTCCAATGTCAAGAAGGCTGTTTACTTCTACAGTGAAAATGTACTTAATTCATTAGATAACAACTTACAAGCAGCAGGTATTTTCTGTGATTTATCGAAAGTATTTGTTTGTGTGAACCATAACATCCTTTTAAGTAAATTAGAATTCTATAGTATCACGGGAATTGTTGAAAAATGGTTCAAGTCGTACCTTGCTAACAGGAAACAAAGGGTGTCAGTGCAAGGGACAAGTGAATTTCAGCCGAACAAATTTCAAGTATCCTGTTAACGCATGTCTCCACTAGTAAGCAAACTTCCTAAAATCTCTCAAAGGACCTTCTTCCACATGATTTTTGTCAGAGGATACTGTTCCCTGCGTTGTGCAGCAACTACTTTCTGAACTGAACTTGTCAGTTGCTGAAAGTTTTTATTCGACTTACAGAAGTTTTGTGTTAAGTTTACGAAAAAAAAATGTCAGATACAATGACGAAAATCGTGTGGAATTGGGAGAAAAAGAATCTATGGATAGAGAAAGTCGAGTGCTCCCAGAATTGTGAGATACAAAGACATGGACTTTAAAAACGGAATCAGAAAACAGATCTCCTCAAAAGTATTGCGACAGATTTTGGAACAAAAGATTACGAAGTACGAAAAAAACGCCGAAATTTGCGAATGCAATAGGATCAAGAATTGAGAAAAATGAGGAAACGAAAAAGTGGACAAAGTACAGCTGAAATATTTTATAACTTTCAAGTGGTAGTATTTTTAGTGAATGAAATTTGTTGCCTATGATTTTAGTTCATTCAGTAATGTTCCTTTAATACGTTATCATAGACATCTCTGCAACTATTTTTTCAGCCAAATAATTCTTTTTCTTGCACTTTTGTTCATGAAATTTTTCTGTAATAATGGCTGCTCTTATTTTTTAGCATTACATTGTAACATTGCCCTTATCTCACATCCTTACTCTGATGGAAACACTTATGCAAGTACTTGCAGCAAGCTTCTTACGGAAATTACTTGCTAGTGGACACACACCTATAGATTTCTGCATAACTACAATCGCAGATATTGCAACGTATGCGAGAAAGAAACTGGCTAAAACTATGTAACAGACTTGTAATACATTAAGATTATCATCCCACAATCTGTTACAATTTTAAAAATACGAATAATTTATTAATTCTTACAGCCCCTGAGTCTTAAATTTTCCAATAGGCACACTACAGCTGACAGCACCAACCACACCACCACAATAAACTAGCTGTTACAGTACTGCTGGTCTTCTGATCACATATGTCCTACTTAGGGTTTCATCGTTTTGCATCATGATGTTCATTCTTAACTGATATTTAATGAATGAAAGTGTAGGATCTGTGATATATCTTAAAACAGAATACTGTCATAATTTGCATTTCAATATGACACCTGCAAAGGCTGGACGTTTCAGCCTGATCTTTTATGGATCATGAAGGTCGCAGTCGCAGATGGTAGCCGCGAGTTCGCAATGCTGCCACTAGATGCCAGGCGCAAAAGTTCATGATAAAGCTTTTTTAGCACCACAGTCAAACAAACATAGCACAGTCTGACATTATGGGAAAATAACTGCAGCATACATCAGCTATTTTCCGACTTGTTACGTACACTGTATGTGTTTGCTGTTTGACCCGACAATATGTAAAATGATTTTTACATCAATGAACATGAATATAACCATTATTGCATTACAAAATGTTATGTATACATTATATACAACTGTGTGTCAAAGTGTTGTAGTAGCATAATGAGGATACAGATAGATGCCTAAATAAAATGTCCAATGTTCAAATCTGCTTACCGATTAATTATTTCACTTACTTTTATTTCAAATCTATGTTATCTGTCATATGGAAATTATAATAAACAATTGACTATCATCATTTTCTAATGAAAATTAAATTATTTTATTTTGAATTTTGAATTGTATCAAACTATTCGATACAGACGTATGAAGGCTTCTGTACACCAATAATAGCAACTGCAGAATGATTTCCACTTTTTAGTGGCGAGAATTCGGAAACGAAATATCCTTGAGGGTTACAATGAGGTTAATTTGTCAAGAGGTTTCATCAATAGCACTAGTGTTACTTGTAAATGATCATTTCTCCACAGAATGAAGGAATTATTGGGCATTGGCCCTAAACAGAGGCTATATAAAAAACCGAGAAAAATGTATCTAAAGTTGATCTGCAGCGCCTTCTGTTGATTGTGTACAACCTTAGGAATTTTTACATCCAGTAAATGTCAAGTCTTCCAAATTTTTATGATTAGTATGTGGAGAAAGCTTTGTTGAACAACTGCATGTGCTTTTTTCTCCGGTATTTGATATCTCACCTGATTTATGCTAATATCTGAAAATCTCTTATTTCTTCCTCATTTCCTTCTGAGGAGAAATGAGCATGTACGAATTTCACCAATATTATTGGTGCAGGTAAATTTCAGTTCATTCTGCAAGGAAATTTCGTTTTACCAAATACGGTACTCCATTGAAGACTGTAGATTCACATCTTTTCATTATAATTTTCAGTTCACAGAAAACAAAAAAACTGAAATTAAAGAAGTAAAAGTAGTGGTCAGAATGCAGTTTTGCACAATGTACCAACTTATTGGAAATGAAGTCTAATCGTTTAGTCAACAGCACAAGAAATGTTTTTGGGTAAATGATATGTTTATAAGTTCATCTTGAGCGATAAAAGCTTCTATTTAAGTTTATCGAAGTAAAATTCATATATCATACTGTCTGACCTGACAGTAAACATAATCAGAGTGTGTAACAAATCCGACAACAGCTGAAATATATATAATTTTTTGCGCCTGAAATCTAGTGCCAGAGCTATATAGTTGGTGACTCTTCTCTCTGCAAATGTAACCCTTGCGAATGTGCCTTTATACGTAGAACCGTTTTCGATTGGTACTTCAGCTATTCGGCTCTCAAAGATGTACTTAGGAGGCAACGATAAATATATGACTAGCAAAAATTTCTTTCCCCCCAATGAAAGTCGCTGTTACATTAGCCAATGAACGACTTTGGAAAGTTGATTGAAAACGATATTCACTTGTTCCGTCCATGTCACAGACGCCATCTTGATTTGCCATATATCTCACAGTTTTGGTTTTATAACTCGCAGTAAATCGTTTCAGGGCAACAGCGAATTAACGATGAATTTATTATAACTAAATGTAATTAAAATCATATTAACATTGAGAAACAAACTTGTGGAGTATATAAAGTATGAAAGGACTAACAATGACGAGTTGCTGTAGCATAATGGGTAGAGTGGTGGACTTTCAAGCAAGAGGTGCTGCAAACGAAACTCGTCAAACGCATTTTTTTTTTAAATCTTAATGTTTGTAACACATTATAGGAGTTATTTATCCACAACACTTTGTGGATTTTCTTATTCACATAACAATATTATGTTACCCAGTACTCTCATATGCTTTCTCAGGAGTTAATAACATCGATCTGGTGATTTTTATGTGTGACTGAAGAATGGAGAATGAAATTGCTGCTGCAAGTGGAATGATCAGCAATGACATTTATGTTCTTCCTTCTCACAAATATTTGACTTTGTTCCAACTATGTTGCGATTTTCGAGAATATGGTTGGAGACAAAACTAGGGGAACGTTAAAATTGCTGGTACAGTAAGTGAAATGAGTAGCAATGACATTTAGGCCTACACCATTCGCTAGTGAGAAAGATTTGGCTATTTATTTCTGAATATCTCATGATTACCGAGGGTATGGAAAGGTTATTTCATGTTTCTCCCCAATATTTTGCTGCTTAGTTTCGAATATATCGCGATTTCCGAAGTGAACTCAGACCGATATTCCTTACTTGTCACCACTAGGCCTATTTGGTAGTTTGTTTCGGAATATGTCACGATCGCAGTATGTGTGTGGTTAACTAAGATCTGAACAGGATAACTTCAATTTCTGTTGCAGGTGCATACAGAACAATCAGAACAACGTCGTCTGCTGGCAGCTCTACACGTGCCTTTAATGGGCAGTCTTCAGGCATGTAGACATTGTATTCGTTGTCCTCTTTAAGATCTTAAAAAGTAAACAAAGGCATTTAACTGTAAAAAAATAAAGTATTTCTCGTAATTATTTAATGCACATTAGCTTTGAAATTGCATTGTTCAATGATACGCAAGATATGTGCCTTGGAATTCAAATTGGCAGTAGATATATTGTTCCGTATGTTTATTTAGTAAATTTTTGGTGGTAATATAGGTGACAGGATCCAATGTCTGAAATGGCAAGCTTAGGGGAATTATATATATATATATATATATATATAATTCCTCTAAGGTAAAAAACAACAAAAGAAAAAATGCAAAATAAAACACTAAAAAGAAAAACAGATGTGTATGTGTCAGAGGTGGTTCCTTTTTCGCTTCCAACAATATTTTTATTTTTCACCTTGACTCCTGAAAGTTTTCTGACACATTTATTAAATAGGATTTACGAGCTGCGATATTCCGACATATTTGCAAGTACAACAGCTTTTTCTTAAAAGTGCGTTTGTTGTATTTAGGGAACATGCCATGAAATATGGTCCAACAAATTGTAAACACTGTCTTCTGAACTACAGTATCTGCACATAAGTGCGGACAAATTGTTATAGTGAATGTTGCAAATGACATGCTGATACAAATAGTTTCATACATTTACTAGAAAATACAAAGCTCTTGAGATCAGTTAAATGGGTACAGTATTAGCACAATTACTCACAAACAATGCATATAGGATGCAAGAACGTGTAAACAGTTGTTACAAAAAAGGAACAAGTCACTTCAGTCTCATTAAGACAGTTGCCACATGACTCTAGTACATAATCTATATATTAAATTATTTGAATCAGCATGACATTTAGATCATTAATTATTATAGCGTGTCTTCAGTTTATGTGCATGTACTTCACGAGACAATGTTTACAATTCATTGCCCCATATTTCACAGTATTTTCACTAAAGAGAACAATTGCACTTTTTAGAGAAAGCACTTGTATATGTAAATATGTAGAACTATCGCAAAATGTAAATTCTTTTTAATTAACAACAGTGTAAGAAAACTTTTAGGAGTGAAGGTAAAAAAGAAAAACATTTTTGTGTAGACTGGGAAGCAAACCACCACCGACGCTTAGGAGCTCCTTAAGTCGATGCATTTAGCCACTACACTACGAGTAGGACATATGCAAAAGATCTCGGTTTCACATTGCCATCAATATCAAGGTTTACTCGCCAATAAGTCATTTATTGACTGTAATTTACAACTAATAGTACTAAGAATGACATGATTTTGGTACCTCTTAAGTGTGCTGTAGCTTTGAAATAGCAACACACGAGTTATAAGGAGAAAAGCATGAAAATACGAAATGGAAAATGGTGTGTCTGCACAACATTGCTTACGACCGTAGAGACATATATCGGTTGGTACGAGTAAAGGTACGTTTACACCGGAGCGAACGAAGCGAACGAGCATCAGCGAACAGAGGATTCTCTATGGTGTGAATGGTCCGCGAGCAATGTTCGTTCGGCATTCGCAAGTGTTCGCTCGTGATCCATCGGTTGTCGGTCTTGGAGCAAATAATCAAAGGGAAGTTCACATTCTGTCCGCTTCGGCGCTCGCATGGTGTAAACGATAGAGCCCTGTATTGGGAGAGTAGCACCAACCTTTTATGTGTAGCTCGCCGACAACCGCCGGCTGCTATTGGTCAGTTGAGCGCGGGTGGGGCACGTCTACCATTTTAGGCCTAAGCAATCCATCAGCGTAAGTGGCGTGTTTCACTTAACTAGCTGTTATTTTAGCATTTAGAGGTGTTGGAAATGTGTAGACTCATTATGTATTACATTAAGAGCATAACATAGCATATTCCATTTTTATATGGTGAAAATGCCGCACTGTTGGCAGTAAATTGTTATACTAAGACAGTCCGAGGTAGCAAGTTTTACACAATCCACAGGGCAAAAGAGATGCGAAAAGACGCGAATTGTGGGTACACTGCATTGGAAGAAAAAGTGCATTTCCATACGAGAATGCAAAATTTTGTGAAGTAAGTAAATTTGTATTAAAATATCGAGTAAACTTTTAGGTTTATCTGTTCATACAAGTTTCTTGCGAGCAATGTTCGATGGACAACACATGTAAGAGAAAAGATATTTTTTAAATGATATAAATACATAAAATCCAACATAATGTGCCGTATTTGACGAATTTCGTGTTTAGACTTGGCCTGTATATTACGAAAGTTGGGGTGGTAAATGAAACCGCCCATTAAATAGATCTCCAAAACTCTAATTTTAAGATAAAGTTTATTTTACTGAAGTACCCAGCATCGCGATAACAATGTGTAAAAACTTAAACATTCCCAAAATGTTAGCTGAGTTAATGTTATGTGATAATATCACATGTAGGTTAGCACACAACACCTATCAACATTAGGCACTAGATTAATGAAAAGCAACATGTATTAATTACATCTACTTTGATAAAACCAATATATTAGAGATAGAAAGTCAGTCCTTAGCTAATTTGAAAGCAGGAACGTCACTTATTGCGAAAGCAGTGCATTTGGTACAGGGTTTAAATTTAGCACGAAACAATTTTACAACTAGTTTGCCCAAAAGTAAAGGTCTTGATCTCAGATTAGCCTTTTTACCTTAATATTCGCTGATGAAACGATTAAAACTTTAAGTTCATTGTTTACTTAACGTACTGTCATACCAAGTCGATATACAGACCGGTTACCTTCATCATAAATGCTAATTTAACAGCGCCGTGCCTAGCGCCGCTATTGCGAGATATAATAGGCCTACAATGGCGGCGCTCGCCCGGTTGGCGGTACTCTCCCAATACAGGGCTATAGTAAATGACGTGGAGAGCATTCGCTTCCGGCGTCATTTGTTTTTGTATGGAAAGTTTGGTTTAAGCTTGTATGGAGAGATATGGAGTGAAGTGATGAATGCTTTATTACTAATAAAACAATATACGTTGCGGAGGTTTGTGGGGGGGCCTGAGAGACCCATATTTTAAAATTTTAAATAAAAAAACGGATGCGTGGAACGAAATCGGCATGATACAATACATGTCACATTTGTTGCATTCATGCAGCAGAAACTATTTTGTGTGTGTGTGTTTTCACATTTCACTACCCCTTAAAACTACAAGGCACATCTGTTAGTAAACACTTTCAGATAATGTGTTTTGCCAAGAATGGGCATCCTACAGCTATTACAAAAAGAACTGAAAGTACAATTATCGTTAAACTTATTAAATCACACATGTATGTTAGTATTGGCAACGACTGTTGAATGGCCTTTTAAAACGCAATCACATTAAGTAAGGGAATAACCCAAGCATACCCTTTATAATTAATGCTTTTACTACTCTATCAAATGTTTCGTTGCCAGCATTGGCACACAACGTAAGTAAAATTTAATATTGTTTAAAGTTACATTCACTGTGAAGCATGCATTTATTACTAACTTCAAAGAACATTTTTAAAACATTTATTGTACCGATTAGAAAACATAAGTGGGTTAATGACATTTACTGGAATTGTTTTCCTCCTTTAAGTACTTCATATATTGCGCTGCAGACTTCAGGAACTATCTACGAAATAACTGCAACGGAGATGCGAAAGAAATAGACTACCATAGCTGTCTACAGTTGCTAAGAACCAAAGCGCAAGTACAAGTCTTTCTTCAGCAGAGACTGCTCGTCTATAGTTGGTTTCCTGCTTGGAAATATTACTCTCAATTTACTCAGCAGCCAGTGAAAATCGTCCGTAGACATAAGAGTAAAATTTTGGTATAATATCAATGAGATTAGTAGATGCAATACTATCACTAGTGCCCTGCCATCACATAATTGCCACTTCTTCAAAAATTGATTCATGTTATTCTATTTCTTCGCTGCATTGCTTTCGTCTTTTGTATCGGCCTTACTAACAAAGCAGTTGCCATACAAAATAATCCTGTCTGGATGTCGCTTTTTTTCATTGTGACTTCTAGTATTTCACTATGTTCTTGCAGATGAAATCCTAACTACAGACGACGACGACTTTAGCGCCAAAAAACAAAAACGCGGCGTTCGCTAGTATTCGCACACACAATGCTCGTTTAGCAGAGTTCTCTACTGATCGTCTAGTGTAAATGCCTGTTCGTCAGTACAAACGAACGATAGTGAACACAAGCGAATTCTTCTCGCGAATGCTCGTTCGTTGCGTTCGTTCTAGTGTAAACGTATCTTAACTGGGGTCCGACGCACTACTGTCCCTAGACGCTTATGACTTGACAACCACAGACATATATTTATCGTTGCTTCCAAAGTACGTCTTTGAGAGCCGAGTTACCACTCGAAAACGGTTATATGAATAAAGGCACGTACCTTGCGAGCAGTGGTCTCTATACGACCTGAAAGTATAAGTCTGATCTCTGAGCATAGAACTACAACGTTAGTGTAGTTAAGATTTTCATTACCCGCAATGTTGAAATTTGTCACACGAATTTCAACCCATTTATACACGATAAATATTTGCTTTCTTGTTTGTAGTTTTGAACTTTATGTCAATATCTGAAGTAACAAAATGGTATTTTAGTTTCACATTATACTAACATTTCATAGCAGCCATATTTGAATTTGACAAGAAACGAACATTGAACATCTATGGCTGGCACACTCAGACGGGTGATTCTATTTAGTATTTACACTTCGGTAAAATCAGACGTGACGTCATTATGACGTATCCACACTATCGACGTCCAGAAGAGCGGCGCATCGACTTTTGCGATCGGTCGAGACGCTGGTTTTGGGTGGGACAACATGCTTAATTCGACATTCTTTCTGAACTGCATACTTTTTTCCTTCGTAGTTTAGTGACAAAACTAGGCCTTACTTAATATTGGTATCATGTTTTGGAAAGCACTGACGGAAATTTCAGTAAATGTAAATTGAAAATTATGTCAGAAATAACGGCGACCGAGCCTTAGAGAACGACATCTTCACACATTTTCAAAGAAAAGAACTAGCATGTTGCACCAACTTGGCGGTAGATGAGTACCCAGTTTTACGAAATGTTTTACCTGATGTTCGCAGAGCGTCTGTAACAAATGACTGTATTAATATCCAGCTCACTTGATTTATAGTTTCGTCGAAAACATACATATATCTACGGCGACTATATGTTGTTTTTGTATGTCGCATATTTTGACATGTCCAAGTACACATTGTCGCTTCATAGCCTGATAACCGTATTTTGTCCTCTTAGTTTAACGTAGACTCCGTACTACAATGCAACTCGGTAGCATTTTTCGCATAGAGAAAAAGTCTCACAAGTTTCCATTAGTTTTAAACACAACCTTCACAAATGGGCCACAATGACAACATCAGATATGCTGAATAACATTTCAGAGCTCACAGTGTAGGCCCTTTTTTGGAAAAGTTTATACCTTCTTACTTTCAAAAAAAGAAAGCAAAGTTATAGCTTCCGAAACTGTAATGAATATACCACTACCAACTGAAGATATTATCAGCTACTCCTTTAATTCGTCTGCTACAATTGCAACAGCAGTTTTGTGTCAAGAACGACCACACAAGCCGATCATGGCTCCAGTCGGCTTCGATAGTGTGGATACGTCATAATGACGTCACGTCTGATTTTAACGAAGTGTAAATAGAATCACCCCACTCAGACAACTGAATTACATCAGATAGTTTAGATATCAACGCTCGAGACTGAAGGAAGCTCAGGATTTAACATCCAGTATGCAAAGTAGGGACCAGGGACATTACTGCTCCAAGTGACGATAGATATGGTACGACAGAGAGCCCGGCTTCTACTTCTGGCACCTTCGGTATTTAGTGTCCAATTCTCACATTTTGACTGACATGGCAGTGGCGGAGTTTCCTGTCATTTTCACATGCTCATGTTGGTATTCTCGTTGTATATGTTGTAATATTGCGCCAAAAATGATTATTCTAACATAAACTTGTGTTGCCATTAAGGTTATAGCATTGTAATTCAGCCAAGAATGAAGCAAAAAGAAAAGTAAGCTTTTGCAATGTTGGATTTGGAATACTTTTTCCAGAGAAGGAATGCTGGGCATCAAAATATATGTAAATGCTGGGCATCAACATATATGTAAATGAAGAAGCAATCAGAAAAGAAACTCATTTCATGAAACAATTTCGAAAAATAAAATTAAATTTCGAAATCTTCAGATTATAGAGAGAAGAAAATGACCTCTCATCTGAAACAAACTATAGAGGCAGTGTGATGATAAGGTGGTAGAAATTTTTGTTGCGGGACCACAGTGCCTCTATAGCTAATGATGGAAGCTCCTCAACAGTGGGACTGTTCATCCAGTCGATCCATTTTTGAAACAGTACTAAAATATTATGGAATCTGTACTTCAGCCCAAAATGAAGTTTCTGCAAGTAGACAAATTGAGGTTAAACTGAAAATTTAGTATTAGTGAAGAATTATGGGATTTCCTTTCAAAGTCTCCCTTCACTCACCCATTGAGAATCCCCTTTGAAGTTTATAGGTAACCAGAAAGTCTTTCCACTAAAAAAGATAAATAGTAATCTGGTAAAAGGGTTAGCTTGCACGCTTCACCATAAAAATGGTACCATTGTGTAAAACTGAAAAATTTTAAAATGTCTCACCTTGATATTTCCCACAATTTCAGTAATCACCAAGCCCCCACAACCACGTAAGCGGCCGACTGCGAACAGTGGACAAATTGAAGAGCGCCATTGTGGTGGCAAACTGTCACGGGAACATTAATTGTGTGTAAGACTCTTTTGATTAGAGAGAGAATTCATTTGAGTTAAGTTGCGAAAACTATGCCTAATTGAAATATATAACTACAAAATAGCTTCAGGCTCCTTGAATATACAGCAACAATCGGTTGTGTGTAAATTTATTACATATTCGGTGTATAAATTGATCAACAGCGTTTCCTCTTCCTAACGAAACCGAACTATAATATTTAGTTTTTTAGCATTCTAAGTGCACCATATGAACGGAACTTATTGTCAGACATGATGTTTTGGCACTTTCTCTTGGCACTTTCTGCGATGGTGAAACATGTGTACAAACATTAATTTTGGGGGAGTTTCATGCTTTACGTCTTTAGTGCTGAATTCACCAATATTTAGATACTGCATAGCATCAGAAAATGAAACGGCTGCCTGAAACAGCTAATGTTTAAAATCGATTGTGAAAGTGAAATATAACTGTAAAATTGTGAAAGTGAAACATAATTGTAAAATAGCTTCTTACCTTCTGAATACAGAATCCAGCCACTAGCAAATTCTTTTAAGAACACGAAGTATGCCATAACTTTTACTTAACTAATGCAACTAACATTAGCATTAAGGTATCTAGCAAGAATATTAGCATTTTAATGCTATAAGCCAAATACCTTACAGTATCGTGAATTGCTCAAAAGTCAACAACTATTGTCATAGGGTTCAAATTCACAAATTGCATCCGGTTTGGCTATGTGGAACTATACACAGTTCTACAAACCAGTTTCAGTTTATATACCTATATGTAAAGGTTACCTTTAAATTCTGTGTTACAAGTTGCTAATATTAATTTTATAAACAAAATTCTAACTGCAGTGAGGTAACTAATCTCATGACCCCAACAGTTATTTTATACAATCATAAAATGAAACTTTTTGAACTTCCTGTCCGCCTGTACTTCCTAAAGTAGCTCCTATGTAAGAGCTGCCAGTATTGTAAAAGCCTGTCATTTATTTCGTTCAATCCTATATTGTCTTGACTAACAGTCTGTTAAGTAAAAGTAACTATCTCTGAACACAAGTAGTAGGACTACATCTATTCCTGGGAAATATAAATGGGAAGACAGTATTCATTCAATTTATTCCTTTCTTAAATTGATTTATGCATTTAAACGCTGAGCAGCTCTTCACCATCGTGCTTCATGTACACTGCAATAGTCAAGCAACATAGACGTGACTATCAATTGTCTTTATATACCGCAGTAGCTATTTCATACACGATTTACCTGGTAACAACACTCGTATTTATCTGACGCTTGCCACTACCATGGCGGTCGGCCGAAGGTTCAAATTATCCCGCAACAGTAGCGCCATTAGGAAGTCTAGTTATTTTTACAAGAAGGTCTTTGGTAATCACAAGAACTGTCATGGTTACCAACTGCTGACTAACTACAAAGTATGTCCACACCAGTGTGTTCACACTGAACGAGTGATTATGGTGCAGCAGGTAGCGGGACAGAATGCTGTAAACTGCTTTAGCACCTAACCAACACGTGAAGGCCTACTAAAGCAAGACTGGCCACACTGCCTAACGCACTGTCTACTTACCTGCTACTCTTCAACAAATATTTGGTTTATGCAACGAGTAGGCCAAGGAAGAAGAAGATTTTTTCGGCCAGGAAGGCAATGCAGCCTAGATCTGAACTTACCTCGTGTGAAACGAATGGGTCTAGGGATCAGGTGAATTTGAATTTGGTTTTTTAGTCGGTTTCCCACATCCATCTAGACAAATAATGGGCTGGTTAATCAATCTTGCCCCTCTTACACAATACATAAAACTAAAAATATCATTTAGGAACAAGATATTACGCTAGTCAGACATGTTTGGCACACAGCTTTCATCCATGACATCATGAAAGGAGGTCCGGATTCGATTCCTGGCCGCACCACAAATTTTAATTCAATGCTTCAGAATTATCAATAATTCCCAAACCGTTTAACAAATGACGAGCTGGCACTGTTAAATAGCTGTGAAGGCCCAGGCTTTTTCAGCACAAGTCTATACTTCTACGTAGAGGGAAACGACTCCCCCCCCTCCCCCGTTTGGATCTGCCTAAGCCTTTATGGCATCGAATTTCAATACCTTCTATCCTCTACTTGGCTGATCTCTTTATCACACGTTTCCTGCCCATACAAAAGTACATTCCAGACAAATTCATTCAGAAACGACTTCCCAACACTTAATTTAATGTGCGATCTTGACACATCTTTCTCAAAATGCTTTTCTTCCCATTCCTATTCTGCATTTCATATCTTCTCTATGATGGCCATGAGAAGTTATTTTACTGTCCAAATATGGGACCAATGACCAACTGCCTAAAAAAAAAAACGTATATCATGCCTTTATTGTCGGTTCTCCTAACCTAATAGCATCAGAATCGCCTGGTTTACTTCGTTTACTTTCCATTACGATTGTTTTTTCTTGTGAATATTCATCTGATACTCTTCTTTTAGGACACTGTCCATTCCATTCAACAGCTCTACCAGGCCTTCGATGTCTCCATCAGAATTATATGTCATCAGGAAAACGCAGAATTTCTATTGCTTTTCCAAATTTCTCCTTGGATTTCTTCACAGCTTGCTCAATTTGTAGGTTTTCTAATGACGGGAAATGGCTACACCTTGGTGTCGATATAAAATTTTACGTGAACTATTCTTTCGAACTGTAAACAAATCAATAAAGAAGGCTGGTAAGTTTACACATATTTTGAGGTTATGTGTCAGTGCGATATAATTCCGTATCGCAGTGTCTAAAGTAACTGAACAAAATATTTGGAAAAAAACTATTTAGTTTTACGATACCTAATCTCATAATATGATGGCCGTTAATTCTCTTGTGGGGCAAACTTCCTTATATGCGAAAATCTTAAGGATGTTTCCGCAGAATCTATCGTTCGCATTTGCTTACGGTTCAGGCGTAATGAAGCAAAGTGGTGTCAGCCCCAAATCAAAAAATATGATTGATCTTATTTTTACTGTGGATAGTTCTTCCCTCTGGCACGCAGAAAACATTCGAAGAAACCCGAAACATTATTCTCATTTGAAGTGGTTCGGACACAATTTTGTAGCAAACTTCCAAGAACACTGGGGAGCTAGAGTGTATTTCAATACTTTAGTGCCAGTTGAAGGTGAAGATGTAGTGATAAAGTATGGTGTTATATCTCGTCAGGCTTTGGAAGCTGATTTGTTAGACTGGTGTGATTTGTATGTGGCTGGACGTCTCCACAAACCTGTTGTAATATTAAAACAGGCTACAAATTCCCATTTGCGCTCAGCATTGCATCAAAATCTGTATAGTGCTGTCCATGCCGCCTTACTTATTCTACCGGAAACGTTTACGGAAACTGATTTTTATCGGTGTATTGCTGGATTGTCTTATTCAGGTGACTTTCGTATGAAATTTGGTGAAGACAAGAATAAAGTTGTCAACATTGTTGCCCCGCAAGTAGAAGCATTCAGGAGCCTTTATGCTCCTGTAGTAAAATCTCTTCAAGATTACATGCATATGCCAGTTCTAATGGGTGAAGGCGAGTGCTGTTGTCAGGATATTAGCCCAAGTGCCCGAATTTATCATCTAAATCAACTTCCCAGGACGCCGCAAAGAGCAGTAGTTAGGTTTTGGAATACTAGAGGTACTCGCCGCCTTCGCCAGGATACAGAAGATACTTTAAGAGCTATTTCTCATGATCCAGAATGTGGAAACATAGTAGAAACATGCATACGCACCATAGTATGGAATTCCAGCGTTAGACAGAGTGTAAAAGGCATTGCTACAGCAGGTCTACTAAAATCCATAGTCTACAGTTGGAAAAAAGTTAAAAAAATGTTAAAGGGAAGGTCCTTGAAGTCTAAGGATTGAAGATTACCACTTAGGCCTATCAAATATGTCGTACTTTGTGATCAAGGGCTGTATTTAGTATGTTAGATATATACAAGTTAAAGGGCTTGTGGTATTTATATATTGTGCTATGAGTTGAAGCATAAACCTTATGCCACAAGATTACAACAACGAAGTATTGTTGAAAGTAATTGACAGGTATGCTTTATCTAAAACTAATTAAAATATCAATTTATTATGACATAATTGAAATTTTATCTTTGATTGTGGACGTGTCTTAATCTCACAAAGACTAGAAGTATACAGTAATAGTCTCAAATCGAAATAGGCTACTATCTGTTTGGAATTTTCTATCTTTTTTATGACATACCTCTCATTGTACTGGCATGTAGTGAAGTTATTAGCATATTTTGAATTATTGACACCGTTTTATTATATGGAATGGTATTCAGTGATGAAGCAAAAGTGTTTTTCTAATAATATTGACTAAATTCTAGAATGGGGCATGTTGCTCTTGGTCACAGTCAAATGTTAACAACTCCTCTGCTAATATGGCAATCAGTTGGTATTCAAATGAAATGAAGTTTGGCATACTGGTTTTGGTGATAGGCTGATTTGTAGCATAGCCCGAGTTTGGCATTAAGTTGGGAGGCAACAGAATCATTGTGAATTGGTGAAGTCAACAAATGTGAATGTAGCAAACCTGCTCAGGGTGAAGCATACAGTGCTAAAATCCAAACTTGAAACTAAAACCTTATTATTAGTTACACAAATCAGCTTTTCTGTTAGCTTAGCTTCTCATGGTTGCTCATGGCAACCATTACCAACATGCACCTCGCAATAAGAACACACATGGCCCTTTCTAGAATTTTACTGAATGCTGGATAAAGTATGTAATCTCGTATCTTACAGACAACTTTTCATCTAATGTGGAAGTCACACATTCCACTTTGTGCTGGTTATTGTTGATAGTAATTATTTGAGTATAAGTAAATACAGCCTGCCTTTAAATCATAGACACAAAGAAATTGACTACATTAGCTACCAGTGGGCATTGAATTAAATCAGTGGGGCAAGTTGAAACTTGGTCCCCAATCAGGACTCATACCTGAGTCACCTGACCATTGCACCACTGGGCGATCACCATGACTGCATCCAGATTACCCTAACACACCTTCCCCAGAAGCCAGTTTTCAAATTATCCACTTTGTGGCCCTGCCTATTTTCACTTGTTTCTCATAAAATTTTGCCGATTCTCTTAAGAGTTCAGGTGTGGTGTGCATCAGCACTGCAGAAAGTATCATTGCCACTGCAGAAAGTATCATTGCCCTCCTTCACCTTAGTTATGCTGTCATGCTGATAACTGTGTCTATTTGTTATAGTGGTCAGTGCAGCTGTATAGTAAGCAGGTGACCCAGGTTCTAATCCTGGCTGGGAACAATTTTTCAGCTTGTTGGTCTTGATCGACGGGCTGTGGCTCTGGTCTGTGGTGGTACTGGGGTATATGAGACAAATGAGTTGATTCCTCTGGAGTCCACAGTACTGCCTGGGATCTGTGAAGCTACTGTGCCTACTGGGTACCATGTCTGTCAGGCAAACAGTGGTAAGGTTGTCAATCTTGGAGCAGAAGGTAAAAGTGGTAACCATCTGCAAAGCTTTTCCTGCATACCTCAGTAAAAGGTTTTAAGTATTGTCCACTGCTATTTATATGCTTGAGCCAGATGGGTTGGCTTGTTTGTTGTGACGGTGGCCAATCTTCCTGATACCTCTGTACAAGCTTGGGAGGAGGATTTGCTTGTCATTCAGAGCTCCAGTGTTAGGCAAGTGATGGAGCCTCTTCCTAAGAGGGAGTGGTTTGGGAAAGAAGGCTTTTCTTCATTCTAATGACACTTACTATTTGGTTTTAGCAGACAACCTTGGTTCGGTTCCTCTAGACAGACAGCTGATTTGGGAACTAGCCGAGCTATCATTCCGAAAACCAATCATGGTCCTGTGGTTTAGAGGTGAGTAGAGCAGCTCTGGAGATTCTGTTGTGATCTTTGATGCAAATTTCTTGACCTTAGATATTGAATGAGAAATTTAGTGTCCCCCTTGAAAAGTTAGTCATGCACTACTTGCAGGATTTAACTACTAGAATCCGTCTACAGGCTCAAAGAGATGTCTTCTGAATCCAGACACAGTAACATTCAGCACAACAGAATGGAGAAAGAAAATGTTAATACAATAGTAGTTAACTGAAGGAGCATTTTTGGAAAGATCACAGAATTTCTCTTACTTGTAAAGGGCCACACTGCCCACATTATACTAGGGACAGAAAGCTGGCTGATACCAGATATTAGTAGTAATGAAATTCCAAACTAAAGTGGAAATGTATATTGCAAGGGGAGGATGAGAACTGCAGGTGGAGGTACGTTTATAGCAACAAAAATACAACAATCTGCAGGTGGAGGCATGTTAATAGCAATAAAAATACAACAATCTATTGAGATTATTGCAGATCCAGAATGCGAAATACTTTTGGTGAAGATATGAGCTTAAAAGTGGCTCAAACAAGATCATGGGTTGTTTTAATAGAGCCCCCATCCCTTTGCTTCAGCTGCAGCAGAGGCAGAACATTTGAGGGAAGAATCAAAAACATTTCCTGCAAATTTACTAGTCATCTTCCAGCATTAGGTGAAGGGTTTAACCTACCACTAACAAGTGGGAGATTCAAATGTTTAAGATGGGTGGTTGGAACAGGAAACAAATGGAATTGTTGTAAGTACTTATCTGAGAATCACCTTTAGCAGTTAAACATTTAATTGTCTTGACAGTTGACAAACAGTTCCAAATTTTTCAACTTTCTTCAGAACAGTGAGTCTGTGACCATAAGGCCATTACAGCATCACCAAATACTGCTGTAAAAATGAATATCAAGACTAGTAGGAATTTCTTTCTGTTCAGAAAGAGGGACGTGAGAGATTTCAAAGTACCTGACAGTCCAACAGGAAGATTTCATATTCTACACTGACAATTTTGAGTGCCAATGGACAGAGTTCAAGAGCATTATACAATATGCTTTAGACAATTACATACTGACTAAAATTATCAAATAAGAGAAGATCCTCTGAAGTTAAACCATTGAGTAAGAAATCTGCTACAAAAGCAAAGAGAGCTTCACTGCAAATTTAAACATAGCCAAAATACAACAGACAACCATAAATAAAACAGAGCCAAAATTAAGGCAAAAGAGCCCTAAAACATCTAGCAATTGGAGAAATTTGGAGTGGAACAATCACATAAAATTAATTTTTGGCGAGGCAGATGCCAGACTGAGTTTCATTGGAAGAATCATCTGGAAACATAATGCATCAACTAAGGAAGTAGCCTAGACAAAACACTTGTACAACCAATAATTCAATCTGGCCTTACAATGTGCCATCCATACCAGATTGGATTTATAGAGGAGATGGGGATGACTCAAAGGAGAGCAGCGAACTTGGTTATAGGTTCATTTAAGAGTTGCAAACGTGTCATGGAAATGATCAGCAAACTTTTTGCAAGAGGGGTGTTCTTTATCACGATATTGGCTTCTACCGAAGTTCTGTGAGTACACATTTGTAGAAGAGTCAATCAGTATAATACTTCCTCCTATGTAAATCTCATGAAAAGGCCTTGAGAATAAAATTTGAATTAACACAGTGGTTTACATTCATTGTTTCTTGTGCTAATTGTACATGAGTAGAACAGGAAAAGGAGGAAGTGACAGTGGTCCACAAAGTACCTTACACCACACACTGGGAGGTAGCATGCAAAGTATAGATGTAGATTTTGTAGAATGTTCTGCACCCAGACAAGTATCTCACTAGGCTGAGAACCTATCCTCTACTACTTGCAAAGGATTTTTGGGTATCTTATTGATGTAGGATTTTATGAACAGTGTAATTAATTTTACTGGCTGCATACTCCTAGTGGAAATGCCTTTACATTGTATGTGGCTTTTCTGTTGCAAGTTGCATTTGGTTCAGTGCTGGCGTGATGTAAGATGAGAAGGGAACATGACAAATAACGAATCAGATGTGGATAGTCAATGACATTGTTCTTTTTACATGCAGTTATCAGGTCCCATTCTAACCACCACACCTAAATTGAGTATGTATTAGTTTTAAAAGTTTAAAATATTCATAATAATTTCAAGTGATTCTAAACTTGTATTAAGCTGTGGCTTTAGGTATGAACCTAACCACAATCCTCGAAATCAGGATTTATTCCAAAGAAAGAGCCAAATATTTGTGAAAACATTGTAACTTTAATCGTGTGTTTCTCTTACATCAATCTAAGCTGTGATATGAGGGTAAGACCTAACTACAATCTGATAAATTATGACACATTCAGGGACAAACTCAGCCAAATACTTGAGACAGCCCAGATTATAATACTCAGCCATTCACATTGGTTCCCATACCAATGACAATGACTTGACAATGGAGCAGGCATGATCGGTGCACATCATAAGGAACTTTAACTTTTTCCATGTTATTGACACTGCAAGATGACTGAAACTATCTTTGTTTTCTTCTGTACACAACTTTTGCTATTTAATTTGCAGCTTGTAAATAAGTAGGTCTGTATAGAACAGCCTTTGTTAATTATTTTAGTTTGCAATTTCTCTTTGTTTAAGTTTTAACTCATAGTTTCCAATAAAGTTTAAAATAAATGTAATAGTGGTTGACTTGTTCGAATTCTGCAGGACACTAACACAGAGAAAGATGTCCAACTTCATTGGACCAGCACTGCCACCACATCTAAGGATTTCAAGGAAACAATCAGATGATAAAAATGAATGTAATGAGGATGATGTCGTAACAGGTGATGTTTCTGACGAGGAATATCGTGAGGATGCTACATGTGAGCAACCTGCTGGCGCAGAGGATATGTATGGTCCAGCATTACCACCTGGATTCAAGCCGAGAGTGATAGGTCCAGCTGCAACAGTTCCTATTTCTCAGGCAGAACAGTCATCATCTGATGCTCTAATCAAGAGCTCGGATGATGAAGATGATGATGACATGGTGGGGCCAATGCCTGCCAGTGACATGTCAGCAAAGGTTTCACAGCAGCTACAGCAGCAGCTGGAAAGCCGAGCTCACAGAATGAAGGAGAAACTTTCTGGCAAGGTTAGTATTCAGTTTACTTTTTTATTTTATTTTTATTTTTACAGAACAGACAAAAAATGTGTTATTCCACAAAATAATTGCATAAAAATTAGGTCAGTGTCATAAGAGTTTATATATAAAGAGCACAACTTACCAGAGCTGTTAATATGAAGAATGTGATGTACCTTGAAGTCAGTTGCTTAAGAACAGCTGAAAAAGTCCTTTTGGAGGATATGGTGGAAATAAGTGTGTCACAAACAACTTTATTGTATATTATGAATTCTATGACAGTTTCAGATTCCAAGTTAATATTAAAATTTAATTAAGTATAGTGATGAAATGATTATGTAGGAGCTGGTGCAGGGCTTAAATGTCTCTTATCTCCTTCCAATGTGGTACACTCTCTTGGTATGTGCCCAGGTGAGCATGTGGGGGTGTGAGCCCAACTTCTTGTCTCCCCAATACAACTAATGTATTCACAATTGTGAATATTAATCAACATCAGGTATATTATAAGGTGACATGTGAAAATTTGTGCCAGACTGGGACTTGAACCCAGATTTTCCGGTTTTCGCAAGCAGTTACTTAACCATTACACCAGGGGTTCCCAATTTGTTTGAGCCATGGAAGTCAAGCTGGAGCATTAAATTTTACATGTCACACACATACTGTATTTGCTAAATAAAATGGCAATGTTATTGACAAAGCAAAGTAGTTTCACAATTTAAGCATAAGTACATCAATGTTCAAAATTGTAAATGTTTATTTTATCCAGGAATTTTACATTACACAGAACATTACACACAAACAAAAAACCATAACAAAACTGTAGTCATACAAAACATTTGAATTCAGCAGAAAAATTGGTTACACAAACAGAGAAAGAGGTATTTAACCTTTCTGATCATGATTTATTGTTTTCCAGTTCTTCAAATTAAATTATGATTTTTGAGATGTATAAGATATTTTGAGGTAACCCCCAGGGGACATTGTGTTTGAATGAGTGCAGTTTAAGTAAAAAAGTCAATGATTTTAATTTTGTTCCACCAAAATATATAAACTACACAAAGCTTAGTTAACGATCATATACATTAACTATGGTTTTACACATGTGAAGAATTATAGTAAAAAAAAAAAAAAAAAAAAAAAAAAAAAAAAAAAAAAAAAAAAAAAAAAAAAACTTTCTTCTATTCAGACATAACTGAATGTTACAATTTACACAATAAAATTTGGTTTTGCCGTTGCGACATGATTTCTTGCACCTGTCAAATTATTTTTTGTCACTTCTTTGTTTCAGGCCTTCATCTATCTTGGACTCTGGGCTTTGTGAAATCACTGAAAGATTACTAAAAAGACAGGGACATAATTTCCCAAATTTCAATGCTATTACAACCTTTCAATCACAATGCCTGCATTTGGAAACATGTATAAAGTTATAAATACAGTAGAACCCCATTTTTACACATTTAAAGGGACTGCAAATAAAAGTAAAATGCGGGAAATAACATTTTAAACAGTAAATTTTGCTACTTGAACACCCTTGTATTTTTGTAGTTCATTTATGATATGTGTACGTAATGTGCATCAAAATACTTGCTAGGCGATTTGTTTATTACGTAATAAAGGTTATCTGAATTTAGTACATTTTTGTACTTTTTTTAATGCCAAGCAGAACTGGAACTGGTAACTTTTTGTAGAAAGTAGACTTTCTGACGTAATTTCATTCATCATAATCAATGTTGTCAGTAAGCCTTTAACTGAAATTCACATTATTTAAGTAATGAAACATTGCACAAGTTCAGTATTTTTTGTATATTTTTGCAACACTTTTGGAATAAGCACACCTGAATGGCCATTATCAGTTTGCAATAAAATCACACTATGCTGCTGAGCAAAGTAACGTCACACAGAAGAATTTAGAACGTGTTTCAGAGAACAAGGCCAATAATTTTGAACATAACGGAACAAAAGTTTCAAGCCAGGATCCACTACTGTGGCCTGTGCAATCTTCCAATAGTTTATGGGAAAACACTGTAACATTTCACTTCCCTGCACAGCAATGTGACAACATGACACTTCGGTGGTGTCAAATTCTGTATCTGGGCTGACAGGGAGGCCCAAAATGGTGTCACTATTTCCATGCTCTTTTGCAACTTTGTTTTTAAGTGCATGAGGGACAGACTGTGGCCAATAAAACTTAGGTTGCGTATTGTTGATCAGTGTCACGTGCACAACAAAATTTGTTGCCTTTTCTACGCCTTCAGAGAAAAAAAGTTTGGAAACTCAGCAAGCAATTGAGATACACTGTCATTTGGCTTAAATGCAGAAACAAAGTACTTTTTCCTGAATATGAAGCCCAAATAAAACTGTCTAAACCCTCAACATTTTCACAGTCTCAGGCTCACAAAATTGTAAATAACACTGCCCTGGTTTGAATCTGCAATGTGGCAGGCAATCAACTGCAATATTTTGTCCGTTATACACAGTGGGTTGCTTGCTATATTTTATTAATCATGATGAGCCTAACAGTTCAGAAGTGGCACGATTGAGCGAAGTAAGAGACGGGGACAGTGTTCTAATTGAAGATGCATGCAGCACTTGACAATGAATTTGATTTTCTTTGCACTATACTGGGGAGAGACGAAGTCACATTCTGTTTGCATGGATCCCTAGTCTAGGAGGTCAGCTTCAAAAATCCCGCAGAGAATGAGAAGGTGCTTGGCATCTACAAGAGTGAGCAATTTTAGAGTTCTGTGTATGTTTCGCACACACACAGACTGTACATGACCAGCCTTCTCACAAGAAAAGCAAGTTTTGTTCTGTGAAGGGCAGTTCTGTCTCTTAGGCTTCGGAGACAATGTGGACATGATTTCACACATGGCGAATCTTGTTTATACTTTACAAGGTGCAGTGGCTGTTCTTGGTTGTCATTGTCTATGATAGGACAAATAGGAGCTAGCTCAAAGTTTTCCATGGCACTGACACATAAATCCTACAATCTACAGTTTCCAACACTTGTTTCAGAGTCAGGTCTCTATGCTTGAGCATCTGCTTGTGATTGTGACTGACTGGCATATTGTATGTAATAACAGCATGGATCATAGTTTCTGCATAATACCATCCACAAACACACCGAAAACAACACTGCCTTGTTAAACCCGGAAGCTCTGTTACCCACTGTCAGTATGTCTGTATAGGCCTCTTTCAAAAATGAAAAAACTTGTAACGAGCAGCAGTGACCTGTATCCAATCCTCATAATATTGTTTTAGGGCACTAATTAATTGATAAAACTGAAGGAACTCTGAAAGCAAAGTCAGAAACAATTTTTGTGTGAGCCTATAAATGGTTGTGCCTGCAGTAGATAAAAAAGTAAGATAATTTCACAGTATCTTGAATGTGATGTGTGACCCAATGAGCGTAAATTTGCAAATACCACTTGTTGATGTCTTACTGTTGGTCATTGAAAGCTCAGAATGACATACTGCATGCAGGTGGTGTCATAGGTCATAGTTATAGATGGTGAATGTGGGTGCAGTTGATGTAGCAGTAGTTTGCATAGCGATCAGGTTCTGAACCACTGTTAGGGGCTGGGTCATTTGGTTCGACTGATATTGAATAAACTGCATGTTGTGCAGAAGGTGTGGTGATCATGGTAATAGGATTCCACAAAGGAATAAAAGATATAATAAAATTGCAAAGCATGCCCCCGTAAAAAAAAAAAAAAAAAGGGAAAGGAAAGAGAAGTTACTGCCCCACTGCGACAAACAGTGAGCGTGACAGCAGCATTGGTCTGCTATAACTCGTCACCAATGTATTTCAGCTACAGAGAGATGAAACAGCAGACGGCACACAAATAAAGATGAGGATATGGATGCATATTTGAAGAAACACTCTCTTCAAGGGATCACTTTTATTGAACATACAAAAGAAATACTTAACTTCTTATGGCATGCGGATTGGCACAAGGTTAAACATAACAAAACTTTGCTAATTCTCCTTGCTGCTGCTCTTGGAGAATCATGACCGACTGGCTGACCAACATTCATCCACTTGCAATGGTTCACATTGCTGCACCTTCTGTGTCTTGTTCCAACGGTAAGGCACTGTTTGGTGTGCAGTTGATACATTAGGACTGCACACATCTAATTGCTTCTTCTCACACAGTTCAAGTCACACCAGAGAGATCCATTTTGCGAGCTCCCCTTGTTAGATTTTCAAGCAAAAAGTGAAGTTCTGGTGCATAGAACTGAGACGTGTAAGGAAATCATTTTGCTTACCTCCTCCATGTGGCCATATGACGAATGTTTCATCAATACACTGTAAAAAGCAATTGGATTCAATTGTTCTTATCCCAGAGCTTCCTTATTGTAATGTTTCATATATACGGTGACAAAAATCGTAAAATTAAACTACCTATGGTACTCCCTCAGTCTGCTCAAATTAAATGTTCCCAAGGGTGGTAGTCTCTCTTGTATATTTATGGCCAATAAGTTACAGGTGTGGTTTGAAAGGTTCTATGGTGAAAAGAGAAAGGACCACAATTTTGTAGATTTTGTTAGGCACTTATGCCAATATATTCAGATCTATTCTTGGCTTCTGTATGCCTGGTCTCTTGCTGGAGACATCTAGTTTTTAGTTTTGATGAGAGGGTGAAAGGTTTCTCTAACTTATTCCACTTGAAATTTGTGGAGCTACAAGTTCCTTTGCACTGATGATAACTGATTAGGTGCAGATTTAGGAGTAGCTGCAAAACAGACTTTTCTTAGAAACTTAGATTTTATAACTTTACTAGCTGCTAAACCCAGTATTTCGCAGGTATATATGCATTTTTCAGTCTTATATTAGAAACGAAAATAAAAATCAGAATAGATTTCGTCTTTATGTATTCATGAAAACAGCTTAGAAACTATGAAACAGTAAAACAATGAAATATGAAGAATGTACAAAATTGTAAGTGCAGTATCTAAAGAAAGAAAGAAATAAAATACAAATGATGTATAACATTAACTTAATTCAAAACTTTACTTTAAACAATATTTAGTCCATCTCATTTTTCTCTTTCGGTCCATCAGTTTCTACCTTACGATCTGTCCATTCAAGTTTCATTTTCATGCATATCAATACTTATGACATCATATACCCTTGACTATGTGTCCTACAATAATATAATTTTTCATATTTGTAGAATGTAATATTAGGAAACTGTCTGCGATGAATAAATAACGGATAAATAAAGTCTTGTAAATCACATGTCGCATGATGGGAAAGTTGTGACTCATTGTTTATGACGTAATACATCTTTAACTATGTGTCGTAGGTAATTTTTTAACCCCACAGCTAATGTTGTCTGATAGTAAGCAATATATGTACAAAGTTTAGTTGTAATTGGTCCATTATGTTAGGAGGAGATGTGGAAAAATAGCGCATGATGTAGCAGTTATTCGGAAATGTCATTGTTTATGACGTCATATCTCATTAAGTATAAGTCATTCTATGATGTAAATTTGAAGGTACATTCAGTGATATATGTACCTAATGTATGCAAAATGTGGTGAGTGGTGTTAGTAGTAAAGGCGTAATAGATCAAAACCTCATGCATGATGATGCTGTTTTTCATGAACCATATTGTATATGACTTCATATCTCGTGAACTATATGTCTAACAGTGATATAATATCAAAGAAACATTCAGTGGTATGTATGTGTACTGTCTGTGAATTGTCTGGCATATAAAATTTACAGTGTTGAAGTAATAACTTATAACATCATGACAAATGCCGTAAATATACATCATGAACATCAAAAAAGTAGTAAGCGATAAACTTTTTTCCTTTCATCATTTTGTTGGGGTTGTCAGCGAGAAAAAGTTTTGTAAAGATTTGAAATTATGTCTACAATTTATTGCAAACCACTAAGTGCTCTCATTCTCAAATAGTTGACGAATAAAATCACTCTATCACACATTGCAAGATGGAACAGATATCATTGTTTATGACATGATATTGTATGATCTATTTATTATATGTGGTTTTTGCAACCACTGCAAATTATTCCTGACCTTAAAGAACATTTGTATCAAATTTGGTTGAAATTGGGACAGATGTAAAATATTATCGCATGATGCGGCTGTAGTGCCCCTATATTGCTTTGCTTGCATATGTGGGGGCAGCAGTTTTGAATTTATGACGCACTGTCACAACATAAACTTGCTTAAGATAACAGTTGCTTTGCAGTGAGATTGATGCTAGTCATTCAGGGAGTGTCAGAATCAAGTCATTTTGATAAATGCTCCAGTTTCAATGTTTGACAACTGGGAGTCATCATCTTTGCAGGTGCCAGGCCTAAATGACAGCATCAGTCCTCTCACATCCAGGAATTGTACTAGCTGGCCAGCTGCTGTTGTCTGCACAGCTAGACACTATTTGTTTTTCACAGCATCAAGTAAGAAATGTATGAGCAGGTACAGATGTAGGCTCTCCTGTGCCCAGAGCAAAATGTATCTGTGCCACCCTGTCTTATTGGTGTGATGAGTGTTCCATTACAAGAAAAATAAATAATGCCTAAAGCTAGTCTTAACACTGTTTATAAATTTCATTCCAAGCCAGCATTACTTCTCTAATATGTTACAGCCTATTATTCTCCCATACTTTCAAAGGTTGCTAATTGCCACATTGCAACAGAATAGTATGTAACCATACATGACGTACAATGTTCATGAATTCTTTGTCACCTATCAAACTTAATTTTTTGTATTTGTCCCTCTGTTTTCCCGATGTCTTGCCACAAATTGCTGTGCGTTAGTCTCACCGATAATTCAAAATGGCTTGATTGACTTGGATAATTTTGTTTTGTTACCTTTAATGTAGGGGTGGTTTAGTGTGTGTGTGAGTGGGGGGGGGGGGGGGAGAAAGGGGGGGTTAGGTAGAGCCTAAAGGAACAGCTGGAAAATCAAAATAGATGTTTTTGAAGTAGCACCACCACTTCGGATTAGATTTGTATTTTATGTGGTATCATACTTTTTATTCGATTGGGATAGAAGTTTGAACACTTGACATTCAAAACAAAAACAGCAGTGTATTCAAAATAAGTCTTACAGAGCCCTCTGCCAGGCACTATAAAGTAGACACCAACATCAATCTACAGTGTAGCATAACCAAGAATGGCACACTTTTTATGTTTGGAAGCTGTTTATTAAACCAAACCTCTCTTAAGAGAATCACGTACTTGTGATTCAGCTTTCCCTCTTCTTAATATAAGTTTTCAAGAATTAGATATTTTTGCATCAGGAACCCACATTGTCCAGATTCCTGGATCCATAAAATCAAATAATCAATTGTAATATTCATTACAATAACCATGTTTGTTTAGATATCATAGTGATTCAATGTTGGGATTTATTGATACATGAGGGCATCCCGTCACATCATGCAGGTCTCGGTCAACCAAGAACTACCACCCCAAGGACCATCATATAGTGCACCAAGCTCTGCGGGATCCCATGACCTCAGAATGTGCCATCTGCGTAAACGTACTAGAGACCATACAGCATCCTTTGAGTTCCCGCACAGTGTCTCAAAGACTTTCATCTGCTGGATTAGCATTTACCACATCTTGGGTCAGTTGTCGTTGACACCAGTAACACATCAATATTAATCACGGCCTTTTCTCCAACATCCCATGTCAGGAAATTACGATTCACAAGATGTGTTTTTAAGACTATATTCATTTTTGATTGTCCCATTTCATATATTTTGTACTTATCTATATGTCTTAAACATTATTTCTTTACTCTCCCTCTCCCACAAGTTTCTTCTGTGATCCAAATGAAAACCAGTTGTGAGCCGGATCTGACCTGTGGGACATCAGCTACCCATCTGTGGCCTACAGCATTCTGACGTCCTCCCATGGCCAGCAAGATCCCTGGATCGCTCCATCATTGAGCATATGTCAGATGACATGAGAAGGGGTCTCTGTCCCAGCGCCATTACATGAGATCTGGGGGGGGGGGGGGGGGGGACAGCTGCAATAACTGTGAGCAAACTTGTCTCGGGAGGATCCAAAGGCTCTTTGACACCATTCCAAACTGCATAAGAGCCTGCATTACGCCCAGAGCGGGTGTGACACCCTACTGACATGGAGCCAATATTCTGTCTGTAACTATCAATGGCTCTCACTCTTCTGTCCCTCATTGTAATTTGTTCAGTAGAGTCACATGGTTGTTCATCATATGTTGTTTTATTCAGTTCTAACTACTGAGACTGGGTGCATCACTTTTTTCCTGCAGGATTCCTTATCTTTTAAAGAGTTTGAAAGTACTTGATACCTTTCTGCAGATAGATGTGTGAACATAGTTCTGCTAACTTTCTGTGTAACCCTGCAGTCATCTGAAATAAAGTTATAATTGAAGTTCAGATTACATTTGACAAGCCATGTGGTCGCCAGCATAGTATACATTTAAGAATCTTACTTTGGAAAGCTGAGTTAAAAAATATGACTAGATTAGTGTTTTATAGCCATGAATATCATAACCTGCTGCGAATGCAGTCTCATCCAGCAGAAACAGTTGAGCATCTCTGACTACATCTGAATTTGGGTGCACATTTGTCAGTGGCTAGATGCACTTATGTTTTCCATTTTACATTTTCTAAAGGTTGCCAATTTTACAAAGCATGCTAAAAGAAAGGAACAAATATTAATGCAGCAGATAGAAAAGAAAGCAAGAATAGTTAATGGTCCATGGTGACTGATAGGACAATATTGTGAACAAATATTAAGTTAAATTTATCACAAAAGTCAATTAAATAGTCAAGTATCTTGGCTCTAGCTTTGTGCCGTGATTGGTTAAATAGTCATATTACATATTTTTTCTTTGCAAGTCTGCTGTTTACTTACAGTTTGAACCACCAAATTTTGTGTCACAAACAGTTCTGGATGCAACAGTTTCTTTTATGTCATTTTAGACAAGTTTTAATGTAATTTTGTCAAACTTATATAATATGCAAGGTAAAAAAAAAAAAAAAAAAAAAAAAACCCACAGACTACAAATGAAATTCCATGATTGAAAAGTATTAATGTCCACTCTGTTCGTTTTACTTATGAGACTTATTATATATGGTACTGAGAACAAAATGTAATGTAATTTTCAAAATATATAAACATTACCAACATTTATGCTTTGAAGTAAGGAATGTTTTTTGAAAGGAAGATACTAGTTATTTCTTCAGGCAGAATGTTTTGGATAGTAGGTTTTTGTAATCACTTGTTTCTAAAATTAAAAAATGTGTGTATAATTTTATCAATTAAATTTACCTTCGCACATGAGAAGGCTATTGTTTAGCCTAACAGTTTTACTTCTGTTTGTAGATGCTATATATTCCTACTGATTTACATTTTTCATTTGTAATGTGTTCTTTAAGTTCGTTTATTTGAAGATGTTCAAAAGTCCCAGTGGATGACAAATGACTTAAAATTATTTGTTAGCTTTCTCATTTTCTGTACATACAAAGCAGAAGTATTATCAGGCCCTGTTTTTCCATGAGTGTAATGTTGGTTTGATTTGCAGGAAGATGACCAAAAACTGAAACGTGAAACATGGATGCTTGAACTGCCTCCTGAGAAAGCTAATCAGTTTGGGCTGGGACCACGGCAGTTTCGTGCACGAGAGGGGCCAGTTACAGGAGATCGTTCTGTGTGGACAGACACACCAGAAGACAGAGAAAGAAAGGCTTCACATAAGGTACTATTGCTTCATTTTTCAATGGGTAAAGAAAACTTATTGATTGTATTTTGCCTGTTACATGTAAAACATTCAGAAGTCATGGATCACATCGATGTAATTTCATACACAAACACAGGATTGACAGTTACACAAATAGTAAGAATAGCAACTCTTTATGATTAGTAGAATTGCCACTGGGTGCATAAGTGTTGTTGGTATTTAGTGCTTCAGGTGCTGTAGGATATTTAAGGGTGTGAACAGAGTCAGGTATGGAATAATTACTGTGACGGAAACTTGTGCTGTGTACTTGTGCAAGTCAAATATAATCAGTGCTGGGCCTCATTGTTGATCTCAATTTACCCAGTTGGTCGAATCGTGCAGTATCCAAATTTAATAGGCATTCAAATGTGACAGTGGCCCGATGTTGGACTGGATAGAAATGTTAGGTGTGACAAATTCATTGTCAGGGCTCTGGTTGAGCATGGCTGATCCCTACATCTGCAGCTACCATTTGAGAAGAAGTAATAAGCTACTACTAATATTCTACGTTATCCTGCAGCATTGGCTAGAGAATAGCTGCAGCTACAGAATTACTATCCACTGTGTAAGTTGTGGCTAATACTTCAACAGACATGGCTCAAGTTAGGACTGGTGCTGTGTCTGGGTAGCGTGGACTAATGATGAAAGTCTTGATTTGTTTCCTCAGTAATTCCCAGTTCTGAATGTCAATAACTGGTGAGCAAGGCAGTGACCTGCGGAGCGGTCCTATGCTTATGGTATTTCGAAAGTGCTAGTGTTCACAGATCTGTTGGCCAGTGGAGCTACAGCTTCATGTTTACATCGTCAAATAGAAGTATAATAGCTAGGATACAGTACATATACTGTATCCTAGCTATTACACTTCTATTTGAATGAATTTGTCACTGCTATTGAACTCATCATTTCTTTTGAAAATCATCATTTGAACTTGAGCTTATGCAATGCTCTGTGCTTGTACTTTAAATTACTTGGGGCAAGCAATCTTTTTGCCTCTCATTGTACACACTGCTCTTTCACACAAGTTTCTGTCAACTTTTTGTGCAGTTATCCTTTGTTCGTAGCACCTCTCAATGCACTATTGAATGGTTCTCCTAAACCTGGAAACACACTGCGGTGAACTGATGAAAAGTGAAAAGACTGAAAACTGCTACTGCAGAGACAGCATTTTTAGCTCATACTCTCTTTGAAATGACGTTAACAGTTATCATAGAGGCATCATGAAATGCAACTGGGGATAAATTACAGTGATGTGTGCAATGTGAATGGCAACTGTAGCTCTTTCAGCAGAAAATATTTTAATCTCACAAACAAATTGGTCTATGTACAACTGTGAACTGCATGCAGCATATGCCCCAATAAAATAGTGGATCACATGCTTGAAGGTAGACATTTCATGCTTCTCACAGACCATAAAACACTTGTGTTTGATTAACTCAGAAGCCAGAAAGTGCATCATTGTGCCAGTTGCGACATTTGGAATTACGTCACAATTTACTATGAATATTCATCAGGCTGTTGTTGAGCAGAATAGACTAGATGCACTATCTCACACACCATTGTGATGGGTCTTGATCCATAGCCCTTGCCACTGATTAGGAAGTAGATAGTGAACTGCAGGCACACCAAATGTATTATTGAAGCCTCAGACTTTGTTCAACTTGTCCACTTCCAGGTTCACGAACTCCAACCTACCTCTCCAAAGGAGCCTTTGCCCAGCAACAATTTAGTTTCTGTGACATACTGTTACACAAAAAGGTTCTCATTTTACTTGATTTCCAGCTAAAACCTTTCCAAACACTACTAAGTGGTCCATAAACAGTATTGGATAGATGGGTGGAATTTAATTTTATGATATTATCCAATTGTTTTTTATGTCAGGTAAAATCACAAATGAAATTCATGAATGCATAGTGCCTACGTTGATTGTCTCGAGCTGTTTCTGGGAGATGGTGAGACTTTGAATTTGAGGGAGGCAGAACAAGCATCAAAGATGCACCATAATTTGGCACTCCAAAAACAGCCACGAAAACAGAGAACTTTGACAGAGATGAAACAAAACTGCATGCAAAGATCTGCTTGAAGAAAAACCCTTCATATTTTTTCTGTCATTTTGTTACTATGAACAGAATTTGGCTAGAGGACAAATGCATGGCTGTAGAAGAATGTATAACTAGGGTGAAGATAGATACTAACCACAGGAAAATAAAAGAGACATTTGGAAATAAGAAAAGCAGCTGTATGAATTTCAATAACTAAGATGGAAAATGAGTACTAAGCAAAGAAGGGAAAGCTGAAAGGTGGAAGAAATATACTGTATAGAGGCCCTATACAAAGGAAATATCTTGAAGGCAGTATTATAGAAATTGAAGATGAAGTAGAGGAAGGGGATACAATACAGCAAGAAGAATTTTGACAGAGCACTAAATGATTTGAGTAGAAACAAGGTCCTTTGGAGCAGATGATGTTCTGCCTGAACTGCTATTATTGTTAGGAGAGCCAGTCATGAAGAAATTGTTCCACCTGGTATGCAAAATGTATGAAATGGGAAATACCCTCCAACTTCAAGAAGAATATAGTAATTTCAATTCCAAAGAAAACCATTGCAGGCAAATGTGAAAATTACAAAACTATCAGTTTAGTAAGTCATGATTGCCAAATACTAACATGAATTATTTACAAATAAATGGAAAAACTGGTGGAATCCGACCTTGGGGAAGATCAGGTACACACGAGGAAATACTTCTGATGGCTGAAGTAAAGAAGATGTAAAATGCAGATTTACTATGGGAACAAAAGCGTTTCTGAAAAAGCAAAATTTGTTGACATCCAATATTAATTTAAATGTTAGGTAGTCCTTTCTGAAAGCACTTGTCTGGAGTGAAGCATTGTTTGTGAGTGAAATGTAGACGATAAGGAGTTGAGAAAAAAAGATGCTAGATGGTTTTGAAATGTGGAGCTACAGACAAATGCTGAAGATTTGATGGAAAGATCATGTACATAACTAATGAGGAGATGCTCGACAGAATTGTGAAGAAAAGGAGTTTCTGTCATCCATGACAAAGAGAAGGGATGCTTGCTGGAACACATTCTGAGACATCAAGGAATCATCAGCTTAGCATTAGGAGGAAGCGTGTTGGGTAAAAATCATAGAGGGAGACTGAGGGATGAATACAGTAAGCAGATACAAAGGGATGTGGATTGCTGTTCTTTTTTCACATGAAGGGGTTGTACAGGGCAGGGTAGCATGGAGAGCTGCATCAAACCAGTCTGCGGACTGAAGGCCACAACAACAACAACACACTCTCTTTTAATGATGATGTGCACTGTTCACATAAAAAGAAATTACATGGTAAGTAATGGATATCTACCAATGAATAAGTTGCTTGTGATGAAGTAACATATTAAAAATATTATCAGATGTTTCCAATGTTAGAATGTATATTCATTATATACATATTGCCGCGAGAGACGACGAATACTGACTGCTGGCGTGGCGCAGGGGATAGCGTCACGGAATGCGGTGCAGATGGTCGTCGGTTCAATCCCGCCCTCCGGCAAACAAATATATTTCTTTGTAATTAACAATTCCAGAAGATTCTACATCTTTCTTATGTTCACATGTAAATTCTACTTGTTTCTTATGTTAACTGTTCTTCTAATTTCTGGTAAATTCTGTCTGTGTATAAATAGCAGAGCACTCTGACTGAAAGTCTGTCAGTGCTGCATGTATGTTGAGTTCGTAATAAACGTGCTTTCAGTATAAGTGCTGTGTTTAGTTGCCTTCGAAGTGAAGCCTGTTTCCATTTCAACGCGACATTGTTTGTTGGAGGCGCCGGGTACACTGTGCAACAGCTGCATCACTGTGGCTCCGATTAGGCAACGTAAAAGCCGTCGCTTACACGGACTGGAACTGGAATACAAGGGATACACCGAGTACATCCTTCCAAAAGGCCGTATTATCGGAAGAACGGTGGAGACGAAACCAGCAATAAGCCAGCTGCACATCAGACATCCGTCGGTGTTCTCTGGAGCTGCTGGACAGGACCCCAACAAATGGCTAAAAGGGTTCGACCGAGTCGCCAAGTACAACAGGTGGGATCATACGATGTGCTTGGCTAACGTTTATTTCTACCTGGACGGAACAGTCCAGCAATGGTTCGAAAACAACGAAGACAAGATAAATGACTGGCAACTAGGCAGTTGCATTCAGGGCATGCATATGCTCGTTGGAAGGACACTGAAGATGATCATTATGTGATCGAAATCGATCTGTGGTTTTTTAAAATAAAACATTAACGGCCAATGCTGCTAATTACATCTGGTGAGTACATCTGGTGAATGACTGGGAGACGTTCCAGGAGGAACTTAAGAAGACGTTTGGCGGAAGAACAACTGAAGAACCGGGCCCAACGATATGGTGAGCCGACACAATCGTACATACAGAATGTTTTGGCTATGTGTAACATAGTCAATTCGAACATGACTGAGACGGACAAAATCACGCAACTGATGAAGGGAATTGCATAAGATATGTACCAAGCTCTTCTGATAAAAGACGTCGCCACGACAGAAGAGTTCATCAAGTGGTGCCAGCATATTGAAGAGATGCAACAAAGGAGGGTTGGATGCAAGAAGTATGACAGACTCCCAAATGTAGTCCCTATGGCCGTTGTGGAAGACCAGCATGACTTCGCTTCTCTCATTCGACAAATCGTGAGAGAAGAATTACAACAGTGCATGGCAGCCAGGACTATTAGACCAAGCGAGCATCAGATTATGGCCATGGATGTGAGCCCTGTAAGTCACAAGGGAGCCGACGCTGCTGAGGACGAGGTATTTCAAACATTAGTTCCTGTCTGCCCCGTCAATCGCATTCGATGTGAAGAATGGCGTCGCCCTGCTATGACGTACGCTGCAGTTGCCAAACGGCAGCCCATGAACTGGCCGACACCACCACAATCAACTCCTCCAGTAACTATGACGCCACGCAGAACAGACGGCTGGAGGACAGAAGACAACACACCTCTGTGTTTCCACTGTGGACACCCTGGACATGTCTTACGCTACTGCAGAGAGAGGAGGCGAGTATTCGATGATTATTTTGCCGCAAGACGTCAGCCGTCGGAGCAGTTCTATCCCGACAGTCACCTGCTGATGAGTTCAGTCGACCTATGGGAAGAAGCCCATCGCCGTACCCTAGACGAGGTCGCTCCCTGACGCACCGCAGTCGTTCACCGTCGCCGTACCGAGGTTCCAGCCGCTCTCCTAGCTGCCGCGCCCAGGAAAACTAAGCGAGTCGACCATCTACGGAGGTGAGGCCGCTGCAGATGAAAATCCTCCATGGACGACAGTCGCTAAGATGTCGGGAAATCTCATCAACATCATAATCGACGGCCAACCTGTCCAGGCACTTGTTGATTCAGGAGCCTCTTTTTCTGTATTTTCGGATAATTACCGCCGCACACTAAAGAAGACAATGTTCTGTGATACGGGGGCAACTGTGCTGAAGGTCGTGAATGGAAAGTACGTCCATCCAGCAGGAACTTGTGTCGCAAGAATAACCGTCAACAACAGGACGCAGCCGTTTGAATTTGTCGTGGTAACAGAATGTAGTCACAATGTCATCCTCGGATGGGACTTCCTTCAGGCATCCCAAGCTATCATTGACTGTGGAAGATCTGAGCTGCAAATTGAAGAAGTTGTTCCACTGGACACATGTAATACAGAATTTTCTGGGAAGTTATTCGTCGTTGACAATGTGGCGATACTGCCATTGACAATGAGAAGAGTTGTAGTCACAAACACAGGTGACTGGTTAAACTGTGAAGTTCTTGTTGATAGTAAAAAGTTTATAAGGCTCACAAAAGAAATTTACATACCAGTGGCTATCATAAGCATTACCGGTGGTCAAGGAGAGATTTGGATCACAAATTGTCATGAGCAGTCACAACTTATTCCCAAGGGAATGTGTATCGGGACAGCTGAACCAATGCAGGACGGTGAGCTCAACGTCATCAATGAAGACCCATGCCCTGCTGTTAGTACAGACAACACGCTGGAGGAAACAAACGTAGAACTGCCAATAGGGCCTGGACTGACCAAGGAACAACGCCAGCGGGTGTTAGGTATACTACGCCAATTTTCGGGTGCATTCACACCTCAGCAGGGGAAACATCAGACGAAACGGCCCATGATAAAGCACCGGATCAATACTGGGGATCATCCGCCAATTAGCCAGCGTTCGTATAGAGTGTCGCCAGCTGAAAGACGGATAATTCAGGAGGAAGTGGAGAAGATGTTGCGAGATGACATTATTCAACCTTCGGAGAGTCCTTGGTCATCTCCGGTGGTCCTCGTAAAGAAGAAGGATGGCACGTGGCGAATCTGTGTAGACTATCGGCGGCTGAACAGAATCACAAAGAAAGATGTCTACCCATTGCTGCATATTGACGACACCTTAGACTGCTTGAAAGGAGCTATGTACTTCTCAACTATGGACATGCAGACAGGTTACTGGCAAATCGAGGTTGACGAAGCTGACAGGTAGAAGACGGCTTTTATTACACCTGACGGCCTCTATGAATTTAAAGTAATGCCATTTGGATTATGTAATGCTCCGGCCACATTCGAACGCATGATGGACAACTTACTTCGACACCTTAAGTGGACGACGTGTCTTTGCTATTTAGATGACATTGTCGTTTTCTCGAAAACATTTGAAGAACATCTGAGTCGCCTGTCAACTGTGTTGAAGTGTGTTCAGATGGCAGGACTCCACCATAATCCAAAGAAGTGCCTCTTTGTTGCCAAGGAGATTAAAATCCTGGGGCACCTAGTCAACGGAGATGGTGTCCGTTCTGATCCAGATAAAGTAAGGGCAGTCACAGAATTTCCAACTCCTCAGCACATCCGTGATGTGAGAAGTTTTCTCTGGCTGTGCTCATACTACCGACGTTTCATAAAAGGATTTTGTAACAAGGCACGTCCATTACAAGAACATCTGCAGGGAGACGCCAAGTTTTACTGGGATGAGACAAAAGAAAGAGCTTTCCGGGCACTTAAGGAGGCTCTAACTTCCGCACCAGTGCTAGCCTTGTACGACGAGAATGCAGAAACGGAACTTCACACAGATGACAGTGGTTATGGGATTGGTGCAGTGCTTGTACAAGTTCAGGAAGGTGCTGAAAAAGTGGTAGCCTATGCATCAAGAGTACTCTCAAGGTCCGAGATAAACTACTCTACAACTGAAAAAGAATGTCTCGTGGTTATCTGGGTTATCAACAAGTTCCGGCCGTATTTATTCGGCAAACCATTCACCGTCGTGACAGTCCACCATTCTTTGTGTTGGCTGACTAGCTTGAAGGATCCATCAGGTCGACTAGCAAGATGGGCACTAAGACTCCAAGAGTACGATGTCACAGTGTTATTCAAGAACGGGCGCAAACACAAGGATGCCGACTGCCCTTTGAGGAATCCATTAGTGGAACAAAACAGCATTAATGAAATTTCAGCTCACTGAATTACATGATGTTACAGCTGAACAGAGGGAAGATCCAGCACTATTAAAAACGAAAGAGGCCTTGGAGAAAGGAGAACCAACCAATGGAGAGTTCCAACTTATAAACGGAACATTGTATAAGAGCAACTACAATCCACTGGGCCCCAAATGGCTACTTGTTGTTCCAGCTCATCTCCAGCCAGCTATTCTCAAATATTTCCACGATGCTCCAATATCCGGTCATCTGGGATTCGTGAAGACCCTAGACAGAATCAGACGTAGGTATTACTGGAAAGGTCTCTACCGATCTGTCAAACACTATTTGAGTCACTGTAAAGAGTGCCAGCGACGGAAGCATGTGCCACAATTACCTCCAGGTTATCTCGTACCGATTCCGCCGGCATCAGCTCCATTCCACCGAGTTGGGATTGATCTTTTAGGGAGGTTCCCGAAGTCGACAACTGGTAACCGTTGGATAATAGTCTGCACTGACTACCTCACACGCTACGCTGTCACCAAACCTGTGCCGACTGCAGAAGCTCCAGAGATAGCAAAATTCCTTGTAGAAGACATTATTTTGAAGCATGGAGTACCACGTGTCATGATATCTGATAATGGAAAAGTATTCCAGTCAAAACTAGTATCAGAGGTAATGTCACGGTGCAACATTGTCCACAGAATGACAACTGCATACCATCCTCAGACAAATGGTCTTACGGAACGTTTCAACAAGACGTTAGCCGACATGCTGTCCATGTACGTCGATGTTGAGCAGAAGGATTGGGATACAATTCTGCCAGTCGTGACATTCGCTTACAATACCGCAAGACAAGACACCACAGGCTTCACTCCGTTTTTCCTGCTCCATGGCCATGAGGCTGAGACGACAATGGATACGCTGTCCCCTTTCCACCCGGACGACACTCAGGATGACTATGTTAAACAGCTCATCACCAGGGTCGAAGAAGCAAGACAACTGGCTCGCATACAGACACTGGGCGCCCAGGAGAAGGACCGTCAGCGGTATAACGACAAGCACCGACCTGTTGTGTACAGCCCAGGAGATCTGGTATGGATTTTTACCCCTGTACGGAAGGTTGGACTGTCAGAAATGTTACTGAAACGATACTTTGGTCCGAATCATGTCATACGCCGCCTGTCAGACGTCACATACGAAGTTGAGGATCATAACAGCGGGTCGCTGTTTCTCCAGGAGAGGAAGCAATACCATGAGAGACGACGAACACTGGCTGCCGGCCTGGCGCAGGGGATAGCGTCATGGACTGCGGAGCAGAAGGTCGCCGGTTCAATCCCTCCCTCCGTCAAAAAAATTTATTTCTTTGTAATTAACAATTCCAGAAGGTTCTACATCTTTCTTATGTTCACATGTAAATTCTACTTGTTTCTTATGTTAACTGTTCTTCTAATTTCTGGTAAATTCTGTCTGTGTATAAATAGCAGAGCACTCTGACTGAGAGTCACTCAGTGCTGCATGTATGTTGAGTTCGTAATAAACATGCTTTCAGTATAAGTGCTGTGTTTAGTTGCCTTCGAAGTCAAGCCTGTTTCCATTTCAACGCGACAATATATATGAGTGTGTGTGTGTGTGTGTGTGTGTGTGTGTGTGTGTGTGTGTGTGTGTGTGTGAGAGAGAGAGAGAGAGAGAGAGAGAGAGAGAGAGAGAGAGAGAGAGAGAGAGAGAGAGAGAGAGTTGTAACTCCACATTTTGGGTGTTAATAAATGCTTTACTAATGACTTTTTCAGCCAGTTGCACCTGCTGAAGATCTTAAGCATAAGGCTTTGAAACAGCGCGACAAAGAAATAGAAAAATTGACTGAAGGTTATTCGAAGAAAAGGCAAAAGGAATCATTATTGGAGTCTCACCAGAAGAAACTGAAAAGCGAAAAGGTCTGTTGGAAGAAACTCTTAAACTATATTTCACTTTATATTGTACGCTCTTCACATTTTTAAAAATTTATTCATTATATGAATTATTTTACTGAATACATGTTTGTACTGTTAAGGAATTCCACTGTTAGTGCTTATGTTTATGTGAATCACTGTGCTAAAAGCCTTCCCAAACCACATCTGATCCTCTGATAACATACTCCTACCCTGAGATACCAGATTACTTTTACTAGTAGCCTCATCAGATCAAAACACTATTAAACCCAATGATTTGCTACTCCGTAATTGGAATATGATGACACCGAGCAAGGTGGCACAGTGGTTATACACTGGGCTCTTATTCGGAAGGGCAGCAGTTCCAAGCTGTCTCTGGTCATCCTGGGTTAGCTTTTCTGAGATTTCCATAACTCACTCTGGGCAAATTTCAATCCTCTAGTCACACTGATTTAGATTATCTGCATTTTCCTAAATTGTATCAAACAAATGTGTCAGACTGTTCACTTAGACCCAGAGCTCTTCTTGGCTGATGAACTGCTAAGTGTCGAGTAGACGCATCACTTTCTTGGCATGCTTTTTGATGGCCGGCTCACTTGGATGTCACACCTCCCTTAGCTTAAACAAATGTGCTGCCAATACCTCAATATCTTACACTGCCTTAGCCACACAGTTTGGGGAGCCATACATCCAACACTCCTGCAGCTCTACAAAGCTCTCATACAATTATGCCTGGACTATGGGAGCCTTATGTATGATTCAGTAAGCACCTACCACATTATGTGTCTTAGACCCCAGCCTTCATATTGGTGTACATCTAGCAATGAGGGCTTCTTGCACAAAGCCCAGTGACAAGCCTTCTTGCTGAGGCTGGGTTCCCCCCGTGATTCTGCTGGCAACAGTTATTGACTTCATACATTGCCCACATTCACACTTCCTCCCACCATCAAAATCACAGGCTTATATTTCCGACTGCTGCACTCCTGTTCCCATGATGATGGCCCAGCTAGGGTCTCCCGATTGTGGTCTGTGTCCATTCCCTTCTCTCGTCCTTTGAATTGCTTCCCTTCACTTCTACTTTCCACTACTCTTTCCATACCCCTCCTTGGTGCATTCCTCACCTGCAGATAAGGTTGGACATGTCCCGGGAATCGAAAGTCTCAGTAACACTGTTGAATCTCTGTCGCCAGTTCCAACATCCCCTTCCTGGAGACCAATCCCCAAGGGGCATGAAGTGGTGGCTTTCTTGGCCAACTGATCGACACATTTGTTGTCTGATATACCAATGTGTTTTAGCGTTTATTCCGACGAAGCTCATTTCATGCTCCGAGGGTCTGTCAATGCCCACAACGGCAGAATTTGGGCTACCGAAAATCCTAGAAAACTGGAAACTCCATTGCACGTCGAGGAAGTCACGGTATGGGTTGTATTTACCACACCTATCATTATCGGGTCTTTTTTCTTCGAGGAACTGTGTGATTACCATTTTGTAACTGCTACTGCGATGGGTGAGAGGTACGCCAATGTGTTACAGAATCACATCATCCCCAGCCTAACTGATAAACACCTGCTGGAACATACGAATTTTATGTAGGATGGCACTCCACCCCATATTGCTAGATGCGTGAAAGATATCTTGTGCGCATTGTTTGATGATGATCATGTGCTCAGCCACCACTTTTGTCACGCTTGGCCTCCCATGTCCCTAGACCTCACTCCATGCGATTATTGACTTTGTGGTTACCTGAAGTCGTAAGTGTATCATGATCAATCGACATCTCTAGGGATGCTGAAAGACAACATCTGACGCCAATGCCTCACCATGACTGCGGACATGCTTTACAGTGCTGTTCACAGCATTATTCCTCGACTACAGCTATTGTTGAGGAATGATGGTGAACATTTGAGCATTTCCTGTAAAGAGCATCATCTTTGCTTTGTCTTAATTTGTTATGCTAATTATTGCATCTCTGATTAGATGAAGCGCCACCTGTCGGACATTTTTTGAACTTTTTTTGTTTTAATAAAACCCTTTGTCATTCCAGGCATGTGTGTCAAGTTTTACCTCTCTATCTACATTATTCCGTGATTTATTAAGTTTTCAGATTTATACTGACTTTTTGATCACCCAGTATTTTAATCATCTCATTTATCAACTGGCACTTTATCTCGAAACCTCATATGCCATCAGATCGTTCGTATTCAAAAGAAAAGAAAAGAAAAGTGTACAGATTAATAATGTGTACAGCATGCACAATACAAAATGAAACTTTTATTGTATAAATTAGTAACGTTTTAAAATCAAAGCAAAACTTAATAAAACATTTATTGTACCTTGAATAGAAATTTATCGGGTTCTGGAAAATGAAGTTCAATTCCACTTCATTTTAAACAATTTTGAAATTCTTCCTCTGTAAATGTGCATTGCATTTTAAAGATATCTCCAAGAATAGTACTCAAAAGTATGAAGTTGAAGTATGATAGCTGTTAGCTGTCGAATAAAAATTGTAGCTGTTGCACCAGTTTCTTTGCATTCTGCAAGATCATCAGTATTGAAAGTATTATTTAAAATATATGCATGTGAGTCAATGGGTTGCATATATAGTACTTTGTTTTATGTATCTTATACAGTGTTATTACATTATAACAGTGTGTGTGTGTGTGTGTATATATATATATATATACAATAATCATAACAAAAACACCATGAGATGTATTTGTCTGTCTGTATTCATGCTTTAAACTACTGTTCTATTATCTAAAGATGTCACTCCTATGTATACCTCCCATCTCATTAATATGAACTGTTGTAGAAGGAATAATAGCATTCAGTCAAATAACCTTGTACAAAATGTTTTCACTCTTCTGCAGAATCCATTTGCAAAAGAAATTGCAGTTAGTGAGAATGTGTGAAGTACACCATTTACATTTTAAAATGTAATCCTCTTATTCTGTACAGGAGTTGCTCCCAGAAGTTCAGAGGTAATGGTAAATTCTCTCTCTCTCTCTCTCTCTCTCTCTCTCTCTCTCTCTCTCTCTCTCTCTGTGGCTCCCCCCCCCCCCCCCATCCAATTTGTGGTGTAACCATGTAAATTTTATGTGAACCACCACAAGATCATCTCTTATTACGTGAGATGAGTTTCCTTTTTTATGAAATATAATTACAGAATAGAGGCCCAGTAAAACTGTTCCTCTCAAAGCAGCTTCTTCTTGATTAGGCACAGACAGTTGTCACAGAAGGTATCAGCTGGATAATGAAGAAGTAGACTTGCATCTATGTATTCATCAATTCACACTACTAAATAAAGACTCTTCAAAGTTTTACTGCTGAATAAAACGTAAGGTTTTATTTTAACCCAAACTAATACATTTCACAACTAGGCTGTTTAACATTTATGAAACACGTCGAATATATTTCTTTTTAGTAACAGAGATTGTTCCTGGTGCAGACTCGCTTGCTCACTATTTCTGGCACTTGTCATGTAACTGCCTGGACGTCCTCCTGGGCGAACAAAATATCTGGGGCAGTACTTGTCCTTCTAACTTCTAAATTACCCCAAAAATAAACAATTTGGTCACCTTGGGTTGTTCAGGAGGAATGTAAGTAACTTGTTACACTACACATTTCCTCCTGTAATGTTCAAATATAGCATTAGTAATGTGCTACTTGACAGAGTTGGTCAATTAAATATTGAGGCATTGTACTGCACAGCAATATGAAATGGAATGAGCATATAAGGACTTCCGTGGGAAAGGTGAATCCATCTTGAGTAATGCCCAAGTGTTTGGAATCCCCACCAGATTGGTTTAGAGGAGGACATAGATGCAGTTCAGAGGCGGGCAGATAGGTTTGTAACTGAAAGATTCGATCAATGTGTGAGTGTTACTGAAATGCTTAGGGAACTCAGATGGGAGTCACTGGAGGGAAGATGACATTCTTTTCGAGAAACACTGTTGAAATTTAGAGGGCTGAAATTTGAGGTGGACTACAGAATGATTCTACTGCTGCCAACCTACATTTCATCTAAAGACCACAAAGATAACATCAGAGAGATTAGGGCTAATTTGGATGCATACAAGCTTTGTTTTCACTTGTTCTATATTAGAGTGGAACAGGAAAGCATCTAACTAGTAGTGAATTGCAGACTATGAAAGTAGATGTAGAGAGAATCAGCATTATGTAGAGAATGTACATAGGGACTTGCTCTCTGAGAGTAGATTGAGCTCTTATGGTCTCTCTGAACATCTAAAAATAGTTACTGTTCAGTACCCCACACAAAATTATAAATTTAAGTAGAATTACACAGTTAATAAATGTAAACAACAGTAACAGCCATTAATCCCAAAATATGTATGAACATCGGCAATACACTTAGAACAGGTTTATTGCTAAAACAAGTGTACACTCAGTACCGACTGCCTCCTGCTTGGAGTGCTTCACTATTTATACACAGAAAGAATTTTCTGGAACTTACAAGTACAGCAAACGTAAGAAACATGTAGAATATTCTAGAAATCTTACATCATATAAAAATAGGCAGTATGTGTGTATGTACCACATCTCCTCCTAAACTATTGGACTGATTTCAACCAAACTTGCTATACATGTTCCTTAATATCAGGCAACAATCGCTGTTGGTGTATGAATCACCTACAATACATACATAAAGAGATATGACGTCATAAACAATGAGATGTGCGAAAAATGTCTGCGTCAAACGACAATGCTGCACATTTCCTCCTAAATCACTGGACCGATTTTAACCAAATTTGGTACACATATTCCTTAACTGAGATACCAGTTGCTTTAGGAGTATGAACCACATACGACACATGGTTCAGGAGATATAATGTCATGAACAATAGGAATCCCAAAAAAGTGCTACATAATACAATGAGAATTTATAAATACACTATATGAGAATGACAGTACTTAGCGACTTGCAACAAACATTAAAAATGATTTCAAACCTTTATTAAACTTCTTCTTGCAGACAACCACATCAAAATGATGAAAGGAAAAAAGTTTCTTGCTTACTACTTTTCCACTGTTCATGGAGCAAAACTATGGCATTCGGTATGACGTTACAATTTATAATTTCTGTACTACCAATTGTACTCCCAGGAAATTTTGCAGACAGAATACACACATAAAGCTGAATGTATGTTCGAAATTTTATCACAGTACGATACGTAGTTCATGAGATTGAGGACGTAAAGAATAACGTTAATGGAAAATGGCCCCATCAAGCATCACATTTATCAATTACTTCTTCACTACTAACCATATTCGCTACAGATTTTACCGACATACAGCAATTATACAAATCAATATATTCCTGCAAAATTTTACAATTGTACAACATATCTATACTAATCATAAATCCGTAAATGTAGGCCTGTTGCTGTTCGCCTCAATCTTCAAAACTACTGGACGAATTTTCATGCGGTTTTCACGTGAAACAGATGGAAGATTGGTTCAGGATCTAGGCATGATTTCATCAAAATAGAATTACGAAGTGTTTTCATAGACCATCACGTCTGTTTTTTCATGTGAGAAACCAGATCTCCAAAACTACTTCATGGGGTTTTCACAGGTAACTTCAGTGTACCTTGGGACAACATATAGACTTAGTTTCATAAAAATCGCATCACAGAAAGAACAACATCACAATTTAATATTTTTCATCGACAACGGTCATGTCTATCTTTCTCTTTCATCTCCAAAACTAATAGATGAATTTTCAGGGGTTTTTCACAGGAAACGTGAAGGTATCCGCAAAATCGGATCAGAAAAAATTAGATATCACAAATTAAACATTTCTCTGAAAGCAATCGCATGTGTCTATTTGTAGAGAGTAAGCTCCAAAAGTACTAAATGATCATTCATGGAGGTATCACAGATAAATAGAGAATATCCTGGGGCAACATATATAGGCTTCATGTGATCAAAATCAGATCAGGAAAGTAAAAGATATCATAATTTGAAGTTTTAGGTGTATTTCATGCTTGGAAAGAATGGCGAAATGTAGCAAAGAACTAACAGATAGCGCTGCTGGTGTTCATGTGAAGTTCGGGGCAGTGATCAGATTATTACTCTTTAAAAATACTACTTACTCTTTGACTTTTCAAATTTACCATATTACTGAAAATAATTTTCTTGGTTGCTATGTTCTATGAAATATGATTCAACACAATGAATATAAAACTAATACAATCCTCGCCGTGTTTAACCCATATATTTACATACTGATATCACAGTCTAATGTATGTGTACAACTGTTATGGAAGTTTAAGTCTCACGCTTGGAGTGACAACAGCGCATCTAACGGAAAGAGAGCCAATCGTAAGAATAATAATTGTTTTCAGAGATATTTCTACTTCATTAAGGAAATACTTATTATATTTCATCTTTCCATGCCTCAGCCCATTTTCCAGAGATATGAATGATCATGAAATAAATGTTTTAAATGATGAATGTTACTGATGTATGATGTAAGCTACATCATATTTATGAAGATATTCTTATTTCTAATACGTTTCGCAAACATATTTAAAAAAAGAAAACTACTGACACATTTTTATGCAGTTTTCACACAACATTTGAGTTAAGATTGGGGCAACATACAGGCATGATTTTATCAAAATCAGATCATAGAAAAAATATATATCACAATCATAAGTGTTTTCAGTAACTGTCTGTTCACCTATTAGAAATACCTAATCTCCTATACTACTTCACGGATTTTCATGGACAATCGCTGTTTTTTTCTGCCCGTGGCAAGATTTGGACTGGGGAACGCAAGCAGAGCAATCTGCGATACTAATCACTGCACCACATTTTCCATTGGAAGACTCGTGGCATTGCTATCCTTCCTGAAAGAACAGCAACCTGCTGTTAGGTTCCCTTTGGAGCCAACTGCAGTGTCCTGGATCTTTTCGTGGGCCTTCTATATGACAGTTCTGGAGAATCTTTCCATTCTGTCTGCTCACCTTTCCTACAGTGACAATGACAGCTGCCAGACCCTTCTGTTGTGGCTTATCATTATCACAACGGTCTTAAGAATCCTTGAACAAGAAGCTGTTTCTGTCTATCTGTTCTTTGGGGCCGTGTTAAGGCTTCATACAGAGGATGTGCACAGTCTTCTTCATTTTTGTCATTTTGAGGATGGCTCATAATCCTCGATTTCGTATGTGACATCTGACAGGCGGCATATGACACGATACGGACCAAAGTATCAGTTCAGTAACTTTTCTGATAGCACAGCTTTCCATACAGGGATAAAAATCCATTCCATATCTCCTGGGCTGTACAGAACGGGTCGGTGTTTGTAATCATACCACTGGCGGTCCTTCGCCTGGGCATCCAGTGTCCGTATACGAGCCAGCTATCTTGCTTCTTTGACCCTGAAGATGAACTGTTTCACATAGTTATCCTTAGTGCCGCCCAGTTGGTACAGGAACTGCATATCCATTGTCGTCCCAGCTTTATGACCATGGAGCAGGAAAAATGGCGTGAAGCCTGTGGTGTCTTGCCTTGCTATATTATAAACAAATGTCATGACTGGAAGTATTGTATTCCAATCCTTCTCAACATCAATGTACATTGATAGCATATCTGCTAATGGCTTGTTAAAATGTTGTGTAAGAAAACTTGTCTGAGGATGGTAGGCAGTTGTTATTGTCGCAATGTGACATTACCTATGATAAAGTATAAATACTTTTCATCAATCAGATATCATCACATGTGGTGCACCATGCATCAAAATAATGTCTTCTACTAGGAATTTTGCAATCTCTGGAGCTTCTGCAGGTGGCACAGGTTTGGTGACAGCATAGCGGGTGAAGTAATCAGTGCAGACTGTTATCCATTGGTTACTGGTTGTTGACTGCAGGAACCTTCCTATAAGGTTGATCCAATCCGATGGAATGGAGCTGCTGCAGGTGGAATTGGTACCAGATGACCTAGAGATAATCACGGCACGTGCTTCCATCGCTAGCACTCCTTACAGTGACTCACATAATGCTTGACAGATTGGTAGAAACCATGCCAGTAATACCTGCATCTGATTCTGTTGAGGGTCTTTATGAATCCCAGATGACTGGATACTGGAGAATCATGGAAATACTCGAGAATAGCTCGCCGGAGATGAGCTTGAACAACCAATAGTCATTTGGGGCCCAATGGATCATAGTTGCTCTTATACAATGTCCCATTTATAAATTGAAACTCTCCTTTTGTCGATTCTCCTTTCTCCAAGGACTCTATGGTTTATAATAATTCCGGATCTTCCCTCTGTTAAGCAGTAATGTCACCTAACTTAGTGAGGGCTGAAATTTCATCTATGCCCTTGTGTTTGGCTAATGAATTCCTTGAAAGGCAGTCGGCATCCTTGTGTTTGTGCCCATTTTTGAATAGCACTGTGACGCCGTACTCTTGGAGTAGTCAACCTGATGGATCCTTCAGATTGGTCAGCCAACATAAAGAATGGTGGCCTATCATGACAGTGAATGGTTTACCGAATAAATACGGTTGCAACTTGTTGATAGCCCAGATAATTGCGAGACACTCCTTCTTGGTTTTATAGTAGTTATCTCGGACTTTTAGAGAACTCTTGACGTATAGGCTATTACCTTTTCAGCACCTTACTGAATTTTTACCAGCACTGCACCAGTTCCATAATCGCTAGCATCTGAGTGAAATTCTGTTTCCACATTCTCATTGTATAAGGCTAGAACTGGTGCGGAAGTTAGAGCCTCCTTAAGTGCCTGGAAAATCTCCCCCTTTCATCTCATTCCAGGAAAAACTTTGTGTCTTCCTGTATGTGCCTTGTTACAAAATCCTTCTATGAAAGTATGAGTACAGCCTAAGAAAACTTCTCACTTCATGGATGTGCTGTGGATTTGGAAGTTCTATGATTGCCCTTACTTTATCTGGATCAGGACGGACACTGTCTCTGATCACTAGGTGACCCAGAATTTTTATCTCTTTGGTGATGAAGAGGCACTTCTTTGGGTTGAGGTGGAGTCCTGCTGTCTGAACACACTTCAACACAGTTGAAAGGCAGCTTAGATGTTCTGCAAATGTCCTTGAGAAAAGACAATGTCATCTAGATAACAAAGACATGTTATCAATTTAAGGTGTCGAAGCAAGGTGTCCAACATGCGTTCAAATGTGGCCAGGGCATTACATAGTCCAAACGGTATGACTTTGAATTCATAGAGCAGTCTTCTCTCTGTCAGTTTTGTCAACCTTGATTTCTGATTTTGTTCATCCGCCAGTACTCGACACATAAATGCCATGTGCCATCCTTCTTCTTCACGAGGACCATTGGAGGTGACCAGGGACTCTCTGAAGGTTAAATAATGTCATTGTGCAACATCTTCTCCAAGTTTTCCCGAATTATCCATCTTTCAGCTGAAGGCACTCTGCACAAACCCTGGATAATTGGTGGATGATCCCCAGTACTGATATGGTGTTTTATCGTGGGCCGTTTCATCTGGCTCTTCTCCTGTCTGGCCCAGAATACACCTGAAAGTTGGTGTAGTATGGTTAACACCTTCTGACGTTCTTGGGTCAGACCTGACCATATATGCAATTCCATAGTAGTTTCCTCTAATGCGTCATAGGCAATAACAGCAGAGCATGAGACTTTTTCGATGACATTCGTATTTCATGATGGCCACAGGTACTACATTTGGAAGTCTGTCACACTTCTTTTGTCCCACCCTCCTCTTTTGCATCTCTTCAATTTTCTGGGACCATTGGATAAACTCTTGTGTCTTTGAAATGTCTTTTAAAAGAAGAGCTCAATACATGTCTTCTGCAATGCCTTTCATGAGGTGTGAAATTTTATCCGCCTCAGTCATGTCCGGATTAACTATGTGACATAGGGCAAAAACATTCTGTTTATATGACAGTGTTGCTTCACCGTGTTGTTGGGCCCTGTTCTTCAATAAATGGACTTGTTGCTGGTGGTCTCCAAATGTCTTCTTAAGTTATGTCTGGAATTTTTTCAGCTCTCGAGCTTGTCCTCATTATTTTCAAACCACTGCTGGGCCGTCCCATCCATGTGATCCCACCTATTATACTTGGCAACTCGGTTGAATCCTTTCACCCATTTGTTTGGGCCCTGTCCAGTGTCTGACTGTAATTGTTATGCAAAACACAGTATATATGCTACTGCATTATTGCAAAACTAATTTACGCTGAAAAAAAGTAGTTCTAATATCTAGGGCAATTCTGGTGCTGTAAATGTAAAAATATATATACAAGGTATCCCAATGAACAGTAATGAACTTTGGACACAGGTTCCTTAAACAAGGAAAAATGTACTAAACATGGGCTATAAAATGCATACCTTAACACCTTGCATACCTTGAATTCCTCTTCTGAATATATTCTTTCATTTATACATAATGATGTGTTTTTATTACAGAAGAAAAGCAGTGATAGTAAACAAGAGCGGAGGCCATTTGACAGAAATGTTGACCTGCAGGCAAACAGATTTGATGAGGCACAAAAGAAGGCAATTTTCAAGAAAGCACAGTTGTTAAATGATCGGTTTTCTAGTGGAGAAAGCAAATACCTTTGAGTGTTGCATTTAAAAGCAAATGTATTGATTTTTGAATTGACGAAAGTACAAATGTGTAGAAATATTCACGAACTAATTATATACTTTATTTTTGTCACTAATCCTTTCAAGTGGAAAATAAAAGAGAAGAGAATAGTACTTTAACAATCTTCTGATAATATGTGATGAATATTATGCTTCATTATCATAAGATTATGTGAAAGAGTGTGTATTTTTTAAATTTTTTTCCTCAATGAACCAAGGATCTAAATTGTCATTGTAATCGGCTGACCATTTGCTATGTTATTTATAAAGTAAAGGTTGATATTTATAATTACTGTGTGTTCCAGTTACAAGCCACTGTAAATATATTTTTAACTAGTTGTAGAAAGGAAATTCTTAGAAGTGATATTTTAAAGCTACAAAGGACTTTTCAGACGTTAATGCTTATTTTATGCCTTGGCTGATTCTATTAATTACAAATGTAAAAACTGAACCATCACTTTTGATATTGTAGCATATATCTTTGTACATATAGGGTTTCATTAATTAAATTTTAAGTTTTATATTGATACAGCCCTTGACAAAGTACGTTATATTTAACTTGATACAGAGCAGTACATTGCAATTAAAAATGAAATTTACATGATTATTGCTGGTAATATGTGTAATTAATGTGTTAGGTGGCAAGATTCAATAAATATCGTTTGTACATGTTGTGCCATTATTAGACAGATTTCATACTATTTTTCCTAGAGATTAAAATAAAAAAATAGTATAGTGGCCAATGTTATATTTTGTGTAAATAATTGCAAAAGTGTAATACACAAGCATAAAAATTCAGGTAAATTTGTATTTTTGACTAATGAGGTATTTCTTGCAGAAAACACAGATATAGAAATGGGGTAAAATTGAGCATGTTGTGCTTATCAGCTTTTTTCAACACTGGATAGTCAACTTTGCAACACTTTGTCACTGGCTATTTATCTCTCTACCTGTTGCATTTCCTGTCCAGCTGTTAAGCCCTTTTTAAACAATGAATGAAAGTGAACAAGATAGATCTACTGGAGTGCTCCTGGCATACTAGCCCTGAACTACAAACTCATGCAAGATCTTGTGGCTGCATGTTTAGATGATAAATGTAATTAGACAGTAATACCCGATGTTGAAAGTGAGGTTATGACTGGTGATCTGTTTTGTAGTAAGTCATAGTTTAATACTGAAATTGAGGAAACAACACTAAATGTTATTGATGGCCAAAGAAAACTTTGCAATATATGTTTTTGGACAACTTATGGCCAGTTTCCGAAATAGTAGTAACCTGTCCCATCATAGTTATCTGTGGGTTACCTGAACGTTAAGTACAAAATGGGTTTCCAAGACAACAGTTACAGTCACAGCCGTAGTTACTGTCCGTTAAAGATAAATGCGCGTTCCCCTGGGATTACCTATATGTTAACATTAATTTTAACTATATCCGCTATGTAGCTATGTGGCTTCCAAACTCAAGTCCATATATTATTTAACAGTTGTTATTTGTTTTTGTTTTTATGGCTGGTTTCCTTGTAATTTTCACACAATTTTAGAAGTTTTGAAGCTGAAGAATTGAAATTCTTTTGTTGTCATCATCATCATCACTGTCATCATTATCTTCTTCTTTTGATGATATGTTAAAGACCGTGACGCATTACATCGTGGTCAGCGGTTGCGAGAGATAATGTTGGCAACGGGTGATTTACGCATTAGCTGCATCTCTTTCACGATTGGTCAGGCAACATCTCGACACTGAGCAACAGTGGCCAACATTATCTCTCACGATCATCGATCTGGATGTAAAATTTTATCACATTCTGAATCACAAAACCATGCTCTCATAATAAAGCTTTCAATTTACTAAAGATACTTCCCTGTACAATAGTGTTCTGCCACGCAATCACCATTATGATCGATCAATGTTTCAAGTGATTAGTGTTTTTCATTAAAACATGGGGCTTGGGTAGGTGGATGGGTGGATGTAAATTGATCAACTCGTACTGTAAAAAGTATTGTCACATTCACAGAACAAAGGGAAAAGGAAAACTTAAATTCATAAAAATAGATGTTGACAACAACAGAAATAATACATATGATTTCTAAAACTTGGCCATTCAAAACGTTTTTTCTCAAATAGAATAAAATTTTTTTCCTTACTTGTCACCCATTGCATTTCAAAACAGAAGCAGAAAACTTGTTACAGCTATACAAACTATTATGTGTCTTCAATTTTCCCTTAATAATCGATAAAATTTGAGTAATTGCAAGCTTCATTAGTAGTGCCATCTGTGATTTGTTGAACTATTAGCATCGACAGGAGTAGTAGTTACCTCATAGTTAACTAACGGTCATTGAAATCAGCTACAGGAAACCCAAGTAAGTTATCTGGCATGTTCAATTATAACATGACGGGTGAAAAAATGTACATATAAACACATCAAACAATATTTATAAGAGCATAAATAGAGCTTGTTTACTTTATCTACTATGATTTGTCCACTGACATTTTTATAACATAATGCACAACTGAATTTTTGGCCCTCATTTGGACTGACCTTTTCATTTAAAATGCTACTTAATGAAATTGGTGTCATCAAATTACCATCTTATTCAAATAAACCATTGGCTCCAGTCTACAGTACTGCAAAACATAAACTATTTTTCGTTTTTTGATATATGATCTCACTTTTAAAAGGATGCTCAATTGAGAAAAATATTTATGTCATCATGAAACATTTGCAATTTACCACTAAACCAATGTATAATAATAAAATAAAGATTAATAAGATACATTTGTGTGCAAACCATGTAATCGTTGACAATCGTGTGACGAAAATAGGTTAAATTCTGATGTTAGCAGACGACCTTTCCATCAAAACATTCTTCTCAAGAAAGCTTAATGGGATGTTGACGTGAGGTGACAATCCGATGACAGACAGTGTTAATGCTGCCATTAGAAATACATTGTGGAATGCATTCTGATCATAAACTTTGACAAAAAGCAAAGTATACATAAATATGAAGGAAAATGGTGGACTAACTGGAGCGGTGACTGCAACAGACAACTATCAGCTCATGCATGCTAAGTGAACCCACTAGTACCGAATTTGGAACTGACCCTATTTCTTTATCACTATGATTATTGTGCATCGATACTAGTGTAATCATACTAGTGCAGCCATTCAAAAGACAGATGGCCGCCATTACAGCAACTTATTATTCTATTACAAGATCGTTCAGAGTTTAAAACAGTCTTTAGCCACCTTTTCATAATTCCTCGCACTAGTTAAATAAACCAGTTCTGTTATTACTCTATATGCACTGAATTTTTCACAACTTTTAATTTATTTTAGCCAGGAAAATGTTTTAGGTATCACAGGTTTATATTATTTTTATGAAGTCACTTGACAGCTGTATTTCTTTTTTACATGCTATTTTGAAACTACAATTGTGTTTTTGGCTGTTTATAATTTTTTTCTGTACAATACTTGTTAAAATAGTCTCCTGAGTGAAGTTCAGGCTTCCTCTTGCATGTTCTACAATAGTATTTCGGAAAGGATAGGTCGCTAGTCACCACAGAGACGCCCGATGAGCCGCAGAAAGGCACACAGTACAGAATAAACAAAAAATGAAGCTTTTGGCTGTTAAGTCTTCATCTGCCACAGAGAAAACACACACACACACACACACACACACACACACACACACACACTCACTCACTCACTCACTCACACAAGCCCAACCGGCTGGACTGCCGCAACAGCCGGAGATGGAGGTTGTGTGTGTGTGTGTGTGTGTGTGTGTGTGTGTGTGTACAGCCGAAAGATTAATTTTTTTATTTTATTTGTTCTGTTATGTGCGCCTTTCTGCGGCTCATCATGTGTCTCTGTGGTGAGTAGCAACCTATCCTTTCCAAAATATTGTTGAATCCTTTAAGGTATTTCCATTGTTTGACGTTTCACAATAGAAAATTGTTTATCTTTATCCTGCCTCCTTTCATTTGCTGCAAACTAAGCAATCCTTTATTGATTTTTTTTTCATTTTCATTTTACATTATAAAATGCATCTTTTCATTTAGTCTCTCCTCAATGTCAAAGGATATATAATATATAATTTCATGTGGTTCATTGGCCTGGTGTAAGTCTTTCAATTGGACACCACTTTGGCCACTTGCGTGTCTGTAGCCTACCCCAGTTATCCAACCGGGGAAAGGGGAACTACAGCTTAACTTGGAATCGGAACCACGTGTTGTTTCTGGTGACTCCTCACATTGTTAACAGGTGAAGGATGGGTTAACACGTTCGCTGCTGTTCACACTCTGGCGCGATGATGCTAGGTGCCACTTCACGTTCTGGCACATGATCGTATTTTGACAGTGTCTTTTCAAAGTTTTGAATGTTTTGGTTTTAGTTTTCAGTTTTTTTATATGGTTTTTTATTTGCATTTGTATTTTTGCGAAAACAACAAATGAACAATATAAACAGTACATACAAGGTATTTCATAAAACATATGTTTATTTCTATATCGTCAGCAATATAAGTATGAATAATATCAAAACTAAGAAGTATTTTTTTATAAACTGGTAACTAATTGAAATAAAATTAAAATAATCAAAAACTTGCTTGCTTGTTTACATAAGAATCCAATAAATCTATCATGACGTCATGAGAAGCGTGTGTGGCTCATAGCCAATAATGCAAACGTGAAAATGTGGAACCACGTACGTGTGCATTTCACTTGTACTCTTCCCTGAATGCCTGTCAGAGTATACAGCTTTATTAGACGATGCCAGTTTACAACAACCCATAATAGGATGGTAGGTCGCAGCACATGCCACAGCTTGAGCGGCACCTGACTCAAGTAACGTTTACACGCGCCAGAGCGTGAACGGCAGCGAAACACAGACTGAAAAAAATCCGATGTCTGACCGGGCTTCGAAACTGCGACCCTTTGGTTTCCAGTCAAGTGCTTTACCCCAAGACCACTGGAGCCAATGTCAAAGGATGATGGTCTTTCTCTTTTCTTTGAATTTCTATTTTTTTACCTGGCCAACGAGCTGTCTGATTTGATTTCTTATGTAGGAAATGTGAATATTCAACTGTTCTCCAGATTAATTTTTTTCTAGTGACTAAAGAATATAACTGTTCACAATTGCAACTTCAATCTGCCAGAACAACAGTTTATCCCACCATTTGTATGACTGCCTTGTAGAACCATAGCAACTGCAGTATGGATGAGCCCTGTCCACTCCTCGTATACTCTTCCTGTGTTCCAAAATAACAGTAGGTTTCAGGAACTGCACAGGCTGCTTCCTCCTATAACTAATTGGGCAATCAATTGGGTTTGAGGTGTAAAGAATGTACTCAGAATAGTCATTAACCTCTTGTCATGGAATTAAAATCTCAATTTTCATCTCTTCTTTCACTTCTGATACACACACATTTCAGTAAGTTTTGTCTTCTTCAAATTTGCAAGGGAAATCCTTCCCAGAAGGCATAACTATACCAAAATTTTAGTTTGTGCAATTCCCAAGCAAGTTGAAGGCTTGTGTAGAACCTATCAGTAAATATGTGATAGCTTATTCCACCTACACAAGCTTCTAATAACTCTGCCAAATGGTTGCTGTTTGGAATGCAAAAGGTAGATCAAGATGTAGTTGACTTTCAATAGTTGTCTTTCATAATTACAATTGTAAGGAAAAAAAATAATAATAAATAAATAAATACTACCATTTTCTGAATCACGCTGACAGAAAACCCCACTTTGTAGGTTACTTGGAATTGTAACCATTTGAATACTCTCTTTCAATTGTACTGTCCTATTATATATAGCCTCATTTCTTCTTGGTGCATGTAATTCTTTGCATTTACTGTCAATATACACACTAACATTTTCACCTCACCCTCTTATACATCGACAGCTCTGAGCTTTGGCAGGAGGAACTAAATGCAGCATCCAAAATATTTTGAAGGTACAGAGAGTAAGAAGAAAGATATATATCCTCGAAAAAATGGAATTTGTTCTAGGCTGTTTTTTATGAAAGAGTCAACTTCTGCTTTCAGATTCAAGGCCATATTCAGTATTACACCAAGGAAAGCCTTCAGTTCTTCAAGTGAAACATCCCTCCATGAGTGCCACAATGAGTTTGTGTAAGTAGAGTCACTTTTTGGACCTTTTGTTTGGCTTACATATTTGTAGCATTCACAGTTTCACTGATCAGATTGTTAGTGGAGAAAAGGAAATGCTCAAGTTCCAATTTTGGTAAAACATCATGAGGAATGGTGGAAACTTGTACGACGGATAAAGGCAGCTTCATGAAATCACTGTCAGCATCACAATAAACTTTCCACATATTTGCTACAGGTTGTCTTCCTTTGTCATTTTCCACTCCATCAGTAGATTCTGATTCACTAACACTAGATCACTGCTCATGGAAGCAGTTTCTTCTCAGTTACTTGTTACTTCCATCCACACTGACAAAGGTAATGCCACTGTTTTAATGACTTGTGAAGACTACAATGATAAAATGTATAGTTTATTGACTGATAGCACATATGGAAAGCTTACTAAAGATCCCACAAATCAGGTGGCGAGAAAGACTATCACTTCTGAATGCCTCCAGAAGTCATGTGAAGATTAACACCAATTAGGGTGCTTCCTCCAAGACTTTATGGACTTCCAAAGATTCACAAAAAGGATGTCCCAATGTGTCCGATAGTGAGTAACATTGCCTCTCTTACTATGATTGTGCCAAACATTTAGTACTGTTATTAAGGCCACTGGTGAGCAAGTGTGTTCATCACATACGCAACTCTGCTGACTTCATTACAAATTTAAAATCGCTGGAATTGGACATCTCTAACTTGCTAGTCAGTTTTGATGCAGTGTCTTTATTTACGAAGGTTCCTCTTTCAGACCCATTATCTGTTACTGGCAAAAGCTTTGACAAAGAGAATCCAGCTTTCTTCAAACAAGTCATGACCTCAACATATCTTTATCAGGGTGGCCACTCAACCTGGAAACTGGGAAATATCAGGGAATTTTAAAGATCCGGGAAAAATCAGGGAATTTTCGTATATTTCTGGAATTTTAATCTTAGGATTAAAAACCGCGCGCCTTTGTATGCCTTAAGATTTTACATAAAGTCATGTTTACATCAAAGAGAACACAAGACGATACGCAATAGCTAAGGAGAATTCGATCCGGTTTAAACACACGAGATTAGGTCATGCACAGGTATTGTGATCTACTGTTTGTTTTAGTGCAAACCATCAAAAGAAGTTCGCCTCCTCTCCACTTCAGCGCTAGCTTCCATGCGGCGTTCACTTGCTTTGCTGCAGTAGGCTCTTTTCCATGCGCGAATTTTTTTGTAGTTTATTGAAAATTATGAGATGCTGTTAGTGACTGAAACCGTTTTTTGAAGAAAAACCCACGTAGCTAAAGCATTGCTGTTAATATATGAGAATATATTAAACAATCATTTACGTAGACATAGTAATTCTTGGGACCTACTTCGAAGAGCGGAACACTTCAGTGTATGTACTACAGTTGCTGACCAATCAGCACCTTTGTGATTGTGAGTTTGTGTGTAGCTACACGTTGCAACAGGTTTATTCAAATTTACATTGAGTAGCGTGTGTTATAGATAGTGCTTCATTATTTCGCGTTTACCATTTTATTTTCAGCGTATGTTGAAATGTCATCTATGGTGTCATTGTTGAAAGTCGACGAGTGATATCCTGTTCTTCAGTAATCACCAATTCTGGATAAGTCCTGGAAAAATCAGGGAAATGTTTATCAGCCAGTAGAGTAGCCACCCCTTATTCAATAACGAATTCTTTGAACAGACTGACAGTGACGACATGGGTAATCCCTTGTTGTCTTTGGTGGCCAATCTGTTCATGGAGAACTCAAGGGAAAAGTTGCTGGAATCTGCCAGATTGAAGCCCACAGTTTTCTGTAGGTATGTTGATGATACATTTGTTGTGTGGCCTCTTGGTGAAGAGAAGTTACAAGAATTTTTAAACCATCTGAATTCCATCCATAAACAAATCCAGTTTACTATGGAAGTTGAAAAAGAGGGATGCCTTTCACTTCTGGATGTAATAGTATGATGCAAAGATGAGGTGGGCATCTTAGGACATTCAGTATTTAGGAAATCAGTGCATACTGATTTATACTTACATACAAATACCTGCCATGATCCCTTCCAGATGATGAGTGTCCTCAAAACACTGTTGCACAGAGCACATAATTGCTGATGAGAGCAGTCTGTAGGATGAGTTTCTACCCTTGAGAGCATTTTTGAAGTGAATGGGTATTCTCCGCAGCAAATCCATAAGGCACTGCATATGAAGCCATTCGTATGCCTAAAGAACATAGAAAATTATGCAGAAAGTTTTAAATCCATGGCTTTTCTACCATATGCAGGAAGCCTGCCATTGAAAATGGGATGAATCCTGAGCAAGCAAAAAGTTAGGTAATTTTTTGCCATGCTTCCCCCCTCTGAAAGACAACAGCACTTTTGGGTTATGTCAAAGATGATTTAGGACTTTGGAAGCCTGGGGTTTACAAGACTCCTGTGAATGTGGCCTTTCTTACATAGGCCAGACGACGTGTACAGCCCAGGAAAGATGCACGGAACACCAAAAGTATACCCATCTCTTACAATGTAATAAATCGGCAGTGGCAGAGCACTGTATTGATACTGGCACTCTATGATGTATAAAAGCTTCAAAATTTTAGCCTCCACTTCATCTTCCTGGGGCTCAGAGCAACTGAAATTCACTTGGGGATGAATTTCATTAACAGAGACAGTGGCTTTGGCTGAGATACAGTTTGGAACCTGATACTTTCTTTAATAAAGTTACAAAGATGCCGCCACATCACAGCTCATAATACATCGATACCTCCACGACAATCGACTGAGCAGCCACAGACATAATGCACACTTCCTTGCCGCAAAGTCTTTGATGCCTTGTGTATCTGCAGTCACATGCACAGTAGCGAGGTCCATACATTTATAAGCACAAAGCGCTTGCTAGAGCATCAGTCTACGACTCATTCTGAAGATGGCTGGACAGTACTCAGCCAAAATGTTATTTGAAGAAACTTTATGTGGCTGCACACTCGAAATTTATTTGAACCAAGTTTTTAAATTTGTAATCTGGAGAAAGCTTTTGACAATGTTAATTAGAAAATACTATTTCAAATTTTGAAGGTAGCAGGGAGTAAAATATAGGGAGTGAAGAGTTATATTCAACTTGTAGAAAACCCAGACAGCTGTTGTAAGAGTCAAAGGACATGAAAGGGACACGGTTGTTGGGAATGGAGTAAGACAGTATCATAGCCTTTCCCCAATGATGTTCAATCAGTACATTGAGTGAGATGTGACCGAATGCAAGGAGAAATTTGGAGAGGGAATTAAAGTTCAGAGAGAAGAAATAAAAAATTTGCAGTTTGCTGATGACGTAGTAATTCTGTCAGAGACGGCAGAGGACCTAAAAGAGCAATTGGAACAGAATGGACAGTGTCTTGAAAGGAGGGTATAAGATGAATATCAACAAGAGTAAAGTGAGAGTAATAGAATGTAGTGTCAGAAAAATCAGGCGATGCTTAAGAAATTAGATTAGGTTGTGAGACAATAAAAGTAGTGGATGAATATGTTATTTGGGTAGAAAGGTAACTTTTGATGGCCAAGATAAAGAAGATATGAAATGCAGAATAACTGTGGGAACAAAATCGTTTCTGAAGAAGCAAAATTTGTTGACATCCAATATTAATTTAAATGTGAGGAAGTCCTTTCTGAAAACATTTGTCTGGAGTGTAGCATTGTATGGGAGTGAAACATGGATGATAAGGAGTTCATACAAATAGATGATAGACGCTTTTGATGTTTGGTGCTACAGGTGAATGATGAAGATAAGATGGGTAGATCAGGTAACAAATGAGGTGCTCACCAGAATTGGGGAGAAAAGGAGTTTTTGGCATATCCTGACTAAGAAAAGGGATATATTGGTGGGACACATTTTGAGACATCATGAAATCTTCAACTTAGCATCAGAAGAAAGTATATGGGGTAAAAATCATAGAGGGGGGCAGAGGGATGAATACACTAAGCAGTTACAAAATGATGAGAGTTGCTATTCATAGGGGCTTACACAGGACAGGATAGCTTGGAGAGCTGCCGCAAACCAGTCTGTGGACTGAATACCACCACAACAATAACTAGGTTAACTAAATATAATGTACTCTTTGTGGTGTTTGATTTCGCCTGACTGACACAAGCTTACAAGACCAAAAATTTAGTCACCCTTAGGAGAAATCCCACTCCCATGAACCACAGACATTGCCGAGGTGGGGTGGCTTGCGTGCCTCAACGATACAGATAGCCGTACCGTAGGTGCAACCACAGCGGAGGGGTATCTGTGGAGAGGCCAGACAAACGTGTGGTTCCTGAAGAGGGGCAGCAGCCTCTTCAGTAGTTACAGGGGCAACAGTCTGGATGATTGACTGAGCTGGCCTTGTAACATCAGCTAATGTGGCTTTGCCACACAGCTACTGCGAACGGCTGAAAGCAAGGGGAAACTACAGCCGTTACCTTTCCCGAGGACATGCAGCTCTACTGTATGAACATATGATGATGGCATCCTCTCGGGTAAAATATTCCGGAGGTAAAATAGTCCCCCATTCGGATCTCCGGGCGGGGACTACTCAGGAGGATGTGATCATCAGGAAAGACAATACTGGCATTCTACGGGTCGGAGCGTGGAATGTTAGATCCCTTAATCGAGTAGGAAAATTAGAAAATTTAAAAAGGGAAATGGATAGGTTGAAGTTAGATATAGTGGGGATTAGTGAAGTTCGGTGCCAGGATGAACAGGATTTCTGGTCAGGTGAGTACAGGATTATAAATACAAAATCAGTTGGGGGTATCACAGGAGTAGGATTGATAATGAATAAGAAAATAGGAATGCGGGTAAACTACTATGACCAGCACAGTGATCACATTATCATTGTCAAGATAGATACGAAGCCAACACCAACAACAGTAGTACAGGTTTATATGCCAACTAGCTCTGCCGATGATGAGGAAATCGAAGAAATATATGAGGAGCTAAAGGAAATTATTCAGACAATTAAGGGAGAGGAAAATTTAATTGTTATGGGAGACTGGAATTCGGTAGTAGGACAAGGAAGTGAAGGGAAGATAGTAGGTGAATATGGTCTGGGCAAAAGGAATGAAAGAGGAAGCCGCCTGGTAGAATTTTGCACAGAACATAATTTAGTTATAACAAACACCTGGTTCAAGAATCACAAAAGAAGGTTGTATACGTGGAAGAGACCAGGAGACACCGGAAGATATCAGATAGATTTTATAATGGTAAGACATAGATTTCGGAATCAGGTTCTACAGTGTAAGACATACCCAGGGGCAGATATAGACTCTGACCATAACTTGTTGGTTATGAACTGTAGGCTGAAACTAAAGAAACTACAAAAAGGTAGGAAAATAAGGAGATGGGACCTGGATAAATTGAAGGAACCTGAGGTTCTTAAAAATTTCAGAGGGAGTTTTAGGCAACAATTGACAGAAACGGGGGGAAATAAAACAGTAGAGGAGGAATGGGTAAAATTGAGAGATGAAATAGTGAAGGTAGCAGAGGACAAAATAGGTAGGAAGGAAAGACCTACAAAAAATCCTTGGATATCACAGGAGATACTAAATTTAATCGATGAAAGGAGAAAATATAAAAATGCAGTAAATGAAACAGGCAAAATGGAGTACAGACGACTAAGAAATGAGATTGTCAGGAAGTGCAAAATGGCTAAGCAGGAGTGGCTAGAAGGCAAATGCAAGGATGTAGAAGAATGTATAAATAGGGGAAAAATAGATACAGCCTACAGAAAAATAAAAGAAACATTTGGAGATAAGAAAAACAGCTCTATGAATATCAAGGACACTGATGGAAAACCAGTTCTCAGCAAAGAAGGGAAAGCTGAAAGGTGGAAAGAATATATAGAGGGGCTCTACAAAGGAAATGAACTTCGAGACAATATTGTAGGAAGGGAAGAGGATGTAGATGAAGATGAAATGGGAGATGCTGTACTGAGAGAAGAATTTGACAGAGCCCTGAAAGACCTAAGTCTAAACAAGGCCCCTGGAATAGATGATATTCCCTCAGAGCTACTGAAGTCTCTGGGAGAACCAGCCATGACAAAATTGTTTCACCTGGTGTGTAAGATGTATGAGACAGGTGAAGTACCCTCAGACTTTAAGAAAAATGTTATAATCCCCATCCCTAAGAAAGCAGGTGCAGACAGGTGTGAAAACTACAGAACCATCAGTTTAATAAGTCATGGCTGCAAAATATTAACGCGAATTATATACAGAAGGATGGAAAAGCTGGTAGAAGCCGACTTCGGGGAAGATCAGTTTGGGTTCAGGAGAAATGTAGGAACACGGGAGGCAATACTCACTTTACGGCTTATCCTAGAAGATAGATTAAGAAAAGGCAAATCTACATTTCTAGCTTTTGTAGATTTGGAGAAGGCTTTTGACAATGTTGATTGGAATAAACTCTTTCAAGTTCTGAAGCAAGCAGGAGTAAAATATAGGGAGCGTAAGGTTATTTACAACTTGTACAAAAACCAGACAGCGGTTGTCAGAGTTGAAGTGCATGAAAGGGATGCAGTGGTTGGGAAGGGAGTGAGACAGGGTTGTAGCCTTTCTCCAATGTTATTCAATTTGTACATTGAACAAGCTATAAAGGAAAGCAAGGAGAAATTTGGTGAAGGAATAAAAGTTCAGGGGGAAGAATTAAAAACATTGCGTTTTGCCGATGACATAGTAATTCTGTCAGATACAGCAAAGGATCTGGAAGAGCAATTGAATGGAATGGACAGTGTGCTGAAAGGTGCATATAAGATGAACATTAACAAGAGCAAAACTAGGGTAATGGAGTGCAGTGTAAGAAAATCAGGTGATGCTGAAGGAATTAGATTGGGAAACGAAGCAATAAAGGAGGTAGATGAGTTTTGTTACTTGGGCAGTAAAATAACAAATGATGGTCGCAGAACAGAGGATATAAAATGCAGAATGGCAATGGGTAGAAAAGCGTTTCTGAAAAAGAGAAATTTGTTAACATCGAATATTGATTTAGGCCTAAGGAAGTCCTTTCTGAGGGCATTTGTATGGAGTGTTGCCTTGTATGGGAGTGAGACATGGACGATAAACAGTGCGGACAGGAAGAGGATTGAGGCTTTTGAAATATGGTGCTACAGAAGAATGCTGAAGATTAGGTGGGTGGATCGCGTAACTAATGAGGAGGTACTGAACAGAATTGGGGAGAAAAGGAATTTCTGGCATACGTTGACTAAAAGAAGGGATAGATTGGTAGGACACATTCTTAGACATCAAGGAATTGTTAATTTAGCGTTGGAGGGAAGTGTGTGGGGAAAAAATCGCAGGGGAAGACCAAGAGATGGATACAGTAAGCAGATTCAGACAGATGTAGGTTGTCGTTCTTATGTGGAGATGAAGAGGCTTGCTCAGGATAGGGTATTGTGGAGAGCTGCCTCAAACCAGTCTCCGGACTGAAGACCACAACAACAACAACAGGAGAAATCATTGTAATTTAATATCTTGGGTTTCCACCTCTGGACTTGATACCCACTTGGATTCAGTGACATCCACTCACTGAGGATTTAATCGTACAATTCCACCAAACTGTGGAAATTTTGATGTAACTGAAATGTAATCCCAATAATCTCTACCATTATCATCTAAAATAGTGGTATCATAAGCACACTAGTGTGATGACTGACAGTTCTCCCTTACAATTCCAAGACTGTGACCTAAAACAGTCCGTGATTCTGAGAAGGGGGAAATTGTGTCAATAATTACTAAAGACTAAGTACTTACCCATACTTGAAACGTTTCCTTTCAGAATGCTCAGTTTCCTGACAGACTGAGTGCTTGTTAGTGAAACTATTTTAAAATATTTTAAAAAAGGGATCAATATAGACAACTTTTAACCTAGTTCTATGCCATTGGGTTTTGCTGCAGTTCTTGAAAGGGCTGTATATTGAAGGTTAATTGGTCATTTCAGTGCCCATAATTTACTGTCAAGTTTATTTTTTGTGGAGGTGTAACTACTGAAAATGCTATATTCTCTTTTCTCTGTGAGGCTCTGGATGGGTAAAAAGCTGTAAACACCAGGAGTCTTCTTTGACTAATGGTGATCACAAAATATCATTGCAGAAGTTGGAACATTATGGAATGAGGAAGAGTAGCTCACAATTGGTTCACCTCTTACTTCAGTAACAGGCAGGAAGTAATTCCCTACTGTTGAAAATGGCTGATGTACACTCTCAGTGGAGCTTAGTTTGTTTGTGTGTGTGTGTGTGGGGGGGGGGGGGGGGGGGCACAGGTCTGATCTGGGGTCACTGTTTCTTATTTATATAAATGATATACCTTTTAGTGTAACAGGTAACTATTTTTTGCCTATGACACCAGCTTGGCAGTGAAGGATGTTGTTATGTAATGTTTACAGTATCAAATAATGCAGTTCAAGATGTATATTCATGACACATAGTAAATGAATTTACCCTAAATCATAGTAAGACTCAGTTCTTAACAGTTTCTTTTACACAATTCAACAAAGCTGACATTTTGATTACTCAGAATGGGCATACGATAAGTGAAGCTGAACAGTTCAAATTTTTAAGTGTTCCAATAGAACATTCGCTGTGGTCACCAGTGCGGGCTGCAAGCACACCAGCACGTGCACCGAGAGCTGAAATCAGACCCCTGTGAAACCTGTAATATTGAAAGCGAATATTACGTCTGCACAAGGGGTGATGCTAAGCTGCATGCCGATTATGTGATAAATTCTGGAAGCTCTCTGACTTATAAGCGTCATATGCATTTATTGTAAACTGGGAAGAAAATGAAATTCAAACAAGTGATAAATCCACTTCATTGAGAAAGAATTATACTTAAAACTGTTTATCAAACAGAGAAAAAGAAACACGTCTCATCTGCAATGTGGTGCTATGGGAACCTAATCCCATACAACAAATTTGCAAGGTGTATAGGTGATGTTTTTATAGCAAACCACTAAAGACGAAAACACACAACTCCAGACAGGAAAATGTTACATGATGTTTCACAGTGGCCTGTACTAACACGAGTGCACAGCCAAACTAACTAAACTGAGTACTCGGCTAGTGCACCTCTTATAAGCGTCAGCAGCTCTGGCGTGTTGATCGCGGAAACGCTTGTAAGCATCAGCCGCAGTGATAAGAGAACTTGTGGAGAGCCCACATTTAGAATCTTGTTGAGAAGTAAATGCTTTGTTATTTACCATTAGAACAGTATCTGAAAAGGTAAGTGATAGTTCAACATCAAAGGTATTCTACTTATTTTTGTTCGCTTATGAAAATTTGGCATTGGAGGGAAGTGTGTGGGGTAAAAATCGCAGAGGGAGACCAAGAGACGCATATAATAAGCAGATTCAAGTGGATGTGGATTGCCGTTCTTATGAGGAGATGAAAAGGCTTGCTCAGGATAGAGTAGGGTGGAGAGCTGCATCAAACCAGTCTCCGGACTGAAGACCTTAACAACAACAATGATGAAGAAAGACTTTATTGTACAGTAACAGGCATTTTGAGCTCATGAACCTCTTGTCAACCTGTCCAGTATCCTCAGAATTCTGACATTGGCCTTCACTCAGTCAATACTGCATATGCATTTAGATCACACATTGACCCTTGTACAGGCAGACATGCAGTATACTGCTGCATTCATATTCAGTAAGCTGCCACAAGCCATTAAGAAATAGTAATAATCAACTAACTTTGAAGTTTATACTTAAGAGTTTCCTAATAGTTCAATTTTTCTATTTCTGAGAGGAATTCCTGAAAAATTAAAGGTAATTTTTGTGTTACATTGTTGTGTTATGCTTAGGCCTGGCATATTCAGAGGATCACTATATATTTCATTTTTGATTACTGATGGAAATTCTCCACAGAGATAAAATATTTTTCAAAAGCTATATATTAGCTGGCCAGTACTTTAGTTCTATACCGCCGATAGTAAAAAAAAAGTAAGACTAGCTTTTGGAACTGGGTTTCTTCGTCAGGTAGGAGAGGAAGAAAAAGGAAACAGAAGGCGAAGGTTATTCATGACCTTAGACCCTGTGGTGGTGATGGCTGAGGTTTCAGGATAGTAGAAGCCTATCCTGAACATGCATAGGTCGTGAATAACCTTCGCCTCCTGTTTTCTTTTTCTTCTGTCCTCTCCTACCTGATTATGAAAACCAGTTCCAAAAGCTAGTCTTATTTTTTTGTGGGACTATCGGCAGTACAGTGCTATGTTATCATTTCATTATGGTTTTAGATACTTTGAACAGCGAACCAATAAATCCAGCAATTTCAACACGTTTCATGGCAGTGTGTACAGCCAGACATGATTGCCTATTTTTGCTGTTCTCTGATGTCTAACTTATGTTTATGTATGTATGTTTGAAACTTCAGTATCTCCTCACCTATTGCTCTGCCATATTATCATGTAGAGATCGCATGTTGGTTGAGTATGACTTCATTGTTGCAATGTCAGTCAAGGCTAGCAATTAATCTGTTTGTGCACTCTGAGTGACAAATTGTTTGTTCATTGATCTTAAAAAGTAATGATTACCAAGGTTACCTTCACTTAGACACAAGCTACTGCAGTTTGTGATTTTTCCACCATTTTTCCTTTTATTGTGTTGGCTGTCTTAATGTGAATCTTTCCATCTTTCCTTTGAGAAATTTCTGTCAATATGCTAATAGATTTTATATGGAGGCAGACTGGTTAGTTGGCTAATACTTGCAACTGTCAGGCCCAGCCCAAGTTGGATGAACATGCTGTTATTTTGCCATCTCTAGTTGTGGGCTGCAATACTTTGTCAGTTGTATTTTGACGTGTACCAAAATTGAAGACATGCAGATTTATAAAGCCGCGGTGGAGTAGCCGAGTGGTCTAAAGCACCTCGCTGCGGAGTGCTCGGTTGCTCGCCGTGGAGGTTTGAGTCCTCCCTGTGACATGGGTGTGTGTGTTTGTCCGTAGGTTAGTTTACTTAGGTTTAAGTAGTTTGTAAGCTACGGACTGATGATCACGCAGTTTTGTCCGATAGATTTACAGACATTTGAACATTTTAGATTTATACAAACAAAGACAGCAATGATGTAACTTACTTTTTCCACTGTGACAAAACTTTAATTCTTCCTGTTGTACTGTGTGTCATGCAATGTAACTGGTATATATGGGAGGAATGTCTGTTGTAACTGTATGTGGCAACAAATATGTCACGAGTAGAACAGCTGTTCACAATAAAAGGTGAACAGCAGACATAGTTATGATAAGGGAATTGATAAGTATACAATATAAGACAAAATAACAAGCAGGACTAAGATTCCCACAGAAATAGTCATTATGATAGTAAATCTGAATTGTTGATGTAGAGTGATTACAGGACAGACCAGGCCAGAACTGACCCTAAGATATGGAGTTACTGGCAGGTAGGCAAATACATCTCTTGTTCTTATAAGTAAAAATTTTAAATGCAGAAATTCATGACCTACTGTAAAAGAGGTATGATTAGTATCAATGGTTGCAAACAAATGTAAATAGATGGGGGTGGAGGGGGGGTGCAGCAGAGAAAGGATTAAACATAGTGGAAATTGCGCACAATAGGCAATATTTTTTTTAAATTTATATTATGAAAAGGGGTGGGGGTTAAGTCTGCACACAAATGTGGCGCGCGCGCGCACACACACACACACACACACACACACACACACAGAGAGAGAGAGAGAGAGAGAGAGAGAGAGAGAGAGAGAGAGAGAGAGAGAGAGAGAGAGAGAGAGAGAGAGGTATGAAATAGCTGTGAAAAAGAAATTTAAAAAAGTGTAATCAAATATTTTAGCAAATGTAAATAACATTCATTCTGATTATGTCAAAACTGAATAAATATAAATTATTCTTAAAGTTTCAACTACAAATGGTCACAAATTAATGTAATTTTATCATAAAACAGTCTCCACTACTCCTGGACTGACTTACACAGCAACCATTGCAAATTGAGTCCTATTGCAAATATATATTAATATATTTCACTTTTTTGGGGGCATCATCAATCTCAAAATATTAATTTTATGATAAATATAATTTTAGCAACCAAAACAGTCTCTCATAATAAGCCACTTTTGTTCAATTTACTCATGCAAGCGATGGGCACTCTTTGAAATTAGAATTATGTCCAGATAAAAAAATAATTTGTTTTGACAAACAGTTTTGGTACACTGGGGTACCATTGTCTGGTCTGATATCTTACAGCATTTATGTCTTTGCAGAGGCACTTTACACTTTAGGTGTTAGTGCAAATGGCACACCAAACATACAATTAATAAAAATATACACAATGAAATACACAATTATATATTTGCTGTTCACAATCAGATCTATAAATAATAATTAAACATTAACACATTGGCTGCCGTGTGGCAGCCGTCTGCCACAGTAGGTGGCTATGGCATGCCTCTGATGTCATTGTGGAAGCCATTGTGTTAATGAATACCTACTTCAGTTAAGAACATTGAAAATTCCCTCCCACTGCAATATTTCTTTTAATCAAATAATTTACTTTTTGCGAGATCAAAATTTAATCTACTATAAGCTTTATTTTGAACAAGTTGTGCATATTACAGTACATTATTTAACGCAGAAGTCTACAATTTCACATGGTTTTTACATGTCAGTAAGTAGTATCAGTCATGTTTTCCATAGTTCACATATGCACATGGAGTCCGGATCGTGGTATGTCTTTGTCCTGTAGATTACATTATGGTAATCATGGTTTGTGCTGGTCCATACTCTGTTCATCATGGCTTCTAACGAGTAGAACTCTGGGCATATCTCCTTTTTCTTCTCCGCACTAACTATAGTTTCTTCCAATTGTGTAGGGGAGGTTGAATTTGCATCTCAGGTCCTCTATTACAAATTTTTCTCTTGCGAGTTCGTAAGCTAGTCTTGATTTGGTGTATTTGGAAATTCTGAGGGCTGCTTTCAGAAATCTGGCTTTCACTTTTTCCATTTGTAGTAGGTCTCCATAGCTTAACTTTTTCCATGTTATCTCTATTCCATATTTTAGAGTAGGAACGATTTTTGGCTTCAAAGAGGGCCATAGCTGTATCCAGGGATAGCTTGCTTAATGGCTTGATGTCTTAGATGGCTTTGGTTGTGGATGCTGTTTGTTGAGTTGTGTAGATTCTGTATGAATGTGTTGTTGTCTGGACTGCTATGCCCAGATATTTTAAGCTGTTTGTAGAGGATCTTATTGAAGGTATATTTTATCCTTTGGGGATGGGTGTCACCATTACTGAAGCCCATGTGTACAGTCTTTTTCTGTGTTTATCTGCTGTCTGTCGTATTCAGCCCATGCTCTTAGAGCATTTATTCCTTTCTGTAGTTAATATGTGATCCCACCACCATGTCGTCGGCATATATATAGATCTTGAGGGACGGAGCCAAAGTTCTTATTGCCTGGATCACATCATGTGTGGTTAGTTTGAACAGAAGGGGGGACTGAGGGAGGGGGGGGGGGAGTGGGCACTTGTAACTGTATAATTTCTTGAAAGATTGTTACATTGTTTGACAATATGATGGGGTTTTTGCAAAGAATGTATGTGTCAAGATGCTTAGTTCCTTGTTTTGCTCCACCATCTGTTCTGGTTTAGCACATGTTATGGTCTTGTTGAGCTTGTCAAAGGCTTTTGTAAAATCGACTAATACTGTTTGGAATTTCCCTTTCGGGAGTGTTCTTTTCTCCTTTGTCATCTGAGGTTTTTGGACTGCACATATAGTGCTTTTGCTTTTGTGGATCCAAATTGTTCCTCTGGGATCTTTGTATCACTTTCTTCTGTTAGTCTTAGCTTCATTAGGCTGATCAGTGTCTTGAGGAGGCATAGCGCAATTACCCGGTACGAGTTTGGGTCATGTGGTTCTCCTCCTCCCCTTGTACAGCATTCAAATTGTCGAGGTTCTCCGTCTCTCCGGGATTCGTCCTGTGTCCATACATGAGTTGATCATGCACACACGAGTTGATCATGCCCACATTTATTTATTTAATTTTGGTCCTGTGACATCTTATGCAGATATAGGACACGTCAGTTATACAGTGGTTCATGCTATTTACATTATTCATAAAATATACAGATTTACATATAAAATGCAGTTCATACATTGTGACATATATAAGCACTATACTCAACTCAGTTTTGTAACATTATTTATGTGGTATCAAAATATATAATACAGATTTACATATAAGATCAAGGTCATACACTGTGACACATACACAAGCACTATACACAAACACAAACACAATTAAATACAGTTATTCAATTTAGTTTTCACGTAATTTTGTCACCTGCACTTTTACAAAATATGTATGCTTATATGTCAGCACAACTTATACCATAATTCAGTTGCTAAGGAATTTGCTTACAGAGTAGAAGCTGTGGTATATCAGAAATAACTTCAAATTTTTCTTAAAGAGGTTTTCTTTCTTTTCCATTCGGATATATTCTGGAAGGTGATTGAACAGTATTGTACCACTATGAAGCACACTTTTCTGATAGCTATTGGTTCCTGTCTGTTGCACATGAATGTTGTAATTACCTCTGATGTTATGATTATGCACAAATCAGTTTAGCTGATATGCATTAGTTTTGGCTAGATATTCTCTCATAAACAGTATTGTTTCATATATATAAACATGGAACATTTAGAATTTCTAGTTAAGAAGAAGAAGAAGAAAAAAAAAAAAGACAACATGGTTCTTGTCTTCGATTATTGCATATTATTCTGATAGTCCGTTTTTGGATTTTAAATACTGTATGACTACAGTGCGAATTTCAACAGAATATAATTCCATACTTTACTGCAGAGTGGAAATGAGCATGACAGGCTTGCAGCACTATTTTTCTGTTGCAGCTTGCATTTAGTAATCTCAGCATATAGCAGACAGAAGATAACTTAGCTGCTAGTACTTTAATATGCATATTCCATTTTAGGTCACTCTGTAAATGAATGCCTAAGAATTTTGCATCATCAACCACTTTTATGTTTTTATTATTTATTATTAATGAGTAGCGGTTTTCTTGCTTTTGGTGCAAAATATGAAAGTGCATGCCGACAGTTTTATCAGTGTTTATTATTAGCTTATTTTTCTCAAACCACTGTGTTAGTTCCATCAGTGCTGTGTCTGCTGATGATTGAATGGCTTGTTTATTGGGCCCTATGATGAAAATGCTGGTGTCATCTGCAAACAGAGTTTTTTGTTTTGCATGAATAGTGTTACTGAGGTCATCTATGTATAAGAGAAAGAATATTGGGCCTAGGGTAGATCCTTGGGGCAACCATACTTGATTTTTTTTTTTCTTTCTGATGAGTATGTTTTTGTTTTAATAGTGTTCCCAGTGACCAGGTCTTGTCTAAGTACAACTTTTTGTTGTTGATTTCTAAGGTATGACCTAATCCATGTATTTGGTATTCCTCTAATTCCTTTTCTTTCTAATTTATTGAGGAGTATATTATAGTCTATTACATCGAACGCTTGAGGCAGGTCTAGGAATATTCCAGTAGCTAATTCTTTTCCGTCTATAGACTTTAATATTTCATGGAGGTACTCAGATAGCTGTTGTTGATCTGGATTTTCTGAAGCCATGTTGATGATTTGACAGTAGTGAGTTTGTTGATGAATTCCAACAGCCTATTGTAAAACAGTTTTTCCAAATATTTCTGAGAAACCGCTAAGCTGCGCTACAGGTGTGTTTTTTTATTTTTATTTATTTTATTTTTTTAATCTTTTCATTCCCATCTCGGAGGGGGATGGGCGGGCTGTTTGAGAGCATCTTGAATGCTCTATTCAGCATGTGGGTGTGTTTATTCTGTTTTGGCACAGTTCATTTATTTGATGGGGGGAAATTTTGGGGGGACAGAGTTCGTCCCAATTGGGAATATTCTGTGGGCATGGGGTACAGCTCTGGTATTCACCTTACAGCCGGCAGTAAACCACAGAAACCTGTGCCAGAGCTGCTGGTGGTTTTATTACCACCTCTTCCTGCTATGGAAGTATTGTTTCTTCCATTGCTTCGGCCGGCATCTCTGGTCCTCTTCTTTTTCTTCGAAGACGACGTTGTCCAGGTGCTGCGGTTGCTCTTGCTGGTCTTCGTTTTCTTCTGCTGGTTTCTTCTTTTCTTGTCTTCTCCGATGGCTGGCTGGATCTTCCTCATCGTATAATCTCTGTAGGAAGAGCGGGCCCATCTCTTCTTCTCCGACAACTTCCGGTACCTGGCATCAGGCATCCACCGTCCGCTGTCCGTGTCTTCGCCATCGTGCTACGACTGATCGGCTTCCTGTAGGGCATCTACGTCACCCTATTTTCTTCTTCAGGATCGTAGGTGTTTGTCTCTGCATCGCGAGTCACTTGTCATAGCTGGTGCTGACGGAAAGACTCGCGTATGTGAAGACAAGCAGCCTCTAGTTTGGTGTTCATTACCGTCCGGATCCTGTTCTCCACTGCTTAAATAGCTGCGTCTACTTCATTCCTCGTGACTTCATCGTCGAGGTGCGTGCTGCAGCTTGCATCCGCGGTGACGCATTCCACTCGGCAGTTTGGAACGGACTGCCTTGCCTCCCCACCACTTGGCCGGCTTACCCCACTACCTCTGCCACCAGTAGCGGAGGCCGCCGGCCACTCAGTGGGGAGGGGGGCCGCTCTCTCCTCGGGAGGTACGGGCACGGACCTCACACTTCTGCGTCCCCTTCTCTTTTTTGCCGGCTTTGTAGTCGTCGGTCATGTCTGCCCATCTGTGGCATGTGTCTTCTTTTCTTCTTGTTTTTTCTTCTTGCAGACGAAGGCCTTGCAGCCACGCCAACTGGCAATGTGGCTTACGCCGCAGCGTGCACACATTGGTTTGTCTTCTCTGGTTGTCGTGCAGGTGCGACTGGCGTGTTTGCCAGTGCACTTAACACAGACCTCTTCATTTCTGCAATATTTTGCAACATGGCCGACCTCTTGACATCTGAAACATTGCGGCTTCGCGTCGAGTTCCGCTGACAGAGGCTCGATCTTCACTTCAATGCCATGAATTTCGTCCACTTTGAAGATGTGGTCTGGTGCGTTGTCCCACCAGTTAATAGCGGGTTAAACCGCTATTATGTATAGCGGTGGCTTGGTTTTGGTTGTCCGATTATGCAGCTTTAATGCTACATCCTCGTACCCCCAGCACTCGAAGCCTTTCTTGATCGTCTTCTTGCTGATTTGCCAGGGCAGCCCCCTGAGGAGCGCCTTGACAATCGTCGACTTCTTCTTCCTTGTAGGTATCGTCTTCTTAGGTTCTTGGATGATGTGCTTTTTTTAAGGCATTCATTAGGCCCTCCCGGTCGTGCTTGTTGCCAGCAAGCACTTCCAGTACGTTGCCATCGCCCACCGTCCTGATCTTCATGTCATATTGTTCCTCAAACTTGAGGTCCATTATGAGCTCTTCCCATCCTTCACCCGTGTAACGGATGTAGAATGGGAGGATCGGTATCGGCATCTTCAGCTTCATGCTCGGCGACGCTTCCGTCGTCGATCAGCTCCGCCTCGAGCACAGGCTTGTGCTGAGTCGAAGCAGATGTTTGCTGCCTCTTCTTCTGCGTCTTCCTGCTGCTTCCTCTGTTCCTGCGTGTGGTGCGCGCAACAACGACAACTTTGCTTTGTCACTGTGAAAACAGCAACTACTCGCAACACGACAATTTTGCAAATCACGTGCACTGGACAGCTTCTGAACAGCCTGCAACAGCGTGCGCTCCACAACAGTGCTCCACTCGCCACTGCTGCCCAAGCGGAACTGTACAGGTCTGTAGTTGTTTATGTTGTCTGTTGCCCCTTTTTTTGTGTAGAGGGGTAACATTAGCTACCTTCAAAAGGTCGGAGAAAGCACCTGTATAAAAGGAGTAGTTGATTATATGTCTCAGAGGTTCAAGGATGTAGTAACTTGTGCGTTTTATGATGTAGTCTGGAATATCATCAAAACCAGATGAGAATTTGTTAAGAGAGTTCATCACCAGGATGTGTTTGGCTTGTAAGACTTGGTTGAGGAACATTGATCCGTGGGGAGGTTTGTCACTGACAGTGTGATGATCATTTGGGCTGTTAAAATTACTTTGAATAAGATCACTTGCTATCTTGCTAAAATATTCATTAAAAATTCTAGCTACCAAATTAGCGTCAGTTACTAGTTCATTATCTACATTTGACCGAATACTTTTTTCCGTTTGTTTCATGCCTGTTTCAGACCTGATAATGTTCCAAGTCACTCGCGTCTTGTTTTGTGATTTTGTGATATATTCATCATTTGCCATTCTTTTTTATTCTTTTATGACTGAGGTAGGTCTTATATTGTGAGATGTAATTTTGCATTTCTGGTGATATTTGATTTTGCTTCTTATAGGAATGCCGAAGTCTTTTCTTTGCACTGGAAATTTTTATACCAGTTGTAATCCAATTTTTGTTTGCAACTGGTTTTATTCTATGTTGTTTGGTTTGGGAAAGCTAGGTCAAAGTAGTAGTTATAGGTCTCATGGAAGATGTTTAAAATGATGTTTACGTCTGATACATGGAACACAACATACCATGTTTCCTGGCTCAGCAGATAGCAGAAATGTGCAATATTACCATCACATACGTGCCTGCACTCTTTCAATCTGGTGGGTGGCCTTTTCTCTAAACATAATTTCACTGATAATAGCACAGCTTCATGGTCACTGTAGCCCATATTTCTCACTTCTATATTATGTGTAGAGCAGACTTGTTGAATAAAAATTTGGTCTAATGTGGTTTTGGTATCCTTAAAAATTCTTGTTGGTGTGTTAACTGTAGGGATTAAATTAAAACTCTGTCATATACAGTAATTCCTCTCTGCATTTTGAGGATTTGAAGAAGTCAACATTAAAGTCACCCCACAGGATTATATTTTTTTAGGACATAGGGTACTTAACACACTTTCAAGTTTACATAAGAAGCCTTCAAAGTCCCCATCTGGGGATCTATATATGTTTACTATAACTAATTGCATGTCTATAAGTTCAACAGCTGTCAATTCGAAGTCTTTTTCTTTTGTTAAATTAGGATGTATCGATTTCTTTAAATCTCAAATTCTGTTTTATAAAGATGGCTGTTCCTCCACATTTATAGTGAGATCTGCAGGATGAACAAGTAAGGTAAAAGCATCTGATATTTACTTTTTCTATTTGCTGCTTATCTAACCAGTGTTCAGTTATACAGATAATAACATCTAAGCCAGTCTCCAATATTACTTCTAATTCTTCTAATTTATTACTTAGGGATTGGACATTATGAACCATTAGTTTGAATTGGAAAAGATCAGATTTATTTTTCCTGTTACTGTCCCTACATTCAGTTATTTCTGATGAATCACTTACCTTAGATGAGAACAGAGGACTATTTTTACAACCCCTGGGCAGTAAAGAAGGTTCAGATTGTCTTCTTATGGGCAATGCAACACAGCTGATATGTTGAGTTGTTTGTAAGTCCACTGCTGGTAGTGGACAAGGTTCGATTTCATTAAGTCTTTCGAGCTCAAAGTGAGTGGTTTGAAGACTATTTTGATCCTGCTGGAGCATGTTTGTCTGCAATTTTCCAGACTGACCACAAGTTTCCCTGCTCCAGCGGAATTACTGAAAAGGTGGCCATTTCCTTACAGTTTTGGTGATCTGTTCTGAGATTAATCTTCTTCCTTGATGGTTCAGGTGGAATCCTTGTGTGTAACACTCTCTGTCAAACTCGTTAGCTTTGATGATTGTGGTATTCTTGAATTTTGAACACAGGTGATATAATCCTTTGTTTACTTCCAATATTTCACGGTTTACACAGGACCAGTTTGGACGGTCATATCTGAAAGGGACGTCCACAACAAACACTTTTTTAGATGTAATAATTGGTAAAGTGCTTCTTAAACCTTTTATTAAATTTTGTCATTCGTTCCTGCAATAATCACGACAATCAGATTCAGAAGTTTTTCTCTGAATGTTTTGTAAGATATTCTTGGCTTCTGCTAAAGGGTATACATACCCCAGACACTCGACATTCACATTTTCGTTAAGGTAACTTGAAAGATTATGACCTTGACTATCACTCACTACGGTAACTTTATAGGTTTTGTGTAGGCCTATCGGTACCAGTTTTTGTTTAGTGCACAGTTTCACTTCTGTTTGAATTTCGTTTTGACATTTGATAGCACCGTTTTTCTTCGCGAGTGTTTCTTGTTCACAGCTACTTATGTCACATTGTTCACGAACTTGCTAAAATTCACCCTGCAGTTATTAACACACTTTTTGGTCTGACGTAGCTGAGAAGATTTGTTTTCGTCGGCGGACTTCATTTGTCTTGGCAGATTATTTACTACTTCTGGCCTGTCGTGATGAGTCGTCAATTTTTCTCGACCGCCACTTTGTTCACAATACTTGTTTACGTTTATGCTATATATATTTACACTGTCTTCTGGCGGACAAAGCAGATAATACTTGTTTACGTTTATGCTATAGGTATTTACACTGTCTTCTGGCGGACAAAGCATGTCGAACAGTTTCCCAAGGTGGAATTTCCTTTACATTGTGAGCTACCTTCGATATATGTAAGTCGTTAACGGCTTCCGAAATCCCATTTTCTCACTGAGTGGATCTTAGCTGCTGATTTTCTTTCTTCAGGTCTGCGATTTCTTTATGCAGAATCTCCACGGTTTTCTGTAGACTGATTATGCATTCATTTAGCTTCACAGTGATATCACTACATGACACATTGTTTTTTACTACTGAACTGTAACTTTTGTGCAAACGTAAATTACAAACACTACTACTTGCCGCCATCTTGATAACACACGAGTTGATCATGCCCATGATTGCTGGGATCAAAACATTCAGGGGCTGCCTTAATGCGTTTGTTGAATATCCAATCTAGGACTGCTGCCTTCTTGTTCTTCAGTGGTGATATGTAGTGTTTCCAATTTTGTCTCCCGTGAATCTTCTCATTGCCTTGTTTCATGAGCTTCATTGACCCTTTGTTGATTGAGGTTGTTCCTGAAGTGAGCTTCCCAGATTGGCATCTACTTTTCCCATTGTCTGACTTCATGACTTTAGAGCTATATAAGGGGGGGGGGTGTTTCTTCTCCTTCTTCCACCATTCTTCTAGCTTCAAGTTCTGTGAAATCTAGGTTGTTTTGTTCTCTTTCTGTAGGAAATTCTTTTATTCTTTTTTGAATCTACTTTAAGTGATTAGGTCATCCTGTTTTTGTATGCATTTGGTTACATTGAGGGCTGATATTACACTCTCTGTATAGCATTCTTGATCAAACCATCACTTCACCTTTCTCTCATTGGTTGTGGCAGTTGTGGTTGTTGCTTTTATTATGTCTTCTAGTGCTGTTGCTGCAGCATCTAGTTCTTTTTCTGAAATTTGTTTTCAAAGACAATAAGCTTGTCTCCACTTTTGCATATTTTAATTTCTTCTATTTTCCTGGATGTTATTTTTGTGTCCTTTGAGCCCTGTTGTGTGAATATAGGCTCATTTATTTTTAAGGTAATTGTCACTGGATGGTTGCCTTTGTACAGGATTATGTCTTTGGTGCTGCTACCATTGTGTGCGAAGTATGTGTCATCTTTTCTCTCTTACTAACCAGTGTGAATCACTCTTCAGCCATCTGTAGTAGTTCCCTACTTCTGCAGTCATGCCTATCTAGTCTACAGTTTAAGTTTCCTGCTGTAATAACATTTTTCCCGGGGGGGGGGGGGGCAGCAGCACTATCATTTCTAGAGCAGTCATCACTATTGCTATCGGGGTTAAAGGTTCTATGTATAGGCCTATTAGTCACTCTCTCCATCTCCATTATTAATTCATCTTTTGTTCATAGGTGCAAAAAGTTCTTCCTATCGTTCGTTTGTAGAAGCAGGATATTCCAACCAGGGATTTCAGTGTTGTCTGTCACGAAGGTCTCCGTCATGATGAGTATGCCATAACTTACTAGGAGCTTTCCTTCAGTCAAATCTAAGGTGCTTTTTAGTTCAAGGAAGTATATTAAATTTAAAGTTTGGCACCATTGCTTTGGGGGGGGGGGGGGGGGGGGAGACAAAACTGGTGCCTTCTTATTAGTGGCCCTTCAGGCTATTTTTATGGATCTATGATCTTGTGAAGCTCATTTAATAGTATGCCAACTTTGTTCCTCTGGATTTTATTTCCTCACTTTCTATTATTTCCATCACTTAATTTTTGGAGGTGTTGGATACGTTTTTCTGGCATGGAATGCAGTGCAGACGCCCTATGTAGACACATGCTTTGCGTACAGCTGCCTGGAGTTTGCCTTCTGTTTAGTTGGTATCTTGTAGGGGTGGCTGTGTGTCCACTACTACTGGGGTCTTTGTTGCTTCCTCCGTTCCTTCAGCACCACCTCCTCGCGTCGCTGGTTGATTCCTTGAACTCTGCTTCCTTTTTATCATCACTTTGTGTGGTTTCTTCTCTCTTGTCATTGATTAAGGCTTCTTGTGTAGTTGACAGTTTGGTTCCGCTCAGTACATTCTCTATTGTTTTTGCTGTGGCCTCAGGCCTAGCTAAGACTGTAATTTTGGTTCTGATTTTCTCATCTATTAAATTTCTGCGGTGGTTGGCGAGTGTTCCATAACAGTTTCCATTTGTAGTGCCAGTTTGAGATTTTTTTTCTCTTCAATTGTCTTCAACTTCCATTTCCAACTTATTTGTTATTGCAGGTTCTTGAGTATCATGTCTTATCTCCTTGCTGTCTTTGCTGAAAGTTGGCTTGGTGGTGGCGCTGCTAGGTTGCTGCAGTTGTGTGAGCGCCCAGCACGTGTCGCCAGCGCCCAGTTTCCTTATGCCGTTTATTGCTTCAGGTCACTAACTGTGCTAGTTGTCCTGTCGAGTAGCTGTTCTTTCTTCCTTCCTTCCTATCTATCTGTCTGTCTATCTGTCTATCTGTTCTCATGCCTATTCTAACTTCATTTCAAGGATTCTTTGTGACCTTTTCATTTACTCCTAAGGCTGCAAGTTCTGCAAATAATTTTCTGATGTCATGGTTCTGTGCAGTTTCCTTGGCCTTTTTTTTTTTTTTTTTTTTTTTTTTTTTTTTTTACAGGTAATTGCCTCCTTTTGCTATATTCACTATTTGTATCACAGCACTGTTGAGACATGCTTTGGTCTTCTTTGTCATCTTTAGACATCTGACTAGTAGATATAGGAACAATGTTATTTTGTAAGTCTGGTCTAAAGTCAACCAAAATAATACCTATATACTAGTATAAAAACTAAAATTTTACTATAAGAGGATGTAGTTTATATACATTTCACTTACCTTGGAAGCTATAGGCATGAAATGTTACAATGCTTATTGCACTGTGTACATTTTTTTTACTCATTTATAAAAAATGGAAAAGTAGTAAATTCCATGATTGAATGCATTATAGATTGAACATTACAAGGATGGGTTGGGGACTGTCAATGGAGTAAGAGAGACAGCACTATGCTAGACATATCATGTAACGAAGCAAGCTTTCCCTACTCTCATACAGCTGGTATCATGGTATGTGTATCTGCTAATAGCTACACTTACAAAGTATTGCACATTTGGGTATGGTATAACATCTCATCCACACAAGGTTAAAGCTACAAAATAGCTGCAGTTGTGAGTTACTGTACGTAACTTTCAGGTCATACAATGTTAATGCTACAAAATATGAATTGACTCCAGAGTAATGTAAAATGAAAGGAGAAGTGTTTAAACATAGTATTTTATAAACTTCCCAAATTATCAACAAAACACGTGTATTTTTTACATATTTATTTAATTTTTATACTTTAAGACAAGTACTGGGCACAAGTTCATTAATCCATTAATCATTATTTATTAAGTTAACGTTTTGAGTAATGGATTAACTTTTAAGTTAATTCTAAAAAACATTATCAGACTAACTTCCATTAACTTGTCATAAGTCCATTACTCCATTATTTTTGTACCCACTTCTTGTTTCCATCAGTGATAACAATGGCAAATGAGAACATTTCAACGAAAATAAAAGTTTGTCGTAATGTCCCTGTTGATTAATAGTACATTCAGCAATGATGTACTAAACTAGAATTTCTAATGTTCTAACTTCTGGAGTATCTGCTCGCTCTAGGTATTTATGGTGAAGGGGGGGGGGGGACAGGAAGGCAGGAAAAGTTAATTTTCATTACTATTTTCTCAAACTTTGTTGTAGCTGATTTTTTTTTCCTCTACATCCTTTTGAATCTGCTTACTATATTCGTTCCCGTCTCCCTCTGATTTTTACTCCACACACTTCCTTGCAATGCTAAGTTGACAATTCCTTGATGTCTCAGAATGTGTCCTACCAATCTATCCCTTCTCTTAGTCAGTATATGCCAGAAACTCTTTTCCCAATTCAGTTAAGCACCTCATAAGTTACGTGATCTACACATCTAATTTTCATCATTTGTCTGTAGGACCACCTTTAAAAGCTATCATGTTTTTGTCTGAACTCCTTAACATTTCACTCCCATACACTGCTACACTCCAGACAAATGCTTTCAGAAAGGACTTTCTAACATTTAAATTAATACTTGATGTTAACAAGTTTCACTTCTTTAGAAACACTTTCTTCCCATAGACATTCTGCATTTTATATCTTCTTTACTTCAGGCATCAGAAGTTATCTTGCCACCCAGATAACAAAACTCATCTACTACTTTTATTGTCTCATTGCCTAATCTATAGTTGATCCAAATACGATGATCTCTGGTGCTTGCATAAATCTGCTTTGAGCGCTGGCTGCGGCAGCAGACCATTTGAGTAAATCGAACACAAACATTTCTCTGCACATGCACATGTTCTGCTGCGCTGTGCACTTTTACCAGTTCTGTCAGAACAGCAACTTAACTGTACTGTCCAGCAGTGAACTAATTACTTGGGAACACGGTTGCTTTGTGTTTCCACTGCCGGGCCGTCTCCCAGCCCAATAGGCGGAGTCATGGATCATTGTGTTTTGGTCCGACTATAATTGCTTCAGCATTCCTGATTTTCTGACATTCCATTCCATTCTCCTTATTTTACTCTTGTTAATGTTCATCTTATACCCTCTTTTCAAGACACTGTCCATTCCGTTCAACTGCTCTTCCTTTGCAGTCTCTGACAATTACTACGTTATTGGCAAAGCTTTTCTTCTCCCTGAACTTTAATTCCCTCTCCAAATTTCTCCTTGCATTCCTTCACTACTTGCTCAATGTACAGCTTGAACAACATTGGGGGAAAAGCTTACTACCCTGCCTTACTCCATTCCCAACCTCAGCTTCCCTTTCTTGCCCTTCTCTAATAACCGCTGTCTGGTGTTTGTATAAGTTTAATGTAACCCTTCGCTCCCTATATTTTACCTCTGCTACTTTCAGAATTTGAAAGAGTATTCCAGTCGACATTGTCAAAGCTTTCTCCAAATCTACAAACGCTAAAAACGAAGGTTTGGTTTTCCTTAGCCTATCTTCTAAGATAAGTCGTAATGTGAGTATTGCCTCCAATGTTCCTACATTTCTCCTAATTGAAATTGATCTTCCCCAAGCTCGGAACCACGAGTTTTTTTCATTTGTCTGTAAATAATTTGTGTTAGTATTTTGCAACCATGACTTATTAAACTGATAGTTCTGTAATTTACACATTTGTTTGCACTTGCTTTCTTTGGAATTTGAAATACCATATTCTTCTTTAAGTCCAATGGCATACTCCCATCTCATAGATCTTGCATACCAGGTGGAACAATTTCTTCATGATTTGCTCTCCTAAAGATATTAGGTCAGACGGAATATGATCTACTCCAGGGGCCTTGTTTTGAGTCAAATCCTTCAACACTCAAATTCTTCTCGCAGTATCATATCTCCTATCTCATCTTCCCCCACTTCGTCTTCCATTTGTAGAATACTACCTTTAAGTTTATTTCCTTTGTACAGGCCCTATTCCTTTCACAATACAGCTTTCCCTCTTTGCTTAGTACTGGTTTTCCGTCCGAGTTCTCGATATTCAAACTCCTTTTCTTTTCCCCTACTTGTACATTCTTCTACGTTTCTGCATGTGTCCTCTAGCCACTGCTGCTTAGCCAGTTTGCACTTCCTATCAACCGCCCCCCCCCCCCTCTCTCTCTCTCTCTCTCTCTCTCTCTCTCTCTCTCTCTCTCTCTCTCTCTCTCTCTCTGTGTGTGTGTGTGTGTGTGTGTGTGTGTGTGTGTGTGTGTGTATTCCTTTTCCCCGTTTCAGCCCATCCTTGCCTAATGCTCCCTCTCAAACCCTCAGCCACCTCTGGTACCTTCAGTTTGTTCAGGTTCCATCTCCTAACTTTTCTACCTTTCTGCAGTCTAAGTTTTAATCTACAGTTCATTAACAATAAGTTATGGTCAGAGTCAATATCTTCCCCTGAGTATGTCTTACCGTTTAAAATCTGGTTCCTAAATGTATTCCTTACCATTATAAAGTCAGTCTGGTACCTTCCAGTGGCTCCTGGTCTCTTCCACATATACAGCCTTCTTTCATGATGTTTAAGCCAAGTATTGATGATCATTAAATTGTGCTCTGCACAAAATTCTATCAAGCAATCTCCTCTTTCATTCCTTTTTCCCAGTCCATACTCACCTACAACAATTAATTCCTTATCTTCCCTTTCCTACTACCAAGTTCCAGTTAACTTTTCGAACAATTTCTTTTATCTCCTCTTACATTTCTTCAATATCCTCATTCTTATCCATGCTAGTTGGCATAGAAACTTGCACTACTGTGGTCAGTGTTGGTTTTATGTATCTTACTATGAACAGCATAGTGAATGCATTATCGTAGTAAACTTACCCTCATTCCTATTATTCATTATCAGACCTACTCCTGCCCTACCACCAACTGATTTTATGTTTATAACCGTGTACACATCTGACCAGAGATTCTGTTCATCCTGCCACCAAACTTCACTAATCCCTACCATATCTAACTTTAAGGTATCAAATTTTCTAACTCACCTACACCATTAAGGGTTTGAATCTTCCACTCTGACCCATAGAATTCCTTCTTTTTTTCCCCTGATGACATCCTCCTGAGTAGTCCCCACTTGGAGATCCGAATTGGGGGGGGGGGGGAATACTCCACCTCCCCAGAATACTCCACCTCCCCAGAATACTCCACCTCCCCAGAATACTCCACCTCCCCAGAATACTCCACCTCCCCAGAATACTCCACCTCCCCAGAATACTCCACCTCCCCAGAATACTCCACCTCCCCAGAATACTCCACCTCCCCAGAATACTCCACCTCCCCAGAATACTCCACCTCCCCAGAATACACCATCATATATTCGTACAGTAGAGCTTCATGTCCTTGAGAAAAGTTTCCCCTTTCTTTCAGCTGTTCGCAGTAACTGCATGGCAATGCCACATTAGCTGATGTTACAAGGCCAGTTCAATCAATCATCCAGACTTTTGCCCCTGTAACTACTGAAAAGGCTGCTGCCTCTCTTCAGGAACCAAATGGTTGCAAGGCCTCTCTATAGATACCCCTCCGCTGCGATTGCACCTATGGTATGGCTATCTGCATTGTTGAGGCATACAAGCCACCCCACCTCAGCAATGTCTGGTTCATGGGGGTGGGTTATGCCAGACAGGAACAAATTTAAATTGCATACCACAAAACAACTGATAATGAAGGCTGCGAGAATCGAGTTAAGTCTGACACACCTAATCAGAAAATTAGCATATAATTTTACTATGTTCGCTGCCATGTGGCTGCCGGCAGCCACAGCATGTGGCTCTGGTGTGCCTCTGATATCACAGCAGTGAATGTGTTAATTATATTAGTTTCTCCATCTTATGCTGACTGCAATTAAATAAGAATCTAACACCAAATGCATTTTGTTTTTATTTGTAATTATGCACCTTCTTCGCAATTTTTCTCTTTTTTTTTTTTTATTTTGTCATTCAATCTAAGGAGAGCACAGACCAAATTTTTAACAGGTAAAGCACGGAGTCTAATGAAAATGTGGCTTTACATGAAATCAAAATATTTAAAAACATGGTATTTCTCATGGAAAATATTTTAGTAGATGGTTTTATTAAATTTAATACCTGTTCACCTTCAAGTTGTGAAGAATCCCTCGTTTGCTGATCCCAAAAATTGGTCCACACGAACTGTGTCCATATTGCAAGACAGTTCTCTTAACAGAATGCAGGGGGATGGTGGGGTACACATTATAAAACAATCACTTAGCTTAGATTAGATGTTTTTATCAGATAACTGGTATACATTGTATTTTAAGTCTGTTAATCCAGGTTTACTTCAGAGCTACCTGCACTTAAATGAAATGGTGATCAGTATTAAATGATCCACTCACTTATTTAAACTTTCCTTAATAAATGTTTTATTGCCTTGTTGAATGTTGCACAATGTGTAAAAGTCCAGTAGCAGGTAACAGCTGCTTAGTCTTGTAACCACGAACAGAGTGACAAAACATGCTTCCAGTGAAACATTTTAACCGCATAATAAGACTAATGACAACATTTTGTAATTCACAATTAAACAATATTCTTTTACTTTAAGTATGCCAAAATACATAAATTAAAATATTACATTTAAGCTTTGACTATTTATCTGAAAGTATGTATGTGATTTATGAAATTTGTATTTAATAGTATACGCAAATTAAAAGTCATGTTTTGACTCATTTTAAACTTATTCAATTTATTTACGTTACTTGTGTTTCTGAAGTGCACACTTATCTGTTTTGACGATATTGTCTAGGTATACTATTATTGAGACAATTTTAATGTATTTCAATTTGTTGTCTAATTTTTTGATAAATGCGGATTTATAGTTTTGTCTATTTCGAAGATAGTTTCTTAGTACCAAATGGATTATTAATTTTAGTGCATGAAAAATGATTAATTTAGGATCCAGTGATATATAAAACAGGGTCAGCCCTAATTTATTTAAACAAAAGGTAAATATGTAATAACATTGTGCAATAGTTCTAGCATGCAGTAGTGTTTTTATACAAAAAAAGTATCTTTGTAGGCTCAGCATATTCCGTAACAAGTGTAATCCATTTTTAGCATTTGTAGTTATTTATGAAAATATAAAATTGAAAGTTACAAAGGACAGTCAAAGTTATGTTTAAATCAACATACTATTTCTTAAAAGTGTTTTACTAATAGTGTTAATAGTGTGTTAAACTGAATGCGAAAATTTATTTTGCAAGTCTGGAGGTAAACTTTTATTTAAGTGTGCAATAGTTGGTGTTTGTAATGTTGGCAATGGATTTGTAGGGAGCACTCAACATAGCAGAAACACAAGGTGCTGCAGTGGAACATCTTTTTCATATGGGGAAAAGATATTTTGACTCCAAAACATGCCTAACACTCAGATGAGAATTTTAAAATGTTTCTTAAAGGCAATCTGTACCTTATGTCAATCGATATTCAGTGAAGTTACATATTTTCAGTCTCTCACAAATTTTATTTTATTGCTCAGTTATTAGTATTACCACCATCACCACCACCACCACCACCACCACCACCAATAACTAAGCTTTATGTATTACTATAGTCGGCGTCACGCAGGAAGGTGGCCCAGTTTTCAGCCATTCTGCGTATCCCCTCCATCAGGTCAACTTAGCACCCAATAATATTCATTCTCTAGGAACATGGCTGGCTTCGAGTTACGCAATGTTTCTCCCTCAGGCTCAATTGATGGAGCTTGGTGTAGCGCCTCCCATACATGCTTTCCCTATCACTCCGCCTCTGTGTGCAGAAGCACCTTCTTACATGACGTGAACTATAGGACACTATCTCCTGGCGGCTGGCCGTGAGCATAAACAAATGAGAAAATCTTCATTATGTACAAAAAGACTAATCATCTCATAGAATGCAACACTTTTCTGCCAAAGTGAACGACTGTAGCAAAGGCGGTTTTTGCAACTTTACAACGTGGGATGTGTTTAGTCAATTTTTCTTTTATGCTCTCAGCCGAGTGCCAGGCTAGTGTCCTAGTGACACTAGGTTTTATTTACATTCCAAGTCCTACTTAAAGTTGCCGAACCAAAATTTTTATTATTGTATCAGACGGCAGTAATATGTTTTATATAATTACTCACTTCAATAGTACAACAACCAAAAATATATAAATTTGGAGACTGAAGACGAGTTTTCGTAGATGCACAGTACTTTTATGAATTAGCAATTAACATTAACTTCCATTAATTGTCCATAAAGTAACACTAATGTTTAAGAAAGCTAACTTTTTAGTAACGGATTAATGATTAACGAAGCTAAATTACTGATTAATGGACACAGCTCTGGAAGACACTAAACAGTGTCTCTTACAATCAAGTTAGGGGGTTAGTACAGAATCAGAATTTAATTGTGTCTTAACATACGATTGATTTTGTTTATGGGAGGTCTGACATTTATATTTTAATAGATTGTGCAAACAATGTACTGTAATTACAAAATCTGAGTATGTACATGTTATGCTTTTTTCCATTCTGCTCACTCAGATCATCATTAAAGAATTTGTCAACTTATTATTGGCATTTCTGTACCAGAGTGCTAATAATTTTCTATTTATTGACTCAGTTTTAACCTTTGGAAAATAAGTGTTTTAAAAAGTCATTCATATTTTCATTCCCATATATTGTGGAGCCTGTGCATACGAATTGAGTTGTGTCATTACCCCACATTTTTCCTTACATTTATTGTGTGTTTCTTAAACTGATTTTTTTGTATGGCCAGCCATTGGCAGCCCAAAGCATGGGACAGCAAGCAGCATTTTGTGCAGGCATGGGCAGGACCATTGCAGTGGTGACAGATGGTCGGCTACACTTTGAGAAATGGCTGCTCCTCTTTGCACAGCGTACGCAGAATGGATCTCTCTCTGTATCATGGGAACCACCACAAAGTGAGTGTGCACATGCTCACAACGTGATCACTACCCCATCCCATCACTAGGTGCCACAAGAAGATGCAGTAATGTGAAAAAGAGCCCAAGGTTTGAAATAGCAAAGGAGAGGAAAATCCCCCGAGTCAGTAATAGGGGAACAGAGTTGACAAGGTAACATAAAATGAGAATCACACAGAAACACCAACCAATGACAAGTAATGGAACAAAAAAGCAGATGTCCATGGTTGACTGACCATAAGGATAAAAAGAGGAAAAGTCAACCACACGGCAACACGTAGAAATGTCTTATCAGAGGACATTAGACAGGAGGAACACAGCTGTTAAAGAGAATTGTATAAATCACTATCACAAATAAAACTTACAACAGTATCAGCCATATTGGCATTGTCACTTAAAACATCTGGTAAAACTGCAGGAAAATTATAACTCCACCGCAGGGTGCCTAAAATTGGACAGTCCAATATGTGGGCAACTGTCAAGCGAGAGCCACAGCAACACTCTTTTGGGTCCTCACCATGGAGGAGATGGCCTTGGTTAAGCCAAGTATGGCAAATGCAGAGCCAGCACAGGACTACAGAGTCCTGGTGAGAGGCCCTCATGGAGAAACGCCACCCAGCCGGGGCCTTCTTTACGGCCCCAAGTTTGTTGGGTATGGTCAGGGTAGGCCACTCAGTGTCGCAAACCTCATAAACCCAACAGCGCATCACTGCCTGAAGATCAGAAGCGGGAAGGCCAAACTCCATAATGGACTCACTGACAGCCTGTTTCTCAGCCTGTAGGCAGTTTCATTGCCCAGGATGCCAATATGACAGACCAGATGAAGACAACAGATTGACCAGATAGGTCAATGGTAGAAAGCATCTCCTGTATGGCCAACATCAGGGGAGAATGCAGGTAGCACTGGTTCAGAGCTCACAGGCTGCTCGGAGTCACTGCAGCTAAGGAAAGACTCACCTGAGCAGGAACGTATATGCTCGAGAGCCCGGTAAATGGCCACTAGCTCCGCAGTATAGACATTGCGGCTCTCGGGCAGGGAGTGCTGTTTGATACAGCTGCCATAAATGTATGAAAAGCCAATACGGCCTCCAAGCATTGAACAATCAGTGTACACCAGATCATATCCGGTGAACTCAGTGACAACAGCGAAGAACTCACAGAGTGCCTCTGGAGAAACTGAGTCTTTGGGTCCAAGGGCAAAATTCAGTCAAGTACGTGGCACCAAAGGGGTGTACGTTTGCAGACCCGATAAGGAGTAGAAAGGGGAAAAGACTCAATTTCCAACAGAAGAGACTGGAAGTGAAAGGCGATTGTATGACCTGATCTGGGTCGCTGTTGTTGGGACGAATGACTGCATTGGAGAAAAGTAGATGATGGTTCAGCTGGCCTGGTGAGCTATGCACTTTGGTAGCATAGACTGCGAGCAGTTGGTGGCGGATCTGTGAAGGTGGGACCTGGCCTCCACAAGTAAGCTATTCGAACCCCACAGTGGTGAATGTAGTCCAGCAAGTGCAATGCTGAAGGTTATGACAAACCATAAGCAAGGCACCCAAAGTCAAGCCGCAACTGTACCAGGGTTCTGCACAGTCACAACAGTTTGCAGCAATCAGCACCCCCATCAGGTGGTATGACCGAGGTGGCGGAGAACATTGAGATGGCACCAGCACTTCTGTTTCAGCTGCTGAATATGAGGGAGCCAAGAAAGGCAGGGCATAAAAGAGCAGTCCCAGGAACCAGCAACAGGAAGTAGTTCGCCATGAAGATATAGGTCTGGGTGGGGGTGGATGGTCCGACACTGGCAAAAATGCATCACAAGGGCTTTGGCAGCTGAAAACTGGAAATTGTGGTGCAGGGTACATACCTATGTCTTGCGGATGGCCGCCTGGAGTCTGCCTTCAGCAACACTCATTGTGGTGAAATAGAAAGAAACGGAGAAATCATTGGCATATAGAGAAGAAGATACCGTCAACCTCACAGCTGCAACCAGACCGTTAATGGCCACCAAATACAGGGAGACACTCAGGAAAGAACTGTGGGACCACATTTTGCTGGACATGGCAGAGAACAGTGGGCAACACCAACTCAGACCTGAAAGGAGGGGAGTCAGAGAAAGTTCTGAATGAAAATGGGGAGTGACAAGTTTCTTTTTTTGTGGTTTTAGGGCGCACAACTGCTAAGGTCATTAGCGCCCAAACAAGAACAGAGATTCGCTAGATCTCAAAAAATTGGTAACTGCCAGTTAGAATATCAAGAGAAGGCTAAAACCAAAAGATAAAAAACAAAAGGGTTAAATATCCTTTGATAAATTGGCCATGTTGATAAAATGCAAAACTCTAGCAGCTGCCCGTGTGTCATCAGCTCAAATGTCCTCCAGAGTAGACAGAAAGTGAAGTGCTACACAGAGATGAGTAAAATTAACACAAGACAGTAAAACATGTCGCACCATCAGCAATTCACCGCAGGAGCACAGCGGTGCAGGATCGGCGGTTAGCAAATGACGGTGGCTGAAACGGCAGTGACCAATCCGCAACAGGGTCAGGATGACCTCCTCCCGCCGAGAGGGGCGTGAGGAGGTCCTCCAAGCGGTCGGGATTGGTTTTACAGTTCTCAATTTATTATCGTACAGTGAAAGGGTGGCGGTGGCGGCAGGTAAACAAAACGGCCTGGTGGAGGGCAAAAAGCTCAGCCGTGAAATTCGAGCACCGGTCAGGGAGCTTGTATTGGAAACGGTCGTCCCTGACGACGAAGGCAGATCCGACACTGTCAGTGCTCTTGGAACCATCAGTGTAAATAAATATGGCATTATCAAACCGCGAATGGAGTTCGACAAGCCTTGAGCATTATACCAAATCCAGAGTGCTCTCCTTGGAGAACGAACTAAGTTCAAGGTGAGTGTGAATCTGGGCCTGATGCCACGGTGGCAATGGGCTATCGCTCAACCGAAAGGTGGAAGGAAGGGTAAAATCGAGCCACTGTAGCAGGCGGCGAAACCAAACTCCAGGTGGAAGCAAGGCTATCGCAGACAACTGACATTGGCTATCGAGTGAGTCGTCAAAAAATAATCGGTAAGATGGATGGTTGGGCATTGACCGCAGGCGGCATGTGTACCGACACAAGAGTATGTCACGCCGAGTGAACAAGGGTAATACAGCAGCCTCGGCATACAGACTTTCAACAGGGCTGGTATAAAATGCAGCGGTCGCCAGACGTAATCCCCGATGGTGAATAGAGTTGAGATGGCGGAGAATCAACGGCCGTGCAGAAGAGTATACAAGGCCTCCGTAGTCGAGCTTCGACTGAACAATGGCCTGGTAAAGGTGAAGCAGGACGGTATGATCTGCTCCCCATGACGTGCCACTGAGGACACGAAGAACATTAAGGGATCGGGCACAACGGGCAGCCAGGTAGGACACACGTGTGGAGCAGCAAAGTTTATGATCCAACATGAGTCCCAAGAATTTTGTAGTCTCCAAGAAAGGGAGAGCAACAGGGCCAAGATGTAGAGAAGGTGGAATAAATTCCTTGTACCTCCAGAAGTTTATACACACCGTTTTCTCAGTGGAGAATCTGAAGCCGTTTGCGTTGCTCCAGGAATATACACGGTCAAGACAGCATTGAAGACAACGCTCCAAGAGACACGTCCACTGGGCGCTGCAATAAATTGATCCAGAAACGTCGGCTGAAAGGCAATCTATGATCGGATTGATTGCAATGGCAAAGAGAGCCACACTCAAGACGGAGCCCTGCGGTACCCCATTCTCCTGGCGAAAGGTATCTGACAAAACAGGGCCCATCCATACCCGGAACTTGCGATCCGCCAAAAACGCTTGAATGAAAAGAGGGAGGTGGCCCGGAGGGCCCCATGTGTGCAATGTGCGGAGAATGCCCGCCCTCCAACAGCTATCATATGCCTTCTCCAAGTCAAAGAACACTGCTACTGTTTGACGCTTCTTTAGAAAGTTATTCATAATGAAGGTCGACAATGTAACGAAGTTATCAGCAGCAGAGCGGTATCAACGAAAACCACATTTGATATTAGTCAGGAGGCGGCGAGATTCGAGGAGCCAGACCAACCGAGCGTTAACCATGTGTTCCATCACCTTACAGACACAGCTCGTCAGAGAAATACGGCGATAGCTGGAAGGAAGATGTTTGTCCTTCCCTGGTTTGGGGATGGGGACAACAATGGCTTCACGCCAACTTATGGGAACATGACCTTCAGTCCATATGCAGTTATAGGTGCTAAGTAGGAAACATTTGCCCGCAGGAGAGAGGTTCTTCACCATCTCAATATGGATGGAATCTGGGCCGGGAGCAGAAGATCGGGACAGGGCGAGAGCACGGTGTAGCTCCTGTATGGTGAAGGTGACATAATTTTCACGATTAAAAGAGTGGAAAGAAGGCAGTTGTGCCTCCTCTGCCTGTTTGCGAGGGAGGAAGGCAGGGTGGTAATGGGCAGAGCTCGAAACCTCCGCAAAGGAATGGCCCAGTGCGTTGGAACATCAGCAGGGTCCACAAGGACTGCATTCTCGATGGTCAGGCCAGAGATTGGGGAGTGGACCTTTATGCCGGATAAACGGTGTAGGCCACCCCAAACAACTGTGGACGGAGTAAAACGGATAAAAGAACTAGTAAAAGAAGTCCAGCAAGCATTTTTGCTGTCATTTATAACTTTACGACATTGCGCTGGAAAGTTGTTTATAATTTATACAATTCTCCAACGTCAGGTGGCGGTGGAAGGTGCGTAAAGCACATCGCCGGGCTCTAAGAGCGTCGCGGCAGGCTGCAGTCCACAAAGGGACTGGGACACGACGTGGAGAAGAGGATGTATGAGGTATGGAATGTTCAGCAGCTGTGAAAATAACTCTGTGAGGTATTTGACCTGACTGTCACAGTTGGGAAAATTCTGATCGTGAAAAACAGCCATGGAAGAATAAAGCCCCCAGTCGGCTTTAGAAATGTTCCAACTGGTGGGACGAGGACATGGGGAATGATGCAGGAAGTGGATGACACAACGGAAATGGTCACTGGAGTACGTGTCAAAGTGCATACCACTCAAACCGACCGGCAAGCTGAGGTGTGCATATCGTGAGGTCTATATGGGAATAAGTATGTGTTGTGTCTGAAAGGAAGGTCGGTGCACCGGTGGTGAGGCAGACAAGATCGAGGTGTTGGAGAAGGTCCACCAAAAGCGAGCCTCTTGGACAAGGTGCCGGAGAGCCCCATAGGGGGTGGTGGGCATTAAAGTCGCCTACCAACACGAAAGGTGAAGGGAGCTGGTCAACGAGGTGTAGCACATGCCCTAGTAAGGGCGGATGATGATGGCGAATAGATATTACAGAGGGAAAAGGAAGAGGTGGATAGAGTGTTGCGGACGGCAACTGCCTGTAACTGAGTATGCCATGAAATGGGATGGTGATAGACGTCGTCCTGAATGAGCATCAGAACCCCTCCACGGGCTGGGGTACCTTCCACAGGTGGTTGGTCGAAATGCACAGAGGTGTAGTGGGTAAGTCTGCACGATCACTTGGACGTAACTTAGTTTCTTGGAGACAAACTAGAAGCGGGCAGTGCAATCGAAGGAGTAGTTTTAATTCCTCCCGATTGGAACGAAAGCTGCGAATATTCCATTGAAGGAGCGCCATGATAAAAAATAAGAGAAGATAAAAAGGAACAAGAAGGTGGGAGTCACCTCGATGGCCACTGAGGACCGGACTTCAAGGGAGCACTACTGTCGCCATCTAGAGGCGGAGAGTCTTGTTCCATAGGTTCAAGCGAGTCATCTGCCACCTTCTTGAGTTTATCAGGAGGGGCAGCTTCCGCCGCTGGTAAAATGCCGGTTGCCCGTCTAACAGTAGTGCGTCCCGGCGAGACAGAAGATGATCGGGACTAACTACTGTTGGACGGCGTGACGGATGGGTCACACCTCGGCGGGGAAGGAGAGGAATTTTTTTTTGTTGGCTCTTCTGGAAGTGTGACGGTGAGAAGAGGCAGTTGACGGTTGGGAAGCCTGAGAACGCAGAACATCTTCACGGATGGGTTCCTTTTTCAAAGTCCGGGCATCTTGTTTCGGTGCCCGCAGTTTATTAGAGGTTGACGAAGACTGTACTTTAGAAGCAGCAGGAGGAAGCGGGGACGTGGAACGGGCTATCTTCGGGCTGGCGGATTGCACAACTGTGTCAGCGAAAGTGGAGTCACAGGTCTGGGTACTGGAATCCTTAGTAGGTCGAGTGGAGTTGAGGACCTTACTGTATGTGCCCACTAGGAGGACAGCAGGCTTTCGACTCTCCAACAACTTTCGAGCGGCAGATGTTGATACCTTTTCCATAACCCGAATTTGCTGGATGACCTTTTCATCCTTGTATACAGGGCAGTCTCGAGAGGAAGCTGCATGGTCACCGTTGCAGTTAAGGCAGTGAGGGGACGGAGGTGGGCAATCCCCCTCATGGGCGTCCCTACCACAAGTGACACATTTTGCTGCATTAGGGCAAGATTGACGGGTGTGGTTGTATCTGTGGTATTGAAAACAGCGCGTTGGGTTAGGTACATAAGGGCGGACGGAGATGACTTCATACCCTGCTTTGACCCTCGACGGGAAGTCAACTCTGTCAAACGTCAAAAACACAGTATGAGTTGGTGTCAGCTGGTTATCTACCTTTTTCAACACCCTATGGACGGCTGTTACACCCTCATCGGACATATAGGTTTATATGTCTTTGTCAGACAACCCGTCAAGGGATCTCGTAAAAACTACCCCCCGTGACGAGTTGAGTGTGCGATGCACTTCTACCTTGACTGGAAACATGTGTAAGAATGTAGTACATATCAGTTTTTGGGCCTGGAAGGCACTGTACGCTTCCAGCAACAATGTGCCATTGCGCTGACGCGAACAGGTTTTAACAGGGCCAGCAATTGCATCAACACCTTTCTGGATGACGAAAGGATTTACAGATGTGAAATCTTTACCGTCGGTGCGAGAGACAACAAGAAATTTCGGTAGATTAGGCAGTCTTTTTGCTGAGGCGAATCTATCTTTCGTTTCTGGGTCAATGTCACTGAAGAAGAGAAGGAAGTCATTGCGGAAGTGTCCCCCGTGATTACCGGCGTCTCCGATGGCGCGCTCCTTCCTAGTGGGGGCCCTCTCCGAGGGCTTATCCGCCTTAGGTGATTGTTCACACCTCAGGGCACACCTCCCGAGAACTGACGAAGTGACCAATCGCCATGTTCGGAAGGTACCAGCTTGGGTAATCACCCCTCCCTGGGCCTGGCCTTTACCAGGGGGTACATACGTGCCCTACTTGTCTACCCGCGGTGGGGAATTACGCGTTACCCCGTCAGCTGCTACGCAAGATAATGCGTGGGTCGGCCTTCAGACACGCACAGGGAGGAAAGAAGAAGAATAGAGGAAGTGAAGAGAAAGAAGTGTCTCAAATGCCGAAGCGGAGACTAATGAGGAGGAGAGGAAGGCTAGGAGAGTACAGCAAGGAGAGAAAGACAGAAGCAAAGGTTAGAAAAGGAAGAAACCAAGGAAAAAGAGAAACTGGGACTAGAAACACCTTCATTCACAAAGGACGCCCGTGTCCGGGCGAAGGCGTGAACCGGGAGGGAAAGTGAAGCAGCCTGGGGCGGAAGAAAGGCTGCTTCGGCTCAGGGCCCCGTGCGCGCCACACACGTACCCACAAAAGAGCTGTGGGCCCCCTTTGGGGGGTGACAAGATGTGTTACTGCCACGTAGTATCATAGGCCATCTGATAGTCTAAGATTGCAATGAGGTGCTGCTGACAGGAAAAGGCTGTGCAGACTGCAGACTCCAGGCATACCAGATCAGTGGTAGAATGGCCCTGACAAAATCCCCCGTGACGGTGCCAGAAGGCCCTGTGACTTGAGCACCCTATTCAAGTGAGGCATGACCATACATTCGAGCAACTTACTCAGAATGTTGGTCAGGCAGATGGGACAGTAACTGCTTACCTCCAGTGGGTTCCTTTCAGACTTCAGCACCGGTATCACGATACCTTCCCATCACTGTGACGGAAACTCACCACCACACCAAATGTGGTTGAAGATGGCGAGTTCATTGCACTGAGAATTCCTCGAGAGATGTTTCAGCATCTGCACATGGACATGATCAGGGCCTGGAGCTGTATCAGGGCAATGAGTCAAGGCACTAAGGAGCTCCCTGTCAGTGAATGGGGCATTTTAAGATTCCTGATGGCGCATTGCAAAGGTAAGGTGCTGTTGCTCCACACCCTTCTTGTGGGAGCTAAATGCTGCACAGTAGTTAGCAAAGTGATTAAGATGTTGAGTAATCACAGCCCCATGTAAATAGGAGTCTGGTGGCCATAAAGGTGACTGATCTTAGTCCACACCTGACATGGAGACAAGTCTCAGTTAGGTTCCCGTGTGTCTCCAAACATTCTTGCTTACATCTAGATTCCGTGCCAAGGCTTGGCAATTAGTCACTTGAAAGTGACTAGGTTCACCTGATATGGGTTCTTTTTATGGCACTAAAGAGCCTTCCTATAATCCCTAATGCTTCAGCGGTTTCTGGTGACCACCAGGGCACAGTCTTCCACCTGGAACGACATGAAGAACAAGGGATTGCAAACTGAGCTGCAGAAACAACTTGTGTAGCACTTTCGACCACCACATTAATGTTACCATGTAGCTGAGATTCAACAGTGGCAGTAGTTTGAAATGCATCCCAGTCAGCTTTGTTAAAGACCCAATGGGGCAAATGGTTAGGGCAATGACACTAGGGCAGTGACAGAAAAATTGGGAAGTGGTCACTACCACACAAATAGTCATGCACTCTCCAGTGAAGAGATGGTAGAAGGCCAGGGCTGCAAATTGATAGATCAGTGGCCGAGTAGGTGCCATGCTCTACATTGAAATGTGGGGAGCAACTGTATAACTGTATTTAGGATACAAAGTTCGAGCTGGGAGATGGTGTTCAACTTCCCTATCTCAGTCTGTCACGTTTCCACCCCACAAAAGGTTATGGGTGTTGAAATTGCCCACGATTAGGATAGGTGAGGGGAGCTGAGAAACCAGTGCAGCTAACATGTGGCTGGGTTCATCATCTGGATGTAGATAGACACTGCAGACAGTTCTAGCCAGTCGTGTCCTCACCCAAACAGCCATGGCTTCCAAAGGTGTTCGAAGGGGAGCAGCTTCACTGTAGACAGAGTTAAGCACATTAATAGAAATGCCACCGGGTGCTCTGTCACAAGCGAGTCTATTTTTATAAAATCCCCGATAGCAATGAAGGGCTGGGGTTCACATTGCCAAAAGCCAAGTTTCCTGAAGGGCACTGCATAGTACATGAGAAGTACTTAAAAGTTGTCTTAACTCTGCCAGGTGGTGAAAATAACCACCAAAACTCCACTGGAGGAAAGTTATGCCCAACGACTGGGGAGGCATGAAAGTGACTAAGAGGTCACCTCAGTGTCACCTTCTGCCACCAATACAGGGTCTGTGGTGTCCATATCCAATGCATACAGATGGTTAGTTAGGGCAAGGTCCTCTGAAGATGCAAGGATTTCTACCTCATCTTCGAAGGCAGAACTGGTGGCTAATGGCAGCGAAGAAGCTGCCGTTACCACTGGCTCTTTATCCTTCATCACATTCTTTTTCATCCTCTCATGCTTGGGTTTGGGCTTCGACGCCTGAGTGGGCTTCCCAAAAGGAACATTGGATGTCGATGCAGACTGGGAGGCCAGGCTACCAGCGGGTGCAGAGAGCCATTGGCTGACGTCTGGCCGTATTGCAGCTGGAACTCTGGACCCTTTCCATGCATGAGGAGATCGATTTATGATCTGGTTATCAGTGACAGCGGGTACAGTAGTAGGGGATGGGAGGAGCACATCAGGCCCTTTCCCTGAAGGAAGAGCCAGAGAATGGAGACATCTCCGATGGAGAGGCGGTTCACTGTTCCCATTAAGGGAGAAGGCAAATGCCCAACAGAAGAAAATGTGAGGGGGGCAAGTGTGGGTCAGACAGCCACCCCCAATGGAGGTGATGCCACTGTGGCTGCAGCGTAAGTAGACACCAGAGGAACTATATGAAATTTCTCGTATTTTCTACGGGCCTCGGCAAAAGTCAGGAAAACCAAGATCTTGTATTCGACAATTTTCCTCTCTTTGTGGAAAATGGGACATTCCAATGAACAAGGTCAATGTTGGCCACTGCACTTAACACAGAAAGGAAGCGGGGTACAAGGTGTCCTCATAAGGGACGGCCACAGTCCTGACTAGTCAGGGCCGCATCACAACGGGAAGATGTGTCTGAACTGCCCACACTTTAAACAGCACATGGGTGGGGGGACGTATGGTCGGACATCACATCTATATATCACCACCTTTACCTTCTTGGGCTAGGTATCGCTGTCAAAGGCCAAGATGAAAGCCCCAGTTGCCACCCTATTGTCTTTCGAACCCCAAAAGACATGGACAAAATGGACACCACGTCTTCGTTAGTTCTCATGCAACTCAGACTGCAGCAAAAGGTAGCGGTGAAAAATGTGCCCCTCCCCTCCCCTCCCCTCCCCTCCCCTCCCCTCCCCCCCGGCCCCGACCAGGTTCAAAGTCTTATGTGGTATGACAGATACAGGAATATCACCGAGTTTATTGCATGTGAGCAGAGCCTGGGCAGGGGACTGCCTGTATCGGAACTGGTCCATCGCATATTTTAGATATACCTGCTACCTCACCAATCTTGTCCTCAATATGGTGAACAAAAAACATTGACTTAGTTGTCTGGAAAGATCTCCCTTCTGTCATAGAACAAACTAGAAATTTAGGGACATATGGCTCATTCTTTGTAGCTCTATGATCCCCATAGAGTTAATCATGAGAGGGAATGACAAGGCGTCATAAGCAGCAGCATTAAATTTACCATGCTTGAAAACACCTTTTGTACCAGGATTTTGTGAATTAGATTTATTTCGCTTCATTGTGAATCAGCCACCCCGAAGCGAACCACTCTGAACATGGGCTCTCCTCATGGGCGTCACCAGCCGCAGTAAGGATCACCTGGCAGGATGACCATTGCTGGGAGTCCTGATGCCCCACAGTGACAAGCATCTATTCGTTGGCCTTCAAGAGGTGGTCATGGCTCTGGCATTGGTAGTGTGATCCCTGTGTAGCCAGGGGGCTATAACCAGAAGGGTACTTGACATCCCCACCACAATTGGCTGACTACCGTGCTGGATTTCTGGTGCTAATATAACCATTATGTTAATGGCACATGGGATATCAGTGCAAAATGGGCACAACTCACATCTTAGCCCATCCACACCCTTGGTGCTACCCAGGGGCTAAAGAGGCCACAGTTACAAGCCCAATCCATAATGGATTGGAGAGTTGGAACTGCACAGGAAATGTATCTTGCACCAAGTAAGGAGTCCTTCCCCAAATGGCTCGCACTGCAGAAAATTTGGAACTGGTGGAGGTCAAACCCACAGTGGGGACCAAAAGTTAATGGCCGAAATGTGTGTTGACTCCTTTTAGTTGCCTCTTACAGCAGGCAGGAATACTGCAGGCCAATTCTTACCCCTGAACCCACAGGGGGTGGGGTGGGGCTTTCATAGTTGCCGACTAGTGGAATGCTTTCCACTCAGATACACAGCTTATCTTTAAGACTAGGTATAAGCCTGCCTACTGATAATCTTATGTAGTGCCTTTCTTATTGTCAAGTGGCTGATACGGTTCAGTGGTGGCCATGAGCGGGTTGTAGAAGAGGGCACTCACAGCTGACATCTTAAGATTGCCATGCTGTGGTTGCAAGGCAGCATGTGGCTAAAGTACGTGGTGCACACTTTAGACTTGGGCGACACCCTAGAGTCACTATTTGATACTGCTGTAAATATATTTTATATGCATCTAACAAGATTTTTTGTTAAGGATAGGTCGCTACTAACCACATATCTAATGAGTTGCAGAAATGCACAAATAATAGAATACAACTTACAAAGCTTTCAGCCGTTACAGCCTTTGTTGTTTGGAGGAACCCCATAGATTAAACCACGTTCCACGGCAGTCTGTTTAATAAAACAGAGGGCCCTATAAATCGCCACCAGCTCTGTCGTGAACTCACTGCATGCCTCTGCCAGAGAATGGCATTCCGCCCCAACGGGAGATGTAAATGCATGTCCAGAGTGGCCTGCAGTTTTCGAGCCATCAGTGTAGAAAATAGAGGCTCCCTGAAACTCTTCTAGTACAGGGCACACCAAATGCCGAAAGACCATGGGGGGAAATTAAAGCTTTTGGGCCCTGGAAGAGATCCGCCCGAATCAGTGGTCGCGGCACCATCCACAGGGGCGTGCGTGAAGTGAAATGGGGAGCGCAAACCAGGGAAGGGAAGTGGAAATCTCGGCAAAGAGAGGCAAGCTGCAGTCTGACGGGCAATCCCGCCCAAGGCCAGTATCAGGGGGTCGAAGCCCTTCATATGCTAACGAAGATACTAGCTTATGGAATAGGTTCACAGATTTGTGACTGGCTGGAAGCCTTCCTAAGTAATAGAACGCAGTACGTTGTTCTCGACAGCGAGTGTTCATCAAAGACTAGTGTATCGTCAGGCGTGCCCCAGGGGCGTGTGATAGGACTGCTATTATTTTCTATCTATATAAATGATCCGATGGACAGAGTAAGTTGTAATATGCGGCTGTTTGCTGATGATGCTGTGGTGTATGGGAGGGTGTCATCTGTAACTGACTGTAATAGCATACAGGATGATTTAGACAAAATTTCTAGTTGGTGCGAAGATTGGCAGCTAGCTCTCAATGTGGAAAAATGTAAGGTGATGTGCACGAGTAGAAAAAACAATCCCATAATGTTCAAATACAGCATTAGTAATGAGCTTCTTGATGCTGTTGCGTCGTTCAAATATCTAGGCGTAACATTGCAGAGCGATATGAAATGGAACGAGCATGTAAGGACAGTTGTTAGTAGGGCGGACAGCCGACTTCGGTTTATTGGGAGAATTTTGGGAAGATGTACTTCACCTGTAAAGGAAACCGCGTATAAAACACTTGTTGACCACGTCTTGAGTGTTGCTGAAGTGTTTGGGACCCGCAGCAGATCAGTTTAAAGGAAGACATAGAGGCGGTTCAGAGACGAGCAGCTAGATTTGTTACCGGTAGGTTCGATCAATGTGCGAGTGTCACGGAAATGCTCCGGCAACTCAATTGGGGATCGCTGGAAGAAAGATGACGTTCTTTTCGTGAATTTCTGTTGAGTAAATTTAGAGGGCTGGAATTTGAAGCTGAGTGTAGTACGATCTTGCTGCCGCCTACTTACATTTCATGTAAAGATCACGAAGACAAGATAAGAGAAATAAGGGCTCGTAGGGAGGCATATAGGCATTCTTTTTTTCCTCGTTCAATTTGGGAGTGGAATAGGAAAGGAAATGCCTAGTAGTGGTACAGTGTACCCTCCACCACGCACCTTACGGTGAATTGCGGAGTATTATGTAGATGGAGAACCTGGTAAGTGGGATGAGCAGGATATTGCTGGATGGCGATGGCATAAGACGCCAGAAGCTGACACCGCCTGACCTGAATAGGGCAGATTTCCGCCTCAACAGGGAGACTGTCAACCGGGCTAGTCTGGAACGCACCTGTAGCCAAGCGTACACTATAATGGTGAACAGAAACTAATAATTTCAGGGCAGAAGGAGCTGCCGAGCCATAAACTTGACACCCATTGTCCAATCAGAACAAGATTAGAGCCCGATAGATACAAAGGATAGTTGTTCGACCTGCACCCCAAGATGAATGAGCAAGGAAACGTAGGGCATTAAGTTTCCTCATACAACTAATCTTTTGTTGACGAATATAGGGCCCCCAAGTCAATTTTTTGATGAAGAGAAGACCCAGAAAACGATGCTGTGCTACAACTTCCAGGCGCTGATTACCCAAGAACAGTTCTGGATCAGGGTGAACTGTAGTACGACGACAAATGCATCACCCTCGTTTTTGACAAGGACAACTGGAAACCATGGGATGTAGCCCACATTGAAGTCCGCCGAATGGCGCTCTGGAGCTGACGTTCAACAAAGGTTACTGAGTAGGAGCTGTACCATATGCAAAAGTCGTCAACATACAGTGCCGGGGCTACCAGCGACCCAACATAGCTCACCAACCCATTGATGGCGATTAGAAAGAGTGTTACACAACACTGAACCCTGGGGGACACCGTTCTCCTGTATTCGAGGGGAGCTGAATGAAGAGCCAAATGACACGGAACAGGCGGTGGGATAAAAACTGATGGATAAAAATTGGTAAGGAGGCCCCAGTCATGAATAGAACGTAAAATAGGATGACGCCAAGCAGTGTCATACACCTTATGAAGATCGAAGAAGACTGCAACAAGATGTCGTTTAGAGAAGGCCTGTCTGATCGCCGTCTCTACTCGAAGTAAATGGTCAATAGGGGATTGTCCCTCCTGGAACCCACACTGGTAAGGAGAGAAAAGTCCCTGGGATTCAAGACCCCAGCATAATCTGCGGGCTACCATCCTTTCAAGTAATTTACAGGGGACATTTGTCAGGCTTATTGGCCGATAACTGTTCAGTACTGATGGGTCCTTGCCAGGCTTGAGGGCAGGGACCACCAATACTCTCCCTCCACTGGGAGGGGAAGACCCCTTCAAGCCAAATACGGTTATAAACTTGGAGGAGAAATTGTCGTCGTGAAGGATTGAGGTGTTTCAGCAATTTATTATGGATATCGTCAGGGCCAGGTGCTGAATCACGAGAAGAGGAGAGGAGAGGGCCAGCTATAGTTCCCAGTCAGTAAAAGGTCCGTTATATGGTTCCACCTGGTGAGAAGTAAAACCTAATTTGAAGGTTTCGGCCTGGTGTTTCTTAAGGAGAAAGGTCACTGGATATGAAGTTGTCGCTGATACATTGGCGAAGTAAGTTGCAAGATGTTCTGCAAGGACCGATGTCTCTACAGACCCCATCAGGGATTGAAGGGATGGAAAACGGCCGCCAGCTACCTTGGATAGATTGGAGCATAGCCCACGTGTCAGAGGGTCAGAAGAGCCCAAGGAAGGAACAAAATGCTCCCAGCATGCCCGCTTACTTTAAGTAACAAGCTCTGGCATGCAGACTTTTGAAATGTATGAGACCAGCAAGGAATGGGTGGCGCTTAAGATGTTGCAAGGTCCTACGGCGCTCGCGAATGGTTGCGGCAACAGTTGCATTCCACCAAGGGACTGGCCAGCAAGTAGGAGGGCCTGTCGACTAGGGAAGAGCGGAGTTGGCAGCTTGAGTAATCATGTTGGTCATTTGGCTTATAATTTCATCTATACAGCCTGAGGGGGAAGATGGAAAAACAACCTGGGGTGTATATAGCGGCCAATTAGCACAACGGAAAACCCAACGGCATACCCTGGCTCGTGGTAGGTGTGAGGGAAGTGAAAGGATCAATGGAAAGTGGTCGCTATCGCAGATGTCGTCATACGCCGACCAGTGAAATAAAAGGAGAGGAGGAGGAATGAGAGAGAGGTCTATGGCAGAAAAGGTGCTGTGAGTGGCACTAAAATGGGTTGTGGAACCATCGTTGAGAAGGCTCAGGCCACGGTCAGCAAGAAACTGGTCTATAAGGCGGCCCCGGCTAGACGTATAAGCACTGCCCCACAAAGGATGGTGGGCATTGAAGTCCCCAAGGATGAGGTAAGGAGGGGGAGTTGCTGAAGGAGGGCCACTAGGGACGCGAGTGTAGGTGGCCTGTCAGGGAGAAGGTAGAGGTTGCAAATGGTTAACGGGGTGTCCAAGTCAACCCAGACAACAACCGCTTCCAATGAGTTTGGAGAGGAATCCAGGTACTGACAATATCTCTCTGGACCAATGTACAAACCCCACCAGACGCCTGGAGGGGACCAACCCGGTTCCGACAAAAAGCACAGAATCCACGGAGGGTCGGTGAATGTGCATTCATGAACCGCGATTCCTGCAGGACGACACAGGCCACAGAAGAAAGAGATTAGCTGTTTAATCTCCAAGAGGTGATGGTAGTAACCATTACAATTCCATTTGATGATCACATGACAAGGATCTAGGTGGGAAGCAAATGGGTTAACGTCTGTCATGCTGATTTGTCAGCATCCGTCTTCACCAAAGAAGAAGGGACGACATCCATAAATAGCTGATAAGCCTCAGGCTTAATGGGATGCGCGAGTTGCGAAAGCATAGTCGGCACCTCCGGTGGTACCGGAGCAGCTTTATCTTTCAACTTTGGTCCCCCCCCCCCCCCCTCTCTCTCTCTCTCTCTCTCTCTCTCTCTCTCTCTCTCTCTCTCTCTCTCTCTCTCTCTCATGGGACGGGGAGAACCAGTCCCAGAGAGAACTTTTGTCAGTAACATCTGGTACTGACGAAGATCGGGTGACCTTTGAACTCACCGACTGAGTCCGATGGCCGACTGGAGGTCGAAGCTCTCCGATCTGGGGAACGCTGGGACAGAGGGGCCCTGAGATGGGGCACTGTCACTGGCAGGCGCTGGAGAAGGGGTGCACTTCTCTGGCTGGGATGGGGTGGGAACTACAGGAAAAGGAGATGTAAGGGAGGGGTGGGAACGGGATGTAGGGGGAGATGGGAGCGGGAAGGGGAGAGTGAAAGGTTAGCAGATTACATCATAGCAAAGGTAGTCGCCATCTGCACAGGATGCAGACGTTCATACTTACTGCGGGCCTCAGGGTATGTCAAACGCTCCAGAGATTTGTACTCTTTTCTTTTCTTTCTTGAACATAGGGCAATCTGGCAACCGCGAAGAGTGGTGCTGATGACAGTTGACGCACACCGGCAGAGGAACACAGGGGCTCCCCTCATGTAGTGGGCGTACACAATCACCGCATACGGGGACTGCTGTACAGCGAGAGGACATATGGCCAAACCGCATGCATCGAAAACATCGCATGGGAGGTGGAATGTATGGCTTCACATCACATCGATATATCATTATCTTTACCTTCTCTGGGAGTGTGTCCCACTCAAAGGCCAAGATAAAGGCCCCAGCATCAATGTGGTTGTCTTTAAGTCCCCTCTGAATGCGGTGAACAAAATGTACGCCACGCCACTCAAGGTTGGTCCTAAGCTCCTCATCAGTTTGAAGGAGGTGGTCCCAATGGAATATTACACCCTGTACCATATTCAAGGATTTGTGCGGGAGTATTGTCACTGGGATGTCACCGAGAGTGCTGCAGGCGAGCAAAACCTCTGACTGGGCTGCCAAGACTGTTAATGAGCAATGAGCCAGATCTAAGTTTACTCATGATTCCACTTCACTAAACTTGTCCTCTATGGTCTCAACAAAGAACAGTGGTTTAGTGGTAGTGAATGTTCCTACGTCAGTCCTTGTGCAAACCAGGTAGCGAGAAAAGGGTTTTGCTCCTAACCAGTGAGCCTGGCCTTCCTACCAAGGGGGTAGCAAGGGAGGGAAACATCCTCGTATCCGCAGTAGCAGCATTAAAAGTCTTCTTTCTGTCTTTAGAGACGGCCGATGCACGACCATTTTGGATTCTAACTCTTTTCATACTGCTAGACGTCCGCCCTGGTGTCACCCACTCCGAAACAGGGGCTCTCTCCATGGGCGCCACCCAGCCTCAGCAAAGGCCACCTGGCACGATGGCCATTGCCGGGAGTTCCGATACCCGGAGGACAGGCATCAACTCCTCTGCTTGCATGGAAAGGTCGCAGCTCAGACACCAGTAGTGTGATCCCTGTGGTGTCAGGGGGGGGACTCAGCCAAAGGGTACATAACAGCCCTCCCCACGTGGATTGGCTACACATGCTGGGGACCTAGTGGGGGATGGGGGGGGACTACGGCGAGGAAAGGAATTGGAAAGGAAAGGATGGGACCCGCACGGTAGGGGCTAGGTCAGGAGTTCTTCCACGACTGGCTCACACGTTATCGGAGGATTTTGCTATGGAAGGTCAAACCCCGAGGGGGACCAAACTGGGCCAAAAACTCGTGGAAACTGCAGACAAAACCAAAATTGCAGGACAATCGGTACCATGGAATAGCCAAACTGTCATCTAAATAAATGCTGAGAGACGGGGTTGGAGAGGGTGGGAGGGAGCAATTGGGATGGGAAGGAGGAACTAGGAGAGGTAATGCAGCCTGGGGAAAGCAGCAAAAAAAGGCTGCAATGCCTCGGGGACCCGTGCGTGCCACACACATACCCACAAAAGCTGTGGGGGCCCCCTGGGGGGATTCACTTAAATGTGAGAGACTTCTTGTACTTAGTAGTGAGATGCAGATTCAGTACTTTAAAAGTGTTCAGGTCTAATTGTGGAAGAGTTTCCACCCATGCAAGAAACCAAATTTTAAGATGGCAGGTTTGGTAGGTTTTTTTAACTATAGTATACAGATATTTAAGACTTTTGTGAAAAATAGCTTTAGAACATTATTTGCTTGTGATTTGTGTTGTTAATTATGAATGTTTAAAGGTCGATCAAGATAAGTATATTAAGCATTGTGCAAAATGTTTCTTCCTTGTGTTTATATACTATTGTTGCAGTGATTTTAACTTTTAGTGTTTCTAATTATACAACTCCATTTTTATTAATTTTTACGAAGGTTTTTTATGTGCATGATTCAGGATCAAGAATCTGAGAATAAATTCATTATTGTTCAGCCAGTCAGGGCCGATTATTCTAGTATTCAGTATATTATATTAATTACAATGAGAGGCATTTAAAAAAATTGCTGTGGCCATGATTCAAATCTGGGAGATCCTGTTTATTAAGCAGGTGCTTTAGACCACTTAGCTAACATCGAATTGTGGGTAAAGTGGCTATCTTTACTGAATAGATACATTGTGTAAATTACATATTAATTCATTCAACTGATTGTGGCACCTGATCAGTTGACAATTTTTGAAGGCAATGCATTTTCTCTAGATATCAAACTGTGCTGTTTCATGTGAGTGAGACCAAGACATTTTATCAACATCCAGATTATTGCAAAGCAAAGATACATTACACATTTTTCCATCTATTTTTGTGAATATTTCCACCTTTAGATCAACATACAATCATTAGTTTTCATGAGACACGACGATTTTAATTCCTGGCATAAAATTTGCATGATGTATTTAACCTGACAATGACCTTCGAAGTATGTGACAATATGGCTTGCTTTTTAATTTCAAATGTGTAAAGAGCTGTTTTATTAGCCTTGAAGATATCAGTTTTCAGTTGATTCAGATGTAGTGTGAGATCCTATTTATTAAAAAGTAATTTGCAAGCACTGAAATTCTGAGTTATACTTTTAGTCAGACATGTCTCATTCATTTGCCACAAATATAGGATGGCTACTGTCAAAAACTTTCATTATTGTTTGAAATAAGATCAAAATTGTTTACTTATTTTTAAAATGACTTTTACAAAATACTGACTATTGATCTCTAGAATGTGTAGGGATACCTCAACATGCTGGACATACAGGGTAGCCTAGATAAAGGCGGCAAGTCCTTTCGTGCATGTTCAGGAGCTGTGGAGGTTGTGTTTCTTACAATGCTGCTTATCAAATGATAAAAATTTGTCAAACTAATTTAGTTGCAATTTGTTTAATCTATCTTCCCTCCAAGCAAAATATAAAAATCTTAATATAGTATGTACTGACACAATTTAGGATAATGGTAATAGACCACTGTATCAACCTTGGTAGACAGTATTCAGATACTTGTAAATAACTTGTAAACTTTATTTTATCATCATAAATTAGTACAATTTTTACAATTAGCAGTTCCTGAATTCATCAGGATTTCAGAAATTGTTATGAATTAATTATCTGAACTAAAAGCTGTTGCTTACAATTAATTGACAATAGTAATTTTAACAAGGCAGTTGAAACCAAGATTTTTATTAAACTATCAGGTACAATGGACCTTTCAAGTATGTTTTCCACAATAGTCTAAATATTGTCAGTGAAAATCCTAGACAGGTTGTGAAGCAGGAAAGTAACACATTTGTCTAACATAACAAGAATGTTATGCACAGTTGACCTGTTGTATAAGGCTTGTGAATTTTTTTTTTAGGGAAGGCTGTCTTCTTATGGCATACCTGTAGCATGAACAATAATATCATGAACCTGGAACAAAATAGATTCATTAAGACAAAATGCATAAACCATAAAGTACAGAAAAATTCCCCACAGTGAAATTTTGAAAATAGGAGGCACCTTCCAAAAGTTTTTTTTACTAAGACAATGTAGTCACATGTGAAACTATTGGCAACATACACTGAAGCTTTAGCAATGATTTAACTGTCACCAAAAGGATTCTGGTCCTCAGAGGTAAACTATCATAAGTAACATTTCACTAATTTTACCAGAATCACAGAGAAGCTGCTGTGGCTCATTTTATTACCTCTACAAAAAAAAATTACATATTTATGTAATTTGTATTCTTTACCACTAGTATGTGAAAGCATTAAGTCTATTTTTATTTTTATGAAATATGAGGGGGTGGGGATAATGGTGCTGGTTACTGCTGGATTCTGACTGCACATTTGATAGTACCATATATTGCTGAATTTCTTTTGGGTAAAACTTACATACATACGTTTACCCCTAAAAAAGTATGGCTTTAGCAAGGCACAAGTGATAGACACTTCAAAATAATCATTTTTGAACTTACAATAGTTCACCTCTGACTTCCAGAATTGAGACTCCTTACATCATGGAATCAATTTTTGTATTCCTGCACCTTAGAAATCTGCCACCTGTGACTAGAATCAGCTTGTCAGTCACCTTCAGCTCATAACTGTGAAACAATATGGAAACTAGTTTGTGCCAATCAGAACCAGATGGGTAGAATGCTTTCTGCAGGTTGCAGTGGCAGCTGGTACTTCAGATGACTAAGGGTTCACTTCTTTCAGTTCCTAATCTTTATAGTGGCACTGCCTTTCCCCTTCCCCATCCGCAATGTAAATATGTTTATCATGTGATACTAATACTTTGAATGTGCCTATAAAATGATCCGATACAAGAACAACAAAAAGAATTATCTATCTACACTCATCAATCCCCTTCATTGTTTCGTTAGCTAATCTAATTTTATCAGCATCGCTCAATTTTCTGACTACACTCCATTACCCTTGTTTTGCTCTTGTTAATGTTCATTTTATGTGCACCTTTCAACACTGTCCATTCCATTCAGCTGCCCTTCCAGGTTTTTTGCTGTGTCAGAATTACAAATGTCATCAGCAAAACAATTGTTTTATTTCTTCAACCTGAACTTTAATTCCTTATCCAAATTTCTCCTCTTTTCCTTTATAGCTTGCTCAATGTACAAACTGAACACCATTTCCCAACCTCTGCATCCCTTTCATGCCTTTCAACTCTGATAACTGCTGTCTGGTTTTTGTACAAGTTGCAAGTAACCTTCCATTCCCTGTATTCCAATCTTGCTGATTTCACAATTTGAAAGTGTATTCCAAACAACATTGTCAAACACTTTCTTCAAATCTACAAAAGCTGGAAACATAGGTTTCCCTTTCCTTTATCCGAGGTAAGCCGTAAAGTGAGTACTGCCTCCCATGTTCCTACATTTTTCCTGAATTCAAACTGATCTTCCCCAAGGTCAGCTTCTACCAGCTTTTTCATCCTTCTGTAAATAATTCTTGTTAAAATTTTGCTACTATGACTTATTAAACTGATGGTTCTGTAATTTTCACACTTGTCTGCAACTGCTTTCTTTGGTATGGGGATTACTACTATTTCCCTGAAGTCCGATGGTATGTCGCTTGTCTCATATGTCTTACCATGTGAGATACAGTAGTTTTGTCATGGCTGGTTCTCCCAGAGACTTCAGTTGTTCTGAGGGAATGTCATCTACTCCAGGGGCCTTGTTTTGATTTAAGTCTTTCAGTGCTCTGACAAATTGTTCTATCAATATAGTATCTCCTATGTCATCTTTATCTGCTTACTCTTCCCTTCCTACATATTGTCTCTAAGTTCATATCCTTTGTAGAGGCCCTCTATATACTCTTTCCACATTCAGGTTCTCCTCCTTTGCTGAGAACTTTTTCCATCCAAGTTCTTTACATTCATACAGCTGCTTTTGTTTTCTCCAAATGATTCTTATTTTCCTGTAGGCAGTATATTTTTACCTTATTTATACATTCTTCTACAGACTTGCATTTGCCTTCTAGCCATTCCTGCTCAGCTATTTAACACTACCTGTCAATCTTTTTTCTTAGTTTGTACTCCATTTTGCCTGTTTCATTTACTGCATTTTTATATTTTCTCCTTTCATCAACTATATTTTGTATTTCCTGCTATATCCAAGGATTTTTTGTAGTCTTGCCTTTCTACCTATTTCGTCTCTCAATGCTACCCATTCCCCATTCCGAATGGGGGACTATTTTACCTCTGGAATATTTTACCCAAGAGGATGCCATCATATATTCATACAGTAGAGCTGCATGTCCTCAGGAATGGTAATGGCTGTAGTTTCCCCTTGCTTTCAGCCATTTGCAATAAGTGCAATGCAAAGCCATGTTCGCTAATGTTACAAGACTAGCTCAGTCAGTCATCCAGACTGTTACCTGTGTAACTACTGAAAAGGCTGCTGCCCACTTCAGGAACCATACATTTTGTCTGACCTCTCCACAGATACCCCTCTGCTGTGGTTGCGCCTATGGTACGGCTATATGTATCGCCGAGGCACACAAACTGCCCCACCTTGGCAATGTCTGTGGTTCACGGGGGGGGGGGGGGGGTGGACATCTTAACTACTGCACATAAATTCATTCACAAGTAAACACACAACACACAAAACACAAACTGGAATAAAAAATCAAAATAATTTGTAATTTTTGATTGCCTGATAAAATTTGCAGTATTAGAAGCAACCTGATCTAAAGGGTTGTCAATCAAAGTGGTGAAGCCACTTTTGGTACTTTTAGTGATTGTAGAACAGGGCAGTCTCATGTTATAGCACTGTAAGAGAATAGAAACAAAAGGTTCACTGCGTGACATCTTTTTTTGGTGTCCTTAACCCTTTCAGTCATAGTGTCCATTCTAATGGACACTGTCTCAATTTTAGAACACTATACAGATGTGCTTTTGTGCTTTACTGTGGGACCCATTAGCCTGTTTATAGAAATCTGTCACTTTTAGTTTCATGCTTTTTTGCCATCCATCACCTGAATGGCATGCTACAATGAAAAATAGTCAACATGGCGAACCAGATGCGGAGTGCATCAGGCATCATATTGTTCATTGAAATTATTTTATGTATTAATTTATGAATTTTGCACAAATTCCATTTTGCAATATAAATTCCGTAATATGGAGCGACAACTGTTGACTTCTTATTTCACTTCCCTAACTGCCTTCCTGACCCAGTATGCAATTTATATGGCATTTCTTATTTTTGGAACAATATGGTAATTTTTAATTTTGCCCATATATACAATAGATAGGGTCTTATGGACATGAAAATTGGAAGAATGTGTTATTTTATTTTTAAAATAATTCATGCTAAAGGGTGAAGAAAAATTGTTTAAATTACAATTTAACAATCTTCTTTAAGTGTCAAGTAAAAGAAAAAAGTAACAGAAGCAAGTAAGAAAAATTTCAGCATTGAAGTTATTCTTATTGGAAAATACAAACACCACCAGAAAATTTCTAGCTGTACCAAGTGTTCTGATTGCAAGACTAAGAAACTACACTGGCCAGATAGCAAAACTTAAGTGTTAACATTCTGCATTTTATTTTTTTGTTGAACCTTCTTCACCTTGTTACAATATTTAAAGATCTCTCTTGTCAAATCCTTAATCTCTGTATGTGATATTAAGATTCTTTGACCTCTAAAGAACAGGACCACTACAAGATATGTGGCTGCTCCATGACAGTCATCCATACACAGTTCAAAGCACAGCAACTGTTTTGTAGCAATTTAGCTGGGATGCATTTAATCATCCAGCACACAGTCCTGATTGATTTAAACTATTTCCCTATTTTCTTGCTCTCAAATTCCTGTCCTTTGGCCAGCATTTTGACTATGACAACAAAGAGCTGAAGATGACTGTTACATACCGGTTTCCATTCACAGACAGCAGACTTTCACATAACAAAGACATTGACCCACAATATATCTAAGTTCTTTTGATGACATAAAAAAAGCTTGACTAAGTCAGTACCTGTTGCCAGTAAAGTTTCTCACATACTTTCCATTTAAATATGAAGGATGACTAGGAATCACAGTAAAAAAATTAAAGTAATAAGGCAACCAACTACAATTTAAGAATATTATTTGTTTACTACATTTGTTCAAGTGATTAAAATTAATGATGAAGGTTAAGAGTCAGGAAGCTTTAAATGATGAGTATTTAACATGATACAGAGATGAAATATTTATTATTTTGGTGTGGTGTCTTCTTTCGGACATGTCAAAGAACAGACACTACATCAAAATAAGTATTTACATGTGAAGATGGCGTCAGCTTCAATTACTTCACCACAGATATGGTCATATGTTTAACATAGCATGGAATTCTGTAATGGTGAGTTAGATGGCATGTATGATAGGGGCACTTCAGCTGTAGAGTGCTACTAGTTGGAATTTGAGACGGATGGGAGGCGAGCATGGGTGGCCAAGTGGTTAAGGTGACTGTTGACCCAAAGCGTGAGACCTGGGTTCGATTCCTTGTCCACCTCACATTTTCATTTCTTGCCATTGTTTCATTTCAATGCCCTAAAGCAGCCACTGTCAATCCTTTCCTTCCTAATCCTCCTTCCTCTCCTTTATCATTAATTTGCAGATGAAATGTGTGTGTGCGCTGGAGAATTGTGACTACAACACTATCAGCTTGACTTGTGTGATACCTTGTAAATAACTTCATAGCTTGTCTTTGACAGCCAACAACTATATTAAGAAACTACAGTTTTGGGGAATGAACTCATTATGTACACACTGCCCACTTGCTCTCCAGGCAAAACATTGTCCAGCAGCCAACTTCTGTTGCTGTCCTCATCAAATGACTTGTCTATGGCTGTGCCATCTGTTGCTTGAGGTAATCAGACAGCAGTGATATCAATGCTGTATTTGAAAGCTGGGAACAAATTAACCAAAAAGCCTGATGCTTAAGGATTTGGGCATTGCACAACAATGAAAACTAACAATGAATGAAAAACGAGGTAAGTGAAGTGGCAATAGTCCACTATCTTCAGCTCTTTTAACTGAAATCTGGGCAGATAATTATGAACATGCCCCCAGAAGGCAAATTGAGGCGTTTCATGCAAAACATACATTTCACTTCAAATGATACATAAGAATTTTCAGAAAAAATCTCTCTCTCTCTCTCTCTCTCTCTCTCTCTCTCTCTCTCTCTCTCTCACGTGTTAAAGAAATAAAGATGTTCATGGAAGAGATTAGCACAGTAATAGATATAATATAGATGTACCTGTACACGTGGGTGTTGAGATAACATGTAAATTACAGCATTTGCAACATCCTCTGCTTCAAGGCAAGGTGCTATGTTGAAGACATCTGAAGTTATTTTCTTAGAGTTAGTGAATATCTCCGTCCTCACCAGTCCAGGCGAAATTGCCTGCAAGTTAAAAAAGCATTTTATTTTTATCCCTTCCTGCAAATGATAAGAATAAAAATATTTTCAAAAATTGCCAAAAAATAGTTTAAATTTACTGATTTTCAGTCCAAATGAAGTAATTTTTCAAAATTAGAAAACAATAGCGATCTTCCTTTCTTATATAGTCATTGAAAATTCTACAACAGAACAGCCATAAAATCTTTAAGTAAGAACAGAAGATTGAGGTTTAATGACGTGTTCATGGTGTGCTCATTAGAGGCAGAGCTCACACTGATTGTTTTGAGTAAGGACGTGGAAGGAAATTATCCCTTTTCAAGGAACCATCTACCATAGTCCACAAGGGAGCAGTGGTGGACTAAGGCTGTTGGAGGTCCGGAGCAGTGGCGCAGAATGAAAGGAAGCCCCGCCCCCCCCCATCCACTTAGAAATACATGTATTACTATAAAAAAGAATTGGAGGCCCCTTCCAGGTGGAGAGGCACAGGACAGTCTGAAAAAATAGCTTTCGAGATTTATTTAGTGAGTGAGTGTGTGTGTGTGTGTGTGTGTGTGTGTGTGTGTGTGTGTGTGTGTGTTTTTTTTTTTTTTTTTTTTTTTTTTTTGTGGTCTAGGGCGCACAACTTCTATGGTCATTAGCGCCCAGCCAAGAACATAGATTCGCTATGATCTCAAAAAAAATGGTGACTGTCAGAACATCAACAAGAGGCTAAAAACGAAAGATAAAAGACAATTAAAAGGGTTAAATATCCTTGGATAGGTTGGCCAAGTTCATAAAACGCAAAACCCGAGCAGCTGCTCGTGTGTCATCAGCTAAAATTTCCTCCAGAGTAGACGGAAAGTGAAGGGCTACACGGTGATGATTAAAATTAACACAAGTCAGTAAAACATGTCGCACTGTCAGCAGTTCACCGCAGGAGCATAGCGGTGCAGGTTCGGCGGATAGCAAGTGACGGTGGCTGAAACGGCAATGACCGATCCGCAACCGAGCCAGGATGACCTCCTCCCGCCGAGAGGGGCGTGAGGATGTCCTCCAAGCGGTCGGGATCGGTTTGACAGTTCGCAATTTATTGTTGTACAGTGAATGCCACACACTGTGCCATTGCGACACGATACTCCGGCGAAGAGCCCGTTGAACATCGTCCGAAGGGACGCAAAAGGTAGCCATGCAAGGCAAAAGAGCTGCTGCCTTGGCTGCTGTGTCGGCGGCCTCATTCCCGGGCACACCCACATGGCCAGGGACCCACAGGAAAGAAACGTGACAGCTGTCATCCGCCAGCAACTGGAGGGAGCGTTGGATCCGATACACGAGAGGATGGTTCGAGAAAGGGTCCTTAAGACTCTGCAGGGCACTAAGGGAGTCCGAACATATGGCATAGAAGGGTTGGCGGTGGCGGTCGCGGCGGCAGGTGTACAAAAGGGCCTGGTGGAGGGCAAAAAGCTCAGCCGTGAAATTCAACGAGTGGTCAGGGAGCTTGTATTGGAAACGGTTGTCCCCGACGACGAAGGCAGATCCGACACCGGCAGTGCTCTTGGAACCATCAGTGTAAATAAATACGGTATTATCGAACCGCGAACGGAGTTCGACAAGCCTCGAGCGGAATACCAAATCCGGAGTGCTCTCCTTGGGGAGCGAACTAAGTTCGAGGTGTGTGTGTGAACCTGGGCCTGATGCCACGGTGGCAATGGGCTTTCGCTCAACCGAAGGGTGGAAGGAAGGGTAAAATCGAGCCGCTGTAGCAGGCGGCGAAACCGAACTCCCGGTGGAAGCAAGGCAATCGCAGACAACTGACATTGGCTATCGAGTGAGTCGTCAAAAAATAATCGGTAAGATGGATGGTTGGGCATTGACCGCAGGCGGCATGTGTACCGACACAAGAGTATGTCACGCCGAGTGAACAAGGGTAATACAGCAGCCTCGGCATACAGACTTTCAACAGGGCTGGTATAAAATGCAGTGGTCGCCAGACGTAATCCCCGATGGTGAATAGAGTTGAGATGGCGGAGAATCAACGGCCGTGCAGAAGAGTATACAAGGCCTCCGTAGTCGAGCTTCGACTGAACAATGGCCTGGTAAAGGTGAAGCAGGACGGTATGATCTGCTCCCCATGACGTGCCACTGAGGACACGAAGAACATTAAGGGATCTGGCACAACGGGCAGCCAGGTAGGACACACGTGTGGACCAGCAAAGTTTCCGATCCAACATGAGTCCCAAGAATTTCGTAGTCTCCACGAAAGGGAGAGCAACAGGGCCGAGACGTAGAGAAGGTGGAAGAAATTCCTTGTATCTCCAGAAATTGATACACACAGTTTTCTCAGTGAAGAATCGGAAGCCGTTTGCGATGCTCCAGGAATATAGACGGTCAAGACAGCGTTGGAGAGAACGCTCCAAGAGACACGTCCGCTGGGCGCTACAATAAATTGCGAAATCGTCAACAAAAAGAGATCCAGAGACGTCGGCTGAAAGGCAATCTACGATCGGATTGATTGCAATGGCAAAGAGCGCCACACTCAAGACGGAGCCCTGTGGTACCTCATTCTCCTGGCAAAAGGTATCTGACAAAACAGAGCCCACCCGTACCCGGAACTTGCGATCCGCCAAAAACGCTTGAATGAAAAGAGGAAGGCGGGCCCCGAAGGCCCTGTGTGTGCAATGTGCGGAGAATGCCCGCTCTCCAACAGGTATCGTATGCCTTCTCCAAGTCGAAGAACACGGCTACTGTTTGACGCTTCTTTAGAAAGTTGTTCATAATGAAGGTCGACAACGTAACGAGGTGGTCAGCAGCAGAGCGGTGTCGACGAAAACCGCATTGGATATTAGTCAGGAGGCGGCGAGATTTGAGGAGCCAGACCAACCGAGCGTTAACCATGCGTTCCATCACCTTACAGACGCAGCTCGTCAGAGAAATGGGGCGATAACTGGAAGGAAGGTGTTTGTCCTTCCCTGGTTTGCGGATGGGGACAATGGCTTCACGCCAACTTGTGGGAACATGACCTTCAGTCCATATGCGATTGTAGGTACTAAGAAGAAAGCACTTGCCCGCAGGAGAGAGGTTCTTCAGCATCTCAATATGAATGGAATCGGGCCCGGGAGCAGAAGACCGGGACAGGGCGAGAGCACGATCTAGCTCCTGCATGGTGAAGGCGACGTTATAATTTTCACGATTAAAAGAGCGGAAAGAAAGCGGCCGTGCCTCCTCTACCTGTTTGCGAGGGAGGAAGGCAGGGTGGTAATGGGCAGAGCTCGAAACCTCCGCAAAGAAACGACCCAATGCGTTTGAAACATCAGCTGGGTCCACGAGGACTGCATTCTTCACGGACAGGCCAGGAATCGGGGAGTGGACCTTGATGCCGGACAAACGGCGTAGGCCACCCCAGACAACCGTGGAGGGAGTAAAACGGTTAAAAGAACTAGTAAAAGCAGTCCAGCAAGATTTCTTGCTGTCGTTTATGATACGACGGCACTGCGCTCTCATACGTTTGTAATTGATGCAATTCTCCAAAGTTGGGTGGCGGCAGAAGGTGCGTAAAGCACGGCGTCGGGCTCGAAGCGCGTCGCGGCAGGCTGCAGTCCACCAAGGGACCTGGACACGACGTGGAGAAGAGGATGTACGAGGTATGGAACGTTCAGCAGCAGTGAGAATAACCTCTGTGAGGTATTCGACCTGACTGTCACAGTTGGGAAAATTCTGATCGTGAAAAACAGCCATGGAAGAATAAAGCCCCCAGTCGGCTTGAGAAATGTTCCAACTGGTGGGACGTGGAGATGGGGAATGATGTAGGAAGTGGATGATACAAGGGAAATGGTCACTCGAGTACGTGTCAGAAAGTGCATACCACTCAAACCGACCGGCAAGCTGATGAGTGCATATCGCAAGGTCTATGTGGGAGTAAGTGTGTGTTGTGTCAGAAAGGAAGGTCGGTGCACCGGTGTTGAGGCAGACAAGATCGAGGTGGTGGAGAAGGTCCACCAAAAGGGAGCCTCTCGGACAAGGTGCCGGAGAGCCCCATAGGGGGTGGTGGGCATTAAAGTCGCCTACCAACACGAAAGGTGAAGGGAGCTGGTCAACAAGGTTCAGCACATCTGCCCTAGTAAGGGCAGATGACGATGGCGAATATATATTACAGAGGGAGAAGGCAAATGTGGATAAGGTGATGCGGACGGCAACTGCCTGTAGGTGAGTGTGCAAGGAAATGGGATGGAAATAGACGTCGTCTCGAAGGAGCATCAGAACCCCTCCATGGGCTGGGACACCTTCCACGGGTGGCAGGTCGAACCGCACAGAGGTGTAGTGTGGAAAGTCTGCACGATCACGTGGACGCAACTTAGTTTCCTGGAGGCAGACTAGAAGCGGGCAGTGCAATCGAAGGAGTAGTTTTAACTCCTCCCGATTAGAACGAATGCCGCGAATGTTCCATTGAAGGAGCGCCATGATAAAAATGAGAGAAGAAATGAGGATAAGAACCAAGTAGCGAGCGGGGTCACCTCGACGGCCGCTGAGGACCGGATTTCGAGGGAGCACTGCTATCGCTGTCTGGGGGCAAAGGGTCATGTTCCATTGGTTCGACCGACGCGCCTGCCACCTCCCTGAGTTGATCAGGAGGGGTAGTTTCCACCGCCGGTAAAGGGCCGGGCGCCCGGCAAACGGAGCGTCCCGGTGAAACAGATGACGGCCGAGGCCGGCAACTGTTGCACGGCGCGACAGATGGGTCACGCCTCGGCGGGGAAGGAGAGGAACTCTCTTTCTTGTCAGCTCTTCTGGAAGAGTGACGGCGGGAAGAGGCAGTTGACGGTTGGGAAGCCTGAGAACGCAGAAAATCCTCATGGACGGGTTCCTTTTTCAAGGTCCGGGCATCTTGTTTAGGTGCCCGCGGTTTACTACAGGTTGACGAAGACTGTACCTTAGAAGCAGCAGAAGGAAGCGGGGACGTGGAACGGGCAATCTTCGGGCTGGCGGATCGCACAACTGTGTCAGCGAAAGTGAAATCACAAGTCTGGGTAGTGGAATCCTTAGTAGGTCGAGTTGAGGTGAGGACCTTACTGTATGTACCCGCTGGGAGAACAGTGGGCTTTCGACTCGCCAACAACTTTCGAGCGGCAGATGTTGATACCTTCTCCGTGACCCGAATTTGCTGAATGATTTCATCCTTATATACAGGGCAGTCGCGAGAGGAAGCCGCATGGTCGCCGTTGCAGTTAAGGCAGTGAGGGGACGGAGGTGGGCAATCCCCCTCATGGGCGTCCCTACTACAAGTGACACATTTTGCTGCATGTGGGCAATGTTCACGGGTATGGTTGTACCTGTGGCATTGGTAGCAGCGCGTTGGGTTTGGAATATAAGGGCGGACTGAGATAACTTCGTACCCTGCTTTGACCTTCGACGGGAGTTCAACTCTGTCGAATGTCAGAAACACAGTACGAGTCGGTGTCAGCTGGTTATCTACCTTTTTCATCACCCTGTGGACGGCTGTCACACCCTGATCGGACATATAGCACCGGATGTCGTCATCAGACAACCCGTCAAGGGATCTCGTAAAAACTACCCCACGTGACGAGTTGAGTGTGCGGTGCGCTTCTACTTTGACTGGAAACGTGTGTAATAACGTAGTCCGGATAAGTTTCTGGGCTTGGAAAGCACTGTCCACTTCCAGCAACAATGAGCCATTGCGCTGACGCGAACAGGTTTTAACAGGGCCAGCAATTGCATCAACACCTTTCTGTATAACGAAAGGATTGACAGAATTGAAATCTTTTCCGTCGGTGCGCGACACAACAAGAAATTTCGGCAAATTAGGCAGACTCTTCTTTTGCTGAGGTGAATCTATCTTACGTTTCTGGGTCAATGTCAGTGAAGAAGAGAAGGAAGTCATTGCGGAAGTGTCCCCCATGATTACCGGCGTCTCCGATGGCGCGCTCCTTCCTAGTGGGGGCCCTCTCCGAGGGCTTACCCGCCTTAGGTGATAGTTCACACCTCAGGTCACACCTCCCGAGAACTGACGGAGGGACCAATTGGCATGGTCGGAAGGTACCAGCTCGGGTAATCACCCGTCCCTGGGCCTGGCCTTTACCATGGGTACGTACGTGCCCTACTTGTCTACCCGGGGCGGGGAATTACGCGTTACCCCGTCACCTGCTACGCATGATAATGCGTGGGTCGGCCTTCAGACACGCACAGGGAGGAAAGAATAAGGATAGAGGAAGTGATGAAGAAGGAAAGAAGTGTCTCAAACGCCGAGGCGGAGACTAATGAGGAGAAGAAGGCTAGGAGAGTACAAGGAGAGAGAGACAGAAACAAAGTGTAAGAAAGGAAGGAACCAAGGAATAAGAGAAACGACAGCAAGAAAACACCTTAACTTGCGAAGTACGCCCGTCTCCGGGCGAAGGCACAAACCGGGAGGGAAAGTGAAGCAGCCTGGAGCAGAAGAAAGGCTGCTCCGGCTCGGGGCCCCGTGCGCGCCACACACGTACCCACAAAAGAACTGTGTGTGTGTGTGTGTGTGTGTGTGTGTGTGTGTGTGTGTGTGTGTGTGTGTTTAGGGTGCACAACAGCTGAGGTCATTAGTGCCCGAATAAAAACAGATATAGCGAAGGATAATAAACATGAATGAAAACAGCTAAAACATATGGTAAAATACAACAAAAGAAAGAGCTAAATGACCATTGACAAATTGGTCAAGTTGATAAAATTCAAGACTTGAGCAGCAGCTCTTGTGTCATCAGCTAAAATTTCTTCTCGTGTATCTGGTAGATTCAGTGCAATCCGAACAGGAGTAAAATTTAGACAAGACAATAAAACACGGCGCACCATCAGCGGATGACCACAGGAACATAATGCAGGGTCACCAGTTAGCAAGTGGTAGTGACTGAACTGGCAATGTCCGATCCGCAACCAGGCCAAGTAGTTTTTGATTTTTGGAAGGGACTAAACTGCAACTGTTTATCAGTCCCAGTCTTAGAGGTAAAACATTGTGTTAAGCATTCCTAAGTAAACGATTTAACATTTAACAGTTTAAAAATATTAAGGAAGGATCCAAGTAAAAAAGAAGGCATAAAAGGACAAACATTACAAGAGTGATTTTGCTGGGTGATCACAAAAACACATCCAGCCACTCTGGGGCACATTAAAAACACCTACCTAAAAGACTTACGCAGGTGGAGGACAGAGCAGTGACAGACACACAAACTTAAAATGGATTTGTACAGTCCACACTCACGGATAAAATTTAAAACAAAATCAACCATCGAGGCACTGTCGGCCAAAGCAAGCTGCAAAGCATCAGGAATGTTAAAATTTCGTCGCGTTGCAGCTAAATTATGGCATTCAAGTAAGATGTGGGCAACTGTCAAAGGTGCGCCAGATCGACACTGAGGAGGGTTCTCGCGAAGCAGAAGGTGACCGCGCATCAGCCAAGTATGGCCTATATGGAGCCGGCAAAGGACAACAGACTCCCTCCAAGATGACCTCAGAGAGGTATTCCATGCAGCAGTAGAGGGCTTGAGAATGGAGCTTATTTGGTTCAGTCGAGTCTGCCCATTCAGAATTCCAGACCCCCCAAGGACCTTGCGGTTCAACTGGGACCGGAGGTTGAGTCTGGGAGACCAATATCTGGGATCCATGAAGTGGTGGCCTGCTTGGGCAGCTGATCAATGCGTTCATTCCCCGGTATACCTATGTGGCTCGGCGTTCAGACGAAAGCGATGAAACGGCCTGACTCGCCAAGGGTGAATGCAGCATCTTTAATTGCTCACACCACACTGTGTTTGTGGAGAAACTGGTCGAGTGCCCGTAAGCCACTCAGGGAGTCGCTGCAGATGACAAACGACCCACTGGGGCGAGCTCTGAGGTGTTCAAGATCTCTCACAATACCAACCAGTTCCACGGTAAATATGCTGCTTCCACAAGACAATGATCGCTATTCGATGTGATCACCCTAGACAAAGGCATATCCAGCATGGCCATCGACTAAAGAACCGTCTATGTAAATAATGTTTGCACCTTGAAATGAGCCAAGCAGTGCTTGGAACCGGCGACGGAGAATCAGTGATGGAATGGAGGCTTGAGTCCCGGGACAAATCCAACTGAAGCTCCAGGCGAGCAATTGTCCAGGGGGGATACGGGGGGATTAGTGGAAAGGAGGAGGGAGAGGAAGGGAATCAAGTGATGAGAGAAAGGAATGGACACAGACCACAATCTGAAGACCCAACCTAGGCCGATGTCATCAGGAAGGGCTGCAGAAAGTGGGAAGAGAAGCCTGTGGTTCGGATGGTGGGGTGAAGCATGAACCTGGGCAATGTAAGACACCAAGAACCGTTGCCAGCGAAACCGCAGAAGGGGAACCCCAGCTCGAGGCTTGATACTGGACTGGTGCAAAGAGCCCCCATCACAAGACGCACACCAGTGTGGTGAATGGGGTCGAAGACCCCGCAAGGCAGATGTGGCTGCTGAGTCAAACCAAGCGCCCGTAATCGAGCCGTGACTGAGTAAGAGACTTTTAGAGCTGAATGAGGATGGAACGGGCTGCTCCCCAACCAGTATGGCTGAGGCATCAGAATATTTAAGTGCCGCCAACACTTCTGTCTCAGCTTACGTAGGTGTGGCACCCAAGTCAGCCGGACATCGAAAACCATGCCCAGAAAGCTATGTGTGACCTCGACCTGAAGTAGATCACCACCCAGATAGAGCTCTGGGTAAGGGTGAACTACCCGATGGCGACAGAAGTGCATCATGCGGATTTTCTGCGTGGAGAACTGAAATCCATGAGTAGAGGCCCATGGGTGGGCCTTTCGGATGGCACCCTGCAACCTCCGTTCAGCTACACTGATACTAACGGAGCTGAAATGCAAGCAGAAGTCATCAGCGAACAGGGAGCAACTGACCGATGATCCCACAGCCGCAGCAAGACCGTCTATTGCCACTAAAAACAATGAGACACTAAGGACGGAGCCCTGTGGGACACCGTTCCCTTGAATACAGGGGGATCTAAGAGGCCCCCGACCCTCACCTGGAACGAGCGGTGGGAGAGGAAATTGGGACTTCGTGGCGCCATTCCTATTTATATACGCAATCATGCAAAGTAGTCAATATATGGTAGCGCCAGGTGGTATTTTACACCTTGCGAAGGTCAAAAAATACAGCAACCAAATGCTCACGCATAGTGAAGGCAGTGCGAATGGCCGACTCCAGTGACACGAGGATGTCAATGGTAGAACGGCCCTGGCGGAAGCACCCCTGTTGTGGAGTAAGAAGTCCATGCTCTTCTAGGATCCAAATAACCCGCTGACTCACCATTCGTTCTAAGAGCTTGCAAGAGGAACCAGGCCAATATCTCATCTCGAGCTGCGTGAGGTGGTCCTCCAAGCCACCAGAAGCTGTTTAATGGTTCGAAGCTTATTATTTGTAAGCTAAGACCACACATTATGCCATGACGATATAAGGCACTGCGAAAGAGCCCCTTGAATATCATGCGATGGGACACAGTACGTAGTTGTCCGACGTAAGAGTTGCAGCCTTGGCAGCGGCATCTGCAGCCTCGTTACCAGGCACGCCTGCGTGGCCAGGTACCCACAGGAGGTGAACTCGAGGGCCGTCTGCAGCTAATAACTGAAGGGAGTGGTTGATTCGGTGCACAACAGGATGGACCGAAAAGGGGTCGCTCAGACTCTTGATGGTGCTGAGGGAGTCAGAGCAGATGACATAGGAAGGAGAACAGTGTCGGCAGATAAATAGTACAGCCTGGTAGAGGGCAAAAAGCTCAGCTGTGAAATTCGAGCAGTGGGGCATTAAGCCTGTACTGAACACAGCCATCCCGACTACAAACGCACATCCTAGACCTTCATTGGTCTTTGAGGCATCCGTATATACGAAAACGGAATTTTTGAACCGTGCACGAACTTCAAGAAACCGCGAGCAGTAGAAAACATCCTAAGTACTCTCCTTTGGGAGTGAGGCGAGTTCGAGGTAAACGTGAACTTGAGCCTGAAGCCAAGGTCGCACTAGTCTTTCACCTATTTGAAACGTGGAAGGGAGAGTAAAATCGAGCTGCCGAAGCAAGCGTCGAAAACGGACTCCAGGAGGGAGCAGGGCAATCAGAGGGAGTCATTAAAGAATGATGGATAGGAAGGGTGGTGGGGCATCGAAAGCAGACGGCATGCATTCCAACACAGCAACACGTCGCGTCGATTGGGTAAAGGTAATTCGGCAGCTTCGGCATAGAGGCTGTCAACAGGGCTTGTGTAAAAAGCCCCTTACCGCCAGGCGTAACCCCCGATGGAGAATCGAGTTTAGGCGGCGTAAAATGGACGGCAGAGTTTCCTGTCCCATATTAGCCCTAAACATTTCGTCGTCTTCACGAAAGTCAGAGTAATGGGGCCAAGATGGAGAGACGCTGGAAGGAACTCTTTGTATATCCAGAAATTTATACAGACTTTTCTCACTGGAGGACCGGAAGCCATTGGCGACACCAAGAGTAAAGAAGGTCGCGACAACGCTGAAGACAGCGTTCCAGGAGACGTTCTCTGGGCACTGCAGTAAATCTAAAAGTCGTCCACAAAAAAAGAGCCAGAGACGTCGGACGGAAGACAATCCGTAATTGGGTTGATTGCTATGGCGAAAAGTGCAACGCTTAACACAAATCCTTGTGGCACCCCATTCTCCTGGCGAAAGGTCTCCGACAAAACAGCCCACTCGCACCTGGAACCTTCCATCTAGTAAAAATGCTTGAATAAAAATGGGGAGGCGGCCGCGAAAGCCCCATGTATGGAGCGTACGGAGAATACCCGCCCTCCAACAGGTGTCGTAAGCCTTCTCCAAATCAAAAAACACAGCCACCGCCTGGCGCTTACGCAAAAAGTTATCCGTAATATAGATGGACAAGGTAACAAGGTGGTCGATAGCAGAAAGATGCCTACGAAATCCGCATTGGACGTTGGTAAGGAGACGGCGAGATTAGAGTATCCAAATCAGCCGAGCATTAACCATGCGTTCCATAACCTTGCAAACGCAGCTGGTGAGAGATGGGGCGATAACTCTAAGGAAGATGTTTGTCCTTACCTGGTTTTGGTATGGGAACAACAATTGCTTCACGCCAGCATATGGGGACCTGATCTTCAATCCATATGCGATTATAAGTGCGGAGGTGATAACATTTACCCGCAAGAGAAAGGTTCTTCAGCATCTGTACATTAATTGCATCAGGCCCTGGAGCAGAAGATCGGGACATGGAGAGAGCACATGGTGAATGTGGCAATGTGACTTTTCCGATTGAGAGATTGGAAGGAAGGTGGCCGTGCCTCTTCTGTATGTTTTCGAGGGAGAAAGGCAGGGTGGTAATGTGCAGAGCTCGAGAACTCTGCAAAAGATTGACCTAAAGCGTTGGATATATCGGCTGGGTCCACGAAGACTTCATTTGCGACGGTCAAGCCAGAAATTGGGGAGTGGACCTTAGTGCCAGATAACCGGCGCAGCCCCCCCCCCAGACAACAGAAGGAGTAAGTCTGTTAAATGAACTAGGAAAAGCAATCCAGCAGGTCCGTTTGCTTTCCTTGATGACTCAACGGCATTGCGCTCTTAGACCTTTGTAATTGATGCAGTTGGTCAACTGAGTGGCGGCGGAAGGTGCGTAGAGCACGTCTCTGGGCTCTAATAGCATAGCAACATGCCGCAGTCCACCAGGGGACTGGGACTGGACGAGGAGAAGACGAAGTACTTGGAATGGAATATTCAGCAGCATTGAGAATGACTTCCATGAGGTATTCGACCTGACTGTCACAGGTGGGGAAGTTCCCATCATGGAAAACCGTCATGGAGGAGAACAGTCCCCAGTCAGCTTTCGAGATGTTCCAACTAGTGGAACCCGGAGGTACGGTATGATGAAGGAGATGAATTATACAGAGGAAATGGTCGCTCGAGTATGTATCGGAGAACATACCACTCAAACCGACGCCCAAGTTGAGCAGTACATATTGAGAGGTCCAATTGAGAGTAGGTATGCGTCGTGTCTGAAAGGTTGGTGCACCTGTGTTTAAGCAAACAAGATTAAGATGGTTGAGAATGTCGGCTAAAAGGGAGCCTCTCTGGTAAGAGGCTGGAGAACCCCATAGGCGGTGGTGGGCGTTGAAATCGCGTATCAACAAAAAGGGGAAGAAAGTGGGCAAAGAGGTGCAGCACATCTGCCCTAGTAAAGACAGAAGACGATGGGATATAGACGTTACAAAGGGAGAAGGAAAAGGTGGGAAGAATGATGCGGATGGCAACTGCCTGTAGCTGAGTGTTCAGTGGAATAGGATGGTAGTATATGTCATCTCTAACGAGCAACATAACCCCTCCATGGGCTGCAATACCCTCCACAGGGGGTAGGTCAAAACGCACTTAGGTATATTGTGAAAAAACTATGTCGTCGCATGGGCGTAACTTCGTTTCTTGAAGTCCGACCACGAATGGACGGTGCAAACTAGTAGTTACAATTCTTTTCTGTTGGAACGAATGCCGCTAATATTCCATTGAAGGAGATCCATAAGGTGAGAAGATAGAAAGATAAGAAAAAGCTAGAGGAGACCACCTCGCTGGCCACTGAGGGTCTGATGGAACGCTGCTACTGCAATCTACAGGTGAAGGGTCATGTTCCATCGCTTCATCTGGAGTTTCTGCCGCCTGCCTGGATTTATCGGCAGGGGCAGCTTCCTCCGCCAGTAAAGCGCCGGATGATCGGCTAGCAGTAGCACGCCCTGGCGAGACAGGACGACTGGGTGGTGACACTGCTAGATGGTGTGACAGTTGAGTCGCGCCGTGGCGGGGAAGGAGAGGAACTCTGTGTGCCTTCTTAGAGGAATGACGATGAGTTGTGTGCGCAGACATAGGTTGTGCAGGCTCAGATCTTAAGAAATCTTAAAGGACAGGCTCTTTCTTGGAAGTCCGGGCATCCGATTTAGACGCCCGTGATTTGGGAGGAGCTGCTGATTTTTTTTTTTTTTTTTTTTTTTTTTTTGTGGTTTCAGGGCGCACAACTGCTGTGGTCATTAGCGCCCAACACTGCCCATAGTAAAAAAGAACCGGGGTTAGAAATTAAATGGCTTTCGCCATATTGACACGATGTATAAAAAGTAAAACTCTGTTAACCGATTGCGGGTCATCAGCTAAAATGTCAGACAATTCAAATGGGAAACACAGATCATGACGGAGACGGTTAAAAATGGACATTGCACTAAAAGATGGTCCACAGTAAAAGGTGCATCACAGTGCTCACATAAGGGAGCAGGACCACCACGTAATAAATGCTGGTGGCTATAACGGCAGTGGCCAATACGAAGACGGGCCAGAACAATCTCCTCTCGGCGGGAGGGTCGAGATGACGTTGACCAGAGATCAGGCACAGGTTTAATGGCTCGCAATTTGTTCCCTGACAGGGATGACCAATGTAGATACCAACGGGAGATAATACGCTGGGAGATACCAGCGCGAAGGTCATCAGAGCTGGTGGAAAAGGTAGACAGCCGAGGAAGGAGAACTGCTTCCTTGGCAGCCGTATCCGCAGCCTCATTCCCCAACACTCCCACATGGCCAGGGACCCACAGAAACGTCACCGTAGTTCCGCTCGTTGAAAGAGAAGTAAGGCAATTGCGGATGCTTTGTACCAGGGGATGGGCCGGATATAGCATGCGAAGGCTCAACAAAGCACTCAGAGAGTCCGAGCAAATGACAGTCTTATTGGGCAAGTTTCGCCGGACGTATTGTGTGGCTTGGTATAATGCATACAGCTCAGCTGTAAAAATGGAACTCCACTCAGGAAGACGATATTTAAAAGAGACGTTGCCAAGTACAAAAGCACACCCAACACCCTGGTCTGTCTTTGAGCCATCAGTGTAAATGAACAAATTGTCATCAAATTTAAACCGGAGTGCGTGAAATTCTCTCTGGTAGACGAAACGAGGTGTGGAGTCCTTTGGAAGAGAATGAAGATCAAAGTTAACACGGACTTCGGGGCTTCGCCACGGTGGAGCGGTGCTCTCTCCAGTCGAGAAGATAGCAGGCATTGTAACGCCAAGCTGGCCGAGTAGCGAACGCAAGCGTACTCCCGGTGGTAGCAGAGCAGACGGGCGCAGAGCGAAGAGACTGTCAAGTGAGTCGTTAAAAAAACTGCGTACGTCAGGTGTCCTCGCATGGACGACAAACGACTAGCGTAACGGCTAAGCAGGAGTTCCCGACGGTAAGAAAGGGGTAGTTCGGCGGCCTCGGCATAGAGGCTCTCAACGGGGCTAGTATAAAACGCTCCTGTCGCCAAACGGAGACCTTGGTGGTGGATTGTATTAAGGCGGCGCAGTATGGACGGTCGAGCCGAAGAATAAACGATGCTACCATAGTCCAGTTTGGACCGAACTATGGTGCGATACAGATGGAGGAGAGTAGACCTGTTAGCTCCCCACGAGGTGCCACTTAACACCCGCAGCACATTGAGAGAGCGGGTACAGCGAGCTGCCAAACGGGATATGTGGGGAGACCAACTTAACTTCCTGTCGAGAACAAGTCCCAAGAACGTCGTGGTATCCACAAATGGAAGTACTATGGGGCCCAGACGAAGGGACGGGGGAACGAACTCCTTCCGCCGCCAGAAGTTCATGCAGACTGTCTTGTCAGCTGAGAATCGAAAGCCAGTGTCCATACTCCACGCGTGGAGATTGTCTAGGCACCGCTGGAGGCGCCGCTCCAGGAGACCCGTTTGCTCAGAGCTGCTGTAGATCGCGAAGTCGTCAACAAATAGGGACGCCGACACTCCCAGTGGAAGGTGATCGGCTATAGAATTGATTGCCACTGCAAATAAAACAACGCTAAGGACCGAGCCCTGGGGGACTCCATTCTCCTGATTAAAAGTGCTCGATAAAACCGAACCAACACGCACTTTAAAAACACGGTCTGTTAAAAATTCGCGGATAAAAATTGGCAGGCGACCCCGAAAACTCCATGTATGCAGAGTGCGGAGGATGCCCATCCTCCAGCAGGTGTCGTATGCCTTTTCCAGATCAAAGAACACCGCTACTGTCTGGCGCTTCCGTAAAAAGTTATTCATTACTGAGGTAGATAGGGCAACAAGATGATCCACCGCAGAACGGTGCTTGCGAAACCCACATTGGACATTAGACAGGAGATGTCGCGTTTCAAGCCACCATACCAGGCGCCCGTGAATCATGCGTTCCATCACCTTGCATATGCTACTGGTGAGGGAAATGGGGCGGTAGCTGGAAGGGAGACATTTGTCCTTCCCAGGCTTTGGTATGGGAATGACTATGGCTTCACGCCAGCGTCGCGGAAAGGTGCCTTCTATCCATATGCGGTTGTAGGTGGCCAGTAGGAAGTGCAAGCTCGTTGGTGAAAGGTGTTGCAGCATCGCCACGTGAATGCCATCTGGTCCTGGAGCGGAGGACCGCGAAGACGAGAGTGCGTGGTGAAGCTCTCGTACAGTAAACTCGGTATTGTAGCATTCACGGTTCTGAGAAGTAAAGGGCAATGGAGTCGCCTCCACCGTCCGTTTCCTAGCTAGGAAAGCGTCAGTGTAATGTGAAGAGCTAGAGACCTCTGCAAAATGTCGACCCAGTGCGTTGGCTATTTGTGGAGGATCGACGACGGTGTCAGTTGCGACACACAGACCGGGAATTGGGGAATGAGCCATAGTGCCCGAAATTTTTCGAAGGTTACCCCAAATGATGGAGGAAGGGGTAGACCTATTAAAAGAGCTCGTGAATGAGCGCCAACTGGCGCGTTTACAGTCGCGAAAGAGGCGACGACAATAGGCCCGCAGCCGTTTGTATCGGATGCAGTTGTCGAGCGTGGGCCGTTGTTTGAAGATTCTAAGGGCACGTCGCCGTGCTCGCAGAGCGTCACGGCATTCCGCGGTCCACCACTGGACAAGGGGACGACGTGCGTGGGAAGTCTTGCAGGGGATGGAACATTCCGCGGCTGTCAGAATAACTGTGGTAATGTGTTCCACTTGGTCGTCTATACTAGGATAATGGTAAGTACCAAAATCCGCCAGTGACGTGTAGAGCTCCCAGTCCGCTTTCGTTAACTGCCAGCGGTGTGGATGCTCAAGGGTGTCAGGCATCATTAGGTGAATTACACACGGAAAATGATCGCTCGAATGTGTGTCTGAGAGAGCAGACCATTCAAGACGCCGTGCCAGCTGAGCAGTGCAGATAGCTAGATCTATATGGCTGAAAGTATTTGTGGTGTCTGAAAGATAAGTTGGTTCACCAGTGTTAAGGCAGATGAGCTGAAGGTGGTTCAGTATATCTGCCAGGAGGGAGCCCCGTGGACATGGTCGTGGGGAGCCCCAAAGGGGGTGGTGGGCACTGAAATCTCCCACCAACAAAAACGGACGCGGAAGCTGGTCAATAAGATCTAGGAGATCTGATCTAGGGACGGGAAAAGAGGAAGGAGCGTAAATATTGCACAGTGTGAAGACAAATCCAGGAAGGTATATCCGGACAGCAACAGCTTGTATTGGAGTACACAAAGGGACCGGTGTACTGTGTACGTCATCCCGAATAAGCAACATTACGCCCCCGTGGGCTGGAATTCCTGCCACTGGAGGAAGGTCAAAGCGAACGATAGTGTAGCGTGGGAAAGTAATTCGAGTACCAGGAAGCAATTGTGTCTCCTGTAGAGAAAAGATGATTGGATGATATGTTCGCGTTAGAAGCTGCAGTTCTGTCCAATTCGACCGGATACCACGAATGTTCCATTGAAGAATATCCATAATGGGATAAAATGAGATGAAGGTGGACATCAGCCCGACGAAGGCGGCGGGCCACAGTGCGAATGTTCGCAACTGGTGGTGTCTGAGACAGGAGGGTCTTGCTCCATATTCTCAGAGGTTACCACAGCAGCTGCGTGAGTGTGGTCGGCAGCCCCATCTTTGGCTGATGCACCTGGAGAGACTATAGGCTTCCAGGGGATGCCATCGTCACATTGTGAGGTAGGAGGGGGGAGAGTTTTCCCCCTATTTGATTTCTTGGAGCCCTGGTGAAGCTCCTTGGTTGGCTCAGATGTTTTGGTAGGGGTGCGGAGGAAATCCTCGCGCGAATGCTCTTTCTTAGACTTTCGCGTCTCTATCTGTGGTTTCACAGCTGAAGATGAAGATGAAGACTTGGAAGAGGTACTCACACTTTTCGTTGAACGTGACGCCGTTGTCGATGTAGACTGTTTGACAACTACTGTCGTAAACTGTAGGTCACAAGTCTGTGTGGCCATATCCCGTGTTGGTGGAGGCGTTGCAACTACAGTACTGTAGTTACCACGCGGCGGGGTCTTGGGCTTATGACTGGCGTACATCTTACGTGCAACTGGTATGGGAACCTTTTCCTTTACACGGATTTCCTGGATGGCTCGTTCATCGGCAAACACGGGACATTCCCGGGAGGAAGCAGCATGATTCCCGTTACAATTGATGCAATGAGGGGATGGTGGTGGACAAATCCCCTCATGGGCCTCTTTACCACAGGTGACACATATGACTGGGTTCTTGCAAGACTGGCTTGTGTGGTTAAATCGATGGCACTGATAACACCGAGTAGGGTTAGGGATATAAGGTCGTACTGTGATGACCTCATACCCTGCCTTGATCTTCGGCGGCAGAGCCACTCGGTCGAAGGTCAGAAACACTGTGCGAGTGGGCACTACAACATTGTTCTCTTTTTTTGTCACCCTGTGTACTGCGACGACGCCTTGAGCTGCCAGATATTCTTTCAGTTCATCCTCAGTCAGACCGTCCAAACTGGCCGAGAAGACTACCCCTCGGGAATAATTGAGGGTTGGATGGAGCTCAACACGAACCGGGTAGCTGTGGAGCAGAGTAGCCTTAAGCAGCCGCTGTGCCTGGGAGCCACTTTCTGTTTCCAACAGTAGTGTTCCATTACGTAGGCGGTTGCAGGTCTTAACTGGGCCGGCAATGGCATCAACCCCTTTTTGAATAATAAATGGGTTCACCGACGAAAAGGATTGTCCTTCCTCAGTACGGGTCACCACAAGGAACTTTGATGTCTGTATATTTTTCTGTTCAGACACACTATTGTCTAGTACATCAATTTCTAAAGGCTCTTTCCATTTTCTTTTTTTTAGAACCATCGCGGTTGTATCCCCCACGATTGCCAGTGTCTCCGATGGCATGCTCCTTCCTGCTGGGGGCCCCCAACGGAAGCACACCCGCCTTGGGTGATTGTTCACACCCCAGGTCACACCTCCCGATCTACAGACGGAGGGACCAATCGGCGAATCGGGAAGGTATCAGCGCAGGCAATCGCCCCTCCCCTGGCCTGGCCTTAACCAGGGGGTACGCACGCACCCTACATGCCAGCCCGGGGCTGGGACTTACGCATTACCCAGTCACCCATATGGGTGGCCTTCAAGTGCGTACAGGGAGGAGGAAGAGAGAAATAGTAGGAGGAGAAGCCTCAAACGCAGACGCGGAGGCAAAGAAAGAGGTGAAAGAAGATTGTAAAGCCAAAAGGGTCAGAACTTCGGTTCCCCGAAGGATGCACAGACTCGGTCCCCAAGAGAGGGGAAAAGGACAGTAGAAGAAGCGTCGTGTAGCACGGAAAGGAAAGAGTGCTACAAAGGCTGGGGCCCCGTGCTCGCCACGCACGTACTCACCACAGAGCGGTGAGTCCCCTGAGGGGGAGCTGCTGATGATTGTGTTTTTCGGTGAGAGAAAGTGAGTGGAGAGGTTGATCGGGCAATCTTTGGACTGGCCGAACTGACAACCGAGTTGCTAAAAGTAAGGTGTCACGTTTGTGTGCCAACCTCCTTAGTAGGGCGAGGAGAGGCAAGGACAGCGCTGTATTTACCTACTGGTGACATAGGAAGGAAAACTGCGTCGGCGGATATATAGTACAGCCTGATAGGGGGCGAAAAGCTCAGCTGTGAAACTCTAGCAGTGATCATGAAGCCTGTTCTGTAAACTATCATCCCAACGACAAACGCACATCCGACACCATTGGTCTTAGAGTCATCTGTATATATGAAGACTGAATTTTCGAGCCTTGCACGAAGTTCAAGAATCCTCGAGCAGTAAACAGCATCCAAAGTACTCTGGGAGTGAGGCGAGCTCGACGATGATTGGTGATATAGGATGCTCAACAGCGCCTGTTCTCAAACTTGAATGGATGGAAGAAAATGACGCATGTCGGATGGACTTGCTAAATATAAAAGTACACCTACAGTTGTAGGGAGAGCTTAAAACAACTTGAAGTAAAACGGAGGGAAAAACATTGGCAGATGAATGTGGCCCAGTGACAGCTTAAAAATAAAGGGTGATTGACCTACACTGACATTAAAATCACCCAGTATTTTGGGAAAAAGTCCAGACGTGGTACAAAATCTTAAGATACGATCCACAGACGCCTCATTGTCACCTAAAAGAGATTTCAGGTCCTGTGAGAGACCAAAATTTGCCCTGGTACCAGCAAATAAAACGCATTCTGTTAAAATATGTCGTATTGACAGTTGTGTCCTATATCTGTCACACTCCGTCGGTTCTTCAAGGCGTAAAAGAAAATCATTTGTCAGCGGGCAATGACCAATTTGAAGACGAGTGAGGCCGACTTCATCAGCTCGTCGAGGGCGGAAGGACGTACGCCATGGGCGGATTGAGGATTTTACCGCGCGTAGTTTATTATTCGCCACATCCTTCCACATAGCTATGTTTGTTCGTGTCACAAAGGAGGTGACGGATTTCTGCGGGACGGAACAGCCTATAGCAGGGGGGAGAGAACAAGCCTCTAGCTGCTGCATCGGCCAGTTCATTTCCCTGGATCCCTATGTGCCCAGAACAGAAGATTATCTCCTTGCGGTGTCGTTGCAGTGCAAGGAGAGCGTCCTGCATATCTTGCACCATCCGTGCCAGATACATTTGGTCGACAGCGAGAGCGGCGCTGTGGGAGTCTGAGCAGATCAGTAACTTCATACCTTGATGCCTTTTGATCTGTTCTAGTGCCCTCAGAATAGCAAACAGTTCCGCATAGTAAACGGAAAATGTTTTGGGAGCCATATCCGAAGGACAGCCAGGGTACACAACGGAGCAGCCGAGACGATCTCCCTGCTTGGATCTATCTGTATAGACAATAAATCTGCTTTGTGGTTTACTGAACATCTACTTTCATAAAAACTGTTCGAGGTACAAGGCTTCTTATAAGCAGTCATATCTAAAAATGTACGCCTATGAACGAGCCAAGGAGAACCCCTACTCCACCCCTGGCGTTGAACCCTAATGCCCTGCACCTGCAGCAACTCTAGGCTGTCCTGTGCTCGAATCCCAAACGGTCTCTTAGCCTATGGGCGGTTGTGGAACAAACGTTGGTTGGGCTGCTGTGCAACACAGAGTAACGTGTGTGGAACAGAGTTCTTTACGACAGGCGTGCCACGAGCAGAAGACGGCGAATAGAGAGCAGGGGCTCACTTCTGCACACAGGGCTAAGTACTGGACTTGTGCGATACGCACCAGTCGCCAACCTGATACCTTCGCGGTGTACTGCATCCACTATTTTCAGGTAGGAAGGCCTGGCCGATCCATAGACCTGGCAGCCATATTCCAGTCTGGGCCACAGAAAAACTCTATAGAACTGGAGCAGACGTGTCCTGTCGGCACATCAAAATCAATGGCTAAGACTTTTTAGGATAGTTAGAGCCTTGAGGCATCGCAGTTTGATTTCTAAGGTGTGGCAACCTCGTTAGCATCTCGTCGAAAGTGAGACTAAGATATTTCTTGGAAAGTGAGAACAGTGTCTCAGTTTTAAAACAGGTGTATTAAAAAGGGAACGAGAGCGATTAAAATCCACAGACAGTATTCTCCATGGAAAACTTGAAACCAGTGGTGTTTTACACCACTCCTCCAACCGCCTGATCGTCAAATGCAATTTAACTGCCGTTGCAATGGAGGAGGACGCACAGAAGGTGGAGAAGTCATCCACAAACCAGGAACACTGTACAGGCGGTCGTACAGTGGATGTAATACCGTTGATGGCTATGGCGAATGCCGTTACGCTTAAAACACTCCCTTGCGGGACACCATTCTCTTCTTTAAAACGGTTAGACTAGGCACTCCCAACCTTGTATCTAAAATACTTGTCAGAGGAAAGATCGGATAAAAGTGGGCAAACGTCCACGAAAACCCCATTCTTAAAGCAGCTTTTTAAAGCTGGCGTCGCCAGGTAGAATCATACGCCTTTTCAAGGTCAAGGAAAACACTGGTCAGATAACTACCTGGATCGGTGCGATCCTTCCCTGGTTTTAAAATTGGAATTAAATGAATTCTTTCCAAGAACATGGAAAGTTCCCTGAAGTCCAAAATTCATTAAAAAGATGTAAGAGGACCTCCCTTGGCTTGGGGTGCCAACTGTTTCAGCAGTCTGTACGATATCTCGTCATAACCAGGTACAGAATCACGGGCTGCTGACAATGCAGACTACTGCTCCCATGACGAGAAAGGTTGGTTGTAGTCAACGTTGGAGGAACGGAAGTGAAAGCCAACCCTTTCCTGTATCGTCCGATATTGACGGAAGATCGGATCCTGGCGAGAATCTTATGTAACAGCTGCATAGGATTCTGCCATAACTTTGGCAATGTCCCCGGTCGATTTTAAAAGACAACTGCCCTCGCACAGCTGCTATTGGCAGTCGGGAGTTCCGTCCTGAAATCCTCCTTCCCATACTTTACCTGCAGGCGTGGACCTATTGATGGACTTCAGGAATTCCTGCCAAGACCTCTGCTTACTCTCCCTAATAATTCTCCTTGCCCATGCCCTTGCCACTTGATAATCGGCCATATCCGCATCGGTAGAGCAATGGAATCGCCACAATGCTGCTCTTCTGTTCCTGATAGCTGAACGACAAGCATCGTTCCACCAAGGAACAGCTGGTCTCTGAAGCGTTGGCTTCGATTTCGGGATGGAGGCGTCAGCAGCATTGTGATCCACCCAATCTTTGACACCTTGACACCGTTCGAAAATAGCCAAGCGCTAAAAACGTGTCCAGTTAGCTCTGCGCAGCTGTCATCTCTGTGGCTTCCCACTGTAATCTATTGTGTCTGGCAAATCTATCCAAATGGGATAGTGGTCGTTGCCATGAAGGTCATCGTCCACACTTCACTGATCAGTGTGTGCAAGATTAGGCGAGCAGAAGACAAACCTGTAGCAGTTCTAAAATGTGTAGGCTGGCCTGTGTTCAGTAAGACATCAGAGTTTCACAGTCTCAACCATTCGTCCCCTGGGGCAGTTAGAGCCCCATAGTGCATTATGCGCATTAAAATCTCGTAGAAAAAGAAAGGGACGAAGGAGTTCAATAAGCTGTAAATCAGGGTACTGTGTAGTTCGGCTTAGATTTCGAATTCACCCAGATACCTTGCTTTCTGCAGATTTTCCACCTGTTGGGAGGTTGATGTTTTGACCAACCAGGTACCGTTCCACAAGACCTAAGCCCTTACTGATATAAAATGGCGAAATTTTCTCAAAAGAACCTTCTTTCCTTTTAATGATGAAAACATTCTGGCTAGCAGCCTGTGTTCTGTTACTATGGACAAAACTTTTTACTACTGAACTGGTCTGGGGGACTAGCCACCCGAGACCTTTTCTTGACTGGGTGTTGGTACTCCCCAGTGGTACACCCATCCCACTGGAAGGTTCGAGGGACAAATTAGGATTATTAATGTTTGTTCCACAGGTAGCTAGGCAAGTACATGTGCCCCTAGACAGAACCCCACGTGCCTAGGTAAGCCTTATACAACTGAGGTGTGGCAATATCCCAAGAGGTTGCTCAGTAGCGACTGTTCCAACTCAACAGCCTTGCATCCCATCAGCATGTAGCACACTTTGGGATTGAGGTTTTTTTTTTTATAGAGGTAATTTCTTCCTCGCAACCCGGCTGGTCAAGCCAAGATCCCCATTCCCTGGTACACACAACCTTCCACCGTCACGCCACATTGTGGTCGCTGAAGCATACCCAGAGTTTACGGTATCTAGAGGACCGGTGGCACTTACCAGTCCCCAATTCAGGACCCCGGGTTCGCCAAGCCCGTACTCCGCCCCTGAGGGGAGGTGAGTTTGAGGTGAACGCAAACTTTAGCCGGAAGTCAAGGTGGCACAGGGCTCTCACCTATTTGAAATGTGGAAGGGAAAGTAAAGTCGAACTGCCGAAGCAAGCGACGAAAGTGGACTCCCGGAGGAAGCAGGGCAATCGCGGACAGCCTGTAATGGCTGTCAAGGAGCTCATTAAAGAATGATGCATAGGAAGGGTGGTGGGGCATCTAAAGTAAACGGCATGCGTACCGACACAGCAATATTTCGCCTCTATAGGTTAAACGTAATTCGGCAGCTTCGGCATATAGGTTGTCAACAGGGCTAGCGTGCTCGTCTGCACGGCCGCCCATTTTACGCTGCCTAAACTCTATTCACCATCGGGGGTTACGCCTGGCGATTGGAGCCTTTCACACTACGCCCCCATGATGTACCACTAAGAACATGGGGAACGGTGAGCCCCCAGTCGGCTTTGGAAATGTTCCAACTAGTGGAACATAGAGAAGTGGTATGATGTAGAGAAATTATACAGGGGGAATGGTCGCTCGAGTACCTATCAGACAGAACATACCACTCGAAACGATGCGTGAGTAGCGCATATTGCGAGGTCCAAATGGGAATAGGTATGCGTCGTGTTGGATAGGAAAGTTGATTCGCCGGTATTTAGGCAGACAAGGTTAAAGTGGTTGAAGAGGTTGAAGACGTCTGCCAAAAGAAGCTGGAGAGCCTCATAGAGGGTGGTGGGCGTTGAAGTCGCCAATCAACAAATACGGCGTAGAACTGAGCAACAAGGTGCATTAAGTCTGCCCTAAGAACGACAGTTGACTGTTGGGTATAGATATTACAAAGAGGAAAAGGTGAATGCGGGGATGCTGACATGGATGGCAACCGCCTGTAGGGGAGTTTGCAGCGGGATGGGATGATGTCTTCCCGAATGAGCTGCTTAGCACCTCTATGGGCAGGAATACCTTCTACAGGAGGTAAATCAAAATGCACTGCGGTATATTGTGGGAAATTAATATGATCGTTTGGACGGAGGCTTCGTTTCTTGCAGACCGACTATAAGCAGGCAGTGCAGTCGAAGGCGTACTCTTATTTCATCGCGGTTGGATCGAATGCCTCTGATGTTCCACTGAACAAGGGCCATGAAGAAAGAGAAAAAAAAAAAAAAAAAAAAAACCAGGGGGCCACTGATGGCCTGACTGCGAGGCGGCAATGCTACTGCAATCAACAGATGGACAATCGTGCTCCATGTGTTCAGACATGTGTTCTGCCTCCTCCCTGAATTGATCGGAAGGGGCAGCTTTCTCCGCTGGTGAAATGCCGGCAGATCGGCGAGCAGCAGAGCGTCCTGGCGAGAAAGAGGATGGCCGGGACCGTCTACTGCTGGATGGCGTGACCGAAGAGTCACACCGTGGCGGGGAAGTAGAGGAACTGTGTGCCTTTTTGGAGCCAGTACGGTTTGAAGAATGAGCGGCTGCTGGTTGGAAAGATTACGCTTTTAGAAAAATCTTTGCAAACAGCATCTTTTTCCAAGTACGGGCTTCCGACTTAGTGGTCCGTGATTTCTGTGAAACTGATGTGGACTGGGATTTAGAGTAAGCAGAAGGCATTGGGGATGTCGAGCGTGTAATCTCTGGGCTGGCTGATCTGACAACTGTGTCATTGAAGGTGAAGTAGCACGTCCACATACCCGTCTCTTTCATTGGTCGAGGAAAGGAAAGGACATTGCTGTAGGTACCCGCTGGGAGCACAGCAGGCTTTCTACTTGCTAGTAATTTCCGGGCAGCAGAGGTGGAAACTTTTTCCTTGACTGATTTCCTGGATGGTCCGCCACTCTTCATATACAGGGCATTCACAAGAATTAGCTGCATGGTCACGCATGCAGTTGATGCAGCGAGGGGACGGTCGTGGGCAGTTATCCTCATGGGCATCCCTACCACAGGTTATGCATTTCGCTGCATTGGGACACGACTGACAGGTATGATTGAACCGCTGACACTGGTAACATCAGATGGGATTAGGGATATATGGCCGAATGGAGATTTCATAGCCTTTTATCTTCGAAGGAAGGTCAACTTTGACAAAGGTCAAGAACACTGTTCGGGTCGGTGTTAGATTGTTGACAACTCTCGACATCACATGATGTACAGCCGTTACATCCTGGTCGGAAAGGTACTCCTGTAGTTCCTCATCGGACAGGACCCCTGCGACGAGTTGAGCGTACGATGAGGTTCGACCTTAACAGGAAAGGTGTGCAACAGTAGTGCGAAGCAACTTCTGAACTTGGAAGGCACTTTCGGTTTCCAGCAACAGTGTCCCATTACGTTTGCGGGAACAAGTTTTGACAGGACCTGCAATCGCATCGACAACCCGTTGTATTACAAAGGGATTCACTGACGAGAAATCAGGCCATCAATGCGTGAAACGACAAGGAACTTTGGTAAGTTAGGAAAAATTTTCTGGACTGATTCATCACGTTTCCTTTTGGGTAAAGGGCAAAGTAGAAGAAGTCATTGCTAAGTTGTCCCCATGATTACCGTCGTCTCCGATGACGCGCTCCTTCCTAAGGGGAACCCTCACTAAGGGCTCACCCGCCTCAGGTCACACCTCCCGAGAAACGGACGGAGTGACCAATCGGCACGGTCGGAAGGTATCAGCTCCCTGGGGTACGTGCAGGCCCTACATGCCAACCTGGGGCTGGGACTTACGCATTACCCAGTCACCTGTTACGCATTGAGTGCGTGGGTGGCCTTCAGGAACGCAAAGGGAGGAAGAAAGGAAAGTGGAAAGGAGGAAGAAAGTGAAAGAAGGAAAAAAGAAGGACGTGGAAAAGGTTGAGTCTCAAACGCCGAGGCGTAGACTAAAGGAGTCTCCGGGCGAAGGCATAAACCAGGGTGGGGGGGGGGGGGAGGGCTTTCGAGATTTGGAGGCCCCAGCAGAACGAGATGCCAAGCACGCTCCCTGGGTGGGAGAGCACGAAAATCTTTGAGGTTACTAGGGACAGTGGAGCCCAATCAACACTTTATAGTACAAATGCTTTAGTCCACAGACAAACTTGGCAGCTCTAAAAAGAAAAGAAAAACCTAAGATTGTCACACAGATATACTCAGTTCGTGACTCTAATCGACGACCAGAGAGAGAGAACTCACATTGGTGGCTAGCGCCGCCACACAGCCCCCCCCCGTCCCCCTCATTACGGAGTACTCCTGAGAGCCATGGTGGGAGAGGAAGCGTCACAAGCACTAGTAGACATGCAAAGGGCATTGCGCACACGATGAGTTCTATTGTCCCATCCGGTAGTACAGTAGGGGGAGGTAGCCGACGTTAAGCAGGACCTTTAACAATAAAATCCTGCAATCTAGGAGCCACAGACTGGAACTACAACTAGCACAGTGCTCGACAGGAGCAGAAAAGTGAGTCTGAAGGAGTGGAATCATGGGCCAGCTGGAAACAATAAGCTTGCATTTAGTAGACGAGATGCACATAATGAATAGGTTATAGTTGCGCACCACGACGGTCAGCTCTGTTGTGAATGGCGGGGAATTGGGGGTGGAGAATTGATAGCAGGGATTGGAGGGGGGAGGGGATGAGAGCACACTCTAAAGGGGGGTCGATGGAGGAGGAGGAATACGAGTCAACGACTGAATATGGTGTGTGACTCAAAGGTGAAGGAGCAAGGGGGGGAGGGGGGAGGGATCACAGGAGGTAGGAGAGGGAGGGGGGGCTTCGAATGGGGAGAAGGAAAAGGGAGCCTCTATCTCTTGAGGGGAAACAGGATTGAGGTGCATGGGTTTCAGGCGATTAATGGAGACGGCAGAAGGTTTGCCATTGAGAAGGATGGTGTAGGTGTTTGCTGAACGATGGACAGGATAAGGACCAGAGTAAGGGGGCTGTAAGGGCAGGCAGACACTGTCTTCACACAAGAACATACAAGTCTGCAGGTCCGAAGATACCCGTATAGGCAGAGGGGAGTGGCTGGCAGGAAGGGAAGGGGAGGCCGCAGCACAAATGAGGCAGACACCGACGCGATCTACTAGGGAAGGGAGGCAGGGACCGGTCAGAAAGCTTGCCCGGTGAGTTATTGGCCGTGTATGAATTCCCCAACGGTGCCACGAAGGTGGTCCTTGTAGGTTGAACGCTGACCAACGAGGACCAGAAGAAGGGTGGCGAGCCAAAGTGACCTGTGGCACTTAAGGGCTGTTTTTATGGCCCGGTGCCGCCTCTGTTGCTCTGTGGAGGGGGTGGTGTGGATCTGCCGGATGCCACAAAAGTGACAGATGTTAGTGAAAAGGGCACTCTCGAATTGGTGTCCCTGGTCAGTTGTGATTTTGTTTTTGTGGTTTTAGGGCGCACAACTTCTACGGTCATTAGCGCCCAGACAAGAACATAGGTTCGCTAGATCTCAAGAAGACTGTCAGAACATCAAGAAGAGGCTAAAAACGAAAGATAAAAGACAATTAAGAGGGTTAAATATCTTTCGATAAGTTGGCCAAGTTGATAAAACGCAAAACTCGAGCAGCTGCTCGTGTGTCATCAGCTAAAATTTCCTCCAGAGTAGACGTAAAGTGAAGGGCTACACGGAGATGATTAAAATTAACACAAGACAGTAAAACATGTCGCACTGTCAGCAATTCACCGCAGGAGCACAGCGGTGCAGGGTCGGCGGATAGCAAGTGACGGTGGTTGAAAAGGCAGTGACCGATCCGCAACCGGGCCAGGATGACCACCTCCCGCCGAGAGGGGCGTGAGGAGGTCCTCCAAGCGGTCGGGATCGGTTTTACAGTTCTCAATTTATTGTTGTACAGTGAAAACCACGCACTGTGCCATGACGACACGATACTCCGGCGAAGAGCCCGTTGAACATCGTCCGATAGGACGCAACATGTAGCCATGCAAGGCAAAAGAGCTGCGGACTTGCCTGCTATGTCGGCGGTCTCATTCCCGGGCAAACCCACGTGGCCAGGGACCCACAGAAAAGAAACGTGACAGCTGTCATCTGCTGGCAACTGGAGGGAGCGTTGGATCCGACACACAAGAGGATGGGTCGAGAAAGGGTCCTTAAGACTCTGCAGGGCGCTAAGGCAGTCCGAACAGCATAGAAAGGTTGGCGGTGGCGGCAGGCATACAAAACAGCCTGGAGGAGGGCAAAAAGCTCAGCCGTGAAATTCGAGCACCGGTCAGGGAGCTTGTATTGGAAACGGTGGTCCCCGACGACGAAGGCAGATCCGACACCGTCAGTGCTCTTGGAACCATCATAAATATGGCATTATCGAACCGCGAACGGAGTTAGACAATCCTCGAGCGGTATACCAAATCCGGGGTGCTCTCCATGGGCTGCGAACTAAGTTCAAGATGAGTGTGAACCTGGGCCTGATGCCACGGTGGCAACGGGCGGTCGCTCAGCCAAAAGGTGGAAGGAAGGGTAAAATCGAGCCTCTGAAGCAGGCGGCGGAACCGAACTCCAGGTGGAAGCAAGGCTATCGCAGACAACTGATATTGGCGATCGAGTGAGTCGTCAAAGAATAACGGGTAAGATGGGTGGTTGGGCATCGACCGCAGGCGGCATGCATACCGACACAAGAGTATGTCACGCCGAGTGGTCAAGGGTAATACAGCAGCCTCGGCATACAGACTTTCAACAGGGCTGGTATAAAATGCACCAGTCACCAGACGTAATCCCCGATGGTGAATAGAGTTGAGACGGCGGAGAATCGACGGCCATGCAGAAGAGTATACAAGGCTTCCGTAGTCTAGTTTCGACTGAACACTGGCCTGGTAAAGGTGAAGCAGGACGGTATGATCCGCTCCCCATGACGTGCCACTGAGGACACGAAGAACATTAAGGGATCGGGCACAATGGGCAGCCAGGTAGGACACGTGTGGACCAGCAAAGTTTCCGATCCAACATTAGCCCCAAGAATTTCGTTATCTCCACGAAAGGGAGAGCAACGGGCAGCGACGGTGGAAGAAATTCCTTTTATCTCCAGAAGTTTATACATGCCGTTTTCTCAGTGGAGAATCTGAAGCCGTTCGCGATGTTCCAGGAATATAGACGGTCAAGACAGCGTTGAAGACAACGCTCCAAGAGACATGTCCGCTGGGCGCTGCAATAAATTGCGAAAAAAAGGGATCCGGAAACGTCGGCTGAAAGGCAATCTACGATCGGATTGATTGCAATAGCAAAGAAAGCCCACTCAAGACAGAGCCCTGCGGTACCCCATTCTATTCTCCTGGCGAAAGGTATCTGACAAAACAGGGCCCACCCATACCCGGAACTTGCGATCCGCCAAAAACGCTTGAATGAAAAGAGGGAGGCGGCCCCGAAGGCCCCATGTGTGCAATGTGCGGAGAATGCCCGCCCTCCAACAGGTATCGTATGCCTTCTCCAAGTCGAAGAACACTGCTACTGTTTGACGCTTCTTTAGAGAGTTGTTCATAATGAAGGTCGACAACGTAACGAGGTGATCAGCAGCAGAGCGGTGTCGACGAAAACCGCATTGGACATTTGTTAGGAGGTGGCGAGATTCGAGGAGCCAGACCAACCGAGCGTTAACCATGCGTTCCATCACCTTACAGACGCAGCTCGTCAGAGAAATGGGGTGATAACTGGAAGGAAGATGTTTGTCCTTCCCTGGTTTGGGGATGGGGACAATGGCTTCACGCCAACTTGTGGGAACATGACCTTCAGTCCATATGCGATTGTATGTACTAAGAAGAAAACACTTGCCCGAAGGAGAGAGGTTCTTCAGCATCTCAATATGGATGGAATCGGGACCGGGAGCAGAAGATCGGGACAGGGCAAGAGCATGGTCTAGCTCCTGCATGGTGAAGGTGACATAATTTTCACGATTAAAAGAGTGGAAAGAAGGCGACCGTGCCTCCTCTACCTGTTTGCGAGGGAGAAAGGCAGGGTGGTAATGGGCAGAGCTCGAAACCTCCGCAAAGAAACGGCCCAATGTGTTGGATGTATCAGCGGGGTCCACGAGGACTGCGTTCTCCACGGTCAGGCCAGGAATCGGGGAGTGGACCTTGATGCCGGATAAACGGTGTAGGCCACCCCAAACAACCGTGGAGGGAGTAAAACGGTTAAACGAACTAGTAAAAGCAGTCCAGCAAGCTTTTTTGCTGTCGTTTATGATACGACATTGCGCTCTCATTCGTTTATAATTTATGCAATTCTCCAAAGTTGGGTGGCGGCGGAAGGTGCGTAAAGCACGTCGCCGGGCTCTAAGCGCGTCGCGGCAGGCTGCAGTCCACGAAGGGACCGAAACACGACGTGGAGAAGAGGAGGTACGAGGTATGGAATGTTCGGCAGCGGTGAGAATAACCTCTGTGAGGTAGTCGATTTGACTGTCACAGCTGGGAAAATTCTGATCGTGAAAAACAGCCATGGAAGAATAAAGCCCCCAGTCGGCTTTAGAAATGTTCCAACTGGTGGGACGAGGAGATGGGGAATGATGCAGGAAGTTGATGATACAAGGGAAATGGTTACTCGAGTACGTGTCAAAGTGCATACCACTCAAACCGACCGGCAAGCTGAGGAGTGCATATCGCAAGGTCTATGTGGGAGTAAGTATGTGTTGTGTCAGGAAGGAAGTTCGGTGCACCAGTGTTGAGGCAGACAAGATTGAGGTTTTGGAGAAGGTCCACCAAAAGGGAGCCTCTCGGACAAGGTGCCAGAGAGCCCCATAGGGGGTGGTGGGCATTGAAGTCGCCTACCAACACGAAAGGTGAAGTGAGCTCGTCAACGAGGTGTAGCACATTTGCCCTAGTAAGGGCAGATGACGATGGCGAATAGATATTACAGAGGAAAAGGTAAATGTGGAGAGAGTGATGCGGACGGCAACTGCCTGTAGGTGAGTATGCAATAAAATGGAATGGTAATAGACGTCTCGAATTAACATCAGAACCCCTCCATGGGCTGGGGTACCTTCCACAGGTGGCAGTTCGAAACGCACAGAGGTGTAGTCACTTGGACGCAACTTTGTTTCTTGGAGACAGACTAGAAGCGGGCAGTGCAATCGAAGGAGTAGTTTTAACTCCTCCCGATTGGAACGAATGCCGCGAATATTCCATTGAAGGAGCGCCATGATAAAAATGAGAGAAGAAATGAGGATAAAAACGAACAAGCAAGCGGGGTCACCTCGACGGCCGCTGAGGATCGGATTTCGAGGGAGCACTGCTATCGCTGTCTAGGGGCAAAGGGTCGTGGTCCCTAGGTTCGACCGAAGCGCCTGCCACCTCCCTGAGTTGATCAGGAGGGGCAGTCTCCACCGCTGGTAAGGGCCGGGTGCCCGGCAGACGGAGCGTCCCGGTGAAACAGAAGACGGCCGAGGCCGGCAACTGTTGGGCGGCGTGACGGATGGGTCACGCATCGGCGGGGAAGGTGAGGAACTCTTGTTGGCTCTTCTGGAAGATTGACGGTGAGAAGAGGCAGTTGACAGTTGGGAAGCCTGAGAACGCAGAAAATCCTCACGGACGGGTTCCTTTTTCAAAGTCCGGGCATCTTGTTTAGGTGCCCGCAGTTTACTAGAGGTTGACGAAGACTGTACTTTGGAAGCAGCAGGAGGAAGCGGGGACGTGAAACGGGCAATCTTCAGGCTGGCGGATGGCACAACTGTGTCAGCGAAAGTGAAGTCACAGGTCTGGGTACTGGAATCCTTAGTAGGCCGAGTGGAGGTGAGGACCTTACTGTATGTGCCCGCTGGGAGAACAGTGGGCTTTCGACTCGCCAACAACTTTCGAGCGGCAGATGTTGATACCTTTTCCATAACCCGTATTTGCTGGATGACTGTCATCTTTATATACAGGGCAGTCTCGAGAGGAAGCTGAAGAAGAGAAGGAAGTCAATGCGGAAGTGTCCCCCGTGATTACCGGCGTCTCCGATGGCGCGCTCCTTCCTAGTGGGGACCCTCTCCGAGAGCTTACCGCCTTAGGTGATTGTTCACACCTCAGGTCACACCTCCCGAGAACTGATGGAGGGACCAATCGGCACGTTCGGAAGGTACCAGCTCGGGTAATCACCCGTCCCTGGGCCTGGCCTTTACCATGGGTACGTACGTGCCCTTCTTGTCTACCCGGGGCGGGGGAATTACGCGTTACCCCGTCACCTGCTACGCATGATAATGCGTGGATCGGCCTTCAGACACGCACAGGGAGGAAAGAAGAATAGAGGAAGTGAAGAGAAAGAAGGAAAGAAGTGTCTCAAACGCCGAGGCGGAGACTAATGAGGAGAAGAAGGCTAGGAGAGTACAAGGAGAGAAAGACAGAAACAAAGAGTAAGAAAGGTGGAGACACCATGGCAACATACGATTCTATGAATCAGCACGGGTTTAGGAAACATCGTTCATGTGAAACCCCGCTTGCCCTTTTCTCACATGACATCTTGTGAACCATGGAGGAAGGGCAACAGGCAGATTGCGTTTTTCTCGATTTCAAAAAGGCGTTTGACGCTGTGCCAGACTGCAGATTGCCAACGACGATACGAGCATATGGAATAGGTTCACAGATTTCTTACTGGCTGGAAGACTTCCTAAGTAATGGAACGCAGTACGTTGTTCTTGACGGCGAGTGTGCATCAGGGACTCGTGTATTGTGAGACGTGCCTCACGGGAGTGTGACAGGACCGCTATTATTTTTTATCTATATAAATGATTTGGACAGATTAACTTGTAATCTGTGGCTGTTTGCTGATGATTCTGAGGTGTATGGGAAGGTGTCGCCTTAACTGACTGTAATAGCATACAGGATGACTTAGGCAAAATTTCTAGTTGGTGTGAAGAATGGTGGCTAGCTCTAAATGTAGAAAATTTAAGGTGCTGCAAACAATCCCATAATGTTCAAAATACAGCATTAATAGTGAGCTTCTTGGTGCAGTCGCGTCGTTCTGATATCTAGGCGTGACATTGTAGAGCGATATGAAATGGAACGAACATGTGAGGACAGTTGTAAGGCGGACAGCAGGCTTCGGTTTACTGGGAGACTTTAGAGAAGATGTACTTCATCTGTAATGGAGAGCGCGTATAAAACGCTTGTATGACCACGTCTTTAGTATTGCTCAAGTGTTTGGGACCCGCAGCAGATCAGAGGCGAGCAGCTAGGTTCGTTACTGGTAGGTTCGACCAAGGCGCGAGTGTCACAAATACTCCGGGAACTCAAATGGGGATCGCTAGAGGAAAGACGTTCTTTTCGAGAAATTCTGTAGAGGAAATTTAGAGGGCTGGAATTTTAAGCCGAGTGTAGAACGATCTTCCTGCCGCCTACTTCAGTCTTGATCGCAAAAATTAAGTTCCTATTTGCCGGTTTCGACGTGATGTAGGTCATCTTCGGAATTACAAGAAGCCCATGTGGCCAGTGCTGCACTCGGCTGGGCTGTCCTGGTCTGTTCTGCTGCCAGCAGTTGTATTTCGCGTAATGATCTCAAAGACAAGAGAAATTAGGGCTCGTTAGAAGCATATAAAAATTTCTTTCCTGTTCCATTTGGGAGTGGAATAGGAAAGGAAATGCCTAGTAGTGGTACAGTGTACCCTCTGCTACACACGGTGGATTGCGGAGTACGTACGTAGATGGTAATGAAGTGTTGTAGAGGGGTGGCTGCTGCTATTTGAGTGCTGAAAGTGTAATTTCCACGACGTGAACGCGATTTGAGACAAGAACAAAGAGGGCAAAGCCAAGGTCGACCACAGGTAACAAGATGACCGTTATCTCCGATTAACAGCCCCTCAAGACATGAGGCTGAACCCAACTACAGACGAAAATGTATGTGACGCAACTCAGCTGCATCGCATCCTCCAGGCAGCAACAGTGCCCCAATATCAACAAAGTCCGAAATTCACTTCGGGAATGTCGCATCTACCCACAGAGGCCTATTGTGTGTTCCATTAAAACCACGACACCGTTAAACCCGCCAAAACAAGTCGGACGAACATCATATACTATTATTTTTGTGTTATAGTGATAATATTCTACTGAATATTTTGGATTATTATTGAATAGAAGTCTAAATGTAAGTTTATCGTCAATGAAATATTGTAATTTATACAATTAAAATTAATTCTATTATTGAAATGAGTCTTCAGTTCATATGATTTTAGTCATTTTTAATCACACATCGTACGTATGAATTCATCTCAGGGACGACGATCGGAGATTTTAAGGCCGATATTGCGTAACAATAATCACAATTTTCCACTAATAAAATTTTAAAGAACTGTATTTGCTTCACTAAGATATTTTCAAAAGCAGACTTATTATAAATTAAGCGTCTTGTTCAAACAGCAAGAGACAACTGGTTTCAATTATTTCGAGACGTGTGAAAGTAACATGTCAGTTATTTAATATACATCATGCAAATATTCTATGTTAAAGCTCGTAATATGTCTTTAAAGTAAGACCAATTGACAAGTTTCAGAATTTAGGAAAATCAAGGCTTATTCTGCAAAAATAGGATTTTTCTTTCTAACACCTCTACACTACTAATTCCCTGTTGCCTACCACATGTAACGTCACAATCAGGATTGGAGTCCTAACGAATGACGGTGCGTTCTGTTCACAGAGTCAATATTCTGTGTTCAGCCGGACAATCTTCGTTCCCTCATCGAGAGATAATTTCGAACATACTGCTTATGTGCAGGAAACATCACCGTTTCATAGTGGTAGACGAATGGTGTGGGGAGGAGTCAGTATTGCTCTGACTGCTCAGATACTACAGACGAGTTGTGCCCCACGCTGGTGCCATAGGAGATGGGTTCCTTCTGGTGGACGATATCGCTCGTTCCCACAGAGCTGCACTGTTGGACAACATGCTTTAAGCTGAGGGAATTGAACGAATGGAATGGCCAGCTCGTTCACCGGCATATCTCGGATGCACTTGACAGCAGCATTGTAGCACCCTCCACTACGGTTGCACGTATGGAAGAATGGCCAACTATCCCTCAAGAGCTGATTGATAACCTCATCTGGCCAAGCCACGCAGGTGTGCAACTGTAGTGGCCGTCCGAGGTGATTACACACCAGTTCAGAGGGCAACGAGAATGACTCACTTATGGAGTTTTAAGTAAGCGCTTTATTAACCTCAACTGAAGTGTGTAGATAGAAAAATATTTCACTGTATGACATACAAATTACAATATTGTAACCTAAGCCTGAATAAATTGTGTTAACATGGTATTTCGATATAAGATGAAAAAATGGAAGAAAAAGTATGTGACATTGCCCCCGTCCCAGTTTTTACTCACTGTTTTGCGCATGTTTTAGGTTTGCAGCACAGCTGCTCTTATTTAAAACTCATGAAATATTTTTCTCCACGCTGCATTCTTCCACCTGTCTTCCAAACGCACAGCAATTCTGGACAACATTGTTGGAAAACAAATTCCGGCGAACAGTGAGAAGAAAATTTTCAAATGTTTGTAGAGCTTATCGGACTTAACTACGGGGGTCATCAGTCCATAAACTTACAAACTACTTAACTACCCTATACTAAGGACGGCACAAATATCCATGGGCCGAGGGGGATTCGAACCCCGACCGAAGTGGTCGTGCAGACCGTGACCGGCGCGCCTCAGTCCTCTCCGCCACCGCGGCCGGCGAACAGTGAGAAGAGAGGGAACTGTAACGCCAAAGTAATATCTGCCATTCAAGAAAACCATCTAGGTCTGATGTTTCAAATTAGCCAATTTACAGTCCAGACTAGATAACAAGAGAAACCCGTGGTCCATTTTCGAAAACTTAATTGTCTTCAACATTATTCAACAAAAAAAAGTGACACTTTTTTGCAGTAATGCAGTCTCAATGTGTTGCTTTTATGAACAATTTAAGAGATGAAGGTGGAATGATAGAACTTTTAAATCCTACGCTCTAACAATTTGGGGAAATAAATTTTAAATCTGTGATACCGAATGTGTAATGGTCATCAGTCCCTATATTTACTACTTTTAAGCTACCATTAATATCAAAATACAAACAGGTGTATTTCCAAGTGTTGGACAATGTTCGAAGACCGAGTTAGGAACCTTAAAAAAGCGAAGAGAACTTCACAGCAAATATAAATATAGCTAAAGTCTTGCAGACGAATAAAAGTTGAATGATGCCAAAATTAGCGTAAGGGTTATGAGAGAGGCGTTCAACGACTTAGATCAACGTTTTGTGTACCCACTCTGCAGAAAATCCCAAGACATTTGGTCCAAGGTCAAATAGGTAAATTGGCCGAAACCAGGTATCCAGACACTGGCCATAATGTTGAAATAGGATGACACACGGAAGGCCGAAATACTAAGTGTCTTTTTCCCAAACATTTTCATAGAGGAAGACTGCACTGCAAAACCACCTCTATACCATTACACGAATGATAAAATGGCGGATATTGAAGTGTCAGGGGTATAGAAAACAATTGAAATCACTCACAGGAAAGGCCGCTGTATCTGACGGGTACCAGTTCGATTTTACACGGAGTATGCGAAGGAAGTTGTAATGATGAGTAATCTAACTCAGATTTACCGTTAACACACTTTCGCTCCTGTGACTCCAACATTAACTTACTAACAAATGCAGAGGTGACAGATCACCTCCACCACCAGAGTAAATGCCAATAGGAATAGCTTGCATTTAAAAGAGGATTTTCCGTTGTGGAATTTGGACCCATGATCCGCCTCTGGCTATGATTTCCTAACACTTTCAAATGACTGGTGGTTGCAGCCAGTACAGAGAAGTGCAACATTTCGGTGACACTACAATCCGAAGATTAAGCAACAATAATCAATGTCCACAAAACGTATGAATTAAGCTTAATCTATAGTAAACTGTATGTCACCGTGCCGCCTGAAGCATCAAGCTTACCCCGACTCTTATCTTGCTTTTCCTGGTAACCAGATCCTTGCGAAGACCTTCCAGCAACTCGTTGACTGCGTGTTTGCTTGCGTAATACATTGCGAGGTCGCTGTTGTAGGCTTTAGAGTGAGCAGCTAAGCTGAAAAAAAAAAAAGATATATAAAACATTCACCAAAATTACGCTGCACGTATTCTTGCATGGTAATGATTAAAGTTTTATTCGCTATCACGCAAAATTGTTTTTAGTGCAGCACACTGAATACTACACGCAAGGAAAAGCTAAAAATTCATACTATGATGGGAGGATAGCATCGCTAAAAAACCCAACGTACGATTTATTCTCATTTGTATTTCATAATGCCTTATTTGTTCATGACATTGATATCACTGCATGCGTAGCGGATTCTTCCGGATTCGCTGTCAACATTGGTACATTAATTTATTGTGTCTAGGTTTCATCATCCCCTGCAATATTTTTCTTTCCATTTCCTGTACCCTTTGAATAACCTCTGTACTAAGCATTCCAGACTACTATTTTGTGATCAGCCCAACAATAGAAATTTATCGACGAAAACTTGCATATATTCTGTATTTGTCTCGGTCCGTTGCGATATGAGTCATTTAGAGATTAATAAAAAGGTATTTCACACAAAAGACGGTTTTTGAATACATTTAAGCGAGATTGCTATTACCAAATTAACTGAATTACGTGGATAGGTATAATGCTTGAATTTTAACTGGACTAATGTAGCCTACACATTGGTCCATCTTATCCTTTTGATAACGATGTCTCAGCTGCTGTCACACTTCCTCTATTCCACTTCAATTGTTAGATTGAGAGGAATTTAAGAATCGTTGTGGTATCCTTGTATCGCTGACTGTCAAGATAGGTATCTCACAAAACCAAAGAAGAAAAACTTGGTAAATGAGCACAATGGCAATCTTAACATTTCTATTAATCCAACAACAAACAATAGAGAAAGAGTGACAGCAGCTAAGAGATTGATATTAGTGCAAGGATAAGAATAGGCTGATATATGCATAAAAACTACATTTCCGAGTTAAAATTACAGTTAAATTTTACTGTTGACCTTAACATGGACAAGCCTTTATTTATAGAACCGTTTTCGAGCGGTACTGCGGCTCTCGCCTCAGCTGTATCATGTAATGCGGCCTAATATCACATATTCGTAGAAAACGGCTAAGTACTTTTGACAAGCTACACTATAGATATCTATTGTGATTGCCAAAAGTACTTTATTATTCCGCCAGTACCTCGTCAGGAAGTACCATATACACCCGCACTGCTGCTGAGTGAAAGTCATTCTGGAAACATCCTCAAGGCTTGGCTACCAAGGAGAGGATGACATATGGTCACTGATTTCGATTAAGTTTTGCATGGACATTCTATATTTAAAGCCACGTGTTCCGCCTCTGCGAGACAGTTTAACCAAGTCAAGGTCAAAGTCAAAGTTCATGGAACAGCGTGTTTTCAAATACTATATATCGAAACATGAGCATTTGTTACTAATATCTACGGGATCAACAGTTAATGACGTTCCAGTAATAGACGTTTTCGTGTTTTCATGCTGTAGCTTGTGTACTCAAAGGTTCGAACCTCCATCGCGGCACTTTTATTGTTAGATTTCTTATTGTGTGTTTTATGATCTCATAATATCTTTTCTTGCCTTATTGTGAAGTGCAGCATGGGGAAGTGAGGTTAATATTCAATTAAGTGTACATGTTTACAGCTGTTTTGTGACATTCCAAAAACAAAAAGAAATAAACTTCTTAAGTACCGTATATTATGACGTAGTTCCAATTACTGGCCATCTATTCGTCAGCGGTCTCACAGCCAGTTGGGTGAAACTTATAAAACCAGAATAATCACACCGTGCTCAACACACGAACGACATATTCCTACGTTCACATGTTGTACGAGATTTTGTTCGTGGAAAACATACCTCGTTTATATTTCTGAAGACATGTCTATCAGATATTAATTTCGATACGCACTATGAGTATGAAAGCATATCTTTAAAGACGGACACTGACAACTGATTAGGGACCAAGGCATGAATTCTAATAGCATCTGTTCTATCATGAATTTCTTTGCTCTCGTATAATGTGGCATGATTTTGAAGTGTTGTGCAAGTACTTCACCTGACGAAAGAAACGTCACCAGTTGACAAAGGTGCATTTCGGTATTACCACTTAAAGTGCAGGTCGGTTGAGCATCATCGATGAAAATCCTATCAAAGGGCGTCATGTTCGTCTCGGCCATCCCATGAATCTAGTTTCAAGCAAAATTTATTTTTCTGCACATAAGGTGAGAAACATTTTGGTTGTTTAATGATACGCTTCACCCTTCTGGATGGAAGAACGCTGATGAATGGACGGCCAGTAATTGGATTTACACAATATACTTAAGTTTTTATTTTATTTATTTCTTGTGCTTTTTTTCACGGTGTATCACAAAACAGCTGTAAACATACACTTTACTGAATATTAAACATATTGCCTCATGCTCTACTTAAAAGCAAGGAAAGTATCACAAATATGAGGATATTATCAAATAAATCGAAAAGATCTGACAAATTGCCATACTGGATGTTCGAACCTGCAACCAGTCCAAACCCCCTCTAACGGCGACGGCGCACAGGTCACAAATCCCAAAAAGCTGGCCAAAAGTAGGACGTAAAAATTGTTATACTAGGGACTTTTAATGGTTGTACTGGTACACTTAGTATTATTATGACCGTAAATAAAAGAATCGTCCCTACCTGGATCAGGAACGTACTTCGTGTCTGAGCATCATGTCTGCCGCACTGTTTACTCATCGATCGTCGAAAGCTGCACAAAGTTCAGACGTGTGCAGAATCGCAAAACGTTAACCGATTTGGATTCTGCAAAATGGGTATTTTCCAGAAAGTAAGAACAATGTGAAGTGTAGCTTGTAATTGTTATTTACAGTTTATGAAATAACTAATGAAAGTAGTGATTTTTCTTGGTCGCGTTTCGAGAAGTCCTGTTGAAAAACAGCAATAAGTGAAAACTTGAATCCTGCTCTTAAACCGAATGGAAATTGTTCCTCAATCATTTCTTCAAACATATCCAAAAATTAGCAGCAACTAACTGCGACTTCGGTTTCAGTTATTTTTGTTCCATGATCTGTGCTCTTTGTTGGTTCCAGTAATTTTACCGTCTAATATTTTTATAGTAAACTGGTCAAAACAATTATATAAATATTATTCCTTCATTTACTACAGAACCTCTGAATAATAAGGAAGAAATTTCTTTCACGAGAAAAGAAATTTTCCTATTTGTGAAATCGGTATTGAACGATAATATCAACGTTGTCACTAACGTTGAGATGGAGCTGATATATTTTGCCATAAAGTTTGAAAGATGCCATGGATAAATTGATAACGGTATTCAAGAAGAGGTGGCCACAAGTGAGCAGGAACGAAACCAAATTCTTCCAAAAATTTGACGGGTGGCTCAACTTTTTTCCCCACAATTGAAAATTAATGTCCAAAGACTTCCATGGGAGACAATGGGATGTCGATTCCAGACTTTCACTTTAATAGGTTTTTGAAGAGATTTTCCGTCGTATTTCATCCACCATTTTTTTCTACATTTTGACCTCGTGGTCAGCTATCCCGAAAACAGCCGAGTCCAAATTTTCAGCCCATATTATAACGTTTTAGACGTTTGGCCAGCTTTTTGGGATTTTTGACCACTGTACGGTGCTCGGAAGGTCGCTCATGTTTACGAGTACTCAAGCTACAGCATGAAAACACGAAACTTCAGTTACTACAACGTCGTTTACTTTTGACTATACAAATTAGTAAAAATGCTGGTCTTCTGACGACCTAGCGATTTATAGCATTGAAAACGCAGTTTCCCATCATCTACTTTGACCTTTATTTATAAAAACTACTGAGTTCCTAGCAAAACGCCAAAAGACGTGTATAAGTATTGCATACAAATCTACAGTTTTTGCTCCTACCTTTATGAAATTTTGCACACACAAGCTTCAGTTCAAGAACACGGTCGTCGTAAGTATGAATCACGTACAACACAGTTCAGGAGATATGACAAACCATGAGTTGCGCGAGAAACTGCTGCATCAAGCGACAAAGCTGCATATTTTCTCCTAAACCACTAGACCGAATTTAACCAAATTTGGTACATATTTCTTACCGTGAAGCAAAGATTGCTGTAAGGTTAAAAAACATACAACACTTGCTTCAGGAGTTGTAAAGTCAAACTATAGGAGTCTTAAGAGACTGCCATATCATGCGACTAGTCTTTATTCATACACTGTAGAGAAAAGTACTTAACGCCTTGCAAAATTTAGACGTGATTTCAAACCTTTCTTACGCTTTTTCTCGCTGGCAACCATATTGAAACTATGAAAGAAAAAATTCTCGATTACTACTTTTTTGCTTTTCATAGAGTAAAGCTACGACACACACACACACACACACACACACACACACACACACACACACACACACACACACACCTACCTAACTATATTCGCAATATATTTTACCGACATGCAGCACTTCTACACATGAATATATACCTGCAAAATTATGCAGTTTTACAACATGTAATTCAATAAATGAGATGTACTCTGAAGGGTAAAAACCTTTCACATCATGCATCACGGTGTAATACATTTTTTATTGCTAAGACAGTCTTTTACTCTAGCAGACTAAGTAAATTCCTGAAAGCTGACGGTGCTTTTGAGAACTGTCAAACGCACGCACGCGGCTGTAGGCTAGACGAGAGCAGTAGACTTCTACAGAGCTACAAGGAAAAAAAGAATGAAACGTTGGATGTACACTAAGTACCCATTATTTCGGACAGATCTACCTTTCAGCTTAAAGAGACTGAAGTTTCCAGTGAGTTTTCCATTTTCTATTACAGAAAAGATTGTGTCGCTTGCTCAGGACTGGGCTCACCAAAGAATTTATTCATAATAGAGCCTGTGGACAAGTAACAAGGAATATTGTTTATAGTCAAGTTTTAAATTACTGTATGAATGTTATATGATTTGTATAATGATTACTAACTTGTTTTGGATACTGCACTTATTTTGAAAATTACGCACGATAGCCTGATTTATGATTCTCCCCTAACTATAACATGCTTTTGGGGAAAAGTTATGGACAGGAAGAGAGAAACGGGATAAAAGTACTCGAGGCTTGAAAAAGTGACTACCGGTTTACAGCTAGTATTCAATATAGACCATCAATGTCAAATTTGATCTAAATCTGTGACCAACACGTCAGAGCATCTCCTTTTAAGCCACTTATCCACAGAAATCATTCTGCAAGTAGTGGTAATCCTACGAGGTCCCCCTGAGAACTTTTGTGAAGTTTGGAAGATTGAAGGCGAGGTACTGGCGGAACTGAAGTACTGAGGACTAGCCGTGAGGCTCGCACAGGTAGCTCAGTCGGTAAACTCCTGCTCGTGAAAGGCTAAGGTCTTGGGTTCGAATCGCGGTCTAGCACACAATTTTAATACATCAGGAAGCCTGACACCATATACATACAATTTAATTGGCCTGCCATAATTTTAACTCTCTCTCCCATGCTCCTTCGCATATTAAAGCTTATTCTTACTTCGTAGTGTATAGTTACTTGAGTCTGAGTGTAAAGTGAGTTGTTCACTGTTACATCCTGCCTTCTGCGAGATCGAAGTTATGACAGAGCCACAAATAGAAGCCTTAGAAAATTTTATGTCCTTCAAATACATCGAATGAAGTATACTGTTTGAAATTTTAAGACCTGCGGTAAGCTGCCGGATAACGTATCAGTCAGTAACAGTGTGGTGAAGCACATACCTGCTAATGTGGATGATGAAGCCGTCGTCGACGCCCCTGCTCAGCATGTCCTGCACGGCCTCCCTGGTGCAGATGCTCAGGCCCAGAACATTCACGTCCAGCATGCGCTTCCACAGGTGGGTAGGTGCAGCTGCAAATATCAAAGCGCTACACCGAACGAAGCCGTGACTATAGATGACATAGTTCAATAAGAGTTCAATAAGAGTAAAGTATTTCTTTAGAACCAACTACTCTTACTTCATTGAGTTTATTAGGAGGCCCAATTAATGTGTTATTACTATCACATTTATACCAATTTTGACCATTTTTGGTAATATTTCATTTTTATTTAATGTAAAATATTAAATCATGTATATTACGCTCGATCCCACTACAGTATGATATGTGATTTCTGTACTTCATATGCTTTGTATATCTTATGAATATCTACGTGATGTTTGTTTTCGTATATTTTTTAATTTTAATATGCTTTGGTAATGTCTTATTTTTTAACTGTTTAATGTTTGTGAATATTATGTAATAAATTTTAATATCTCATGACCAGAATGCTATGTAAAAGATGAGCTTCCACTGAACGGAATAGTTCAGATAGGAGCATTTGTGAGTGGCATTAGCCACACAGTACAGTTTAAGTGATCTCGTTCAAAATTCAAAGCTAGTAGATTTAATTGATAAACCCATTCAGTAAAGTGTTACCTAAAGATAGCTAACTTTGACAGAATCAAAGTAATCATTTGTTTTATGATAGGTAGAAAGAATTTTCAGCAAAGTGACATCTACTAGTCAGTGATCTTTATGTAGGTCTTCGAATAGAGGTCATAATAACTAATTTCCTGCTTACTTGTAAAGAGCATTAGGTGTGGCACTAACAGTAACGTCAGCAGATTTTTTTAAAATATTTGTCACTGCTGTGTTTTTCAGTAATTTTGTTTATGAGTGACACTTTTACTGCAATTCTACATCCCATGCTATACTCTATAGTATCAGAAAGTAACTGATGAAGTGAGACTTGTCTTTACAGTAATTTAAATAATTCCTGCTTTCATTTGAGTCTAAATTATTATTACTTTGATTGGTACTTTTTTATGAAACTGAATTTTCCGCCCTACATTTTTCAGTACCATGCTTTCAATTTTAATTTTTTACTTTATCACTGCTTGGTATTCTCATGCCTCAGGCTGGCGACCGTGTATAAATTTATTAATGAATTATACTAGTAATAAATTGAATTAGTACAGCGATAGTTATTTCAAGGGTGCTTAAGCCAATTTTATACTTCAGCGTAACCAAAGTCCTTTCTACTGCCATATGCTACACCTGTTTCAAGCATAGTTATCGCCTCTCAACTTATTTCGTGTTTGGGTAAATCTTTGGGGAGTTTCGATCCAAGTCTTATCCTTAGACAAGCACGAGTGCCACTCAGTGGCGCATGACTTAGATTAATCGCGGTTGTGCCCCCTGTGAATATTGTGTACGATTTGACTGCTGTACAAATCTTGTGCAGTAAAGTGATAATTGTAAATAAGTGTTGTAAACTGACCTTTCATTTTAGTTTTATATGACCCGTGGCTGTTATAGCTGTACAGTTCTTAGGCTAAGTATATCGAACGTTTATTATTTTACATGTGAATTTGAGTAAGAATTTTTGACCAATTCCAAATGCACAACGGCAATTTCAGCTGGCTTATGTGGAAGGTAAGCTAGCATCGTTTTTTTAAGTATTTGTTTAATGTTTTGGACCTGTTATACATCCAAAATGATATCACTACAGATCATTAGGAACAATAAATCTAATATCGTAATAAAGGTCGCCTACGCAGACATCCCCATCCACAGGGCACATTATGTAACATCTTTCAGTATACTTGTTTATTTACTGTTACTTCGTTTAGCCTGAAGAATGGTGACTTGCGTACAAATAATTTTACAATACTAGTCACAACATACGGACACAGGTGTTTGGACGCAGATAGTAGGAACTACGAGAAAATATATGAAGAAAATACACCGTTAGGACAAATCACAGCAATCTTTAAGAAACTTCTGTAAGTATGTTCTACAGCACTTGGCTTATGAGATAAAATGCTAAACAGAAAGACCGTGATAAACGTATGTGTTTATGTGTTTGATGAGAAGTAACAGTGCATTCTCTAACTTATGACACACACACACACACACACACACACACACACACACACACACACACACACACACACACACACAGAGAGAGAGAGAGAGAGAGAGAGAGAGAGAGAGAGAGAGAGAGAGAGAGAGAGAGAGAGAGAGAGAGAGAGAAAATGAGAATTTTGATATTGGATACGCCGCCGGTTCCTGTTCTTTGACTATTAGATGTAGATTCACCACCTTGACATATCGTCAACAGTTTCTTCCTATCATTGAAACTACACGAAAACGTTCGAGGATTTCCCATACTGTATTTTTATCGTAGGCTGCAATATTAAAGGTTAACGTGTAACGTGAAAAATAGCAACCAGTGAATATACCACGTGATGACACCACATGTATGTAAACCTAACATTCCAAGCTGCTGACATCAGTCCCTAGACAAACTACTTAAAGTACCTTACGGTAAGGACAACACACCGATGCCAGAGGGAGGTCTCAATCTCCGAGGATGCGGACACGCTATCCGTATCATGGCGTCTTAGACCACAGTCATTCCCGCATGGCGCACACTATTCTTCCGTGAGTGGCGATGTTTGTAAAAAATCACTCAACACAACGAACGGTACAAAATACAAATCGACTTGTCTCGCTGTTTACTTCAGATACCAAAAACTTAATTGGTCGTCACTTTCCTTCGCCAGCGTTCCGTGTTCGATCTTTACCATTCTGCGTGGTGATCCCATACAGCGAAGAGCGGTATGGATTGGCCCAGACCAGAATACTAGTTCTTCCAGTGATCAGTATTTCACAGGAAACAGGTTTTTTGTTTTCTATAGCTTGCACTGTTCCTTGACTTCCGAACAATATGATATTCTTTCAAAGCTCATCACCTCCTCTTCTGTCAAATACTTGTCGAATAGCGGAAAAAATCTCACGAACCTTACTGGTGGAATCCCGTATTTACCGACTCTAAAATCTGTAACGGTCATAGGCCAACAAGTCTATCAATACCAGACAGATCGAACCTACAGAAGTATTTGACAAATTACGTAATCAGGCAAATGTGTCTGAATTTCCGACAATACTTAATCGGCGCAACTAACATATCTGCAGCGGCGACGTACACTACTGAACTGTGATAAAGGCGGTCTGTTCCTGTAACGCTCAACTGAACATGCGTCTGCTTGTGGGCGTTAAATTAGGTGGCAACCAGCCAAAATTCCTGATCGGTAGCAGAAGAGGCATATACAGTCTTTTTCTAACCATGACCCATAAGCTTCAGCACACGTGCTAAGGCTGTCCGTCCTATTTTACAGTGCAATGCCTGTTTTCCCAGCACCCTCCGCCTGGGGCTGCAGTCTTCGCTTGACTGAAGTGTTCACTTTTTTCCAAAATTTCAAGACATTTGGTGAAAAATTATTTTTCGTTGAGGTACTTTTCAGGCAATGCCAGTAGAATGCAGTGCCGGATCTGCGACATTCCCCAACCGAGGCACAAACTTCACCGTTGCGCGCCACCTCCCCCCCCCCCTCGCCCTTGATACTTTGCTTCAGTTATGCCGCAGGATCAGAATTACAAGAAAAATCTTGTTTCATCTACACACTATTTCTTCACATAGTCCCATTCTTTGGTCTTGCTCCACTGCGAATATGCCCAATCCGTACCAGTCCTTGTTCTGGCCATTGTGTGAATCATCTCACCCTAAAAATGTCTTTTACGAATGGTATTCCCTAATGGTCCAAACAAGTGGACAATGTAACCTCGCTTCAACATGTCAGGTGTTAAAGCCGTGGATTGTCTCCACGACCGCTGCAAATCGGCGCCAACGAACTTTCTGATGACATCACCTAGTTAGTATGTTTAACGCTAACTGAAGTCCTGTCGACAGCGGATGCTCCATAGACTTTGCACATACGTCTGAGTATCCAGACAGTTTCTCTGCAGAGGGAAATTCAATGACTGTGTTGCTTGTAACGTGCATCATCGCAGACCCCTTTTTTAAACCTGTCATGCAGCTATGCTATCTGAAGAATCAGACTTCCGTGCGCACTTTATCTACTGTTCGTAAGTATATGGGACTCTTGTCATCAGTCCCTAGGCAAATATACTACTTATGCTAAGGACAAGAAATGCACTCATGCCCGAGGGAGGGCTCAAACCTCCGACGGCGAGCAGCTGCGCGCTCCGCCGTTAGGCTCCTTAGAACGCTCGGCCACTTGTGGGCACATTTATCGATGTATCAAATTAACAGATATTCCCGATCAATAACTCCAATACAAGCAACATGATATATAAGAGTTTTGGAATGCCTCCTATGAGGCATGTGTGACCTCTTTGATAAGAGCCTCCGAGTTTTCATTACGCCATTGCCATTATTTACACTGTGGTTCTCATTCAAAAGTGAACAAAAGTAAGGGATGGTGGTGGTGGTGCTGGTGGTGGTGGTGGTGGTGGACATGAGGGACCAAACAACGAGGTCATCAGTCCCTTCAACCTCAAATTGTATACGCCACGGAACCCAACGAAAAATAGTTGAAAGCCAAAATACCATTACACTAGGAATTAAATTCGTCTCACCAACAAGGCTAAGACCAACCCAGGGCAGCAAATGCTACAGTGTCCGCTCCCACAGCTCCAGGAGCGACCACTACCCTAAACCACAAGTTACTAACGACACAGTGGTCAACGTATCACAGCTCTAGAGCAGGGAGAAATAAAACTACATTAAAAATGTAAAAGAGTGGGGGGCTGGTGGGGAGAATCACAAACCCACTCACCCCGACCAAGCGAGTCCTAGAGCTGACAAAATCTACTTTCACGGAGGAAGGCAAGGACGCGATCAACCATCCGTGGGTCATCCGCCAAAACTAAAGGCAATGCAGGCGGTAGGCCATAGTCGCCACGAAATGTCGAATGGAGAGGACATTCAGTCAGAATATGAGACACGGATTGTACGGCTCCACAATCGCAATGTGGTGGATTGTCATTTCGTAAAAGAAATCCATGGGTCAACCTGCAGTGTCCGAGACGGAGGCGACAGAGGACAATTGATTCTCTCCGGGAAGGGCGTATAGATGAACTCCAAGCTGCAGTCGTATCTTTGATGGTGCGGAGTTAATTGGAAGGGGTAGTAGCTTTCCAACTGTTATCCAATGAGGAGTGAAGCAAAGATCTGATCAGCACCCGCAGATCCGCACCCGGAATTAGAAAGGGAGGTGGGCAGTGAGTAATTGCCGATCTAGCCAACCGGTCAGCCTCTTCATTCCCTGTAATAACAACATGGCTTGGCACCCAGAGAAAGGTAACGGAGCAGGCAGCATGATGGAGGTCAGCAAGGAGATCATGGATGGAAATAACTAAAGGATGGGAGGGGAAACATCGATCAATGGCCTGCAGACTGCTCATGGAGTCAGCACAGATTAAACCACGTTCCACGGCAGAATGTTTAATAAAACAGAGGGCCCTATAAATCGCCATCAGCTCTGCCGAAAACACACTACATGCCTCTGGCAGAGAATGGCATTCCGCCCCAACAAGAGATGTAAAAGCATATCCGGAGTGGTCCGCTGTTTTCGAGCCATCAGTGTAGAAGATAGAGGCTCCCTGAAATTCTTCGAGTACTGGGCGCACCAAATGCCGAAAGACCATGGGGGAAATTAAAGCTTTTGGGCCCTGGGAGAGATCCGCCCGAATTAGTGGTCGTGGCACCATCCAATAGGTGTGCGTGTAGTGAAATGGGGGGCGCAATCTAGGGAAGGGAAATGGAAATCCTGGCGAAGAGAGGCAAGCCGCAGTCCGACGGGAAAGCCCGCCCACAGCCGGGTATCAGGGGGTCGAAGCCCTTCATATGCAAAAAGAACCTGGTAAGCGGGATGATCAGGATATTGCCGGATGGCGATGACAAGACGCCAGAAGCTGATGCCGCCTGACCTGAAGAAGGCAGATTCCCGCCTCAACAAGGAGACTGTCGACCGGGCTAGTCGGGAACGCACCTGTAGCCAAGCGGACATCATAATGGTGAACCGGGTCTAATAATTTCAGGGCAGAAGGAGCTGCCGAGCCATAAACTTGACACCCATAGTCCAATCGGGACAAGATTAGACCCCGATAGATACGGAGGATAGTTGTTCGGTCTGCACCCCAAGATGAATGAGCAAGGAAACGTAGGGCATTAAGTTTCCTCATACAACTAATCTTTAGGTGGCGAATATGGGTCACCCAAGTCAATTTTTTGTCAAAGAGAAGATCCAGGAAACGATGCTGTGCTACAACTTCCAGGCGCTGATTACCCAAGAACAGTTCTGGATCAGGGTGAACTGTAGTACGACGACAAAAGTGCACCACCCTCGTTTTTGACGAGGAAAACTGGAAACCATGGGACGTAGCCCACACTGAAGCCCGCCGAATGGCGCTCTGGAGCTGACGTTCAGTAGAGGCTACTGAGTAGGAGCTGTACCATATGCAAAAGTCGTCGACATACAATGCCGGGGTTACCAGTGACCCAACAGAGCTCACCAACCCATTGATGGTGATTAGAAAAAGTGTAACACTCAACACTGAGCCCTGGGGGACGCCGTTCTCCTGTATCCGAGGGGAGCTAAAGGAAGAGCCAACTCTGACACGGAACAGGCTGTGGGATAAAAACTGACGGATAAAATTGGTAAGGAGCCTCTGAGGCCCCAGTCATGAAGAGAACGTAAAATATGATGATGCCAAGCAGTGTCGTACGCCTTATGAAGATCGAAGAAGACTGCTACCAGATGATGTCTTTTAGAGAAGGCCTGTCTGATCGCAGTCTCAAGTCGAAGTAAATGGTCAATAGGGGATCGTCCCTCCCGGAACCCACACTGGTAAGGTGAGAGAAGTCCCTGGGATTCAACAACCCAGCATAATCTGCGGGCTACCATCCGTTCAAGTAGTTTACAGGGGAAACTTGTCAGGCTTATTGGTCGATAACTGTCCAGCGCCGATGGGTCCTTGCCAGGCTTGAGGGCAGGGACCACAATACTCTCCCTCCACTGGGAGGGGAACACCCCTTGAAGCCAAATACGGTTAAAAACTTTAAGGAGAAATTGTTGTGAGGGGTGGAGGTGTTTCAGCAATTGATTAGGGATATCGTCAGGGCCAGGTGCTGAATCACGAGAAGAGGAGAGGGCCAGCGATAGTTCTCAGTCAGTAAAAGGTTCGTTATATGGTTCCACCTGGTGAGAAGTAAAACCTAATTTGAAGGTTTCGGCCTGGTGTTTCTTAAGGAGAAAGGTCGCCGGATATGAAGTTGTCGCCGAGACATTGGCGAAGTGAGTTGCAAGATGTTCTGCAACAACAGATGGCTCTGTGCAGACCCAATCAGGCAGGGCAAGACCAGGGACGGAAGACGGCCGCCAGCTACCTTGGATAGATCGGAGCATAGCCCACACTCTTGTCAAAGGGACAGAAGAGCCCAACGAGGAGACAAAATGCTCCCAGCATGTCCGCTTACTTTGATTAAGTAACGAGCTCTGGCACGCAGACGTTTGAAATTTATGAGACCAGCGAGGGATGGGTGGCGCTTAAGATGTTGCAAGGCCCTACGGCGCTCGCGAATGGCTGCGGCAACAGTTGCATTCCACCAAGGGACCGGCCGGCGAGACGGAGGGCCTGTCGACCGGGGAACAGCGGCGTTGGCAGCTTGGGTAATCATGTTGGTCATTTGGCTTATAATATCTTTACAGCCTGAGGGGGAAGATGGGAAAACAACCTGGGATGTATATAGCGGCCAATTAGCACGACGGAAAACCCAGCGGGGTACCCTGGCTCGTGGTAGGTGTGAGGGAAGTGAAAGGATCAACGGAAAGTGGTTGCTATCGCAGAGGTTGTCATACGCCGACCAGTGAAATAAAGGAAGGAGAGAAGAAGTGAGAGAGAGGTCTATGGGAGAAAAGGTGCCGTGAGCGGCACTAAAATGAGTTGGGGAACCATTGTTGAGAAGGCTCAGATTGTGGTCAGCAAAAACTGGTCTATGAGGCGGCCCCGGCTAGACGTATAAGCACTGCCCCACAAAGGATGGTGGGCATTGAAGTCCCCAAGGATGAGGTAAGGAGGGGGAGTTGCTGAAGGAGGGCCACTAGGGACGCGAGTGTAGGTGGCCTGTCAGGGAGAAGGTAGAGGTTGCAAATGGTTAAGGGAGTGTCCAAGTGAACCCAGACAGCAACCACTTCCAATGGAGTTTGGAGAGGAATCTAGGTACCGACAATATCTGTCCGGACCAAAGTACAAACCCCACCAGACGCCTGGAGGGGACCAACCCGGTTCCGACAAAAAGCACTGAATCCACGGTGGGTCGGTGAATGTGCATCCATAAACCTCGATTCCTGCAGAACGACACAGGCTGCAGAAGAGAGAGAGAGATTAGCTGTTTTATCTCCACGAGGTGACGGTAGTAGCCATTACAGTTCCATTGGATGATCACATCACGAGGATCTAGGAGGGAAGCGAATGGCATAATGCCTGTCACGCCGCTTTGTCAGCGTCCATCACCAAAGAAGAAGGGACAACATCCATAAATAGCTGATCAGCTTCAGGCTCAATGGGATGAGCGAGTTGCGAAAGCACAGTCGGCACCTCCGGTGGTACTGGAGGGGCTTTATCTTAACTTTGGTTTCTTCTTCTTCTCCTCCTCCTCTTTCTCTTTCTCCTCTTTCTCTCGTGTGGGACGGGCAGGACCCACCCCAGAGAGGACTTTTGTCAGTTAGGTCTGGTACTGACGAAGATCGGGCGACCTTTGAATTCCCTGACTGGGAGTCCGATGGCCGACTGGAGGTCGAAGATCTCCGATCTGGGGAACGCCGGGACGGAAGGCCCTGAGATGGGGCACTGTCACCGGCAAGTGACGGAGAAGGGGTGCACTTCTCCGGCTGGGAAGGGGTGGGACACAAAGGGAGGGCTACAGGAGCTACAGGAGAGGGAGATGTGAGGGAGGGATGGGGACGGGGTGTAGGGGGGAGATGGGAGTGGGAAGGGGAGGGTGAAAGGCTAGAAGATAACGTCGTAGCGAAGGTCGTCGCCATCTGCACAGGATGCAGACGTTCATATTTACTGCGGGCCTCAGGGTACGTCAAACGCTCCAGGGATTTGTACTCTTGTATCTTTTCTTTCTTGAACATAGGGCAATCTGGCGACCGTGAAGAGTGGTGTTGACAGTTGACGCACACCGGCGGAGGAACACAGGGGCTCCCCCCATGTAGTGGGCGTCCACAATCACCGCATACGGGGACTGCTGTACAGCGAGAGGACATATGACCAAACCTCATACATTGAAAACATCGCATGGGAGGTGGAATGTAGGGCTTCACTTCACATCGATATATCATCTTGACTTTCTCTGGGAGTGTGTCCCCTCGAATGCCAAGATAAAGGCCCCAGTATCGACGGTTATCTTTAGGTCCCCTCTGAACGCAGCGAACAAAATGTACACCACGCCGCTCGAGATAGGCCCTAAGCAATTCATCAGTTTGAAGGAGGTCCCGGTGGAATATCACACCCTGTACCATATTCAAGGATTTGTGTGGGAGTATTGTTACTGGAATGTCGCCAAGGGTGGTGCAGGCGAGCAAAGCTTCAGACTGGGCTGCCGAGACTGTTTTAATGAGCAATGAGCCAGATCTAAGCTTACTCAGATTCCACTTCACCAAACTTGTCCTCTATGGTCTCGACAAAGAACAGCGGTTTGGTGGTAGTAAATGTTCCTCCATCAGTCCTTGTGCAAACCAGGTAGCGAGGAAAGGGTTTTGCTCCTAACCGGCGAGCCTGGCGTTCCTCCCAAGGGGTAGCAAGGGAGGGAAACATCCTCGTATCCGCAGTAGCAGCATTAAACGATCTCTTCCTGTCTTGAGAGACGGCCGATGCACGACCATTTTGGATTCTAACTCTTTTCATACTGCTAGACGTCCGCCCTGGTGTCACCCACTCCGAAACGGGGGCTCTCTCCATGGGCGCCACCCAGCCTCAGCAAAGGCCAGCTGGCACGATGGCCATTGCCGGGAGTTCTGATACCCCCGAGGACAGGCATCAACTCTTTGGCTTGCATGGAGAGGTCACAGCTCAGACACCAGTAGTGTGATCCCTGTGGTGTCAGGGGGCTGAGCCAAAGGGTACATAACAGCCCCCCCACACGGACTGGCTACACGTGCTGGGGACCTAGCGGGGGATGGAGGCTACAGCGAGGAAAGGAAGTGGAAAGGAAGTGGAAAGGAAAGGATAGGACCCGTGCCGTAGGGGCTAGGTCGGGAGTTCTTCCCCAATTGGCTCATACATTATCGGACAATTTTGGTATGGAAGGTCAAACCCCAAGGGGGACCAAACCGGGCCGAAAACCGGTGTACACAGCAGACAAAACCAAAGTGCAAGACAATCGGTACCATGGGATAGCCAAGCCGTCATCTAGAGTAACACAGACGGGGTTGGAGAGGGTGGGAAGGAGGAATTGGGATGGGAAGGAGGGGGAACTAGAAGGGGTAATGCAGCCTGGGGAAAGCAGGAAAAAAGGCTGCAATGGCTCGGGGACCCGTGCACGCCACACGTACCCACAAAAGAGCTGTGGGCCCCCTGGGGGGAAAAGTAAGGGATAACATCACTGCTCTATCAGTACTGACTAGATAATTAAGCACTGTGGTAGCTACGGTACTCACATGACAGCTCGCTCTCTTCAACGATACCAGCGTTATTGATCAAGATGTCGACACCTGTCAAGTTATCCTTTATCCACTTGAAGGCCGAGAGAATACTGTCCTCATCGGTGAGGTCCCCCTGGATGGCGTGTAGCTTCCCTGGGGCATCTGGTAACTCCAATGCCTACACGGAAAAAAAAATACGAAGAAAATTTAACAGGCACTAGAATATTTTTGTAAATTTAGTGCCAAGTGACAAATACACATATTATTCTAGATTAAATACATTTAGAGTGAGGACAGTCACCGGAGTTGGTCATTTCTGCATGGCGTGTGCTCAATATGAAACGATTTATCCAGGGAAGTAAAGGTGAGTGCCCAGAGGGCGGCACCGATCTACACAGACGCAATAGCATTTCACCATTGTGGTTTAGTTCCATGTAAGATTCAGGAATAGAATTACGTATGTAAATGGGCACAGTAAATGGACTGGCGTGGTGTTTTCTGTCGGACACGTCACCATTTACTGTAAGCTGTAACCTTGTGCCAATTACTAACGAACACGGGTAGCGAAGAGGTCATTATGACCACTGGCACGAAGTGGGAGGCCCGGGATCGAATCCAGGCCCAGTTGTTTCGATGATATAGTGTACTACCTATTCCTTTCTGATTTAGATATGCTAATATACCACAATATCTATTGAACAAGGGAAAATATTTTTCGGAGGAAAAGAGAAAAATGTTTAAAATGAGCAGGACTTGACCCTGAAAATTCCTGCTGAAGTTCTACATGTCGATGTCCCCAAATCTATAATGCGTGTTGATTGCGAGAAAGGAAGCTAGAGATAGTGAAGTAAGCAACTGCCATTGTCTAAGTTTGAAGCTTCAAATTGCTACAAACTTCGATAACTTTCTGGAGAAACTGCTATGCTGTAGACTACAGTTAAGACTTCGTGGAATCAACTCCCAACAGGACGGATTCAGAAATTAATCGTCTAAGACACCAGTAAGGCGTCAACGAAATGTTCCGCATAACTTATAGACGCAATCGCAAATTTCAACACACTGACTATCTGCCTCGCCAAAAATATTTAACTGTTTTAGTAATTCTTCGTTTGTATGGCCATAATGTCCGTAATTGCATTCATAATGAGTAGCAGTGTTTTTCCGTCTTTGCAACTACAATAAAAATGCGGTTTTTTCGCACCAGACGAGTTTCGTTTTAATGATACTAAAACATCTTCAGTGGTCTGTAATAATAGAAATCTATCGTTTGTTTTGTTTTTAGATCGAAAACAGTGCATGAACGGAACGAAAAGTAGGCCTAACTTTTGTTACTTACGGAAAATTTCGTCTTGTTTCCGCTTCACATCATGGAATTCCGGTCTGTTACATGCAGTATCGCCGGTTCTTCATGCTGTGTCTTTTTTTCACTACTTCCACTGTCACTTTTGCACTGCCCATAATTGTTTTCACAGATCAGATGTGTTTTAGTAATTATTACCAAAACAAGAGCAACTGTCGTGCACAGGGAGATTTTGCTCTTATTTTGAAGAGAAAGTACGACTAGACTGTCGCGGGATTCCTTAACTACAGATTGGTGCTCCCTATGAGCGAATGTGGGCCGTGCTTTGTAGCAGTGCTTATCCCGAGAGTAGAGTTACCAATCCTTTTACTATTTCGTCACTTGTCGCTCATAACGGTCAACTTTTCGTTTATTAACGCTTCACAACGAGTGCTTTTTAGCTCTAATCACGAAATATTTTTCCTTACTGCTACAGCGAATTTCCCGTACGAGCTACGTTACCCAATCTTATTTATATCAAATGTGTATACAAGAACGCACTATTACCTCCGAAATCACACACATCAGGCACTTTACTATTTCTGTGCGGATGATGGTATGCTCGATCCATTTCGGGAATCCAGGACAGGTTGCGAGCAAGTACTGGTTGGGGGCGCTATGATCGAACCGTGCTGGAAGTTCAGAATTTGGGCAGGAAGGGAAGTGTGCATGGGTAGCCCGCTGTAAAAAAAGAAAAAAAGAAGAAAACAGTCACCGACTGACCAAACCGAAAAAGAAAAAAGAAAATTGTTCGAACGTTATTCGCGATGCACATCGTTCACCTCATTCATCGCGTCATTACAAACCTCTACAGGGTGGTCCATTGATAGCGACCGGGCCAAATGTCTCACGAAATAAGCATCAAACGAAAAACTACAAAGAACAAAACTGTTCTAGCTTGAAGAAGGGAAAACAGATGGCGCTATGGTTTGCCCGCTAGATGGAGCTGCCACAGGTCTCACGGACATCAACTGCATTTTTTAAAAATAGGTACCCTTTTTATTATATATTCATCTAGTACGTAAATAAATATTAATGTTTTATTTCGAAAACTTTTCGCTTTGTGATAGATGGCGCTGTAATATTCAAACATTAGTAAAATCGGTAGGAATTAGGTAAGAAATCGGCGTGCATTGCACCATTTAGATTGCCATCGATAAAATAGGGGCCAATTATCCTTCCTCCCACAAAGCCGCACCATACATTAATCCGCCAAGGTCGCTGATGTTCCACTTGTCGCAGCCATCGTGGATTTTCCGTTGCCCAGTAGTGCATATTATGCCGGTTTACGTTACCTCTGTTTTGAATGAAGCTTCGTCACTGAACAGAACGCCTGAAAAATCTTATCGTCCCGTAATTTATTTTGTGCCCAGTGGCAAAACTGTACACGACGTTCAAAGTCTTTGCCATGCAAATCCTGGTGCATAGAAATATGGTACGGGTGGAATTTATGTTTATGTAGAATTCTCAACAACGCTTAATTTGTCTGCTACTGATATGCGGATTAGCCGCAACTGCAACTAAATCACTTGGGCATCATTTGTTGCAGGTCGTGGTTGACGTTTCGCTTGTGGCTGAACACTTCCTGTCCCTTTAAATAATTATCCGACGAAACGTCCGGACACTTTGATGATTATTTCCAGGATAAGATCAACATACATAGCACCGGCCCATTGGGCAGTTTGATCACAATAGCCCTACATATATACCATATAGACCTTTTCTGCAGTTGGTAAACTGTCCATTTTAACACGAGTAATGTATCACTAAGCAAATACCGCCCGCACTCGCGAAATGTTACGCGATACCACGTACTTGTACGTTTGTGACTATTACAGCGCCGTCTATCACAAAGCGAAAAAGTGTTCCAAATAAAACATTTACTTACTAGACGAATATGTAATAATGGGGTATCATTTAAAAATGCAGTTATATCCATTTGACCTACGGCAACGGCATCTAGCGGGCCAACCATATAGCGCCATCTGTTTTCCCCTTCAAGCCAGAAAAGTTTTGTTCTTTGTTGGTTTTTTTCGTTTGATGCTTATTTCGTGAGATATTTGACCTGGTCGCTATCAATGGACCACCCTGTATACGCCAAGCAGCAGACGACGACGACGACGACGACGATACGCAAACTATTTTAAATGCAAGAGCTTTTTACAAACTTGCGTAAGTCAGTTTTGTCCATTATTGCCAGTGAAGTTCCATGACTGCTGTACTTCAGTAGAATAAAATTCTCCGTCAGTAACAAAATTGTGTTATTTTACAAAATGCATTTCGTGTCCTGAGGGCTCATCAGGTGCCTCTGTGATTTGCTACAGATGTTTAAAGACCTGGACCTGTTAGGATCGAAACATACGTTGTAAAAATATGGGAAATTTTAAAAAGTTTGATTATATGAAACAGATTTGATAATTGGCTTATTAAAAATTTGTGCTCAAATAAGCGTGGTGCAGTATGATAATTTGAGTACATTTGTATTTATAATTACAAACACTAATTTTGACACATTGTGGAATAACAACCACTCAACGACATAGCTAAGAAGATGTTCCACTTCTTTGTTACTAAGATTCTCTATACAAATCAAGGTGTTTTATGTATAAATGTTTACGTGTATATAGATTTTTGTTGAATTTTTACATAAATTTATGAACTTATTTCATGAGAGGTTTGTAGAAACAATTATGTTGCAAGGTTTGTTCCATATCTGTACAAGACTGTCAGCATACAAGAGAATGGTGCAAAAACAGATGCAAAGAAAGTATCAGTGAAGCCCCTGAGAGAATACCTTTAGCCAACAAAGTGTGAAATGACATAACCGAATAATTTGTTTCACCAGAAATATATAAACAATGCTAGCGCAAACAAATTCACGACTTAGAGGATACCGCGCTCCCTGGTGCGCTTCCTTTAGGTTGATGCTGTCCATCGCAATTTGGATGAGTTGATATCAAGAGTTTACGAGAGTAACTTGGGCTTCAAATTTTAAGATGTCAGGTGTGCACTCGTGCTGTCCTGAATTTGACAACGTTCCAGAAATAAATTTATTCCAATGCCCAAGTTCCGACCAAGGTTGTCTTGAGGTTTTCCTTGCTTGTAAGGCGTATGCCGGAACTGGTAAGCCTTTTTCACTTATTCCCAGTTGGGATCCCTTTACCCCACTGGCAGCTTGCCCGGCTAAATAGAACCGCGACTTAAGGGCCGGATCTCAAATTGCCCGCTCCACTCTTGAGTATATAATGAAAAGGAAATTTTAAATTCACTTGTTTCCTTTGGTACGCATCAGTACGTGACGACGCATTTTTAATAAAAGTGTTTCCAAAAAATTCTATTGAAAATATTAAAAGGCTGTTTCAATGATATCTCGCCGCAGTTTCGAACTCTTCGAATATTTCATTCTACAATCAGTTATCAGTTTATCTTATGCTTACTACAACTAAGAACTACTTCAGCACCGCTTTTTTTTACAAAGCATCTTCTGTGATCATTTTTAGAATTAAGGACATGTTTGTACATTCTAGGTCTTATCGATTAAAGTCAGTGTAAATTTGAAGTGCATTTTGCTTCCGGTATCTTTCCTTATTCTAGTTCTGAAAGTTCACTGCTTTCTTTCGTTGTTAGCGGAGGTCGAGGTCGAAAGGAACAGAGGTACAATTGTGCGAAAAAGCTTTCAAAAAAGAATAATGCGTTTCTTTCCACTTCAACTTCCACTAACTAAAAAAGCTGCCGACTGTAGAATTTGAAGAGGTAGAAACAATCTAAGTAAACTGTTATGCAAATTTAAAAAATACATATTTTGATCTGGAACCTAATTACATATGCACTTCCAAAATGACAATTGTTAGCATAATGAAATATATACATGTCTGGTGTAAAAAGGTTACTTAAAGCAATAAACGTAAGAGAAAACAATGCAAATTGGCTTAGGCCATTCAGTATATTTTCTTTAACTACGTTCACCGTAATTTCTTATTAACTTTGTTCCCTCACTATTTTTGGTTGATTTGGGGTACGAAGGGACAAATCACGATTTTTTCGTCTGACGATGCAACGACGGCGCCAAGTGCAGTATTTTAAGTACGACAAATTGACTTGGGTAAGTAAAAAACCGACTCTGGTGGAATCTGTAGGCCTAAGTATGTGCACTGCACTTGTCGAAGCGACTGGCAGAAAAACTGAACGTTTGGTGATATCCTTGGTAAATGCTAACGGAAGTTATTCGCGTACCTAGAAGACACGCTTTTGGATTTCACAATCATTATGAACATATTGGAGCACCGGAAGAAAACTGCACATTACTATGATACTTTTAATGATTTCCGCGACTATTTCAGTACACTACATGTAGCTACCTCAGGAATTTACGCAGCGCATTCATACGGCTGTATCACAAGAAAGAATCGCACTGTCGTGTTTTACGGCCCAATTTAGATTTGTCTGTAGTTTTATGATTTTTGCGAACATTTGGGAAAAATAATAATACATATAATAAATTATGGACCACACGATTACGAATCCATTGTGATAATATCTAGGCCTATGCACCCAACATGTGATATTCTTTGAGCGTATTTTAACAAACAGCCAAAATTATTTGCAATTTCAATTTAGCTTTGACGAAATTTTTCAAGTTCTACTTTAAACTTGCTTTAATATCTCTCCCACATTATTGCCTATCTAGCTTTGGTAGCTTGTTCTACGTTTCTATTGGTTACGAATGACTGCAGCCTGGAAAGAACGTAGCGTACATTTGTCTTTCGAAAGTCATTCACGTGACATCCCTCGCCCGAAACCTTGCTGGAAGTATTGCATATGCCATATTGCTTTGTGTATTTTATGATTTTATTATTAAAACTAAAGTGTTGTCATTTCACAGCAATGGCGCACTGAAAATAAAAATCTTTCTTAGGACCATGAATTATAATCAAACTTCTAAAAATGTCATGTCAGCAGATAACACCTGCCATCAATGGTACGATAATTGCGTATTACTGTCGCATCTCTTCGGCGTAAGTATTACCATACTTATTCCGTTATTTTAGCTGTAAAAACGTAGTCACGGTTTGAAAAAGTATTTGCTCTGTTTTAGCGCAGAACAAAATGACATGAACAAAATCATATCTGAAATACAGAAAAGGTAATACAATCTATGCTTTAAGTGTCCATAGCAACCTTACCAAAGAAACATTTTAGTAGACGCATTGATTCTAATTGTCTTTCAACATATTCCGTAGGTAGTGAATAATCTCTTAGAAAAAAGAAAGCATCGGCATGGTAATTTGTTGCTATGCATACATTTTCCTTCCGATTCATTAAGGGACGACAGTTGCCACAGAAATTTAGGACTTCGTTTATATATGAAACAGTATCAGCACGTTCAGAATATTATTCTCCCATTTTATGTGCATATGCTTCAGAAGACCATTCGTTGTTACGCATTTCACGGCATGTTCACGAAATAGAACATACATACGTTTCAGAGGCAGCACACACATGCACAACTTAAAACATTGCAGAACATAGCTCTCTTTAAATGTACCTGAAGCCCTTTTAGGAGCCAAGGCGAAAAAAATGGTAGTCGCGGGGTTCGAACTACCGAGCATGTGCATCACAACCTAACGTTCTCCACACTACAGCGGACAGTTACGAAATGGCACTTAATTCTCGTACTATATATAGTTGTTAACAGCTAATATAGCATTTTAGAGAGATTAAAATTTATCGTACTAAGAATAATGTGTTTTTTAATTCTTTGGTACGCCATTGCTTTGAAATAACAATGCATAGGTTATAATAAGAAAATCATAAAATACAGCAAGCAAGATGGCGCCTGCTAGAGAGATTTGGGCGAGAATGTCACGTGGCATCTAACAAAAACGTTAAATGCCTATATGTATAATCAAGGGACGGTGTCATATCGTTATTTTTGCAACTTTTAGTGTTACTACCGTAACCTAAAGTGGACCAAAAAGATGGAGAGTGAAGGCGGTGGCTCCTCAGCCTCTTTTACATTCCGTGGTTATCTGACATACCACATGTAGGGCGATCATGAATTTTTAATAAGTAAAGGACTTATGCCTTGATCACAAGTAATTATTTTAATTACCGATTTCAACAACAATCACCTTTTTAAAAGCTGACATGGCGACTAAGTTTTATACAAGTATCTTATAAAAGTCAAAGCCATTTATACACGTAAAAAATCGCTGACATTTGCAAGATGCTGTTTTATAATACGAAAACCTCTAAAGTTTCCATGATGCCCGTTTTTATAAAAATCTGAAGATAATTGAAACCAGTAATTATGATAGTTACTTGCGATCGAAAGTTTTACATATTACAAATCAGTTTTAGTAATTTCTCTACGACGTATGTATCTAGGAATAGTTTTGTGAATTTATCTTACAGTTTTAAGCCGCACTAACAAATACGGCAATGAGCGTAAAATACGGCCCCAACGTAGACGTTATGCTATGCTACGGTTCAAACTCCGACAAATTTCGTGACAATCGTTGGCTTCGTCACCTAGCAACCAAATTACAACCTAACTTAGACCTTGCGCAACGCTACAGATTGATTTTTTCCCTATGGGGAAGAGGGGCCTATTGTGTGGATCATTTAGAGATAATCGCTCCCTTACTGCTATTTTTATTTCTCTACCTTAGGCCCTTTTCAAGTGCTACAATGCAAAAAATTGTCAGAACGTGTGAAATTAGATCAACGAAAGTAAGTTGCAGGAACAAGTTTCGCAAGTCAAATAAGATTTCTATACCGCAGATACCTTCTAATACTAGAGAAAACTTTCATATAAATGAATAGTTCTGTTCGACGATTCTTTGTTTCAGACAAGATTTGACTTGTTAATTGTCTAAACTGACTTAAGGCAGAAATCTAAGGGCAGCAAACGTAACAAATTCAGTCCGATGTATGTACTACCTTTCACTAGGATCATTGTTAACACAAATGTGTCAGTCAAATATAGTAAATGAGAAAGCGACCGTCAAATTACAATTGGTAGATTAGATTATTTATTTGTTCCGTAGATCCATATTGAGGGGATCCTCGTGGATGTGGAACATGTCAAGAAACAAAATTTACAAGTTGAATAACAGATAATACTGATAATATAAATACAAATACATACACTTATAAATACAGATACATAATTTTTAAGTTTTTTTTTTGCTGATAATATAATACTAATATAGTATGAGTGCATGCATCATTTGGTACAATTTATAAATTCACTAATGGAGTAGGAGTTGGCCACTAGAAAGTTTTTTAGGTTCCTCTTAAACTGATCTTTATTTGTAGCTAAATTTTTTATACTTGATGGTAAATTATTGAAAATGTGTGTTCCTGAGTAGTGGACCCCTTTTTGAACTAAAGTAAGTGCTTTTAAATCCTTGTGTAGATCATTTTTATTTCTAGTATTGTATGCATGAACTGACCTGTTTGTTGGGAAAAGGGATATATTATTTATGACAAATTTCATTAAGGAATAAATATACTGAGAGGCAGTAGTTAATATACCCAGGTCTTTGAAGAGGCTTCTACAAGACGTCCGTGAATTTACTCCACAAATAATACGTATTATACGTTTTTGGACTCTGAAGACTTTTGACTGACTTGAAGAGTTACCCCAAAATATACCATATGACATTAAGGAATGAAAGTAAGCAAAGTATGCAAGCTTTGTTATTTTTATGTCTCCTATGTCTGATAACACTCGTATTGAAAATACAGATTTGTTGAGTTGTTTCTGCAGTTCTGTGGTGTGCTCCTCCCAACTAAATTTATTATCAAGCTGTAATCCCAGGAATTTAATACTGTCAACCTCTTCTGCTCTTCTTCATACTTAATGCATATGCTGTCAGGAAATCTCTTACATGTTCTGAACTGCAAGTAGTGCGTCTTTTCAAAGTTTAATGACAATGAGTTGGCTTTAAACCATTTATTAATGTTCATGAAAATATCATTAGCAGACTTTTCTATCACTATACTTGACGTACTCTTTATTGCAATACTTGTATCATCTGCAAACAAAACGAACTCTGCTTCTGGTAGTGTAGCTGATGAGAGATCATTAATGTACACAAGAAAAAGCAATGGCCCTAAGATGGATCCTTGTGGGACACCACATGTAATTTCTTCCCAATCCGATGATGACTGTTGGCCTAATTCACTAGTCACTTGCACTGACACCCTTTGTTTCCTGTTAGTGAGGTACGACTTGAACCATTTTGCAGCATTTCCCGTGACCCCATAGAATTCTAATTTACTTAAAAGGATGTTATGGTTCACACAATCAAATGCCTTTGACAAATCACAGAAAATACCTGCTGCTTGCAATTTATTATCTAATGAATTAAGTACATTCTCACTGAAAGTGTAAATAGCCTTCTCAATATCGGAACCTTTCAGAAATCCAAACTGTGTTCTAGACAATATGCCATTTGCGGTTAAGTGGTTGAGAAGCTGCTTGTACATTACCTTTTCTATAATTTTTGAGAATGCTGGCAAAAGTGAAATGGGTCTGTAGTTTGATGGTATCTCTTTATCCCCCTTCTTGAAGAGAGGTTTAATATCTGCATATTTTAGCCAATCAGGAAATGTTCCCGTTATAACAGACTGGTTACACAAATAACTTAAGATTGTGCTAAGTTCACAAGAACAAGCTTTAACTTTGTTGATATTTCGTCGTAACCACTGGAATTCTTTGTTTTTAAAGATTTTATTATGGAAGATATTTCTTGTGGTGAAGTGACTGACATATTCATGTGTGTGAAGTTATTTGTAAATGCTAGTTTCAAATATTCAAGCGCATTATTTACTGACCCAGACAATCCCATACTATCAGTAACGGATATAAAGTACTTGTTAAATAGATTTGCCACACTATGCCCATCAGTTACTAATGTCTCAGCTACTCTTAATCGTACCTGCTCTTGTTCCTTTCTGGTTCTACCAGTCTCTTCTTTCACTATATCCCATATTGTTTTTATTTGGTTTCCTGATGTTGCTATCTTTTCATAGTGCATTTGTTTAGATACCTGAATAACTTTTTTTTTCCTGATGTTGCTATCTTTTCATAGTGCATTTGTTTAGATACCTGAATAACTTTTTTTAATATTTTACAGTATTCCTTATATTTAGTTAAATCATTGCAACTACTCTTGGCTGATAGATACATTTTCCTTTTTGTCTTACATGAAATCTTTATTCCTTGTGTAATCCAAGGTTTTATTATAGACTTCTGTTTAATTCGCATTACTTTTAGAGGAAAACAGTTTTCAAACATGATACTAACATTATTAATGAATACATTATATTTTTCATTCATGCCATTAGCACTATATACATCTTTCCAGTTCATGTCTTTGAGGAGTTTTCTAAAATTTTCAATTTTTGGTGGGTTGACTACTCTCCTGTATAAACATTTTGCAGTCTTCATAATCTGTTTAGAATCTATACCTAAAACAAGGAGCTGCATATCATGATCTGACAGGCCATTTATTATTGGTTTTATGATATGATTTTGTTCCTTTGATTTGTCTATAAAAATATTATCAATTGCTGTCCTAGAGGTTTTAGTTACCCTAGTTGGAAAGTTTACGGTGTGTTAGATTGAAAGACAAAGTTACTGACTGCAATAAATTTTTACTGGAGGACTGCATAAGAAAATCTGTATTAAAGTCACCAGCAACCAGGATTTCTTTATTTCTTCCTGTTAAATAACCCAATAGAGCTTCTAGATGATTTAGGAATAGATTATAATTTCCTGAAGGTGCTCGGTAAATAGTTACTATTATATAGCATCTGTTATGGAATTCTACTTCTGTTGCACAAGCTTCTAAATGCTGCTCTAGACAGAATTTATTTATGTCAATATTCTTGAATTTATAGCAGTTTTTAATGAATGTGGCAACTCCTCCTCCCTCCATATCTACTCTACAGAAGTGTGAAACTAAATTAAATCCTGGAATGTTTAACATATCTATACCAGTGGCCACATGATGTTCAGAGAGGCAAATTATGTCAATTGGGCTAGAGGAATCTATTTCATCAATACAAATGAGTAGTTCATCAAGTTTATTTCTGAGTCCTGGAATATTTTGATGTAATAAAGATAACTGATATTGCATACTAATGGCTTGAGTAAGATTTACTGGAAGTTTCTGACTACTTTCTGTTAAACATTGTTTGCTAAAATTTATCTCCTGTTTATCTGCTTTTCCAAACTGAGGGTGTCTTACAAGCTCTCTCAAAACTGGTTTTCTTCCCCCCCTCCCTATCCTAAAAAAGGCATCCCTCTGACACCTGTAACCACTGGTATTTTACCATTTGTGACAGTGCCCCCCCGTAAGTTACTTGCAATCAGCCCAGACAATTTTCCCTTCCCTTTCCTGTTGAGGTGAAGGCCATGCCTAGTGTAGTCCCACCTACAGATATCATCCACAGGAATCAAACCAATATGGGACCCCATATCTGACATGAGTAGCCGTTCCAACTCCAAGTTTACTCTCCTGACAGAAGAGTTCAAATGAGGCCGATCATGGCGACTCAAGACAGATACAAATCCCACACTAGTATGCTTCGTTGCCGCTGATATCTTCACCAGGTCACACTCTATAGAATATTCACAGTTTCTGTCAATGCTGTTTCCCGGACCACCCACTATAACCACGGTATCCTCCATTGTGAAATCCTTACATAAAGAACCTATATCCTCTGTTACCTGACCCAGGCCCGCATTTGGTTTGAAAAGGTTTGTGACCTGGTACCCTGGTCCTAGCTCTTCCTGCAATAGTTGGCCAACACCTCTACCATGTGAACTACCTAACAACAAGACTTTCTTTTTTTTCTCAGTTTTCCCTACCTTTTTCAAGTCCTTTTTGAAAGTCTGTTGTGTCCTTTCTACAGTTACAGCTACATGAGGCTCATCCGATCCTGACTGAGGCAACAGGTCAAAACTATTTTTCACATTAAGGACAAAGCTGTCTGAAACTGTCCTAAGTCTGTTCCCCCTCTTACCTGTTGCCACTTCCCACCGCTGTTCACCCTTCTCCCTCCTTAACCTGCTCAGAGTCTCCCTTGCCTTATCTAATTCAGCTTTAAGAGCTGCAATTTTCCCCTCCTGTTCCATTATTTTCCTATCTCTATTGCAGATTCTACAAAACCACTGGTGAGCCTCATTTACATCCCCATTTCCCACGCCACTACATTCGCCCCAATGAAAAAAACCACTACAACCATCACACCACACCCCGGAACTAACGATCCTACGGCATGTCACGCACTTCTCACCCATGGTAAAAATAGAAATCGTAAAAACTTGATTAAGTACTGACTAAAACGTAAAAGTTACACCAAGAGACACTAAAATCTGTTCACGCAAATATAATTAACCGAAAGGGCACTGGATATAAAGAAACTCGGTCACGAAAACAAAAATTAGGCCTATAAACACGGATTACTATATTCACTTTTGATAAATCACGAAATTAACGTCTGACAGACTTTATAAATCCTAACTACTGTACGCCGCGAGTGAAAAATAGAACAATCGGTAATTAGAAATAAGTTTTAGTCACTGTTTACAACGATTCGCGCGAGTTAAATTAGGCCTACAAATACGTGCTATAGGCGCGACAGGTAAAATAAACTTTTTACACCGTTTTTCCTTATTTAACACTACACTAACACTTCCACTAATGTAACAACACTTATATTATATTTATAACAACTGCAAACGATTAAATATAGCTTAAAAACAACGATTTTTGTAATTATTTACTGGAGCAATTACTCGAAACGTTCGCGCGGGCGCAGTGTTACCAACAATCAAACGGGAGTCAATACTTGTCTATGCCAAATTGTTATTGGCGGTAGCATACGAAAATACTAAAGTATAATCTAGTTATACTATCTTTCCATATGAGATACAGGGTCTTTGTGAGAGCGTGGAAAAATTAAATAGGGCATAGGATGCTCCTATGAACGATTTGAGGTAGAAGACTTTGAGTCATAGAAGGCAGCTCAAAAACATAAAAGGAATGCAACATTGTTTATTTTTTCCTTTTCATTACGTACAGTTAACTGCGAAAACCGTCACTGACAAACTTACTATTTGTACTGTTTACAAAATGTACTAAAAATACTTAAATGCAAGCATGATATTGACTAGCAAGATTCAGATGCACACTGACAAGTAACGCTGGTGTTTTTCTCATCGCATTACAAGCAGAATCAACTGGCAACTACTTCCATCTCCGTATCGACTGTCTTCTACACTAGTTACTTTATCCCATAGAAAATCAGTGGGATTGAGGTCAAGTGATCTCTCAAGCCATGGAATAACATGACAGTTCTATAAAACTGTATCGTACCGCATTTCTCTGAATAGCACTGAGTAATGACTGCCTCTGTCGATTTTTAGTACGTTCTGTCATGGGAAAATGTAAATGCGATGAAAAAGAGCCAGCTTATGGACAAGTAAGGAAAACCTGCAACATGACTTTCTGGTAATCAGACTTTCTCCTCGTCGATTAAATTTTACTGGCCGTTCCGACAAGCTTGCGTGATGTTGGCAATCTCGTGACGTTGGCATTACCTAGTCTAATGATAAATGTTCTCATGTAATCTTCGTTTTACAATGACAATTACTGATTGGACAAGGATACATACAAGAACCTATCAACCATGGAGCAGTATCAGCATTTAGTTCATGGCCTGTACGAAACACTATGCTATCCATTCTAGTGGTTTGTATTGCTACGAATTTTGGCATCTTGGCAAAGATATTCTGCCGTTTTATTTACGTTGCTAAAAATCAGTCGAGGCCGCCGCGACAAAGTAAAATTTTACCATCCTGGTTTTCTCGCAGGAAATAGTGTGAACTAAAACGCCACAGTATGGGAAGAGTAAGATAATAGGATAGCTGAGAGACAGCAACACTTAGACTTTCTTTGCTACCAAGTAGCAACTGAAACTCACCGCAATCGTTTAGCACTGACACCTGAGATTTATGTTGATACGTTTGTTGTATTTCAGTGCATCGAAATAGCATCTGGATCAAGTGTTTTAAGTTTTACTAAGTGGATTTCAGTTTTTTCGTGAATTTTAAACTTTTTTCTTTTACGCCACTAGTTCTCTCTAAAGCTGCTTTCATGAAGTCTTGTCACTTTTGGTCAGTTTACTAGGCGGACAAGATCATTTCGTAAACAATTTAATGAACTTAGCAATTTAATTTGCAGTACTGAGCGTGGGTAACATGTATAAAAGTGACGAATAGGCAGCATTGGCTACGGTAATCTATGACGCTAACTGTACAGGAAGTAAAGGATACAGCCGTGTATACAACTTCGAAAAATAAAAATAGTTGCTCTGGTTGCACTGGGCAAGCCTGTCTAAAGCACTCTAGAAAATAAGGTAAAAAAGAAAATGAGGAAAATCCGAAAGCACAGAAAAACAAGATGCAAGGGAGGGGGAGGGGCAAAAGTGCAAAGAAAAGTGACAATGACTGTTTGGAAGATTGAGACCTCTGTAACTGTCGAGTAGCACGAATACGTGATTTTGTTGGACAAAGACAAATCTGTCTATTAGGTTCCAGCCTAACCACATCTTTTAAAATCTTGCGATTCATAAAATACCTAACATTCGCTTGCTCGATACCTGTAGTTTCAGTACATAGCTTTGGCCGAAAGAGTCTTCATTGACAAACGAATATAAGTGAGTGTACGCAGCCAATTTACATTTCGTAAAAGACTTACCAATATATCGAGGTTTTAGATGTAATTTTCAGATTCACGATGTGGTTGCAATTTATATGGGCCAAGAAATTTAATAGAATTTTTACGCCAAGAATCAACATTGGTATTAGCTGCACAAAACAGCTGTTCCACCATCTGAGCTTCCCGTCACTGCTAGAGGAGCGATAGTCAACACCGCCTAGAAGACAAGGCCTGACAACTGGCCGTGCCTACGTCACACACAGAGGCAAGCTGACTGGCCAGCCGCTACGAGGCGGTGGGCGTGCCCCAGCGGGCATCCAGTCAGCTGGCAGCCGCCGCCTCTGGGCGTGACGTAGGCATTGTCTTCTAGGCGTGTTGCCCAAGGGTGGGATAAGACCTGTCGGCTTTGACCAATGACGTCATATCTGAGTTAAATGCAATAATTTGTTCACAAGCAAAACAGATTATAGATTAAGATTGTGTTTAAAAAGCGATCTGTAGCTTCTGATAGTGAGGTGTAGGTTAACAGTTTTTCCGCAAGTGAGACCTGTGATCGATGGTACATTTTGCTGTGGTAACTAATTTACGAGGTTAATTTTTTATTATCTACAATACATAAGCATTACGATGTTACCCCGTATGTTTATATTCGTTGACTGTTTTGCTAGTTGGTATAGCTACGTAGCTTATCTTGTGAAAGATATGTCATTGGTCAAAGCCGACGTTTTATTCCCTGCTTCAGTAATCCCCAGTTTTCTGCAGCATCAGTTAAGCGCAAAACCCACGCATGCTATTTATGGTGCGAAAATAGTTTTTTTTTTTTCATTTATTCTGTTGCGTTTTTTCTTCGCCATCTTACACGAAGGTGAGCTGAATCTGACTTTTCTAAAAGTCAGAAGTACTAGCCAGAAATGTTGAAATTACAATATACGAAATCAGTAGTTGGAAAGCAAACTATAATGCTTGCTGTAAAGAATCAGATGAGAAACATGAAAAAAAAAAAAAATTGTTAAGGTTACTCTTCATCTTCCTCAGTGTGAATTTGCACGCATGCTAGTTGTAAACAATGTGGGAAACAGTAATGCGAGACAAAGCGGTGGACAAGTTGACTTCAGTGTCGTTAAACCAGTTTCTCTGCTTCCAGAGGAGCATTATGTCTTGATAATTTTTCCACGCTCTTTCGGAAAGAGCCGCAGCAACACTACGCCCGGCCACCAGTCATAGCTACCTTTTGTTTACATTGTGGATGAAGCTGTCTAACGACGTACAGTGACTCCAAGCTTTCTCGAATGTGCAAGTCACGCTTGCACTGGCATAATTTAAGACCGCGATACAATCCGTCGGCTTTGACCAATGACGTCATATCTAAGTCACAAGAAAAGATACGTGGATATAGCGGCTAGCAAAACAATACTATAAACGAATATAACATTCAATATCTTAATACTTGAGTATTGTAGATAATGAATAACCTGTGATTATTCTCGTAAATTACAGATTAACAACAGAATGTACCATCTATCACAGTTCTCAGCCAAAAATTCACACCTGCGTCACACACACACACACACACACACACACACACACACACACACACACAATTTTTGCACTGCCGTTTAATTCGATGTACACAGCTCTTAACTTCTACACCTATTACGTCAATGGTAGATTTTTCCGTTTATTCAGTTGCATTTTTCTTCGCCATCTTACCCGTAAACCAAGATAAGACGATTCTGACATTTCTAAATGTCAGAAGTACTAGGCAGAAATGTTAAGAGTGCAAATCGGAAGTTGGAAAAAAAAAATCTATGGTTGCTCTAAAGCATTAACTTAGGCATCATATCGGAAACATGAAAACATTGCAAAGCTTATTCATCTTACACTCCCTTCCCCTCCGTGTGATCTTTTCGCATGCTAGTTGTACAGATGGAAAATAGTAATGTAGACAAGTTTGCTTCAGCGTCTCAATCCTTTGAGTCCCTCATTATGAAATCCGCGTTGGAAAAAATAAAATTCATTTTATGTTTTAATATAATGCCCTAAACACAAAATGTTCAATATTTTTGACCGAACAGTTACAATGTACTTTTTTCCATGCACAATACACATTTGTTTATAGTTATATTACTTCGAAAGTTATTTTATTTTTAGTACTGTCCTATTAGTAACGCCAGCATAATCTTCAAAGCACCAAAGACAATTCGCTCCTGAAAATAACGCAAACGATAGGGGCGGGCGCGAGCCCACACACACACACACACACACACACACACACACACACACACACACATGACCGAATACAGACTGCAGCATAACACGACTTAAGTCAGATTAATGCCTCTAAGGTTGATACATGGTCCAAGCAACAAAACGTTCTATAAGCATGTTTTTCCTCAACATGAACGCGACTTTAAGGATTGGTAGTCAAAACTGTAAAGCAGGTTTTAATACGGTGTTTGTCTAGGAACTAGACTGAACGAAAGGGTTAAGCGAGCTTCTCATTCCAGATTCCCTGCCTCAAATTGATCAGTGAAGTGAAGCATTCTCTGCGTCCTGTTTTTGCACTCTTTGGGAAGCACCGTGTAAAAACACTATTCCTGGCGCGTCCATGCACTCTTTCGTTTCCATAAGAGTTGCAGCTGCCGTACGACGCGCAGTGAGCCAAAGCTGTGTCAAATAAGCGGCGCCTGCACTTGTAAGCAGGCTGGCTGTGGGAGGTCAGTGACCCGTTGATAGAGGGGGCGCTGACCTTGACCCTGTCGACCCTTCTGGCCAGCCCCACGACGGTGAGGCCTCGCCGCAGCAGCTCCTGCGTGACGGCGGCGCCGATGCCTGCACTGGCGCCCGTCACCAGCGCGACGCGACCCACGTACTTCTCCATGGCAGGTAGCAGACGACGCGACTGTCCCGCTGCTGGCAGCACACTACACACTATACGGCCGCGCCTCCCAGCCGCAGCAGCTGCCGCGCTGCGCGCCATCTGGCCGCCACCTTATCTTGGGTTCGTTCGAAGAGTTGCTTTCTGGCTACTGCGCATGCGCAGTACGAAAGTTCGCGTTTGAAGAGCGCCTGGCCCCGAATCTGGCTACTTGAAGTGGGGCGCCAGCTGTTCGAAGAGTTACTTGCAAGCAGCGCCAAGTAGCCAGACGCTGCCCGAGGAAATTTTTCTGGCAGCCACATTCGCGCATGCGCGTGGCTCTCTTTTACTTGTAGTGGGGATACACGACGCTCCCTTGTTCAAAATGGAAGTTATCTTAGATGTGGACCCATATCTACTGTGTGTTTCTTCTGTAATTGTACGGTCTTATTTATTCTTGTTGTTGTTGTTATGGTCTTCAGTCCGGAGACTGGTTTGATGCAGCTCTCCACCCTACTCTATCCTGAGCAAGCCTTTTCATCTCCTCGTAAGAACAGCAACCCACATCCACTTGAATCTGCTTACTATACGGTTCTCTTGGTCTCCCTCTGCGATTTTTACCCCACACACTTCCCTCCAATGCTAAATTTACGATTCCCCGATGTCTAAGAATGTGTCCTACCAAGCGATCCCTTCTTTTAGTCAGGGTATGCCAAAAATTCCTTCGCTCACCAATTCTGTTCAGTACCTCTTCATTAGTTATGCGATCTACCCACCTAATCTTCAGCATTCTTCTGTAGCACCACATTTCAAAAGCCTCTATTCTCTTCCTGTCAGCACTGCTTATCGTCCATGTTTCACTCCCATACAAGGCAACACTCCACACAAATGCCTTCAGAAAAGACTTCCTTACCCTTAAATTAATATTCGATGTTAGCAAATTTCTCTTTTTCAAAAATGCTTTTCTTCCCATTGCCATTCTGCATTTTATGTCCTCTGTACTGCGAACATCGCATGTTATTTTACTACCCAAGTAACAAAACTCATCTACCACCTTCATTGTTTCGTTACCTAATCTAATTCCTTCAGCATCGCCTGATTTTCTAAGACCGCATTCCATTATTTTTGTTTTGCTCTTGTTAATGTTCATTTTATATGCTCTCTTCAACACGCTTTCCATTCCATTCAACTGCTCTTCCAGGTCCTTCGCTGTCTCTGACAGAATTACAATGTCATCAGCAAAACGCAATGTTTTTATTTCTTCCCCCTGAACTTTAATCCCTATTCCAAATTTTTCCTTGCTTTCCTTCACCGCCTGCTCGATGTACAAATTGAATAACATTGGAGAAAGGCTACAACCCTGTCTTACTCCCTTCCCAACTGATACTTCCCTTTCATGCCCTTCGAGTCTAATAACTGCGGTCTGGCTTTTGTACAAGTTGTAAATAACTCTCCTTTCCCTGTATTTTACCCCTGCTGATTTCAGAATTTGGAAGAGTGTATTCCAGTCAACATTGTCAAATGCTTTCTCCAAATCTACAAAAGCTAAAAATGTTGGTTTGCCTTTCCTTAATCTGTCTTCTAAGATTAGACGTAAAGTGAGTATTGCCTCCCGGGTTCCTACGTTCCTCCTGAATCCAAACTGATCTTCCCCGAGGTCAGCTTCTACCAGCTTTTCCATTCTCCTGTAGACAATTCGTGTTAAAATTTTGCAACCATGACTTATCAAACTGATGGTTCTGTAATTTTCACACCTGTCTGCGCCTGATTTCTTTGGAATGGGGATTATTACATTTTTCTTAAAGTCTGAGGGCATTTCGCCTGTCTCATACATCCTACACACCAGTTCAAATAGTCTTTCATGGCTGGCTCTCCCAGAGACTTTAGTAGCTCTGAGGGTATTTCATCTACTCCTGGGGCCTTGTTCCGACCTAGGTCTTTTAAGGCTCTGTCAAATTCATCTCTCAGTATAGTATCTCCTATTTCATCTTGATCGACTTCCTCTTCCCTTCCTACAACATCATCTCTAAGTTCATTTCCTTTGTAGAGCTGCTCTATGTACTCTTTCCACCTTTCAGCTTTCGCTTCTATGCTGAGAACTGGTTTCCCATCTGAGTTCTTGATATTCGTAGAGTTGCTTTTCTTGTCCCCAAATGTCTCTTTTATTTTCCTGTAGGCAGTATCTACTTTTCCCCTTGCTATACATTCTTCTACAGATTTACATTTGGCTTCTAGCCACTCCTGCTTAGCCATTTTGCACTTCCTGTCAATCTCATTTTTTAGACGTCTGTACTCCATTTTGCCTGTTTCATTTACTGCATTTTTATATTTTCTCCTTTCATCAATTAAATTTAGTATTTCCTGTGATATCCAAGGATTTTTTGTAGGTCTTGCCTTTCTACCTATTTTGTCCTCCGCTGCCTTCACTATTTCATCTCTCAATGCTACCCATTCCTCTTCTACTGTTTTATTTCCCCCTGTTTCTGCCAATTGTTGCCTAAATCTCCCTCTGAAATTCTCCAGAACATCAGTTTCCTTCAATCTATCTAAGTCCCATCTCCTTATTTTCCTACCTTTCTGCAGTTTTTTCAGCTTCAGCCTACAGTTCATGACTAACAAGTTATGGTCAGAGTCTATATCTGCCCCTGGGTATGTCCTGCAGTTTGTAACCTGGTTCCGGTACCTATGTCTTACCATTATAAAATCTATCTGATATCTTCCGGTGTCTCCTGGTCTCTTCCATGTATACAACCTTCTTTTGTGATTCTTAAACCACGTGTTTGTTACGATTAAATCATGTTCCGTGCAAAATTCTACCAGGCGACTTCCTCTTTCATTCCTCCTGCCCAGTCCATATTCACCTATTATTTTTCCTTCTCTTCCTTTTCCAACTACCGAATTCCAGTCTCCCATCACAATTAAGTTTTCCTCTCCCTTAACTGTCTGAATAATTTCCTTTAGCTCCTCATATATTTCTTCGATCTCCTCATCATCGGCAGAGCTAGTTGGCATATAAACCTGTACTACTGTTGTCGGTGTTGGCTTCGTATCTATCTTGACAATGATAATGCGATCACTGTGCTGCTCATAGTAGTTTACCCGCATTCCTATTTTCTTATTCATTATCAGTCCTACTCCTGTGATACCCCCAACTGATTTTGTATTTATAATCCTGTACTCACCTGACCAGAAATCCTGTTCATCCTGCCACCGAACTTCACTAATCCCCACTATATCTAACTTCAACCTATCCATTTCCCTTTTTAAATTTTCTAATTTTCCTACCCGATTAAGGGATCTAACATTCCACGCTCCGATCCGTAGAATGCCAGTATTGTCTTTCCTGATGACAACATCCTCCTGAGTAGTCCCCGCCCGGAGATCCGAATGGGGGACTATTTTACCTCCGGAATATTTTACCCGAGAGGATGCCATCATCATATGTTCATCAAAATTACATTTGTTCCAAATGTAGAGAGATTCAGATTTCGTATCCAGTGACGTCGATTTCTACGCAATGTTGTTGCGCCGAAATAAAAGGCAGAAATCAGAATTTATTTCCTTTTTGTTGCGTGTTTTTTTAATTTTTGCCACGTTTCTCAGATATGGAATTTGTCTAACATTTGTGCTTATCCCGGTCTGAGGCATTTGTTGACCTCGTTGAGCGTTTATCACGGCGAGACAGTATAAATTGAACGTTGTTCTCTCAAAGATAGGACTTATTATTAGTGATGTTTTGTATGCCCTTAACAGTCATCTACATTTGTTCTCGCATTACACTGCGGTGAATGCTTTTCCACAATTTTCTTTCAAATAAGCCACTGCTGTTTCCTTTTAAATCGCTCTCTGTGGTTCTTGCAAAACTCTATTAACAGCCAAAGTAGAGTTTGTACACCACATTATTTCCTGTGTGCGTAACACGAGTGGTTCCTGTGTGGGAGAAACAGCTCTATAATAACCATAATACACGAATTTGGAAGCACCTGGACCTGACAAGAAAACACAAAGTGAGAACTCAGGACAGTATTAAACAATAAGTTGTCAAAATGTTTCTCCTTACAAAAAGTCATCATATGACGAAAGTATTAATATAATCCGAGAAAAAGTACCAACTTTCCTTTGTAAGTAGGCAGCCTATACTGTGCCATATTGGATATATTTTTCTGTAAGTGTATCTTTCATTTAAGTATCTTGCTAAACATATTTCGTATAATTTTGTAAAAGATAAGTGGTGAATAAACAAAAAAATGTGATGTAAATAACATTCGCGCAGTTGTTGTTCTTCCTGCCGTCTTTTCACGCTACCCTAGCGAAGGTGGCAAGAAGGCTAAATAAAACGCGATAGGTGTTCGAAGAGTCCAAACACCGAGCACGGACACATGACGTCACCATTGGCGCGCATGCGTAGTTGCGCCTGTTTGCTGGCTCTCCAAGTAGCTTTCTGGCAACTCTTCGAACGAACCTAGCAATTGATAAACAGTGCTATTAGGACGCTGTGTAAAATTATAGAGCCACAGATAGTGATGTGGTCATACGTTTATCGACGCGTTTCGATAAAAATCACCTTCAGAATCGTGGAAGGGGGTTTACATAATAAAATTGTATGGTGTTCAGTAATGTCCAGCAGGGCATTGACGCCATACAATTTTATTATGTAAACCCCCTTCCACGATTCTGAAGATGATTTTTATCGAAACGCGTCAATAAACGCCACTATCTGTGGCTCTATAATTTTACACAGCGTCCTAATAGCACTGTTTATCAATTAATACTGATATGGGCGCATACCTCATTAATGACTTTGTCACGTCTGGAAACCAACGCTCTCGCCAACACTCACCCCGTTTACATGGGCTCTCAAAACCGGGTTTAGTAAACCGATTTCGCAATTCTGCTTTTGGTTGGTCATGTAAACACTCCAAAATCGATTCTGGAAATGCACTTCTCTAAAGCGATTTTCCAGTTCAATTGATTTTCGTGCCCATGTAAACGCAACCGTTTTGAAGCGTTCTTGGCTTTGTCAGATTTGTGTTTTTTTTTTGTTAGAATTTTCGGTACATATGGATAGAGTGGTATTTTTTAATGTGAAATAAAAGTATGAATATTAGAGTGAACATGAATCTGTGTATTTAAGTAAAGAAAAATAGCGATTGTACTGATCAAATCAGGAACTGAATCAGCTGTTTTTCAGCCGCCATCTTAAGTGGATTAGGAAATCCGATTCAGGCTGTGCCATGTAAAAATGACAGCGAAAAACGGTTTACGAAAATCGGTTATCGTCTTCCGGAAGACATGTAAACGTAGTGACTGGTCAATATGGAGGAAGCGACACCAGCAACTTTTTATTCTTCGCAATTTCCGTCGAAGTTGCATTAACCATTTAATGATTAATGTAACTCCGAGGAAAATAGTGAAGAGTAAAAAAATTAGCCAATATTTTTACCATGGCGCCCACACATTGGAGCCAACGTAAACATACTTGACGTACAAATCGCAACCGATGCGCTACTGGTTTTGAGTGTGAATAATTGTATTTTATCATTACAAACTTAAGAAAGGAAACATCTGTAAAAGATGATGGGGTGTGTTGTATCACTTCATACCTTACATTAGCATATCTGTATGTTTCAAAATAATGTTACAAGAAATCGATACACATTATTAAAATATAGAGCTCTTCCCTTACACGATTGAATAAATAAATTAAAAAAAAAAGATTCGTTTTTGAGGGAAGCTACATCTTCTAAAAGTTCTTTTGGGGTTGGCACTTGGAATTCTTGCTACAGGACCCAGTCTGAGGCGTACACTTCCTTTTTAAAATAACCATGTAATTGATATTACTGGTACTGCTTGGAGTTTGCAAAGCAATAAATGAAACTTGACAAAAAATGTTAGGTAATGTTAATGTTTAAAACTGCATCCAGTACCCGAGTGTGTCAAAACTCTGAAAAGTTTTTATTCCTTTTTATATATTCCCTCCAGTGTTGTCACTGATCGCGCGATTTGCCGTTATATTTCAATTTTTGTGGTTGCTTTCACAAATGAATTTCTTTCTGAAAGTGCTCTAATATTTATAAATGTATTTTGAAACTTTAAAATAAACGGTGACGAAGAACGAACGAACAAAGAAAAAGTTTCGAGAAGGGTAGACGACAAAGGTACGATGAATCAACGTTGGAGCCAATGTGTGGACGACATACTCATATTGGCCCAACGTCCCGTCCTTTGATGTTTTGTCAAAATACCGACAAGCAACGTAGGCGTGCTAACGTTGGTTCCAGTGCTATTTCACCGATCCATACAGTGGACGAACACTGCTGCCGCCAACATGGGTTCCGATGCGTGGACGCGGCCTCATTGGTACGGAGGAGAACCAGCAATATATCCTGTCATTAGAGGCACGTATTTGATGGTTTTTGTATATAACCTATATTTTAGGAATCTATGCCATTTCAAATCAAGTTGAAAAAAACCGGAGGATCTCTCGAAAACCATTCTTAATAGGTACTATTTGTCGTAATAAAATGATTGGAAATGTCTCATTTGTGGTTAACGAATTTTCCTGTGCCGTTTCAAGGCAACGGCACCTTCCTGCGGAGGGCGCGGTTGAGTCCCGTCGGAGGTTTCAGTCCTCCCTTGAGTGTGAGTGTGTGTGTGTGTGTGTGTGTGTGTGTGTGTGTGTGTGTGTGTGTGTGTGTGTGTGTGATGTCCTTTGGTTAGTTGAAGTTAGTTTGTAAGCCTAGGGACTGATAACTTTAGTAGTTAATTTTGTGTCCCAGCCTCGTCGTAGGTGTCGGTGGCCGAGTGGAACGAGACCGACACAGTAACAAAGATAGCACGCCGGTGCAGGTACGGAGGGGAGCAGCCAGAAACTACAAACACTAGAGTAAATTAGAAAGAGATATATATTGCACAGAATGTAACAATACTTAACTTTTACATAGTACTGCAGAATGTTGATACATAGTTGTTAGAGGCCTGCCTAGTGCCTGTACGATAGCAAAGTCTTCACTGGTGCCTATCTGATTACGAAGGTCCTAACTCGTTGCTATCTCAGTCCCAAGTGACCGATGTCTTTCCGTGGTGGCCACGAGCGGGGTTGCAGCAGAGGGCGCTCGTGGCTGTCGTGAGAACGCCGCGCCGTGTGTGCATGGCGGCGCGCGGCGAAAGTAGGTGGCGCGCACTTTGTACTTGTGCGACACCACACCACTCTCCCCCAAACCGCCGCGCCGTTGTGGCGTAGGGCTGAGGGCCACGGCGACGGCACTGGGAGGAGGGCCTGGGCGGGGGCGTTACTGGTGGGACGGGCGTCGTAGCTGAGGCTGGGATCGAGACGCCGTCCGCGCCCCGGCATCCGCCTTGCGATCCTCCAGGGAACCCACCGAAACCTGGGGAAGGGCGCACACCCCCGCCCAGAGGGAGCAGGTCATCTTCTTCTGAGGTGCGTGGCCCAGGCGGCGGCGGCACGCACGGTCCCGGAGTCCCTCTCGGTGACGCTGTCATCTGCGGCGGCGACAGCGGCGGCGTCGCGTCGATCTCCATCGGGACGATCTCGTAGTCCGGGGACGCTGGACCCGTTGACGAACGATGTGGTTGTGCTCCCTGGCGGTGAACTGGGTCTGGAATCAGGAAACCGGAGACAGGATCGCGCGGCCTGTGCAAGCGCAATTGGTTTGCGTGGCGCCGCAGCTCCGACCCTGTGGAAGAACGTACAACATACATATTGCGCCCGAGCACGCGCTGAATGGTGCCCGGCGTCCATCTTGTCTTGTTGCCAGCAAACACCTTGTACAGCACCGGCGTAGAAACCTGAAAACGCGTAGCGCCATACGAACCGACTCGGTGCGTGGGAGGCTGCAGCAGGTGAAGGAGAGTGCGGTGACGGCGGCCGTGTAGCAGCTCGGCAGGAGACGGGCCGTCACGTGGCATGCACCGATACGTAGACAGGAAAATTTGAAGAGCTTGCTGCCTGGAGTGCTGACCTTTCATCTTCTCCATGTGAGACTTGAACGTTCGAACGAAACGTTCTGCTTCACCATTGGACTGAGGGTGAAAAGGTGCGGTGGTAATATGCTGAATGCCATTCACACGACAAAACTGTTGAAATTCCGCACTAACAAACTGAGGTCCATTGTCACTGACGATAGTTTCAGGCAAGCCTTCGATGCAAAACACTGATGTTAAGGCACTGATTGTACTAGAAGCTGTCGTTGAGTTCATGGCAATCACAAAAGGAAACTTGCTGAAAGCGTCTACAACAATTAACCAGCGCGTATTCCAGAAAGGTCCGGCAAAGTCAATATGTAAACGTTGCCATGGTCCCTTGGGGCGTGGCCAGTCCGAGAAACGTTGCGGAGGAGCCGCCTGATGCTCCGCACAAACAGTACACTGTGACGTCATGCTCTCTATCTGAGCGTCCATACCAACCCAGGTACAATGACGCCTTGCCAATTGCTTTGTCCTAACAATACCCCAATGTCCTTGATGCAGGAGGCGTAATACTTCTCGTTGCAGGGAACGAGGAACAATCACTCGTGCATGGTCGTTGTCGGTATGCAACAACAGTACACCCTGACTTAAAGATAATGCATGACGTTGTGCAAAATAACGTCGAACCAGAGGCCGATCAATGTCTTTGGCTCTGGCAGGCCAACCAAAGCGAACAAAACGTGCTACCACACTTAGGTCTGCATCCGCAGCTGTTTCCTGTGCAACCCGACGAGAGTTCAAAGGAAAGTCTGCGACAGCGGAAGCATCTCTGGAGTCTATCTGACAACATGCCATTTCTGAAGAATCAAATGATACATCCTGGCCAACCGGAAGTCGGGAAAGTGTGTCCGCGTTATCATGTTTAGTGGTAGGTCGGTACAAAATCTCATACTGATAATTAGACAATATCAAGGACCATCTCTGAAGCTTTTGTACCGTACGTGGCGGAATTGGCTTTGTGGGTGAGAACAACGACGTGAGAGGCTTGTGGTCTGTCAACAAATAGAATTTTCTGCCATAGAGATAACGATGAAACTTTGTGACGCCGTAAATGATTGCTAAGGCCTCCTTTTCTATCTGACTGTAATTCTGTTGCGTCGGCGTCAGTAGCTTGGATGCAAAGGCAATAGGACGATCGTGACATCCAATACGATGCGACAGAACGGCACCCAGACCGTACGACGAGGCGTCAACTGCTAACACTACAGGCTTCTGTGGGTCAAAGGGAATCAAACATGCATCACTGAGTAGTGCAGACTTTAGTTTGTCAAAGGCAACCTGACAATCTTTAGGCCATACAAAAGGAACATTCTTCCTACGTAAGTGATGCAGTGGAGCTGCAATCTGAGAGGCATTGGGAATAAACCTGAAATAATAGTTAAGCTTTCCCATCACTGCTTGCAATTAATGCACATTCTTAGGAGGAGGCAAGTCTTTGATTGCTCGAAGATGTGACTGTAAGGAATGAATTCCTTGGGCATTAATCACATGGCCTAGGTACTCTATTTCAGTTTGAAAAAACGAACACTTTGCTTTATTACAACGTAGACCTGCTGCAGTCAACACTTTGAAAAGGCACTCCAGGTTTGCTAAATGTTCTTCAACTGTACGTCCGGATATCACAATATCATCTAAATAGTTCGAACAACACGGTACAGAAACTGTCAGCTGTTCCAAAAAACGTTGAAAAATAGCTGGAGCGGAAGAACTGCCAAAGGGTAGGCGTTGAAATTGAAAAAGGCCCATGTGAGTATTAATGACGAAAAAATTTTTTTCACTCGTCATCAAGCGGAATTTGTAAGTATGCCTCTGCTAAATCAATCTTAGAAAAGAAACGAGACTGTCCTAATTTGTCCATCAGTTCCTCAGGTCTGGGCAGGGGATACGTGTCCACAATTGTTTGACTGTTAACTGTTGATTTAAAGTCCGCACAGAGACGAAGTTTTCCTGACGGCTTGGGTATAATTACTATAGGCGAGGCCCACTGACTCGCAGAAACAGAAGAAATCACCCCACTATCTTGCCAACGTTTAAGTTCTTCGGCAACTGAATCACGCAATGCGATAGGCACTGGTCTAGTTTTACGAAATTTTGGAACTGCAGATTCTTTTAAAGTTACATGTGCCACGAAGTCTTTTGCACAACCTAGTTCCGGCGAAAACAAGTCACTATATTTGTCACACAATGCATTGATTTTATCCTGAGGCACTATTGACGAAATTTGAAGCACATCTCTTTGAATTGATAAACCAAACAAGTCAAAAGCATCTAGTCCAAAAATGTTCTGTGTCGATTTGGCCTGAAGAACTACAAAAGCAACTGTTTTTGTTACACCTTGAAAAGAGGCGGGCAAGCTACATGTTCCTAGCACGGGAATATTTTCACCTGTATAAGCTGTTAACACTTGCTGTGACGGCGACAATTTTGGCGAACCCAGAAGTTCATAAGTATCTTTATTAATTAATGTAACAGCGGAACCAGTATCAAGCTGAAATTGCACAGTCTTATTTTCTATGGAGAGATTTACAAAAAGTTTGTGCTTCTGGCGCACGACAGGTGCGCGAATGTGGGCAACGTCTGCTACGGTTTGTGTGCTGCGTATGCGCGGGCCGCGTAGTGAAGGAAGCGGCTCAGACTCGGCACGCAGGGGATTAACAACACTGTCACTAGATGGCACTACCGCCGGATCGGCGTCCGCGCAATGCGAGGCTACTGCACTTAAATTACTTTCAGTATCTACAACAAGTCTACTGTCACTAGCTACACAGTACTGGGCACTATTACAAGGAGCAGTTGCAGAAGGCACTATTTTCACTACAGGAATGCACTGTTCATAGTCATTTTGCTTGTCCCGAACCCTTTTCCGTTGCACTGTTTTACGCGCCCGTCGGCGCTTGCTACGTGGTGCACTATATAGTTTTGCAGTAGGCGCAGAACTTTCTTGCATGTGAGAATCAATAGAAGCACCGTCTAAGTTCATAGCATGTATAACATTTACAGAAGGAATTGTTCTCGCACTCTGCGAAGCAATGTTCTGAATGGCACCGTTCTTGCAATTTATATTTTGCATACACACTTTTTGTACGTGTCCTGCTTTGCCACATTGATAACAGGTTGCGTTGCGACTAGGGCACTGTGCACGTTTGTGGCGAGATACACACTGGGGGCAAGATTTACGTACATTTTTCTGAAATGAGCGTTGGCGCCTGTTATTCAAATCACTGTTTCTAACACGACGGGGCGACCTTTGTGTCGCACTTTTACACTGGCTACTGTTCACTGTCTGTTCAGCACGGCCTGTACTATTGTAAGAATCACTAGTGCTACACTGAGAACTACGGCTAGGAAAGCGTCCGTTACGGCGCACTGAATTTACACTGTGGCTTTGCATTTCTACATCTGCTAAGTCAAAAGTATCATGCGCTTCTATAAGCTGCAGTGCACTGTCTAATGCAGGGTCTGACTGTTTCAGAATTGCTGCCCTAATTCTGGGGTCCTGAATGTTCTGCGTAATCGCATCCCTCAACATCACGTCACTATACGAAAGTCCACAAGAGCAAGTAAATTTACATTGGCGGGTTAAGCCCTTCAATTCCGTAATCCACTCTTGGTGTGACTGCTGCGGTAATTTTTTAAGTCTGAAAAATCGGTACCGTGCAGCGGCTACAAGAACTTTTCTCTCATAATGAGCATTCAGTGCATCTACAATTTGTTCAAAGTCTACATCACGAGGAGATGCGAGAGGGAAAAGTTTTTGCAATAGTACGAAGGTCTGGGGGCCCACAATCGATAAGAAAAGGTTCTTCACTCTCTGACCTGTAAGTTGATGAGCCGCAACGAGTTCTTGAAACTGTGCGAAATAGTCGCTCCATTCTTCCTCACGTTCGTTGTACTGGCGAAATGTAGGAAGTGGTGCAGCGGCAGGTGTGGGCTGCTGATGTGACGACTGTTGTTGTTGGTGAGCAGCCTGTGCCGTCAACTGCGACACGGCCTGCAGTAGTTGAGTGATTTGCGCCGTCTGTAACTGAATAATTTCCATTAAGTTTGGGTTCGGGGTAGTGGCCATGCTGACCGATTAGGCGCCGTGCATACAAGTAAATTATAACAAAACACAAATACAATATGAAAGAGGACACTCTGCAACAAAAAAGTCCACAAAACACGCAACTGAATATGTTCCCCCAAAATTCTTATAATAAGGGTGGGTGGGCGGGAGCAATTTCTGCGTGCTCCGACTGCTGCTGTCTGGCTGCTGGTCCAAGGTTCTATCACTCCTCGTCGCCACTTTTGTATCCCATCCTCGTCGCCACTTTTGTGTCCCAGCCTCGTCGTAGGTGTCGGTGGCCGAGTGGAACAAGACCGACACAGTAACAAAGATAGCACGCCGGTGCAGGTACGGAGGGGAGCAGCCAGAAACTACAAACACTAGAGTAAATTAGAAAGAGATATATATTGCACAGAATGTAACAATACTTAACTTTTACATAGTATTGCAGAATGTTGATACATAGTTGTTAGAAGCCTGCCTAGTGCCTGTACGATAGCAAAGTCTTCACTGGTGCCTATCTGATTACGAAGGTCCTAACTCGTTGCTATCTCAGTCCCAAGTGACCGATGTCTTTCCGTGGTGGCCACGAGCGGGGTTGCAGCAGAGGGCGCTCGTGGCTGTCGTGAGAACGCCGCGCCGTGTGTCCATGGCGGCGCGCGGCGAAAGTAGGTGGCGCGCACTTTGTACTTGTGCGACACCACAGTTAAGTCCCATAGATTTACTAACATTAGAACTGGACGGCAACGGCACACCGAAGAACCATCAAAACGCATTGTTATTTATGTTATTTATTGTAATTATATGCAGGTTTACAACATATCTACGATTAGAGTGTTCCGCAGACAATAAGATGGAGACATATTTCCAGGTTGACTGGCGTAGCGTAAGGAGTCAAGTCGCGGCCTACCACACTGAACATGGTGGTGCAGGGTCGTATCTGGAGCGGTGCAAATTTTTTTTTCTCATCTTTGCGTTTTCTGATACGTTGAATGACTTTCTTATCACTTTTATAGAAGTACGCTGTATAATATTCGATAACATGTGAATATAAGTACGCGTCGTCTGAGACGCAAGTTCGATTAGTTTTACGTACGCGACAGTTTATTACGAATAAAAATATTTAGCACTTCATTGTTTCAAGTCTTATATTTCAAATGTTCCAAAGATCCTACTGTTAAAAAGTACTTTTTTTTCTTAATTGTGTTTCATAATAGTAACAGCAATAGAGAAAGAATGATTAAAGTTTTAAGGGGCAGCCCTCAGTCGAAAGTACGAATGTAATCGTAACCAGGTTTCAATGCCGCTAGGGGCACCTTCTTCAGACGAAGATAAATATGTTAAAACTACATTTCAAGATCTAAAATAATGCAAAAAATAACTGACATAATCAGATAGTGATGTCTAAAAAGTAAATAATTGTAGTCAGGCGGAGCAGTCACTAGGGGCTGCAATGTCTCCGCTGCTAACGTCGACTATCTGATTATGTCAGATGTTTTTTGTATTGTTTCAGATCTTGACATGTAGTTTTAAAATATTCATCTTCATCTGAAGAAGGTGCACATAGCGGCATTGAAGCCTGGTTACGATTTCGTTCGTACTTTGCGACTGAGGGCTGCCCCTTAAAAGTTTAATTGTGTTGTAACAGTCGCTGATTCACAGCCATGCTCAAAACTGAGAAAGAATGACCTTTCAGTTTTACTAAAAAGTAAGAGTGTTGAATTTTCGTCTTATGTGAAGGCATTTCTGATTTTATATCGCACTACTTGCCGTGAAATTTTTACAAGTTCCTGCCCTTATAAACTGCATATGTACAGGAGCGGAAATGTGCGTTGTAATAATGAATTTCATCCATTCCATTTCGTAAACAGCGTGATTACCAGAATCTGATACAACCTACAATTGTCGCTGGAGCGCCCTGCTATCACTTGTAGCACGTTAATCTAATGATTACCCTAAATCATTCCAGGCAAATGCCGGGATGGTTCCTGTGAAAGAGCACGGATGACATCCTTCCACATTCTTACCCAAACACTCCGAGCGTAAGCTCCGGCCGGCCGCGGTGGCCGAAAGGACTGAGGCGCTCCAGTCACGGTCTGCGCGGCCACTACGGTCGGGGGTTCGAATCCCCCTTCGGGCATGGATATTTGTGCCGTCCTTAGGATTAGCTAGTTGATAAGTAGTTTGTAAGTTTAGGGACTGATAACCCCGTAGTTAAGTCCCATAAGCTATACAAACATTTGAACATTTCGTAAGCTCCGTCTCTAACGACCACACTGTCGACAGGACGTTAAACTCCAAGCTTCCTTCGTTCGTTCGTTAATCTCGTACGCACAAGTCCCACCGTAACTGAGCATTTAGCCGTACTGTGGACTCGGCACATTGGCCGTGCACATTTAGATACGCGCTCCGTGTGCAGACGGCTTAAGGGCCCTGTACACGTAACAACCGGCCCACTTACCAATGTCGTGTGCAGCGTTACAGCTCCCGAGCGACTTTCCTCTGCAACTAGCTTCTGCCCACCGCGATTTTATGTCATTTTTAATCACATTTTTATCTCGTTACTCATGCGGTATCTGGAGTTTAAGTTGTTTTATAATCGTGTCTTTTCAGCACTTGTTAGATGTTTCCATAGAAACTTTCGTCTCCTGTAGGTAAGACAAATACCACTTTTCATCTACCTTTAAATCTAAGCCCCGCACGCCAACTCAAGGGAACACAAAGCTGATGTCATCGGTCCCTAGACTGACCAACTACTTAAGCTATCCGTCCGGAGTGGCCACACATTCCAAGGCAGAGTGCCTTAACCGCGCGGCCGATTCCCATACGGCTCGCTTGCGTGTGGCTCCAATCTTTGTAATTTTATCCTCATGGGTTTTCGCGAGATATTGTCGCGTTGAAATGGAAGCAGGCTTGACTTAGAAGGCAGGGTTGTCGACTGAACACATCACGTATACTGAAAGCAGGTTTATTGCGAACTGAAACGTACACGCAGCACTGACTGCCTCTCGGGCAGAGTGCTCTGCTATTTATACACAGACAGAATATGCCAGAAATTAGAAGAATAGTTAACAAGTAGAAATTGCAAGTGAACATAAGAAATATGCCTAGAAACGTTAATTACAGAGAAATAAATTTTCGCCGGTAGACGGGATTGAACCGTCGACCTTCAGCACCGAAATCGGTGACGCTATCTCTTGCGCCTCGGCGGCAGTCGGTTAACAATATATATGTCTTTTGGAAACGTTTGCCCACGTAACTTTGACAGTACCTAGCCTATACTGCGAAGCAGAACGCTTCTCTTACAGCGACTGCTGCTGGAGTAGACGATCGTCTCCGCGAGGCCTTCATTATCACCGAATGAACCGTATCGCAGTGTGGTGTTCTTTTTGGGATCGTTTCTTATCTGCTCCAGCTATCCTATCTCGCACGGATTCCTCAGTGACGAAAAATATTGCTAGGATGAATCTTTTATAAGATACTTTCCCCGCAGACGGACTACCAATCCTGTGGATTATTCCAATGAGTGATTATTGCATCTACCTTACCCAATATTAATTTTATGTGACCATTGCATTTCAGTTATCTCCGTTTCCAAACTCAGAGATGTTTTATGAAGGTAACTATCTACAATTGTTCTGCAATCGTGTAATCACATAGTAAAGGTTCGTCCTTTCCGTGTATTCGCAATACGTTAGATTTACGTTGCTCGTAAATTACCGATCCTTACGGCAATTGTCCATGCGCAGCAGATCATCCTACATTTCGCTGCAGTTTTCCTGTTGTGACTTCCCTTTTTGTACTATATGAGCATCCGCAGTGTGGGCTGGTGTCGAACGCCTTCCGGAAGCCGAAGTACACGGCATCCACCGGAGAGTCTGTATATGCTCACAATGTAGCTTTAAAACTGCATTATTAGTAGTCCTTCAATAATCTCGTTTAAAAAAAGATCACCCACTACTTTAAATATCCAAAGGTACTGAAACATGCACGTACTTATAAAGTTTACGACCGATAAACTACTTACCAATTTTCCTAGTTCTAGCTTCAAACTTACTTTAACAGTGACAAAAAAACTTTTATCACATATTTCACCACCTCATAGGCAGAATTTCGAAAAATTCCTTTTCCAATGATGTCTACAGGATAAGATCAGTACCTTCCTATGAATATGGAGTTAAAAAAATACCTAGGAGGTTCGGGCTGGACGAAGGCGAGTCAGATAATGAATGAATGTCAGGACATTTATAAATGTATAGAGATTACAGCGGCGCTGTTTCTAGGTTAGTTACCGTTTGGTTTATCTTATACAAAAACTGGAATTTACCTAGACTGATTTAGATGTAACACGGCTAAAAAAACTGATAGAAAACAACGGGAAAGGAAGTGGCTAATGAAAATAAATAAATAAAAAAATAATAAATAAATAAATAAATAAATAAACTCCAGCTTTGTTATTTCATGAGCTTTTCGAAGCTGCTGAACATCGTCAACCGATTATTAACGATAAGGAATACATACATGACTGCAGCTGTAAGCTGCGAGGAGACTTTAGACTTGTAGGAGTAACGACGTCCTCAAATTCAGTATTGCCACAAATATTTCCTAAATGTTTCCTAAAACCTGCAGCGTGATGTGTAGTTGACTAAGGAAGTACATAGCAGTAAAGCAAATTAAATAAAACAAAACATGTTCTCGTAACCTTAGTTAATTTATTTACCTATGCATAATAAAAGATGTTCAGTAAACTTAAGAAATTTATTTCAATATCGATGAAAGTAGATTAGAAATGGTGGTGGCACACATCTAATGCACAAAAATCAAAGTTAGTTTGTTCGTATTTTATGCGTCTCTGTACCTGCGATGAAACTTTGTCACCTGTTGCTTGCATTTGCATGAAGGTTACGGACATAGTAGGCGTATAAGAAACTTACAGGATGGAAAATGACGAAAGGTAACGCACAACAAACTAACGTTTTGTTCCGATAACTTAACCTTGGAAACAAATGGAAGTTCACTGTCTACAAAGATTTCATATGGTGCATGTTGGAGGGTACATTGTGACAGAATTCGTCAGCATCTAGCTTATGATGATTTGGACAAAGCTTTTGACAAATTCTTCCAAATTCTGCAGTAAGCAGATGCAAGATGAAAATTAACAAAAGCACACAAAGAAAATGGAATGTAGTCTAGGAAAATCAGGCAATGGTAAAGAAATTAGATTAGTAAATGAGAAAATAAAAGTAGTAGATGAGTTTTGGTATTTGGGTAGCAAAATAACTTCTGATGGCCGAAGTAAAGAAGATATAAAATGCAGAATAGCTATGGGAAGAAAAGAATTTCTGAAGGAGAGAAATTTTTTGACATCGAATGTTAATTTAAATGTTAGAAAGTCCTTTCTGAAAGATTTTTTATGGAGTGTAGCGTTGTGCGGCAGTTAAGCATAGCCGATAAGGAGTTCAGACAAAAAGATGATGGGAGATTTTGATATGTTGTACTACAGACCATGCTGAAGATTAGGTAGGCAGATCGTGTAACTAGTGAGGAGGTACAGAACAGCATTGGGGAGAAATGAAGTTTCTGACATATCTTGACTAAAAGAAGGGATCAACTGTCGGAACACGTTCTGAGGCATCAAGGAATCGTCAATACGTGGGGTAGAAATTGGAGAGGAGATCGAGAGACAAATACAGTAAGTTGATTCAAAGGTTACCGTTCTTCTTGCACAGGATAGGGTAGCGTGGAGAGCTATATCAAACCAGTCTGAAGACTCACAAACAACAACAGCTTCAAATTACCTCGTTCCACAAACCAAGTATCAAACATTTTTCTGAATAATTATTTCTGAGTACAACATACCCCGAAACAGTCATACAATATTTTGATACTGTTCCTTACCACGCCGTATATTTCAAAACACTGTGAATGTGTAATTATTTGGCTGAAGACCAGTTTAATCCTCTTCCAGCTCGCCATTTTGTGTAGAATGAAGAAAAAAAAAAAGATCTTAATCTTGCTGCTTTTTCCTCTTCTGCTACACAGTTGCTACGTCTACATGGGCTCCACAGATTGACCATCAAGCGATTTCTGACTATCGTTTCCGAAGCAAGAATTGAAGGAAGGAAGATTGGTGTTTGACGTCGTGAGATAGTTTGTGTCAGGGACTGGGGAAGGAAATCCGCCGTGCCATTTGAGAGGAACCACCCCGACATTTTCTGGAGTGATTTGTACAAATAACAGAAAAACTTAATCGGGATGGCCGGATGCGGGTTTGGAGCACCGTCCTCACGAGTAGGTCAGTGTGCGTTACCTCGCTACTCGTTGGTCGTCAAAAACCTATACTAACGACGCCGTAAATGCGGTTCTGGCTGCTGGATTTCAGGTTCCAAAGGCGGCTTTCGCTCCTTGTAAACAGATGCTGCCTTCGATTCTTGCTTTTTAAAATGGTTAATGAGTACGGCATGCCTTGTTACCTCATCAACACGAAACACAACTTGCGGGGGACGAAAGCAGACGTTTTGCTTCATGCCTCAATGAAATAACGGTTCCGGGTGTCATTTACTGTACTAGATTCTTATTGTTCCAATTTCTAAATATGTATATCTTAGCATGTTTCATATATAGCTTCCGCCACCTCTCCCTCCGTTGCAGTTTTCTGCCCGAATGCAAATGATAATCTCATGAAATATTTTAGGGATTCTGATAAACTTTTCGTCTTATCTTAATATATATAAAAACTAGCTGCAAACCCGGCGTTGCCCAGGGATTTATTTAGTTATTCCAGCATTGAGTTAGTACTTCCCCTATCCCTTCTCTATCTCTCTGTGAATCTCTTTTTTCTTCTAAAAGCATTTTATATTTCTGGGAGAATATATAAGAAATAACACTTTCTTGCATAATGTACAGAATTATAAGTGCAGTATCCAAGATAGAAAGACAGTAATCAAAATACAAATGACATATAAAATTCATACGATCTCATATTTATTGAGTTATATGTTGTACAATTGTACAATTTTTCACGTATATATTCATTTGTATAAGTGCTATATGTCTGTAAGATCTGTTGGAAATGCAAGTAGTAGTAAAGAAGTAATAGATTAAAACTTGGTACGTGATGGGGCGGTTTTTCATGAACGTTGCTGTTTATGTGCTCATGTCTTATGAACTACGTGTCGTACTATGGTACAATATCGAAGTTACATTCAGCTATATGTGTGTATACTGTCTGTAAAATTTCCTGCGGGTACAGTTTGTAGTGTAGAAATTATAAATTGTAACGTCGTACCGAAGTCGTAGTTTTAGTCCATGAACAGCGGAAAAGTAGTAACCGAGTAACCTTTCTCCTTTCATCATTTTACTGTGGTTGTCAATGAAAAAAAAATAATAATAAAAGTTCGAACTTATCTTTAAAGTTTGTTGGAAGTCGCTAAGTACCCTGATTCTCATTCAGTGTATGAATAAAGATTCGTCGCATTATGTGGCAGTTTTGTGATTCCTATCGTTTATGACGTCATATCTCCTGAACAATGTGTCGTACGTGATTCTTAACCCTGCAGGAACTGTTGTCTCACGGTAAGGAATATGTGTATTACATTTGGAAATCGGTCCAGTGGTGTAAGAGGAAATGTGCAATTTTCTCGCATCGCATTGTTTATGACGTCATATCTCGTGAATTGTACTTCGTACTATGATAAAATTTCGAACTTACGTTCAGTGGTATGTGTGTATACTGTCTGTAACATTTCTCGCGAATACAATTGATAGTGGACGAGTAATAAATTGTAACGTATGCCAAATGCCGTAATTTTACGGCATAAACGCCGAAAAAGCAGTAAGCGACAAACTTTTTTCCTTTCATTATTTTTCTGGGATAGTCAGCGAGAAAAAGTTTTCTAAAGGTTTGAAATTATGTTTAAAGTTGGTTGCAAGTCTCTAAGTGGTCTCCTCGTGGACTGATCAAGTCACGCTATCACGTGCCACAAGACGGGGAAGTTTTCATTGTTTAAGACATCATATCGCCTGAACTATCGGCCCTATCGCAAAATCCTTTCTTAACTGACGTATTCTACCTATAAACTATATTCCTCCCAAATTTCAGCTTCATGGGTGAAGTAGTTTTCGGCATTTCGTGTTTAGTCAGTAAGTGAGTGAATGAGCGAGTGCGTGAATGAGTGTCCTTTCGCTTTTATATAGATAGAGATTGAGGTGTTTGTGCCTATATTTAACTCTGCAGCCATAACTACTCATCGCAAACGAATAGTGTTTGTATGTTGTAGTAGGTATCAGTCATATGGGAGTTGAAAGTTACGTGCGGCTATCAATATTTTGGTCTTCACCATAGCAGTTCCTTGTCGATAGCTATAACAAGGTGTAAGATATATTGGTTAAAAGTCGTCAGCTTATATAAAATTCGGACAGAAGACCACCGATGACTTTCGACCTGTGCATTTGACACTATAATAGCAAAGAGGTCATATACAGCGAAACGTGATGCACATTCTTCAATTGTTTTTCTGCAACAAGCATACGAATAAAGAGATATAAATGCATACTGCAGTTTGAAAAGGAAAGAGACCAAGAAAGATGCCAAAGAGTGAGAAAGAAATTTCGCGTTCTCGATCCGTTTCTAAAAGACAGAATACGGCGCTGAAAAGTGAATCTACAGGCGATAGAAACTTGAAATTCGTAGACTTGTTTATCTGACACTGCAGGCAGCAGCAATTTTCGACATTCCCGTCCGTACGAGAGTAGGTTGAAGTTAGATATAGTGGGGATTAGTGAAGTTCGGTGGCAGGATGAACAGGATTTCTGGTCAGGTGAGTACAGGATTATAAATACAAAATCAGTTGGGGGTATCACAGGAGTAGGACTGATAATGAATAAGAAAATAGGAATGCGGGTAAACTACTATGAGCAGCACAGTGATCGCATTATCATTGTCAAGATAGATACGAAGCCAACACCGACAACAGTAGTACAGGTTTATATGCCAACTAGCTCTGCCGACGATGAGGAGATCGAAGAAATATATGAGGAGCTAAAGGAAATTATTCAGACAGTTAAGGGAGAGGAAAACTTAATTGTGATGGGAGACTGGAATTCGGTAGTAGGAAAAGGAAGAGAAGGAAAAATAATAGGTGAATATGGACTGGGCAGGAGGAATGAAAGAGGAAGTCGCCTGGTAGAATTTTGCACGGAACATGATTTAATCGTAACAAACACGTGGTTTAAAAATCACAAAAGAAGGTTGTATACGTGGAAGAGACCAGGAGACACCGGAAGGTATCAGATAGATTTTATAATGGTACGACATAGGCACCGGAACCAGGTTATAAAGCCGGCCGCGGTGGCCGAGGTGACTGAGGCGCTCCAGTCACGGTCAGCACGGCCACTACGGTCGGGGGTTCGAATCCCCCCTCGGGCATGGATATTTGTGCCGTCTTAGTTTGTAAGTAGTTCATAAGTAGTTTGTAAGTTTAGGGACTGATGACCCCGTAGTTAAGTCCCATAAGCTTAACAAACATTTGATTTTGAACAGGTTATAAACTGCAGGACATACCCAGGGGCAGATATAGACTCTGACCATAACTTGTTAGTCATGAACTGTAGGCTGAAGCTGAAAAAACTGCAGAAAGGTAGGAAAATAAGGAGATGGGACTTAGATAAATTGAAGGAAAGTGAAGTTCTGGAGAATTTCAGAGGGAGATTTAGGCAACAATAGACAGAAACAGGGGGAAATAAAACAGTAGAAGAGGAATGGGTAGCATTGAGAGATGAAATAATGAAGGCAGCGGAGGACAAAATAGGTAGAAAGGCAAGACCTACAAAAAATCCATGGATATCACAGGAAATACTACAGTTAATTGATGAAAGGAGAAAATATAAAAATGCAGTAAATGAAACAGGCAAAATGGAGTACAGACGTCTAAAAAATGAGATTGACAGGAAGTGCAAAACGGCTAAGCAGGATTGGCTAGAAGCCAAATGTAAATCTGTAGAAGAATGTATAGCAAGGGGAAAAGTAGATACCGCCTACAGAAAAATAAAAGAAACATTTGGAGATAAGAAAAACAGCTCTACGAATATCAAGAACTCAGATGGGAAACCAGTTCTCAGCAATGAAGGGAAAGCTGAAAGGTGGAAAGAGTACATAGAGCAGCTCTACAAAGGAAATGAACTTAGAGACGATGTTGTAGGAACGGAAGAGGAAGTCGATCAAGATGAAATAGGAGATACTATACTGAGAGATGAATTTGACAGAGCCTTGAAAGACCTAGGTCGGAACAAGGCCCCAGGAGTAGATGACATACCCTCAGAGCTACTAAAGTATCTGGGAGAGCCAGCCATGACAAGACTATTTGAACTGGTGTGTAGGATGTATGAGACCGGCGAAATGCCCTCAGACTTTAAGAAAAATGTAATAATCCCCATTCCAAAGAAATCAGGCGCAGACAGGTGTGAAAATTACAGAACCATCAGTTTGATAAGTCATGGTTGCAAAATTTTAACACGAATTATCTACAGGAGAATGGAAAAGCTGGTAGAAGCTGACCTCGGGGAAGATCAGTTTGGATTCAGGAGGAACATAGGCAATACTCACTTTACGTATTTTCTTAGAAGATAGATTAAGGAAAGGCAAACCTACATTTTTAGCTTTTGTAGATTTGGAGAAAGCATTTGACAATGTTGACTGGAATACACTCTTTCAAATTCTGAAGTCAGCAGGGATAAAATACAGGGAAAGGAGAGTTATTTACAACTTGTACAAAAGCCAGACGGCAGTTATTAGACTCGAAGGACATGAAAGGGAAGCATCTGTTGGGAAGGGAGTAAGACAGGGTTATAGCCTTTCTCCAATGTTATTCAATTTGTACATCGAGCAGGCGGTGAAGGAAAGCAAGGAAAAATTTGGAATAGGGATTAAAGTTCAGGGGGAAGAAATAAAAACATTGCGTTTTGCTGATGACATTGTAATTCTGTCAGAGACAGCAAAGGACCTGGAAGAGCAGTTGAACGGAATGGACAGCGTGTTGAAGAGAGCGTATAAAATGAACATTAACAAGAGCAAAACAAAAATAATGGAATGCGGTCTTAGAAAATCAGGCGATGCGGAAGGAATTAGATTAGGTAACGAAACAATGAAGGTGGTAGATGAGTTTTGTTACTTGGGTAGTAAAATAACATGCGATGTTCGCAGTACAGAGGACATAAAATGCAGAATGGCAATGGGAAGAAAAGCATTTTTGAAAACGAGAAATTTGCTAACATCGAATATTAATCTAACGGTAAGGAAGTCTTTTCTGAAGGCATTTGTGTGGAGTGTTGCCTTGTACGGGAGTGAAACATGGATGATAAGCAGTGCGGACAGGAAGAGAATAGAGGCTTTTGAAATGTGGTGCTACAGAAGAATGCTGAAGATTAGGTGGGTAGATCGCATAACTAATGAAGAGGTACTAAACAGAATTGGTGAGAAAAGGAATTTTTGGCATACCCTGACTAAAAGAAGGGACCGCTTGGTAGGACACATTCTTAGACATCGGGGAATCGTAAATTTAGCATTGGAGGGAAGTGTGTGGGGTAAAAATCGCAGAGGGAGACCAAGAGACGCGTATAGTAAGCAGATTCAAGTGGATGTGGGTTGCCGTTCTTATGAGGAGATGAAAAGGCTTGCTCAGGATAGAGTAGGGTGGAGAGCTGCATCAAACCAGTCTCCGGACTGAAGACCATAACAACAACAACACGAGAGGAAATACGTTGCTGTTTAAGGCAATTATGAAGCAAGAAATACATAACTTCGGATTTCGATTTTTCTTCGGAATTTTATAAACATTTGTTTTAATATTTTTGAAATTCAACGATTAAGCGGGTGAAATAAGGGAAAATCTCTTTCTCTTAAGGGTCCTACTACGACTACTTTGATGCTAGAAATGCGAATATATAAGGTGTTTCACTAAGTGGGTTTGCCTCTGTAACTTATAAAATAATAGGTGACGGGAAATTTTAATGCGGTAGGTCAACACAAGAAATGTTACACTTTCTGCGGAGCTATGAACATAGTTTATTGTATCGTTTTCAAAAAAAATGTTCAAATGTTTGTACAGTCTATGGGACTTAACTACGGGGTCATCAGTCCCTAAACTCACAAACTATTTATGAACTAACTAAGACTAAGGACGGCACAAATATCCATGCCCGAGGGAGGATTCGAACCCCCGACCGTAGTGGCCGTGCAGACCGTGACTGAAGCGCCTCAGTCCCCGCGGCCACCGCGGCCGGCTGTATCGTTTTCCAAAGATTTACACCACAAAGATATAATATTTTAAATGGAACAATAATTTTTTTCTATCGTGTATTGGATTCGTTTAAACCAGCTGCGTCCAAATCAATTTAAACTACATTCCTATCACTGTTAGTTTGGGAGCTACAACCCTTCAAAGTTCCGGGGGCGGAGGCTGCGATAGCGTAGCTCACTGGCCGAGTGGCTATCCCCTGGGGCACGGCCCACTGTCTCATGACCACCAGCCAGTCAGCTACGCTGTCGTAGACTCCGCCCCCTAAACTTTGAAGGGTTGTAGCTCCCAAACTATCAGTGATAGAAATGTAGTTTAAATTGATTTGGACGCAGCTGGTTTCAACGAATACAAAGCACGATAGAAAAAACTATTGTTCCATTTAAAAAATTATATCTTTTTTCTGTAACTCTTTGGAAAATGATACAATAAACTATGTTCGTAGCTCCGCAGAAAGTGTAACATTTCTTTTGTTTACCTACCGCATTTAATTTTCCCGTCACCTATTATTTTATAAGTTACAGAGGCAAACACACTTAGTGAAACACCCTATAAACGTGTTTCTGGATGTTTTGAATTCTGCCTGCAATGGTGCAATAGGGGGTGGCAAACTATATCAAAATATTTGATTAAGAAAGGACTTTAGAAGGTAAATCTATGAAAATTTATATTTAGAAGTAGAAACAACCAATGCAGACCCTCCAGTCATTAATTTATAGGCTTATTCACGAGGAAGGTCTGTGTTTTTGTTGAAGAATCAAAACTGCAAAAAGGAACGAGTCATAACATTTGGTACTTAAAACTAAAGTCCGCCCTAAAGGCCTCGAAAGTCCAACTGGTACTGACAGGCCGCCTTGTCATCCTCCGCCCGAAGGCGCAGCGGGTGTGTTAACCCTTGCCTGCCCGACGGGACTTAAAAGTCCCAGCCCATTTACAGCGTCATAAAACAAAGTGGAAAATGATATCTGACGTGTATTCATGACGGGAAGTCAGAGTCCGTCTGAAGTATCATATGAAACACTCCCTGGCCTTTCTTTCTTTGTTTGTCTTCAGTACCACCGCTCAAAAAAATTCAAATGTTTGTTAAGCTTATGGGACTTAACTACGGGGTTATCAGTCCCTAAACTTACAAACTACTTATGAACCACCTACGAACTAGGACGGCACAAATATCCATGACCGAGGGGGGATTCGAACCCCCGACCGTAGTGGCCGTGTTGACCGTGACTGGAGCGCCTCAGTCCCCTTGGCCACCGCGGCCGGCATCACCGCTTACAGACAGCAGTAAACAACGGCCTATTTTATGTCTGTGTGCACGATTTCGTCAGGCGAGTTTTGTTGTCACAAAAAGAACCTGTTGTGTATTCTCACGTTGGTAATTTTGTTTTCTATTGTTTTAGCTAATGGAAACGGATATTATTCAATGAATAAAGCTCGTTTTATTTACACAGTGTTCAAAATTGTGCCAGGAAGTTTTTAGTACTAACAGTGTCTCAAAGGCATTTTGTGCATGTTATTTTTGTAGTTTTCTTTGTTTCTAGGTGTCAGTAATAAAATGGTTGTAGTTTTTTTCTTGTTTATGAATTACGAAATATGAATACGGTTCAGGCATAACTACTGTGTGCAATTCCCTCCTTCACGTCAATTTCAAAAATGGCATTTCGATATAAAAATGTTGCTCTCTGTTTCTTGCTGGTAAATCCTTATGTTAACAGACATAGGCATTTCATAATGTCTCCAAATTACATTACATCCTCTTGGACTTTGAAGTCCCATTTTAAACGGTTTTATATATTTTGCGTCAAATAAGGAAAACAAAAACGTGTGAACACACTAATGTGCTTTTATTGACTCTGGTAGTAAAATAAACAAATATGAAGTTATATGCTCGAATCTATATCTATATATAAAAGGCTTGTGTGTGTACGTGCTGACAGACTTTTCTCCATGACCACATACTGCCACCCACTCGTGATTGTTGTGGTAGATAGCCCTTGGTCTAATGATGTTAGTAAGGGAGTTTGGTCGCGGTGCGTGGCAGTGGGTGAGTGTGATGAGCACAAATTCGCAAAATATGCAATAAATACTCTTAGGAAAAGCTATATACTCTGTGACTTACGAACTTTACGGTACGAGTCAAAATCTGTTTATTCTTTTAATCGTCAGACAATGCAGTCCTTTCAGACTTTAATAACGACGAGGAATATCAAATACGCATTTTTTTTAAATAGATCACATGTTTCCGTCAACCACACATTACCGACTATGAACAGAGACACAAAACAAAGATAAAAATCCAGATAGAATCAAAGATAAAAATACTCGTGGAACATTGACCACTGTCGTGGAAGCGTGGTGGAAACACATACATACATTAATGAATGTCTCTTAGGCCTTAGATATTGATATGCCTGTGCCAGTAAGCTCACTGGTGTGTGTTAATTAGTGATCTCTGATACCTATAGCCGCGACACTCTCTGCTGTGAAAGGTGTTATCGTTTGACAGCTGGGTCAAGAAAAACTATGCGACGTAGTCCTACTCATATCCCGGCGGCCCCCTGTGATAATGTTGGCAACAGATGTTGAATAACGAGAATCATGTGACGTCGTCATAAGCCGATCGTGTAACACGCAAATATTTTGTCGTGAAATCAAGCATACAGCAGGAACAGCAGTATATATATACACTGTATGTGGTTCGGTCATCTTTGCTACGATTTTATATCGTGTTATTGATGTTGCCAACATAAGAACACGAGGCCGCCAGGATGGAAAGTAAAATTTTACCGAATCAGATACATCCGTTGTTATCACATCTCATTATGACCAGCACTTTCACGCGAAACTCTTTTGTATAGAGTCTCACGATTCACACAGTCTTACAATTCATTCTAAATTCCTATTCAAGAAGATATTTGTGAAAACTGTTACAAATCAATATTCGCACTTATCCAATATTTTTGTATCCCATCCTCGTCGCCACTTTTGTGTCCCAACTTCGTCGCCGCTTTTGTGTCCCAGCCTCGTCGTAGGTGTCGGTGGCCGAGTGGAATGAGCCCGACACAGGAACAAAAATAGCTCGCTGGTGCAGGTACGGAGGGGAGCAGCCAGAAACTATAAACACTCGAGTAAATTAGAAAGAGATATATATTGCACAGAATGTAACAATACTTAACTTTTACATAGTACTGCAGAATGTTGATACATAGTTGTTAGAGGCCTGCCTAGTGCCTGTACGATAGCAAAGTCTTCACTCGTGCCTATCTGATTACGAAGGTCCTAACTGGTTGCTATCTCAGTCCGAAGTGACCGATGTCTTTCCGTGGTGGCCACGAGCGGGGTTGCAGCAGAGGGCGCTCGTGGCTGTCGTGAGAACGCCGCGCCGTGTGTGCATGGCGGCGCGCGGCGAAAGTAGGTGGCGCGCACTTTGTACTTGTGCGACACCACAAATATCGTTTTCAGAAATGTAATTTGCCAGCCGCTTTCGGCGCTGCTGTTGCAATGTGTAACTTTATGAACACAACCTAACATTGAATTTACATTGTTCCGAAGTACGGACTTAAATTAATTTCTCTCTTAGTATGAAAAACTTTACGACCATTCATCGTTTTCGACAATGACTTCTACTTAAATTTGACATCTTGGCTAGGAGAACTGAGTTTATTGACAAACAGATCCAACAAGGATTGTGTTTTTGCTGACCTACGTCCGGAACCCAAAAACCATGATATTCACAGGACCTTTTTTAACAACCGTTGCGAAGCACGGGCATATAAGATAGTATTTGATAGTTTGGGCAGGAAAGGGTTAAGAAGCGGGACGTGGTCAGCGGCCCGCCCTCCCGTTGTCTTGACCGGAGCCGTTTCTTCTCAATCAAGCAGCTCCTCTCAATTGGCCTCACAAGTGGTGAGTGCTCTCCGCTTGTCAACAGCGCTCGGCAGACCCGGACGGAGACGCATCCAAGCCCGGCAGAGCTAAACCTCAGCGATCTAGTGGGAGCTGATGTGTCCACTGTGGCACAAATGTCCTTCATTATATCTTGCTGTTGCAAACGAATATTACACAACACAAAATTGAATACAGCGAACACACACATCAGCGACCGAAGATACAGTTTATTATTTTGTTAATCTAACATATAAAAATGAATGTTCGTGTGTTCGTATTTTATGCGCGTCGTACCGTTCCACCGATTGTGATGAAACTTTGTCAACATATTGCTTGCTATTTCGCGATGGTCATAGGCACCACTAAATGGCTGTACGACAAATAGTTCAGGGGATATGACGTAATAAACAATTGAATGCGCGGGAAAGTTCTGGATCATGCGATATCTGTACCAATTTCAACCAATTACATGGTTAAAAACCTGTGGCATCATGCGACATGCGAATAAGGACACTTTTTTCAGTTGCGCGGTCACCATTGACCAGACGTTTTCAGTTGGTGAGAGATCTCTAGAATGTGCTGGCCAGGGCAGCAGTCGAACATTTTCCGTATCCAGAAAGGCCCGTACAGGACCTGCAACATGCAGTCGCGCATTATCCTGCTGAAATGTAGGGTTTCGCAGGGATTGAACGAAGGGTAGAGCCACGGGTCGTACCACATTTGAAATGTAACGGCCACTGTTCAAAGTGCCGTCATGCGAACAAGAGGTGACCGAGACGTGTAACCAATGGCACCCCATACCATCAAGCCGGGTGATACGTCAGTATGGCGATGACGAATACACGCTTCCAATTTGCGTTTAACGCGATCTTGCTAAACAGGGATGCGACCATTCATGATGCTGTAAACAGAATCTGGATTCATCCGAAAAAAAAAAAAAAATGACGTTTTGCCATTCGTGCACCCAGGTTCGTCGTTGCGTATACCATCGCAGATGCTCCTGTCTGTGATGCAGCGTCAAGGGTAACCGCAGCCATGGTCTCCGAGCTGATAGTCCATGCTGCTGCAAACGTCGTCGAACTGTTGTTATCTTGCAAACGTCCCCTTCTGTTTACTCAGGGATCGAGACGTGGTTGCACGATCCGTTACAACCATGCGGATGCGGATAAGATGCCTGTCATCTCGACTACTAGTGATACGAGGCCGTTGGGATCCAGCACGTCGTTCCGTATTGCCCTTCTGAACCCACAGATGCCATATTCTGTTAACAGTCATTGAGTCGCGACCAACGCGAGCAGCAATGTCGTGATACGATAAACCGCAATCGCGATAGGCTACAATCCGACCTTTATCAAAGTCGGGAATGTTATGGTACGCCTTTCTCCTCCTTACACGAGGCATCAAAACAACGTTTCACCAGGCAACGACGGTCAACTGTTGTTTATGTATGAGAAATCGAAACTTTCCTCATGTCAGCGCGTTGTAGGTGTCGCCACCTGCGCCAACCTTGTGTGAATGCTCTGAAAAGCTAATCATTTGCATATTACTGCATCTTCTTCCTGTCAGTTAAATTTCGCGTCTATAGCACATCATCTTCATGGTGTAGCAATTTTAATGGCCAGAAGTGTATGATAATTAATTTGAAATACAGTTTTGTGACAATGAACACACGAAATATCCTAATAATGAGTCTTAGTTATAATTACATCGTAACACTTTCAATAATTAATGTTACTTGTCTTCAACAGTCCATAAAGCAATGACGTCAGATAGACACTGTGCAAATTTTTGCCGTTGATGTCAGGGCGTGAAATAGGTTGAGATAATTTTCATCAAGACAATATTTCTATATTCGTATCTTACGGATTCACATGTATTTTCAACATTGTTAACGTAGTGCACTCCGTTGACTGGAGGGGGCAGTATGTTTCATTGCATGAAAAGGAGGAGAAAAAAGACTTTATGGTGATGTTTTGCTGAAAGTGCTAGGCAGTGTGTATGTTGCACGAGGTTAAACCAGCTTCCACTGTCGGCGGAAAAAGTAGCTACTTCTATTCAACATGAAAATAATTTCTCGTTTTGCTGTTGTAATTTCGGAAATGTAAACTCGCCTTAATTCTGTCATTAAAAATACACGTTCCTTTGTATTTTTGTGAAAAAGTAACGGAACTGGTGACTCTTGATGGTTTAAAACGACAGATCTGAATTACATGTCCTGAAGAAATAAACCAATAACTAATGCAAACTGCTCTATGTGCGAAAGTATTATATACAGGAGACACTTCCCTTAACGGACAGTTTCCAATAGCGGACTCCTCTCAATAGCGGACATTATAAAATGCCCCTGCAAAACAACATTAGCCATTATGCTAAAATTATTCCGAATAGCGGACAGCGTGAAAGAAAGTGATGGTGGAAGTTTTAGCGAGTTTCTTGTCCGTATTGCGTGGTTTAATGGCATTTCGATCTATTGGAACTTCTTGGAAGTACAGCACGTACAGTATTCTTCCATGCAGCGTAGTCGTTCCCCTGTGGAAACCGACAATAAGAGTGCAGCGCCGAACACTTTCCGTCTGTTGTCGGTACGTCAGACGAAGCCAAGCGTTTAACAGTAAAAGCACTGCTGTGTTGCCGCTTGGACTTGGGTAGGACAGGGGAGAGGCGATAGATGTATAGAATGTTTTCATGCGATGGTTGCCACAGCCTGGTTTCAAAAGTTAAAAGCTTTGTCTAGCGCGCCTTGACTGTTGTCGTTCGTCTGTGTGTTTTTGATTTGAAGTTTCGGGGTGGCGCTATATGCCTTAGATGTGCAGAGACAAAAGTGGCCATTTGAAAGTCGGTATGACTGGAAAACAAATCGATCAGAAATTGAAACATTTTGTCTCATTCAAGTGTCAGGCAGCGCAATGAAATCTCGAAAAACAATGAGAAAAGTTTCACATCCTCAGTTAGAAGAGGCTTTATTTTTGTGGCATGAACAAATAAGAGCCAAAGTCGTGCCAGTTTCAGGTTCTCTACTTCGTCAAAAAGCGATGGCTTTATGAGCTTATTGAAGGAAAGTTGAGCAATAATTCAAATGTTCAAATGTTTGTATAGTCTATGGGACTTAACTACAGGGTCATCAGTCCCTAAACTTACAAACTACTTATGAACTACTTACGAACTAGGACGACACAAATATCCATGCCCGAGGGGAGATTCGAACCCCCGACCGTAGTGGCCGTGCAGACCGTGACTTGAGCGCCTCAGTCCCCACGGCCACCGCGGGCGGCGAGCAAGAATCACTCGGAAATGATGGCTGGCTGGATCGCTTCAAGAAGCGGCGTGGCATTCGCACGTTTTACGAACATACTTCGCGGTATTGATGTATTTCGGACTGTTTCACGCGTGAAAACAGGGGAAGTCGGTTTATTCAGAATTTTCGTTATCCGAACCGACTGCCGTTCCGATCATTTCGAGTAAAGGGTAGTTTACTGTTTGTATTTTATTCTTTTCTTACAGCGGACACTTCTTAAAAGCGGAAAATTTTATTTTCCCCGTTGGTGTCCGTTATTCAGAAGTTTTACTGGTAGTAGCAAAGAAAGAATTTTGTAAATCATTCCTCGTACACATTGCTTCATCCAAAAAGTGTAGTTTTCTTTATCCTTTGGCATATCATCGCATATTAAGCTCTTCGATTTATTATGGTACTGTTACCTAAAAATACAACGTTTCAAAAATACGGGAAGCGTAACGAAAAACGGGAGAAGGTACGTCCTGTACGTGTTTCGTCGGGACAACGGGACACTTAAACTAAATAAGGGACGACCCGTAAAATGCGGGACGTCTGGTCAACATAATGCAGCTAGCCCATTATTTTAGACATCCTGTCATATGTATCCTCACAGTCTGTATTAATAATAATGATAATAGTTTTAGGTTATAAACACTAAGGGCCTGTTCTTTACAAACTTGAGACAAATCATTTTTTCCTTGCAATTTGACGAGCAAATTCATCAGTAACATCTTCAACACTTAACTTTGAAACCACCATTGACAACATGGCAAGTGTATACAAGCGGTATTGGGTTACGTTGCTAATGAAATAATAGGATAATAAATTTCCGGAGGTAAATAAATCAACACTTTCACCATCATCGACACTCAAGTCGCCAAAGATTTGCAGTTGGCGGTCGAACCCGTGGCGATATCCCGCCCATACGATCATTTCATTTCTTCTTTTCCTAAAGTAGCATGTCGCTACGTCACAGCAGTTAAAAGTAGGAGTTTGGCGTTCATATAACCCCTGGTTCCTTCGACTCTAATACAGGTATAATTTTCTAAATTTGACAGGAAGATCACAATTTTAAAATCTAATGGTAAATCTTACGGAAAGTGCACGTAATTTTGTTTATTCGTAATTTTATATATTTTATAGAAGGTTTTTAACAGTCATGGATCCAATCAGAAAAAGCATAAGTTCCATTTTTTACAGTATTGGCTTCACTATTAGTTGACGACGGTAGTCTTTGATTGTTCAGTTTGTGAATAGCTACGACACTGTTTTTGGAAAGTCATCTTTATAGCCACTAATGGCTTTGCAAGAAGCTAACTTTCTCAACCATCGTTTTACGTGGCGACAAGGTTTTACATCTACATAGGTACTCTGCAAATCACATTTAAGTGCCTGGCAGAGGGTTTATTAACTACTTTCATAACTTTTCTCTACCGTTCCATTCTCTAATAGCGCGCGGGAAGAAAGAACACCTAAATCGTTCCGTTTTCGATCTGATTTCTCTTATTTTATTGGGATGGTCATGTCTCCCTAAGTAGGTGGGTGCTAGCAAAATATTTTCACATTCAGAAGTAAAAGTCAGTAATTGAAACTTCGCAAACAGATCACGCCGGAATGAATAACGTCTTTCTTTAAATGATTTGCACCCCAATTCGTGCAACATTTCCGTGACGCTTTCCCCCCCGTAACGTGATAAAACAAAACGAGCTGCTCTTCTCTGAACCTTCTCAATATCTTCCGTCAGTCCCATCTGGTGAGGGTCCCACGAGGGGCAACAGTACTCCAGAAGAGGACGCACAAGTGTGATGTTGACAGTCTCTTTGGTGGAGCTGGTGCATCTTCGAACCGTTCTGCCAATGAAACGTAACCTTTGGTTCGCCTTCCCCACAATATTTTCTATGTGTTCTCTCCAGTCAAAGTTGTGCGTAATTGTAAGTCCTAGGTATTTGGTAGAATTTACGACCTTAAGGTTTGACTGATTTATCGCGTATTCAAATTCAGCGGATTTCTTTTAGTGGCCATGTGTATTACATCACACTTTTCTTTATTTAGTGTCAATTGCCAATTTTCGCACCAAGTAGAAATTTGTCTAAATAGCTTTGCAGTTGCTTTTGATCCTCTGTTGAATTCGGTAACCGATAAACGACAGCATCACCCGCGAACAGTCTAAGGGAGCTATTCAGATTGCCTCCTAAATCGTGTATAAACACGAGGAAGAGTAGGGGACCTATAACGCTTCCCCGTGGAACGCCAGATATCACTTCTGTTTTACTCGATGACTTACCGTCAATTACAACGAACTGTGTCCTTTCTGACAGGAAATCGTGAATCCAATCGCACAATTGGGGAGATATTCCATAAGCACGCAGTTTCATTAGCAGCCGCTTGTGGGGTACAGTGTCAAAAGCCTTCCGAAAATCCAGAAATATGGAATCGATTTGAGATCCCTCGTCGATGGCACTTAACATTTCATGTGAATAAAGGGCAAGCTGTGTTTCGCAAGAGCGATACTTTCTGAATCCGTGTTGACTATTGGTTAATAGGTCGTTCTCTTCGAGGTAGTTCATAATATTCGAACAAAGTATATGTTACAAAATCCTACAGCTCGTCTACATACACATAAAAAAAAAACCGACACAACACGTGGAATTAGAAATCCCAAAATGTTTTAGATAACTGAATTCCAAAACAAAAAAAAAAAATGTCTGTCATAGTGGGATTCGAAAGATCGACTCTGTGGCTGCGAAGCCAGAACGCTACCGTCCGATCTACACCGACAGACGCTGCAAACGTTTTAATTATTGGTACTTACTTATACTTTGCAAAACTTCAAAGTCGATTTTCTCTAGAATTTTTAGGACTTGAAATTCACGTGCCACAAATATACAAAAATTCTGAAATCCGATATCCATGTGGTCTCCTTGTTAGACGTACTCCAGTAGCCATAATAGTCGCATCACAATGGGTATATACTTGAATTAAAACACAGTAAACGTAATTTCAGAAACAAAATTACAGGCGACATTTCTAATGGCTTGCCGGCCGCGGTGGCCGAGGGGACTGAGGCGCTCCAGACACGGTCTGCACGGCCACTACGGTCGGGGGTTCGAATCGCCCCTCGGGCATGGATATTTGTGCCGTCCTTAGTTGTAAGTAGTTGATAAGTAGTTTGTAAGTTTAGGGACTGATGACCCCGTAGTTAAGTCCCATAGACTCTACAAACATTTGAACATTTCTAATGGCTTGCGCACGGCACCTAGAAGGGAGGGGCGCTGTGCAGCTGCGCCGTTTGCGCACGCTTAAAGGCCGGCCCTGGCAACGTGTACTCTGTTGCACCCTCCGTCAATTCGCCTTATCTGTTGCAGTTCCAGCGGAAACGTAATTGTTGGAAATATGTTGTTGTTGTAGTCTTAGTCCGCAGACTGGTTTGATGCAGCTCTCCACGCTACCCTGTCCTGTGCAAGCCTCTTCATCTGAGAATACGTTCGGCAACGTACATCCTTTTGAATCTGCGTACTATATTCGTCCCTCGGTCTCCCTCAACGATTTTTACCCCACACACTTCCTTCTAATGCTAAGTTGACAATTCCTTGATGTCTAAGAATGTGTCCAACCAATCTATCCCTTCTCTTAGTCAGGATACGCCAGAAACTTCTTTTCTCCCCGATTCGCTTAAGCACCTCCTCATTAGTCACGTGATCTACCCATCTAATTTTCATCATTCGTCTCTAGCACCACATTTCAAAAGCTTCTATCATCTTTTTATCAGAACTACTTATCGTCCACGTTTCACTGCCATCTAATGCTACACTCCAGACAAATGTCTTTAGAAAGGACTTCCTAACATTTGAATTTGGATGTTAACAAGTTTCGCTTCTTTAGAAACGCTTTTCTTCCCATAGCCATTCTACATTTTATATCTTCTTTACTTCGGCCATCAGAAGTTATCTTGCTACCCAAATAACAAAATTCATCTACTACTTTTATTCTCATTACCTAATCTAATTCCTTCAGCATCGCCTGATTTGCTGACATTACATTCCATTACCTTCGTTTTACTCTTGTTTGGAAATATAAAGACATGAATAACATAATTGTTTATTTGATAAGGAATGGAAAAAAATTGAAATAAAAACATTGAAATCAATTAATTAATTAACACAATGCTAGGCAGAGAAATTCTACTCAGAAACAACGCTTATAATTGTGGCATGCTCTTTCTACGATAACAGAATCAAGAGCGTCGGGCCTACAACCCAGAAAAAAACATTTGTTAACCCTCTTATGTTCATTTGTCATAACATAAAACCGTCTTACTTCTAACAAAGGACGCGCCTTTATTATCATTAAGAGAGTCTAATCGCTGCGTGCAGTTGGGAACAATGAACCAAGGGGAAAAATTGATCAAAATATCCACGGGTGTACTGCCGGTCTATAGTGTCCAACGGGCACAATATTTCGGCGATCAAACATGTCGCCATCTTCAGGTGAACTGACGGACTGAGCTCCTGGAAACGCGCCGGCACGGAGATCCGCACGCTACGGCTGCTCGAAGGGAACTGGGTTCTAGCCCGGTAGCGGGCCATTTAAATACCCTCGGCCCGCGGAGCGACCCCTCCGCGGTCCGCGCCGCGGCCGCGCAGTGGAACTGATTGCGCCGGCGTCTGAGAAGACGTCGGTGTGAGGGCTCTGTCCGCCGTGGTCGTCACTTCGTTACGTTTGCTAGATTTACTCTTAATTGACCCAATCGCTGGTTCCCAAGCTTTGCTAAGATTATAGCCAGAGTCACGGTTTATGAGGTCGTCACTTGTGCGAATTTCAATAGCCTCTCTAACGACGCAGTCCCAGTATCTCGACGTCTGTACCAGAATCCTAGTGTGTTCATACTCCATGGCGTGATTCTCCGACAAACAATGTTCAGCGACCGCCGACTTGCTCGGATACATCAATCGTGTGTGCCTCTGGTGTTCAACGCATCGATCCTCGACGGTACGCATCGTCTGTCCAATATATGACTTTCCACACTGACACGGAATCTGGTACACGCCCGCCTTCCTCAAACCGAGATCATCTTTAGCGCTCCCCACCAGTGCACGAATTTTATTCGGCGGACAAAAAACAGTTCCAACCTGGTGTTTTCTCAAAATGCGGGCGATCTTCCCTGAGAGTGCGCCGGTATATGGAATGAACGCAGTGCCTACATCCTCCCTTGCGTTTTCATCCGTTTCCACAGGTTGTGTTGTAGTGGTTGGGCGGAGAGCCCGCTGAATCTGCCACTCTGAGTACCCATTTTTTCGAAATACAGTTCTCAAGTGTTCCAGTTCCTGGGGTAGACTCTCTGCGTCGGAGATAGTGCGCGCCCTATGTACTAGAGTTTTAAGTACCCCATTCCTCTGTGAAGGGTGGTGACAGCTGTCTGCGTGTAAATACAGATCAGTGTGCGTTGTCTTCCGATATACACTATGACCCAGGGTGCCATCAGCTCTTCTCTTGACCAAGACGTCAAGGAACGGCAATTTACCCTCCGTTTCAGTCTCCATAGTGAATTTGATGTTGGGGTGTATGGAGTTCAGATGTGTAAGGAAGTCAAGGAGTTTATCCATACCATGTGGCCAGATGACGAAAGTGTCGTCCACATAACGGAAAAAGCAAGTGGGTTTCCATTCAGATGATGCCAGGGCTTCCTCCTCGAAATTCTCCATGTACAAATTTGCAACCACAGGGGGGAGTGGGCTACCCATGGCGACTCCCTCCGTTTGTTCGTAGTATTCGCCATTGAAAAGAAAATACGTGGAGGTCAAGACATGCCTAAAAAGTTCGGTGGTCTTCTCGTCAAATTTCTGACCAATCAATTCTAGTGACTCTCTAAGGGGCACCCTCGTAAACAACGAAACGACGTCAAAACTCACCATGATATCTGACTCATCCAGCCTGAAGTTGTTAAGGCGTTTCACAAAATCCACGGAATTACGGATGTGATGAGGGCATTTACCCACATAAGGACTTATGATTCCCGTCAAGTATTTGGCCAACAAATATGTAGGTGCTCTGATGTTACTGACAATGGGACGTAACGGCACCCCATCTTTGTGAACCTTAGGGAGTCCATAAAGTCTTGGCGGTACCGGACCTTGAGGGGAAAAATTGATTACTCCACCTCGATGCGCCACTAGACGCGAAGGCAGGCATTTTGGGCGCAAGTCAGTTCAAATGTTTTAATATAAGGGACTTAACTGCTGTGGTTATCAGTCACTACGCTTACAAACTACTTAAACGAACTTATGCTAAGGACAATACACACACACACACACACACACACACACACACACACACACACACACACATGCCAGAGGGAGGACTCCGACGGCGAGTAACCGCGCGCTCCACAGCAAGGCACCTTAATGTGCTCGGCCACTCCACCGCGGCCACTTGTCGGTGATGGCTCGCTCTGGCACACCACAGTTGCGCAAGAGGTCCATTGCTAAGTTTACGACTGACAAGGACAGAGTGTTGTAATATATGGATCACCAGTTTCAATCAAATTTTGCATGTACGTTCTATATTCGGTATAAAGAGTGTAACACTACATCGCGATCGTAGATTAGGATCGCCATTTTCCCTCATTTGTAAATATTTCATTATATTTTTTCGACGCAGAAATTACGTATTATTCTAAAATTTAAAGAAATTAAATCAGAGTAATAAAGACCATAGAATAAGGTAGCCAAAACATCCTAATTTACGGTAATCTTTTGTCAGAATATTACTATAAATAATACCCGCAGTTGGGTTACTCTCTCTCTCTCTGTAAGTTTAGCTTTCTATGTATTCCGTTCTCCCCGAGTTTTTGTACTAGCGCATTTTTTCTAAACTGTGTTTTTCTGAAGAATATAGAAACGTTTGAGATTTTAAATTTTTTTGAAATAAGTCAGTAATTAGAACCCTTCATAGCATAGATAATATCTTTGACTTTCAATATATCGCTATATGTATGTGGTAGAATAATTTATCAGCTACGTAGTGAAAGGAACTTTACCTAAAATCTAATTTGCAAGGTCAATCCCATGATGAAATCAGGTATAAACTATTTCTTTTGTAGCTGGCTTCGACGTAAATGAACTACTTGCACTTCTCAAAAAAATATTTCAAATATTATCAAATTAGAAGCCCCTGAGAAAAAGAATCTTCATGTTCAAACAAAAGTCTTAAATTAACAAATAGGCCCAGAAAAAGATAAATACGACGCAGTGTATCAAGTTCAATAAGAGACAGTATTTTATTACGAAAGATTATCGGGCATACCAACCTACACTTCATACAGGCAAGCCAAGTAAAATTTAAAGCCTTTTCATCCACAAGGAATTACCGGCAAACCAAAATCAACAAAAAGAAGCCGAGTTACGAGAGACAGTTGTTTCGGCTTTTTGCTAGACCGTAGTTTTTTAAAAATAATCAGGGTTAAAGTTGATGTAAAATCGCGTTTTCAATGTTACACATCGAAAGAACGTCTGAAGATGAGCATTTTGTACGAGTACATATGGGGTCGAAAGATAATGACATTGGAGCAATTAACGTTTTCGTGTCTTTATGCTGTAGGTTGGGTACTCGTAAACATGAGCGACTTTCCGAGCGCCGTCGCTGGTCGATCGGTTCAAAGCTTGCATTGTCAGCCGTAGATCCAGGTTCGAACCTTCATAATGACAATTCTTCATTAGATTTTTTCGTTGGATTTCATAATATTCTCACATTTGTAATACTCTTTATTACCTTATTTAGAAGTAGAGCATCGGAAAGTGTGATTAATATTCAAATAAGAGTGTTATCTGTTTAGTGCTGTTTTATTTGTGATACACACCGCAAAAACAATAGAAATAAGAAATTAAGTAAAAACGTTAGTTACCGTTCGTAGTGTGAACAAAGTTACACACTAATACACTGCACAGTATTCCAACACTGCAAACGGTAAACTGCTATCCCCAGTGTTCTTCTGTCTGTAAGAACCAAATGGAAAATTCGGTCTATGTGTCTCCCAAGAAGTTGACGATCTCCAGAGAGAAATTGGAAATGTTTTCGTCACATGCTCAGTATGTGGACAGCTGACCTCCGAATTGTATCAATTACATTTGTATCATGTTCTGAAACGTTGTTATTGTTGTCGTCTGCAGTCTGGAGACTGGTTTAATGTTGATTTCCACCCTACTGTACTCTGAGCAAACTCTTCATCTCCTCATAAGAATGACAAACCCCCTACCCATCCATTTACATCTGCTTTCTGCATTCATCTCTTGGTCTCCCCCTGCGAGTTTTATCCCATACACTTCGCGTCAATGCTAAATTTACGATTCCTTGATGTGTAAGAATGTGTCCTAGCAATCGATCCCTTCATTTAGTCGAGTATGCCAGAAATTTCTTTTCTCTCCATTTCTGTTCAGTATTAGTTAGGCGATCTACACATCTAATCTTCAACATTCTTCTGTTACATCATATTTCAAAAGCCTCCATTTTCTTCCTGTCTCAACTATTTTAACGTCCATGTTTTACTACCCTACAAGGCAACACAACTCACAAATGCCTTCAGAAAAGACTTCCATACACTTCAATTAATGATCGATCTTAACAAATTTCTCAGTTTCAAAAACGCGTCTCTTCCCATTGCCATTCTGCATTTTATGTCCTCTGTATTGCGACCATCGTATGTTATTTTACTGCCCAAGTAACAAAACTCATCTACCACCGTTATTGTTTCGTTCGATAATTTAATTCCTTCAGCACCGCCTGACTTTCTTAGACTGCATTCCATTACCCTTGTTTTGCTCTTCTTAATAATAATCTTATACAATTCTTTCAAGACACGTCGCTGCAGTTCAATTGCTATTCCAGGTTCTTTGCTGTCTCTGACAAATTACAATGTCATCGGCAAAATGCAATGTTTTTTATTTCTTCACCATGAAGTTTAATTCCTTCTCCAAATTTCTCCTTGAATTCCTTCATAGCTTGCACAGTGTACAAATTGAATAACATTTAAGAAAGGCTACAACCCTGTCACACAGTTCCCAACATTGCATCCGTTTCATGCCCTTCAACTCTGATAACTGCTGTTTGGTTTTTGTACAAGTTGTAAATTACCTTCCGTTCCCTATATTTTACCCCTGCTGACTTTAGAATTTGAAAGAGTGTATTCCAATCAACATTCTGAAAAGATTTCGCTAAATCTACAAAAGCTATAATTGCAGGTTTGCTTTTCCTTAATCTATATTCTGAGATAAATCGTAAGGCATTGCCTCCAGTGTTCCTACATTTTTCCTAAATCCAAACTGATCTCCCCCAAGGTCAGCATCTATCAGCCTTTCCATCCTTCTGTAAACAATTCGTTTTAAAATTTTGCAACCATGACTTATTAAACTGATGGTTCTGTCATTTTACACATGTCTGCGCCTGCTTTGGAATAGGGATAATTACATTTTTCTTGAAATCAGAGGGTATTTCCCCTGTCTCGTACATCTTACACGCCAGGTGAAACAGTTTTGTCGTCGCTATCTCTCCTAGAGACTTCGGAAACTCTGAGGCCACGCCGTCTACTCCAGAGGCCTTGTTTCGACTTAGGTTTCTGAGTCTCTGTCCTTCTCTCAGTATAGTATCGCCTATCTCATCTTCATCTACTTTCTCTTCCCTTTCTACAATATTGTCTCAAAGTTCGTTTCCTTTGTAGAGTCCGTCTAGATATTCTTTCCACCCTTCTGCTTTCCCCTCTTTGCTCAGAATTGGTTTTCCATCCTTGATATTCATACAGCTGCATTTATTCTCTCCAAATATTACTTTTATTTTCCTGTTAGCTTTATTCATCTTTCCCCTAATTATACATTTTTCTATAGATTTACGTATGTCCTCTAACCGCTTCTGCTTAACCATTTTCCAATTCGTGTCAATCTCATTTTTATTTTTCTGTACTCCATTTTACGTGCTTCATTTACAGCATTTTTATATCTGCTCCTTTCATCAATTAAATAAAGCATTTAATGTGATTTCTAAGGATTTTTTGGAGGTCTTGCCTTTCTACCTATTTTGTCCTCTACTGCCTTCACTGTTTTATTGACCTTCCGCTGTGTTCATTTTCCTCGTTTCTGTCAATTATTGCCTAAAGCACCCTCTGAAACACTCAAGAATTTCGGGTTCTTTCAATTTATCCAGGTACCATCTCCTTATTTTCCTACATTTCTACAGTTTTTTAAAGTTTCAATCTACAGTTCATGACCGATAAGATATGGTCAGTGTCTATATCTGTCTCTAGATATTCCTTACAGTTTAAAACCTGGTTCCGAAATCAGTATTACCATTATAAAAACAATCTAGTACCTTCCAGTGTCTCCTGGTCTCTTACACGTATATAACCGTCTACATGATTCTTACACTAAGTGTTTGTTATGATTAAATTATGTTCCGTGCAAAATTCTACCACGAGGTTTCCTTTTTCATTCCTTTTCCCTAATCCACATTCCCATGATTAAATTATGTTCCGTGCAAAATTCTACCACGAGGTTTCCTTTTTCATTCCTTTTCCCTAATCCACATTCACCTGTTTTCCTTCACTTCCTTTTCCTTCGGCCGAATTACAGTCCCCTATTACAGTCAAGTTTTACTCTCCCTTCTTTACTGAGTAAACAATTTCCTTTACCTCCTCACACATTTCTTCGATTTCCTTATCATCGACGGAGCTAGATGGCATATAAACTTGAACTAGTGTGGTCGGTGTTGGCTTCGGATCTATCTTGACTACGACAATGCGATCACTGCGCTGTTCATAGTAGGTCACCCCCATTTCCTAATTTCTTATGCACTATTGGACCTCCTCCTGTAATATCCCCAACTGATTTTGTATTTATAATCCTGTACTAACCTAACCAGAAATCCGGTTTATCTTTCCATCGAAACTTCAAAAATTCCCACTACATCATTCATGATAGAACAGATGAATTCCTTGGTCCATAATCATTTGTTCGTGCCTGTGTTTCAAGAGATGCATTCATACTTTTGATAAGCATCAAAATTAATATGTGATAGCCCAGACGGTTGCATCTGCAAAGGGAAAAGCACGGGACGTCCACGCATATCAAATGAAAACGTTGAGAGTATCTCTGTAGTGCACGTACGTAACGAGCCTAAAAATATACACGATAAGAGCACTCAAGGACCTTAATATTCGTCAAACAATGGTATGGTGAGTTTCGCAACACGATCTGGACCTGAAGCTGTACAAACCGCAGTAATTGCAAGCATTGCATCCTGACGACCATAAAATAATTCGAATTTTGCATTACCATGCTAGATGATAAGGAAGAATATTTTTTCTGTACGATTAATTTTATCCGATTAACTCACTCAGCATCTTTCTCATAAAGTTATGGCACATAACGGTGGAGTTTGAGCAAGTGAAAATTGTATGTCATTTAGGGAACATAAAAGAGATTAATCGAAGATCAGTGTCTACTGTACCGTATTTGTAGAAATGTTTTAAGGACGTTTTTCCCTCGTGGTTAAAACTGAGACATGACAAAAAAATCCTGAATGCTTCATAACTGCTACAAAACAGGTCTTTTTTTCCGCTTACGATATCTCGGACAACATATGAATGTTGCAAAATGTCGTTAGTGATTTGTGCATAGTGGAGCATTTTTTGTTTTTGGTTATTTTTATGATAATTTTCACTCTACTGGCTGCGAACACGCTGACGAATAGACGGACTGTAATTGGAATCACGTCATAAATAATTTATAAGTCTTTTATTTAATTTTATTTCCTATATTTATTATTTTTGCACTGCATATCACAAATAAATTAGCTGTAACAGATAACACACCTAATTCAATATTAATCACACTTCCCGATGTTCTGCTTCAAAATAAGTCAAATATGAGAATATTATCCAAAACATCGAAAGAAATCTAACAAAAAATTGCCATGGTGGAGGTTCGACTTGGATCTACGATTTGAGTCCAAGCCCTGGACCGCTCGACCGGTGACGGAACTCGGAATGTTGCTAATGTTTACGAGTATCCAAGATACAACATGAAAACACAAAAACGTTAATTACTCGAACGTCATTAACTTTTGACTCCATATGTTCTTGTTGTTGTGGTCTTTATTTTGGAGACTGGTTTGATGCAACTCTCCATCCTACTCTATCCTGAGCAAGCCTCTTCATGTCCTGATAAGAGCGGCAACCTACATCCATTTGAATCTGCTTACTGTATTCATCTCTTGGTCTCCATCTGCGATTTTTACACCCACACACTTCCCTCCAACGCTAAATTCAATATTCCCTGATATCTAAGAACGTCTCCTATCAATACCTTCTCATAGACAAGGTATGCAAGAAATTCCTTTTCTCCCCAATTGTGTTCAGTACCTCCTCATTAGTTTCGCGATCCAACCACCTAATCTTCAAAATTCTTCTGTAGCACCACATTTCAAAAGCCTCTATCTTCTACCTGTCCGCACTGTTTCTCGTCTTATTTCACTCCCATACAAGGCAACACTCCACACAAATGCCCTCGGAAGGGACTTCCTTACGCTTAAATTAAAATTCGATGTTAACAAATTCATCTTTTATTCCCATTGCCATTCTGCATTTTATGTCCTCTGTATTTCGACCATCGTATGTTATTTTACTGCCCAAGTAACAAAACTCATCTACCACTTTTATTACTTCCTTAGATACTGTAATTCCTTCAGCATCGACTGACTTTCTTAGACTGCAGTCATTTAACTTTGTTTTGTTCTTGTTAATGATAATCTTATACCATCCTTTCAAGAAACGTCCCTTCTGTCCAATTACTATTCCAGGTTCTTTTCTGTCTCTGACAAATTACAATGTCATCGGCAAAATACAATGTATTTTATTTCTTCACCATGAAGTTTAATTCCTTCTCCAAATTTCTTCTTGAATTGCTTCATAGCTTTTGCAGTGTACAAATTGAATAACGCTGGAGAAAGGCTACAATCCTGTCTTACTCCCTTCCCAACAAATGCTTCCCTTTCATACCCTTAGACTCTAATAACAGCTGTCTGGTGTTTTTACAAGTTGTAAATAACCTTTCGTTCCCTTTATTTTACCCCTGCTGACTTTAGAATTTGAAAAGAGTGTATTCCAATCAATATTGTCATAAGCTTTCTCCAAATCTACAAAAGCTAGAAATGTAGGTTTGCGTTTCCTTAATCTATATTCTAAGATAACTCGTAAAATGAGTATTGCCTCAGTGTTCCTACATTTCTCTTAAATCCAAATCGATTTCCCCCTAGGTCAGTATCTTTCAATCCGTCTGTAAATAATTAGTTTTAAAATTTTGTAACCATTTCTTATTAAACTGATGGTGCTGTAGTTTTCACACCTGTCTGCACCTGCTTTGTTTGGAATGGGGTTATTACATTTTTATTAAAGTCTGAGGGTACTTCACCTGTCTCATTCATCTTACACACCAGGGGAAACAATTTCGTCATGGCTGGTTCTCCTAGAGACTTCAGTAGCTCTGAGGAAATATCATCTACTCCAGGGGCCTTGTTCCGACTTAGGTCTTTCAGAGCTCTGTCAAATTCTTCTCTCAATACAGTATCTCCCATTTCATCTTCATCTACATCCTCCTCCCTTCCTACAATATTGTCTCGGAGTTCATTTCCTTTGTAGAGCCCCTCTATATACTCTTTCCACCTTTCAGCTTTCCCTTCTTTGGTGAGAACTGGTTTTCCATCAGTGTCCTTGATATTCATAGAGGTGTTTTTCTTATCTCCAAGTGTTTCTTTTATTTTCCGGTAAGCTGTATTTATTTTTCCCCTGTTTATACATTCCTCTACATCCTTGCATTTGCCTTAGCCATTTTGCACTTCCTGTCAATCTCATTTCTTAGTCGTCTGTACTCCATTTTGCCTGTTTCATTTACTGCATTTTTATATTTTTTCCTTTCATCGATTAAATTTAGTATCTCCTGTGATATCCAAGGATTTTTTTGTAGCTCTAGCCTTCCTACCTATTTTGTCCTCAGCTGCCTTCACTATTTCATCTCTCAATTTTACCCATTCCTCCTCTACAGTTTTATTTTATCATGTTTCTGTTAATTGTTGCCTAAAGCTCCCTATGAAATTCTTAAGAACTTCAGGTTCCTTCAATTTATCCAGGTCCCATCTCCTTATTTTTCTTCCTTTTTGTAGTTTCTTCAGTTTCGGCCTACAGTTCATAACCAACAAGTTATGGTCAGAGTCTATATCTGCCCCTGGGTACGTCTTACACTTTAAAACCTGGTTACGAAATCTATGTCTTACCATTATAAAATCTATCTGCCATCTCCCGGTGTCTTCTGGTCTCTTCCACGTACACAACCTTCTTTTGTGATTCTTAAACCAGGTGTTTGTTATAACTAAATTATATTCTGTGCAAAAGTCTACCAGGCGGCTTCCTCTGTCATTCCTTTTGCCCAGACCATATTCACCTACTATCTTCCCTTCCCTTCCTTGTCCTACTACCGAATTCCAATCTCCCATAACAATTAAGTTTTCCTCTCCCTTAACAGTCTGAATAATTTCCTTTAGCTCCTCATATATTTCTTCGATTTCCTCATCATCGGCAGAGCTAGTTGGCATATAAACCTGTACTACTGTTGTCGGTGTTGGCTTCGTATCTATCTTGACAATGATAATGCGATCACTGTGCTGCTCATAGCAGTTTACCCGCATTCCTATTTTCTTATTCATTGCCGGCCGCGGTGGCCGAGGGGACTGAGGCACTCCAGTCACGGTCTGCACGGCCACTACGGTCGGGGGTTCGAATCCTCCTCGGGCATGGATATTTGTGCCGTCCTTAGGATTACCCGCATTCCTATTTTCTTATTCATTGCCGGCCGCGGTGGCCGAGGGGACTGAGGCGCTCCAGTCACGGTCTGCACGGCCACTACGGTCGGGGGTTCGAATCCTCCTCGGGCATGGATATTTGTGCCGTCCTTAGGATTAGCTAGTTCATAAGTAGTTTATAAGTTTAGGGACTGATAACCCCTTCGTTAAAGTCCCATAAGCTATACAAACATTTGAATCTTATTCATTATCAATCGTACTCCTGTGATACCCCCAATTGATTTTGTATTTATAATCCTGTACTCACCTGACCAGAAATCCTGTTCATCATGCCACCGAACTTCACTAATCCCCACTACATCTAACTTCAACCTATCCATTTCCCTTTTTAAATTTTCTAATTTCCCTACTCGATTAAGGGATCAAACATTCCAAGCTCCGACCCGCAGAATGCCAGTATTGTCTTTCATGATGATCACATCCTCCTGAGTAGTCCCCGCCCGGAGATCCATATGGGGGACTATTTTGCCTCCGGAATATTTTACCCAAGAGGATGCCATCATCATATATCCATACAGTAGGGCTGCATGTCCTCGGGAAAAGTAACTGCTGTAGTTTCCCCTTGCTTTCAGCCGTTCGCAGTAACTGTGTGGCAAAGCCACATTAGCTGATGTTACAAGGCCAGCTCAGTCAATCATCCAGACTGTTGCCCCTGTAACTATTGAAAAGGCTGCTGCCCATCTTCAGGAACCACACGTTTGTCTGGCCTCTCCACAGATACCCCTCCGCTGTGGTTGCACCTACGGTACGGCTATCTGTATCGTTGAGGCTCGCAAGCCACCCCACCTCGGCAATGTCTGTGGTTCATGGGAGTATCGCATATTGACATACATTTCAAATCCTGAGGTAATCAAGCTATTGTTTGTCACGTACTAACTGATGGAAATTCGTTTGATAATTACAAATTTGCAGATTTGTGTGCAAAACATTTGACTGTGCCGGCACACTACACTTCTATGCTCAGACACCAGAGTTATACTTCCAGATTAGATAGAGATCACTGAGTTGAACACAGAAGTATTTGAGCTTTTGACGGGTTAGAAGCGTGCAGCGCAGGCAGTGTTGTAGGTAAAGGTTGCCGATATTGGACAGCTTTTTTTATTTTTATTTCCCAAGCCTATATTATCTACCTGACAAAATAAAAAGTAAAAGAAGCTACATGTTGTACACTTTCATCTGATATTCTTATAGTCTAAATAAACGCAAAGCAGAAATGGGTAGGCTATTCTTTAAAATTAAAAAATGTGTAAAAGGTCCAAATTAGGAAACTCGTTACCGAATTTGGAACTTCAGTTGCTTAAATACAAGCAATGACTAAAACGGAAATATGACCCACATCATTTAAAAAAAGTTTTATTTCAACATATTTATTAAACAAACATATTATTTAGGTACTCAGGCCAATATTTACAAAACAATGAGTTTAGAAATATTCATCACCACTAACATGTTTATACAGTGTTAGGAAAAATGTTCATACTCATAGCTTCAAATCAATCCAAATAGTGAACTAGAAAACTTGTTGATTGAAAACACATAAGAAAACTCTACACACTGAAATATACCAATTATCTCTGTTAACCTTAATTATGAATGACAAGTTTAAGTCTAACTACAGTCTAAATTCTTATGTTTTTATTTTTATTTATTTATTTATTATTTTTTTTGCATCTCATTGGCACATCGTGTAATTTACAATCAATACACTGTATCATCTCACCTTCTTTAATCTTCTTACACAATACACAAAACGAGCATTGATCGAACTTCGGCAAATCTACGCCATTTAAGTAAAGATAATGTTACAGGGACCGAGCGAGGTGGCACAGTGGCATTGGACTCGTATTCGGGAGGACGGTGGTTTAGATCCATCTCCAGCCATTCAGATTTAAGTTTTCCAAGATTTCCCTAAACCACTCCAAGCAAATGGCAGGATGTTCCTTTGAAAGGGCACGACCGATATCCTAATATCTCTAATGACCAAGCTGTCGACGAGACGTTAAACCCCAAGCTTCCTTCCTTTTAATGTTGCAGGAACACACAACGCTAAACTGATACTGAATTATTAGCTAATGACTGGCACTTATGAACTGTAGTGCTGATGATTTCTTTTTTACTTACAGAAACTTACTTATGGAAACTTGCAGCGACAACAAAGAAAATGCAATAATGGAAACTGTTCTCACTCCAAATGCAATTGACCATTGTCGACTGCCGACTGAGCCAGGTGACCGCGACAACATTTATTTCTCACCAGTTGAACCAGCTTAAAACTAACCAAAGGTCCATCTTCGGCAACTCTTCCATATCAAGGCCAATTTTGCAGGAGTTTATGGGAATGGCCTCGGCGAACCGCGCACCTGCTCTTCTCTGCAAACACAGACAATGCAAACATTATTCCTTTTGTAACTTCAGCCAGAGACTCACATTTGTGTAGGTTAGAAATAATAACCTACATCTGCATAAATATTGTGCAAGCCACATTTAAGTGCATGGCAGAGTGTTCATCGAACCGCTTTTATGTTTCTCTACGGTTCCATTCTCTAATAGCTCCCGGGAAAAAAGAACACCTAAATCTTTCCGTTTTCGATCTGATTTCTCTTATTTTATTTTCATGATCACGTCTTCCGATGTATGTGTGTGCTAAGAAAATATGTTCTCATTCGGAAGAGAAAGTTGGTGAAAGAAATTTCGCAAATAGATCTCGTCGCAACAAATTACGCCTTTCTTTTAATGATTTCCATCCCAACTCGTGCATAATTTCTGTGACACTCTCTCCCCTATATCGCGATAGTACAAAAAGAGCTGCCCTTCTCTGAACTTTCTCTAAATCGTCTGTCAGTCCCACTTGGTGGGGATCCCAAAATACTACGCACGAAGTGTAGTGCAGGCGGTTTCTTCAGTAGAACTCTTGCAGCTTCTGTTCTGCCAACGAAACGTAGTCTTTGGTTCACTTTCCCTACAATATTTTCTTTGTGTTCTTTCCAATTTAAGTTGTTTGTAATTGTTACTCAGAGGTATTTTAACCTGTGTTCCACCCGTCATTTTCATAAGTCCCTGACCTATGTAGTGTCCAACCCTTATAAGTGCAAAAGACTACCTGAGGTCCTAAACCTTTGGTATCTTTGGAGTATAAAGTAAAGTATGTTAATTCTTTATAACTGTGAAACCAAAATGCATGTGAAGTTTCTTAGACAGCCCAGATAGAAGCGTACGTTAATAGTTGTTGATAAAGAGCATTAATCATTATTTAGATTACAAAAGCAAATGAGCAGATGATAGGTAGAATCATCTGTCTTTTTTCGTAGTAATCTTGCTATATAAAGTATTCAAATACAGTGTTTGATTTGTCACCATTCAGTAATTTATTTAGTTTGTACAGCGTAATTTTTACTGTTTAGTGACCCAGAATATAGTTCAGTCATTTTAGACTATTTAAAATAGAAAGGGAACAACAGAATAGTTCCTGTGCTTCAATCTCTGTTCAAATTCTGTGTATCTGAGTAAATGTTCTTGCTTTTTACTTAATTATTCTACAGTTATTATATTTGAGTTTATTGAACGGTAATAGTAAGAATAGTTAAATATAACTACTGTCTCATACTGCAAAAACTATTCAGAGTGGAAATCAATTTATTTGAGTGAAATGAAGAGGTTTCTTCTCTGTAAGTACCTTGTTAATGTAGGGAAAGTGTCTTACTGCTAAAGGTCACAGCCTATATCAAAATATACAGTTATCAAACTAGTGTTTATGCAAGCAGCCAATTTAGGCCTAGAATGTACAAGTGTTGATATTTCTTACTAACTGGTTAGACTTAGATAAATATTTGGTGCACCATTTTAGGTGTAGTGTATATCAGTATGATACATTTTTTACTTTCTGATTACAAAATTTGAAATAGAAATTATTTTCAAATTTAATTTCATAATAGAGTGCATGCTTGGGTATTGACAGACTTTGCTCTTTTGTATGCCTATTCAAAAGTTACAAAATTGTTCATATAGTTGATACTACTGCTTATTAAATTATTTGAAACATTAATTTGACTCTGTAGTCGGTCGACCGTAGTTATTACTAAATTTCGTGATATTTTAGTACAAGTATTGCATTAGTTTATGAAGTTTTACGAAGCCTTCGAGACAAAAAACACAAGGTTTTATGCCATTATCCATTAATAAGCACACGGCAATCCTCTCGGAGGGGGGCGTTACTGTTCAGGAAGTTGGTGTAATTTTGGGAAGCGGTTGGTGGAACTTTAACAGCCCAAATGTATTGCACGTAACTTGCCGTTTTCTAGAGATTATTTCAGAGTATCCGAGATAACAGGAGTGTTGTACTTCGTCGGTCATCGCATTGAATTGATGCCTTGGGTTAACTGAAGCACGGGATACAATCCGTCAGCTTTGACGAATGACGTCATATGAATGAAATAAATCACAATTTGCGATCAGTTATGGCTTTACTGTACTAGGTTTAGATAGAACACCAAAGTGCGGCGAATGAAACTTTGTGCGCGGCCGGGATTCGAACCCGGGATCTCCTGCTTACTACGCAGACGCGTTGACCACTCCCCCACCGAGAACAAAGTGACCAACCCCACTGCAGAGGACTCTTCCCTGCACGTCTCCCGCCACACCCAAATCTCCATTCGCCACGCTGTCTCTTTCCTATTACCACAGCCTCTTAAATCTGTAATGCTCGCAGCCACAATGCTGTATTCCCGCATTAGAGAGAACACACCATGAGGTATCGCGAGACGTGCGGGAGACCTGCAGTCGGGTTGGTCACTGTGTCCTCGGTGGCCGAGGGGAGCCGGGCGCCGTGGCTCAGCGCGCCCGGTCAGCGGGCTCCACGCCCTCTGTAATAAAAAAGCTGAGCCAACAAGACACCGAACAAGAACGAACAAAAATGATCAACGTCCGCAACGAAGAGAACTACCAACAGAACAACAAAAAAAAAAAAAAAAAAAAAAAAAAAAAAAAAAAAAAAAAAGTGGTCAACGCGTCTGCTTAGTAAGCAGGAGGTCCCGGGTTCGAATCCCGGCCAGGCACAAATTTTCATTCGCCACAGTTTGGTCTTTGGTGTTCCATCTAAACCTGGTACAGTAAAGCAAATTGCGATTTATTTCATTCATTGAACGCTGTAACGTCAAAAATATATAAATGGGGGCATATGTTTTTTACAGTCAAATTTATAGAATTTATTTGGGAATAAAAAATGCTACCAGATAGTGAATCGGTAAAGTACATCGAGAACCAGTCATTACAAGCAGTTTGCGCATTTGTAAGGTAATAATTTTCATTCCTAGGACGTCATTGGTCAATACAGACGGATGTATCCCTTGCTTCAGTAATCAATCTGGCTTAGTATCCCTGTTCTTCCGATGACGATGATTTCGTGTGGCGTGTTGGCCTTTAGACTCCAGCTGGGATTCTTTTCGACCTGCCTGGCGCAAGTTGCAAGTCCTTAGGTGACGCCACATGGGCGACTTGTGCGTCGATGATGATGAACACGACACAACATCCAGTTCCCGAGCGGAGAAAATCTCCATCCCGACCGGTCGGAAATCGAACCCGGGACCCTGCGTGACAATCTATCACGCTTTCCACTGGACTATGGAGGTGGACTGATCTTCCGATAACTCGCCTATCGAAAACGTCTGGTCGGTGTTTGCGGAACGACTGGTACACATCTCCCGCTGCTACACCAAATCAACTTTGGCTATATATGGGCTGCTACACCTCAACAACATATTCGGCGCCGCTTTGATTCAACGCCGAGGCGCATAGAACTAGTTATAGCCAGCATTAGTGGCGACATTCAGTACTGATTTTATAATAATCCTTCCTATACAAAGGGTTTGTTTTCAAACATAGGGTCTATGTACAACATCTTATCTCAGAAATAAATGTCGCTTTGATATCTCTATTTCTTCTCGGTTTAAATGGCTACCAGTGTATTTCACTAATCATGGCAGGAATGATCTGGGCATTGAAAGAAACTGTTTAGCTTGAACGAAATCAAATGTTTGTATAGCTTATGGGACTTAACTACGGGGTCATCAGTCCCTAAACTTACAAACTACTTATGAACTACTTACGAACGAGGAAGGCAAAAATATCCATTCCCGAGGGGGGATTTGACCCCCCGACCGTAGTGGCCGTGCAGACCGTGACTGGAGCGCCTCAGTCCCCTCGCCACCGCGGCCGGACAATTAAACAAAATATTCAAACATTTCGTTTGTTACAGGGCATAGAAATAAATTAAATGGTGAAATTGAAAATTTGTGCTGGCCTGGAATTCGAAACCACATTTCCTGCTTCGGGCCAGTGGTCGCCTTACCAAAAGTATAGGACTTCAGGTAGTCTTTTGCACTTAAAAGGATGGGACCCTAGATAGCTCAAGGACTTAGGAAAATAACGGGTGGAACACAGGTTAAAATACCTAGGAGTAACAATTACAAACAACTCAAAGAAAATATTGTAGGGAAAGACTATGCTTCTTTAGCAGAACAGAAGATGCAAGAGTTCTGCTAAAGAAAACGCCTACACTACACTTGTGCGTCCAATTTTGGGTTATTTCTGCACATTGTGGTATCCCCCACCAAGTGAGACTGACAGACGATTTAGAGAAAGTTCAGAGAAGGGCAGCTCTTTTTGTACTATCGCGATATAGGGGAGAGAGTGTCACAGAAATTATGCACGAGTTGGGATGGAAATCATTAAAAGAAAGGCGTAATTTGTTGCGACGAGATCTATTTGCGAAATTTCTTTCACCAACTTTCTCTTCCGAATGAGAACATATTTTCTTAGCACACACATACATCGGAAGACGTGATCATGAAAATAAAATAAGAGAAATCAGATCGAAAACGGAAAGATTTAGGTGTTCCTTTTTCCTGGGAGCTATTAGAGAATGGAACCGTAGAGAAACATAAAAGCGGTTCGATGAACCCTCTGCCATGCACTTAAATGTGGCTTACACAATATTTATGCAGATGTAGGTTATTATTTCTAACCTACACAAATGTGAGTCTCTGGCTGCAGTTACAAAAGGATTAATGTTTGCATTGTCTGTGTTTGCAGAGAAGAGCAGGTGCGCGATTCGCCGAGGCCATTCCCATAAACTCCTGCAAAATTGGCCTTGATATGGCAGAGTTGCGGAAGGTGGACCTTTGGTAAGTTTTAAGCTGGTTCAACTGGTGAGAAATAAATGTTGTCGCGGTCACCTGGCTCAGTCGGCAGTCGACAATAGTCAATTGGATTTGGAGCGAGAACAGTTTCCATTATTGCGTTTTCTTTGTAGTCGCTGCAAGTTTCCATAAGCTTTCCTCTTCTGTAAGTACAAAAAAATCTTCAGCACTACAGTTAATAAGTGCCAGTCATTTAGGGAAATCATGGAAAACTTAAACCTGAATGGCTGGAGGTGGAATTGAACTACCGTCCTTCCGAATACGAGTCCAGTGCCACTGTGCCACCTCGCTCGGTCCCTGTAACATTATCTTTACTTAAATCGCGTAGAGTTGCCGAAGTTAGACCAATGCCCGTTTTGTGTCTTGTGTAAGAACATTAAAGAAGGTGAGATGATACAGTGTATGGATTGTAAATTATGGGTTCGTACCCGATGTTCCAATGTGTTGAACCCCCCCCCCCCCTCTCCCCCCTCCAAAAGTTCAGACTGCAGTTAGACTTAAACTTGTCATTAATAATTAAGGTTAACAGAGATAATTGGTATATTTCAGTGTGTAGAGTTTTCTTATGTCTTTCCAAGCAACAAGTTTTCTAGTTTACTATTTGGATTGATTTGAAGCTATGAGTTTGAACATTTTTCAGTAATTTCCTAATACTGTATAAACATGTTAGTGGTGATGAATATTTCTAAACTCTTTGTTTTGTAAATATTGGCCTAAGTACCTAAAATATGTTTGTTTAATAAATATGTTGAAACAAAGATTTTTTAAATAATATGGGTCTTATTTCCATTTTAGTCATTGTATGACCATATGGTTCTATTTAAGCAACTGAAAGTCCAAATTCGGCAACGAGTTTTCTAATTTGGACCTTTCACACATTTTAAAATTTATCGCACATTACGATTGTAGTGTCCCCTGCCCATTACTTCCTCTTGTTTGTTGTCTATACTGTATTCTCTTAATGGAGTGGGCGTATTTTTGCCTGTGTACAGAAATTATTTGCCTGTTGGTGGGGATGTATGCGATTATAGATAACGTGTATCACTCTCCAGCGGAGTATACGCTGACATGAAACTTTTTGGCTGCTTAAACTTTGTGCGAAACCGGGATTCGAATTGGGGACCTTAGCCTTTCGCGGGAAAGTGCTCGACCGACTGAGCTACCCTGAAACGCTTCACAGTATCATAACGAGCATCAAAACGGATACAGGAATTAGTGAACACAGAGCTGTCGTAGCGAGAGTGAATATCGAAAGTCCCAAAGTTACTAAAAATAGACAAAAAGTATATGTGTTCAGGAAAGCAGATGGAAATACAATACATTACTTCTTGAAAGACAGTTTCCACTCGTTCCAAAGACTAAACGTAAGTGTAGACCAGATGTGGCTCCAATTCAAAGAAGTGTTATCGACAGCAATTGACAGTTTTATACCAAATAAATTAATAACAAAAGGAGGTGATCCTCCTTGGTACACAAAACAGGTCAGGACACTTTTTCAAAAGCAACGGAAAGGCATGCTAAATTTAAACTAACAAAAAATCCCCAGGATTGCCGATCATACACGGAAGCTCGAAATTTAGCGAGGACTTCAATGCGAGCCAGTCAGCCATTTTGTGAAGCCAAGAAAATATGTTTTCAGATTAAAGCACTCTGTGGTTCTTGCCCTGTAAACTTTCACACATTTAAATAACTGTCAAGTACATATTTGATATAATATACTTTTGCGGACAAATACAGACCAGGCAGTTGAATATATACTAGTCACCACATATGTTATTGGGATAGCGTTCTGCTCACATCACTTTGGAATAAACGTGATTTCATTGTTACGTCACACGCTGTATCGAAGACCGCGCAGACAGCTATCGACTATTGCCTGTTATTTTATACTTCAATGTGACAGAGATCATCTTAATTTGCCGTATTTCTAAGAGTTCTGGTATTATAATACGCAGTAAGCCGTTTCATGGAAACAACGCATTACAGATGAATCACAATACTTCCCACAAAGAAACCCTTTCTCGAAATTTGACTGAAAACCCAAAGAGATTTTGGTCATATGTTAAATATACTAGGGGAAAAACACAAACAATACGCTCACTATGTGATAGTAATAGCGATCCTGCCGATGATAGCGCTACTGAAGCTGAGTTACCAAAGATATTAGAAAGTCATTCACCAAAGGAGACGAAACCAATATTCCAGATTTCGAATTACAGAGGCCAGAATGAGTAACGTTGAAGTAGATATCCTCTGAGTAGTGAAGCAACTTAAATCACTTAACAAGAACAAGTCTTCTAGTCCGGACTGTATACCCATTAGATTTCTATTCGATTATTCTGAAGCGATAGCTCCTTACTTAACAGCTATATGCAACCGTTCTCTCAAAGAAGGATCTGTACCAAAAGACTGGAAAGTTGCACAGGTCACACCTATATTCAAGAAAGGCAGCAGGAGTAACCCACTAAACTACAGGCCTATTTCATTGACATCAATTTGCAGCAGAGTTTTGGAACATATCTTGTATTCAAATATTATGATTTATCTCGGGCAGAATGATCTATTGACCCAAGGTCAACACGGATTTAGAAAATATCGTTCATGCGAAACACAACTAGCTCTTTATTCCCTCGAAGTGATGAGTGCTATCGACAAGGGATCTCAAATTGATTCCGTATTTCTTGATTTCCAGGAGGCTTTTGACACCGTACCTGGTAAACGGCTGTTAATCGAATTGCGTGGTTATGGTATATCGCCCCAAATATGCGACTGGATAGGAGATTTCCTGTCAGAGAGGACACAGTTGGTAGTAATCGATGGTAAGACATCGAATGAAACAGAGCTTTAAATGTTCAAATGTTTGAAGAGCTTATGGGACTTTACTACAGGGTCATCAGTCCCTAAACTTACAAACTACTTATGAACTAGCTAATACTAAAGACGGCACAAATATCCATGCCCGAGGGGGGATTCGCACCCCCGACCGTAGTGGCCGTGCAGACCGTGACTGGAGCGCCTTAGTCCCCTCGGCCACCGCGGCCGGCTACACAAGAGATTTGGGAGAAAATCTAAGGAGCTCTCTTTGTTTGCAGATTGTAACGTTTCTGCTATGTTGCGAACTCCTAAAAATCAGTTGCCAACATAGAAACACGAAATATCTGATACCTAAAGTAAAACTTCATTACCGGACATGTGATATTTCACATTTTCGCCTTCTGATTTAAATTCTATTTACACTATTAGTAAAATGCTTTTAAGAAATAGTACATTGATTTAAATATAACTTTGCCTGACCTTTTACGTAATTTTCAGTTTTTAATACTTTCGTAAATAATAGCTGCAAACACTAAAAATGCATTACACTTAGTTTCGGAAATTGCTGAACCTATATGATACTAATTTGTATGAAAACAATAATACTACATGTTATAAACTATTGCACAACATGATTTCATATATACCTTTTGTTTAAATAAATTAGGGCAGACCATGTTTTATATATCACTAGATCCTAAATTAAATACTGATAATTTTTCGTGCACTAAAATTAATAATCCGTTTGGTACTAAGAAACTATCTTCGAAATTAACAAAACTACGACAACCATATACAAATCCGTATTAATAAATAATTTGACCGCAAACTGAAACTCACTAAAATTCCATGTAACAATAATATTACACCTACACAATATTGGAAAAACAAATATATGTGCATTTCGAAAACACACATAATGTAAATAATTTGACGACTGTAAACACTAGTCAAAAGGATGACGTTAAATTTGTGTACTACATTTAAATACAAATGTCATGAAACAAGTACATACATTGACATAAATAGTCAAAGCTTAAATCTAATGTTTTTATTTCTGTATTTTGGATAATTTAATGAAAAAGAATATTGTTTAATAGTGAATTACAAAACTTTGTCATCAATATTATTACGTAGTTATACAGAAAGATGTTGGAGAGAAACCATGTTTTATTCAGTATTCGAGTGGCCAGAAACCTGTAAGCAGCTCTGTTGGCTTGCTGATGCATTCCTTGATTGTGCAGTGGAAATAAAATCGTTTCCATATCAACTAAGATGGTTTTACTTTATGAAAATATCCTGTAAAATCAAATTCTTTAGTGAATGCCGAAGACAAATCTCAACGCAATGGACTTCAGCCAGCATATAAGATAAGTTCAACTTCACCTACAGTGGAATGATTTCGTTATAGACTGAGAACTAATAAACATTTCCGTGATTCAGGAATATATTAGGGCTCAGTTTGAGTCATTCCGAAAAGAGGTGATGGACGTTAGAAGATGACGCCGTCATTTATCGTCTAGTAAAATCATCTGAAGATCAAAACCATCTACAGAAAGATCTAAATAAGATATCACTATGGTTTCAAAATTGGCAACAGGCTCTAATTAATGAGAAGTCTGAAGTGATCCACATGAGTAAGAAAAGGAATCCGTTAAACTTTGTTTACAAGATAAATCAATCAAACGTGAAGGCCGTAAACTCCACAAAATATCTAGGAATTACTATACCTTCAGACTTAAATTTGAAACAACCCGTAGATTATGTCGCGGAAACGGCGAACCAGAGACTGCGTTTTATAGGCATAACCCTTAAAAGACGCAACAGAACTACTAAAGAAACTGCAAGCGCTACGCTTGTCCGTCCATTTTTGGAGTATTGCCGCCCACTGTGGGATCCTTATCAGATGTGTTTGACAGAGGACATAGAAAGAGTCCGAAGAAGGGAAGCTCGTTTTGTATTGTCACGATACAGGGGAAACAGCATTACGGAAATGGTACAGGATCTGGGATGGGAATCATTACAACTACGTCGCTTATCGCTGCGGCGTGGACTACTTACGAAGCTCCAATCGCCAACATTCTCCTCCGAATGCGAAAATATTTCGTTGACTCCCACTTACATAGGTAGAAAAGATCATCAGAATAAAATACGAGAAATCTGAGCTCGAACGGAGAGATTCAGGTGTTCTTTCTTCCCGCGTGCTATTTGAGAATGGAATGGGAGATAAATAGTATAAAGGTCATTCGATGACCCTCTGCCAGGCAATTAAATGGGATTTGCAGAGTATCCCATGTAGATGTAATTCTGCCAGTACCTCGCCTCCTGCCTTCCAAACTTCACAGAAGTTACGCTGCGAATCTTGCAGAACTAGCACTCCTGGAAGAAACGATAGTTCCCCAGACTAAGGACTGTTTCCAGAATGAAACTTTCACTCTGCAGCGGAGTGTGCGGTGATATGAAACTTCCTGACAGATTAAAATTGTGTGCCGGAACCGGGATTCGAATCTAGGACCTTTGCTTTTCGCTCCCACGCGAAAGGCAAAGGTCCCAGATTCGAATCCCGGTCCGCGACACGATTTTTATGTGCCAGAAAGTTTCACGGTGTATGTTCTATCGATCATGTACGGAAGAAGAAAATTGACACCATATCTATAATCCTATTTACCATGAAATTTGCATGAAAATGATGCTAATTATTTCCCTCACACTCTAAGACCTGTTTTTTTCAATAGGCCTATAAATATTTTGAATTACAGGGCATGTAGCCTACAATAAAGGCGGAAATATACATACCAATATTTATAATCAGTGGCCCTTTAAAAAGTCAGTGTTTAAAAATATACAGGAAGCTATTAAATGAGGGCATCTCTGCTTGATATTACCACTGACACTTTGCAGTCAGACCGCACACAAACATAAATTGTAGACTGAGATTTTTATCCTAAGCCTACCTGCACCTAACAAGCATGGCCAATAGTCTGGAACTTTTCATTCGTTTCTGCCTGTTTGACAATGAGCCAGTAGAAATTCACGGCGCCTCTGCAGTCGCAATCGGCGCAAAGGGTGAAGCAATGCGCTTCAATTCGATTTCACATTTAGCGTTTTTGCTGCACGGTGTCCGGTCAAGAGCATAGAAAAAGAAAAGTCGGTTTCAATGCAGTTTCTGCTACCTGCTGGTAGCAACCCACATTCAGTAAGTGATGTGCCCTGTATTAACTGACCTCAGAGAATTTTCTTCTATCTCGTCTATCGTTGCAAATATTCCTCCTTTCAATGTTTTTTTCCGTGTTTGACGCAAAATTTAATACAGACTCTGCCATCTCAAAATTCACAACCTTGCGACACGACGTTTTACTCAATACAGCACCGAACAGTAACTAACAGACATACACTAATGATACTCCCAACAGTTACACATTCCACATAGACGTGTGCAGGGATGGCAAATGCGTTTCTCTTGAACACTCCATTGACTTTAAATTCCTAAATTTTTTCAACAGACCTCGTAGCTGTAAAAAAGGAGTAGACGCTATTTCAAAATTCATTTAGGAGAAACCAGAATCATCATCATACACATTATTTCTCGTCGGTATTTTCTTTTGTGGGTACGCCATATCTCCCGTATTACTTATCCAAAATTAATGACTGAGGTACCGGTACCATTTTGAAGGTTTCGTTCTCCACTAATGACGAAAAATACACAGATAGTTTAAAATTAATGTTAAAAAACTTTTTTTTTTGAAAAAATGTGTACTGTTTATACAAGCTAAGTTATACCCCGCGAACTATCGTAAATCGGAAATATATATGCGATTGCTCCCATCAGCCACCGCGCCGAGTATCAACTTGAGCGGCCGATATAGAAGAAATGTAGAAGGTGCCATCTATTGGCAGTCTATTTAACTAACATGAACAACAGCTCTTGCAATTGTTTAGATTCTTTATGCAACCCAAAGCCAAAGTCTTTTGCCCAAAGACTGGTGCAAGCATAGTTAATCACACGATTTCGGTTATACATAAGCAGTCGATTAAGCCAGGCCGCCCTCTTGTGGAGCCGACGAAATAATCAGATTAAAGCACTCTGTGATTCTTGCCCTGTAAACTTTCACAAATTTAAATAACTGTCGAGTACATATTCGATATAATATACGTTTGCGGACAAATACAGACCAGACAGTTGAATAGAAACTAGTTACCACTTATGTTATTGGGGTAGCGTTCTGCTCACACCACTTGGAATAAACGTGACTTAATTTTTACGTCACACGCTGTATCGAAGACCGCGCAAACAGCTATCGACTATTGCCTGTTATTCGACACTGTTTGGCCACGATAACTTGACGATTTGCGCTGTGGTTGCTCCATTATGGCTGCTGCGGGGATTGGAGGATGAGGGGAACGCAGCTTGCTGCAGGGCTGGAACCGTTACTCTAACAATGTGTACAGTAATCTTTCGCTTCAAGGACCATTGTAACATTGGCAACACTTGGAAATAAATGAATAACTTTCAAGCAGTGCCGACATTCGCTGCTTGTGGCAGCACCAGCAATATCGTCAAGTTATCGTGGCCCAGGGTTGCCAACTCGTACGATAATTATGGGGGCATACGATAATTTGAGTGGTTGTACACATTCTGAGACATCAAGGAATTGCCAACTTAGCATTAGAAGGAAGCGCGTGTGGTAAAAATCGTAGAGGGAGTCCGAGGGACGGATATAGTAAGCAGATTCAAAAGGATGTAGGTTGCCGAACGTATTTTCAGATGAAGAGACTTACTTGCGCAGCACGGGGTAGCATGGAGAGCTGCATCAAACCAGTCTGCGGACTGAAGACCACAACAACAACAGCAACAACGATGTACGATAGTACCTTGTACGATACATACGATAATTTCTTTTCGGCTGGAGATACCATTTAAACCATGCATATCAAATACACTTAAGGCAATATGAATTGTCGACACAACTAAGGTACATAAGTGAAATTACACTAAACTCATCATAAGACTTATGTTAGTATAATAATGACTACTACTTGACAGTACTACTACTACTTCACATATGCCTGCGGCGCGATTATTTAATAAACTAAAGTGGCACTTTTCCTAATATCATTTTGGTAATTTACAAAGAACAGTGTACATTGAAGTAACGGCATCAGTGTAGCGTAATACTTTGTTTCTGTTTGTTTAAAAAAAATCTCTCGGGATGGTACGTGGATGCGTCTAAACTGATCAGTATTAATTGTAAAAAATAATGATAATTAGTCAAACGAGCCATATATATATATATATATATATATATATATATATATATATATATATATATATATATATATATATATATATATCGCTGACACTGATGCCGTTATTTCGACGTACACCGTTCCATGGAAATTACCATTATTTTTTCTATTAACTAATTTATTTACTTTTCTTGGATTTTTTGTCTGATGTCTGAGTCAAAATCTATAATCTTGAGTGTGTAGTACGATGTTTTCGCATTGACGAGTTGGCAAACCTGTGGTGGCCAAATAGTACTTCAATGTGACAGAGGTCATCTTGATTTGCCGTATTTCTAAGAGTTCTGGTATTATAATACGCAGTAAGCCGTTTCAAGGAAACAACGCATTACAGATGAATCACAAAAACCGTTCTCGGCTCCATTTCTTATCACTAAATGTAAACAATAATACACCAACAGTCAAACATTCCTGAAACTATAGTAGATAAGTATACTCAAATTTCTCGGTGCAGCAAGTTGCTATAGCGTAGTGGTTAGCGTTAGAGGGTCACATTGTACAGGTTTTTGGTTTGAAATTCTATGGATTTTTTTTAATCTCTCAGTTCGTAACATAATGTAGATGTTGCCTAATCGTAACACATTGTGGGCCTTTCTTATCCATATAACGTTAGTTATGTATGCAATGTTTCCTGTAACAGAGCGCTGTCTCAGGAATTTAGTGACATCTATTTGGTGTATTTGGTCTGATTAGAAAACGGAGAATGGAATTCCTGGAAGTGATACGGCCAGCAATGACATTTCCGTCGAGAATGGACTTCGTGGAAATGATACGATCAGCACTCACATTTCTGTTTTCCCTCTCACAAATATTTGAACTTTGTTCCACATATGTAACGGTTTCCGGGGATATGGTTAGAGACAAGCCTAACGGAAACGTTTAATAGGCTACAATTGTAATAGAAAAGACACTTAATGTACGGTATACAATATCTCTCCAAACAGCAATCAAAGGATGAATAAATAAATAAACTGCTGATAAGTAAAATAAGTGCCGATGCCATTTGTATTGTTCGCTTCTCAGAAATATTTCGCTGTTTATTTCCGAATATCTTGTGATTTGCGAGCCTGTGGTTAAGCCGATATCAATATTTGGCTGTTTATTTTCGAAAGTGTGGCGATTTCCGAGAGTGTGGTTAGAACGATATTCCTTGCTTGTCACCAATATTTAGTACAGTAGTTTATTTCTGAATATTTTACGATTACAGAGTTTTTGGTTAGCCAAGATCCTATGAAGAAAACTTTAATTTCATTTGCAAATGTATACAGCTTAATCTCAGAACACTAACCGCGCCGTCTGCTGGCATCTCTACATCCTAATGTTGATCCCACAGTCTTAATTTTGCAGATATTTGAGACCCGAAATTCCTCGATAATCCGTTAGAAATATTCATTTTAATCACAGTTTGATGTTGTCTATACAGACTACAAAGTGGCATTACCTAATTCCCTAGACCTATAGTCATTAAGGACATTACGCTTATTAACATTTCAGCTTAAACCTATTACTCACTTTTTAAGCCCTGGAGAAAAGGGTAGTGTATTGTATCTAGTTCTATTCTTAACATACATCAGTGACACTGATGTATAAGAGATGTTGCTAATAACAACGTAATACTAAAGGATAAACTTCTACAATTCGTATCAGAAAAAACTCTCCAACGTTTTTTGAATATTGACATTCATTTCCATGTTTCGTGTTTAGTTTAATTTTATTAAGAAGACCAGTGTTATTTTATAAACACGAAGGCGAAGAAAGAAAAATAAAATGGAAACGGCTCACAGTCACTATATCAGGATAAAGTTGCGAAACTTCGGACGATACCAGTGTTTGTTTATAACCTATCGTACCGATACCATTAAATAAGGTAATACCCAAGCATGTCACTTTTGCAGCAGACAGTAATTGAACCAACAACGACGTTCATTATGATAGGATAGCTATTGACATAAACCAATTCACAGTACAATAGCATATCACGTTTGCACCAAGTTATGTGATCGCATCGCAGATGAGCAATAAATGTTTTGTCATGACAACAAGTTATGTGATCTGCTCATCTGAGATGTCTCCATTAACCATTGGTGCCAACATAGCAACTGGAGCCCGGCGAGAAGCGTCGTACAGTTTAACCCGAGATTTCTGTTTCGTACGTCGATGCACAACAGCTGTTGGAATTGTTCACTTTGTTCAAGCACGCGTTGTCTACTGCGCGAATGAACTGGATTACCTCAACGTCCATCATCACAGGTAAGTACCGCTTACTATTATAAATTATAATAATTTATTTAACTTTAAATTCCCTGATACTTTACAGTGACCTGTGACTGGTCAGGATAGTGTGCGTATTATTCGCAAGGGTCAACTAGTTACGTCTTAAAAGAATCAGAACATTTCTGCTTGGCTGAGTCAGCCTAAGGAATTGAGTGGTTTGTGTATATGTGTATGTTTGTTATACGATGGAGGGCATAATTTGTTTTTCATTTAGGTTATTGTCTTTTTGAGGCTTGTTGTTACTTGAGTGCTCCATGCAGCTGTCAAAATCCTTTAGTAGTTGTGAAATATGTGGCCACTGAAACACTGTGTCGGTCAAGATTTTGTCATTTATCATTTAGTTTAGTTATCTGAAGATCAAAAGCAACTACAAACGATTTAGGTAACATACCTGCATGGTGCGAAAATTGGCGATTCAAATCAAATGTTTGTAGAGCTTATGGGACTTAACTACGGGGTCATCAGTCCCTAACCTTACAAACTACGTATGAACTAGCTAATACTAAGGACGGCACAAATATCCATGCCCGAGGGGGGATTCGAACCCCCCGATTGTAGTGGCCGTGCAGACCGTGACTGACGCGCAGCAGAACGCTCGGCCACCGCGGCCGGCAATTGGCGATTGACCGTAAATTATGTGTGAAGTCATCAGCTGAGCAGTAAAAGAAATGCATTAAACTTCATTTCACGATAAATCAATCAAATCTACAGGCCATAAATTCTATTAAATACGTAGGAGTTACAATTTAATTGGAAAGAATACGTAGAAAATATCGTTGAGAAGTCGAACCGAAGGCTTCGTTTCATTTGCAAAACATTTAGAAGATCCAACAGTTCTACTACAGAAACTGTCTACATTACATTAGTGCGTCTTATTTTGGAGTACTGTTGCGCAATGTGGTATCAGCATCAAGTGAAGCTGATGGTGGATGTATGGAAAGTTGAGAGAAAGGAGGATCGTTTTCAAATGTTCAGATGTTTGTACATCTATCGGACCAAACTGCGTGGTCATCAGTCCGTAGCTAACAAACTACTTAAACTAAGGTAAACTAACCTAAGGATAACACACACACCCATGCCTCCGACGGCGAGCAACCGCGCGTTTCCCAGCGAGGTGCCTTAGACCACTCGGTTACTCCACCGTGGCGAGGATCGTTTTGTATTATCGCGATACAGGGGAGAGAATATTAAAGAAATGATGCAAGAATTGGAGCGAGATGTATTTGCGAAACGTCTTTCAGCAACTTTCTTCTCCGAATGCGTACTTATTTTTTTAACACCCACCTCCAGAGGGAGATATGAAGAAGAAGGAAGGAAGGAATCTTAGGGTTTAACGTCCCGTCGACAGCGTGGTCATTGGAGACGAAGCATACGCTAGAATTTTTGGGGAAGGATTAGGGGAGGAAATTCGGCCGTGTCCTTTGAAGTGAATCATCCCGGCCTATGCCTAGAGTAAATCACGGAAAACCTAAATCTGGATGGCCGGAGGTGGATTTGAACCACCGTCCTCCCGAATGCGAGTCCAGTGTCTTACCACTGCGCCACCTCGCTCGGTCAGAGGGAGCTATGATCATCATAATAAAATAAGAGAAACCACATCTCGTTATTAGAGAGTGGAACGGTTCGGTGAACTCTCTGCCAGGAACTTAAATATAATTTACAAAATAATTACGTAGTTGTAGAAGGCGGAGTTAACTTTATAGTTGGGTGCCATTATATATCTATGAGGGGTGTTCAGATGAAAATGTACGAAAAATTTTAATAACCAAACAGGTTGAAATTTGAATATGCCGCTTTGGGGTAATGTAGAGCCTCCTCTAGGGACGCGGGAAGCATGCGTCGTCACCTCTCCCTCAGCAGGCAAGGTGATTCTCACCCTCTTTTTCGACGTCCGAGGTCCGATACTCATTGAATTCCTCGAGCACGGAAAAACCATTAACAGTGACACGAACTGTGATACACTACGCAGCCTACGTAAGTTCATCAAGAGCAAACGGCCTGGGCTGCTCTCGGAGAGAGTGATACGTCTTCGGGGTCATACAAAGTGTACTGGCCAAGTTCAATTGGGAGCAGCCTTATCATCCGCCCTACAGCAGGACATGTCGCACTGTGCCTTCCATCTGTTTGGATCGCTGAAGAAACACCTCAAAGGAAAGCGCTTCAACTGTAACGACGAACTGAAGAACACAGTAGGGGACCAGCTCTTGTCATAGCCACAGTAATTCTGGCAAAGGAATCCTTCGGCTCGTTAAACAGTTTAAAAGTTGTGCTCAGGCCTCTGATTACTTTTTAATAATGACGTCAATTGTACCCGCAGTGTCGTTTCGTACCTTTTCATTTGAACACCCCTCATATATACGTCAACGTCGAGTTTTGTAAATAACGGTTCACTGAGGCTTTTTGCGGATGATGCTGCAGTATATAGAGAGGTTGTAACAATGGAAAATTGTATTGAAATGCAGGAGGATCTGCACCGAATTGACCTATGCTGCAGGGAATGGCAATTGAATCTCAATGTAGACAAGTGTAATGTTCTGCGAATACATCATTTAGCTACACCATAGCTGGTCAGCAACTGAAAGCAGTTAATTCCATGAAGTATCTGGGAGTAGGCATTAGGAGTTCAAATGTTCATATGTTTGTAGAGCTTAAGGGACTTCGGGGTCATCAGACCCTAAACTTACAAACTACTTATGAACTACCTTATACTAAAGACAGCACAAACACCCATGCCCGAGGGGGGATTCGAAGCCCCGACGGCGGACGGCCGCGCGCGCCGCAACACGGCGCTCCAGCACGCGCGGCTAATCCGCCGCGGCGCATTAGGAGGGATTTAACACGGAACGACCATATAAAATCAATCGTCGGTAAAGCAGATGCCAGACTTAGATTCATCGGAAGAATCCTAAGGAAATGCAGTTCGAAAACAGAGGAAGTAGATTACAGTACACTTGTTCGCCCACAGCTTGAATACTGCTCACCGGTGTGGGATCCGTACCAGGTGGGGTTGATAGAGGAAGTAGAAAAGATCCAACGGAGAGCAGCGCGCTTCGTTACATGATCATTTGGTAATCGAGAAATCGTTACGGAGATGATCGATAAACTCCAGTGGAAGACTCTGCAGGAGAGATGCTCTGTCGCTCGGTACGGGCTTTTGTCGAAGTTTCGAGAAAATACCTTTACCGAGGAGTCTAGCAGTAAATTGCTCCCTCCTACGTATATTTCACGAAGAGAGAAGATAAAATCAGATTAGAGCCCACGCAGAGGCATACCCACAATCTTTCTTTCCGCGAACAATACGTGGCTGGAATAGGAGGGAGAACGGATAGTGGTACTGAAGGTACCCTCCGCCACACACCATCGAGTGGCTTGCAGTGTATGGACGTAGATGTAGATGTAGAAGTTTTCAGAACCTTCTTTTGTGTACCTCTGTGTTTATTCATCATCATCATTAGAGACTGATTATGCCTTTCAGCGTTCTGTCTAGAGCATAGTACCTCTATAAAATTCCACCATGATCCCCTATTCAATGCTAACATTGATGCCTCGTCTGATATGCCTTTTACCTCAAAATTATTCTGCACCGAATCTAAGTACTTTCTTCTTGGTCTACCTCGACTCCTGTTACCCTCCGCTGCCGAGCTCATCTCTTAGGTAACCTTGGTTCTCCCATGCGTGTAACATGACCCCACCATCTCAGTCTGTTCGCTCTAACTGCTTCATCTATGGTGTTCATTCCCAGTTTTTCTTTGATTTCCTCATTATGGACACCCTCCTGCCATTGTTCCCATCTATTAGTACCTGCAATCATTCTTGCTACTTTCATATCTGTAACCTCTACCTTATGAATAAGGTAACCTGTATCCACCCAACTTTCACTCCTATACAACAAAGTTGGTCGAAAGACAGAGCGGTGTACTGCTAACTTAGTCTTGGTACTTATTTCCTTCTTGCAGAAAAGAGCAGATCTTAGCTGAGCACTCACTGCATTAGCTTTCCTGCACCTCAATTCCAGTTCTTTCGCTATGTTGCTATCCTGTGAGAAAATACATCCCAAGTACTTGAAACTATCTACCTGTTCTAACTTTCTTCCCCCTATTTGGCACTCAATCTGTTTGAATCTCTTTCCCACAGACATTACTTTCGTTTTGGAGATGCTGATCTTCATATCATTATCCTTGCACCTCAGATCGAGTTGTGAAATATTGGTTTGCAACCTTTCAAACGAATCGGCCATTATAAATAAGTCATCCGCATATGCGAGACTGCTTATTTTTTTCACCTATTTTAATCCCGCCCTGCCAGTCTACTGTTTTCAACATATGATCCATGAATAGTATGAACAACAGTGGTGACAGGTTACAGCCTTGTCTTAACCCTGAGACTACTTTGAACCATGAGCTTAATTTGCCATCTACTCTACCTGCTGCCTTCGTTGTCATATTTCTAAAGTAATAAGGTCTATGTGGACCGAAACCGGTGGAAAAAATGTTGTATTGGTAAAGCAGAAGACAGTTGCTTAGGGAAGTATTATTTGTTTGTGGCTGTGCAGCTTGCCACACGTAGCCGACGTTTCAGGGACACGGCTTCAGAACGGAGGCGCGACTAATTGTACGTGACGGTGACGGTGACGGTTTCTGTTCAGTGGCGGTGAGGTGAAAGTAGGAGGGGCGGTGGGGCGGCGGCTCAGCTACTGTGGAGACGGCGCCTTCTGACAGTGTCAGTGTGCGCTGCAGCCGGCCAGAGGCTGGTCTCCGAGGTTGTGTCTCTGCGAGAACAAGCGGCTTTGGAATGGAGAAGTACGCGGGCCGCGTCGCTCTGGTGACGGGCGCCAGCTCTGGCATCGGCGCTGCGATCGCGCAGGCGCTGCAGAGGAAGGGGCTCACCGTCGTGGGGCTGGCCAGGAGGGTCGACAGGGTCCAGGTAAGCTGCACCACCCGCACTCCTCTAAACTGATAGCAATTCTCTCAGAGTTGGGACAAACAGAACATTGTCCTCGACGGCGAGAGATCATCAGAGATAAGGGCATCGCTATGAGTGACCGGGGTACTTAGATGTGGCCGATATTGTCCTTTTTCACTATGACAGATCTACATCTACATGGGATACTCTGCAAATCACATTTAAGTGCCTGGCAGAGGTATCATCTAACCACCTTTATAGTAGTTATCTCCCATTCCATTCTCGAATGGCGCGCGGAAAGAAAGAACACCGGAATCTCTCCGTTTTATCTCTGATTTCTCGTATTTTATTCTGATGATCATTTCTACCTATGTAAGTGGAAGTCAACAATATATTTTCACATTCGGAGGAGAATGTTGGCGATTGGAGTTTCGTAAGTAGCCCACGCCACAGCGATAAGCGTCGTTGTTGTAATGATTCCCATCCCAGGTCCTGTATCATTTCTGTAACGCTGTCTCCCTTGTATCGTGACAATACGAAACGAGCTGCCCTTCTTTGGACTCTTTCGATGTCCTCCGTCAAACCCACCTGATAAGGATCCCACACTGGGCAGCAATACTCCAAAAAAGAACGGACAAGCGTAGTGTTATGCAGTTTCTTTAGTAGTTCTGTTGCATCTTTTAAGTGTTCTACCAATGAAACGCAGTCTTTGGTTCCCCTTTCCCACGACATTATCTACGTGTTCTTTCCGGTTTAAGTCTGAAGTAATAGTAAGTCATAGGTATTTTGTGGAGTTTATGGCCTTCACGTTAGATTGATTTGTCTTGTAAACAAAGTTTAACGGATTTCTTTTCGTGCTCATGTGGACGACTTCACACTTCTCATTATTTAGAGTCAATTGCCAATTTTACACCATACAGATATCTTATTCAGATCGTTCTGCAGCTGGTTTTGATCTTCAGATGATTTTACTAGACGTTAAATGACGGCGTCATCTGCAAACAACCTACTTACATTTTTCTCTCAAATCGTTTATGTAAATTAGGAACAGCAGAGGACCAATAACACTACCCTGTAGAACGCCCGATATCACCTCTGTTTTAGTTTATGCTTTACCGTCGATTACTACAAACAGTGTCCTCTTTAACAGGAAATCCCCTATCCAGTCGCAAATTTGGGGCGATATACCATAACCACGCAATTTGATTAAAAGCCGTTTGTGAGGTACGGTGTAAAAAGTCTTCTGGAAATCAAGAAATACGGAATCGATTTGCGAACCCTTGTCGATAGCACTCATCACTTTGTTTGTGTAAAGAGCTAGTTCCGTTTCACATGAACGATGTTTTCTACGTCCGTGTTGACCTTGGGTTAATAGATCATTCTGTTCGAGATAATTCATAATATTTGAATACAGGATATGTTCCAAAACACTTCTGCAAATTGACGTCAATGAAATAGGCCTGTAGTTTAGTGGGTAACTCCTACTGCCTTTCTTGAAGGCCTTTCTGCTGCTATGAGTAGAAATCTACAGCTGTTTCGAATGTTCAAGTGTTTGTAAATCTATGGGACTTTACTACTCTGGTCACAAGTCCCTAGGCTTACAAACTACTTAAACTGAGTTATGCTAAGGACAGCAAATGCACTCATGCCCGAAGGAGGACTCGAATCTCTGACGGCGAGCATCGGTGCGCTCCGCAGCTAGGCTCCTTGGTACGCTTGGCCACTCCACCTCGGCTACGGCTGTTTACTGATGATGCCAGTAGTGTATGGGAAAGTGTCCTCACTGAATGATTACAATACGATGACTTAGATAAAATTTCTAGTGGTGTTGCCAGAAAAAATGTAGAAAAATGTATGGTGATACTGGTGATACAGATGAGTAACAAAAACAATCCCATTATGACAGAATACAACAGTAGTACTATCCTGCTTGATAGTCAAGTCGATTAAATATCTGCGCGTAACTTTGATACAGTGATATGAAGTGGAATTAGCATGTAAGAACAATCGTGGAGAAGGCGGAGGCCGTGCGGGAATTCAAATGTTCAAATGTGTGTATAGTCTATGGGACTTAACTACGGGGTCATCAGTCCCTAAACTTACAAACTACTTATGAACTACTTACGAACTAGGACGGCACAAATATCCATGCCCGAGAGGGGATTCGAACCCCCGACCATAGTGGCCGTGCAGACCATGACTGGAGCGCCTCAGTCCCCTCGACCACCGCGGCCGGCGTGTGGGAATGGCCGCGCGGTCTAAGACGTCATGCTACGGACTAACCGACCGCTCCCGCCGAAAATTCTAGTCCTTTCTCGGGTATTGGTGTGTGTGTGTTGTTCTTAGTTAAAGTAGTTTGTAAGTTTACGGACTGATAACGATAGCAGTTTGATCCAACAGGTTTACAAACATTTGAAAATTTGAAGGCGCATACTCGACTTCCATTTATTGCGTGAGTAAAGCAAATCGTGTATAAAAGCCTTCCACGACCACATCTCGAGTATTGCTCAGAGGTGGGCTGCTGCTAGGTTTGCTGCTGGTAACTTCAAAGTGCGAGTGTTACAGAGATGCTACAGGAACTACACTGGAAATCGCCGGAGGAAAGAAACACTATTGATGAAATTGCGAGGACTGGAATCTGAAGCGGTGAAGTGGCTGAGTGGTCTAAGGCGACGTGCTGTGGAGCGCGCGGTCACTCGCCATCGGAGGTTTGAGTTCTCCCTCGAGGATGGGTGTATGTGTGCTGTCTGTAGTGTAAGTAATTAACCTAGTTTGTAAGTCTAGGGACTGATGACCATATTAGTTTGGTCCAATAGGTTTACAAACATTTGAAAGAGCACAAAGATAATATAAATTGGGGCTCACACAGGGGCATCCTGGCATTTGTTTTTCCCTCATTCTATTTGGGCGCCGAAAAGTTAAGGAACTGGGTAGTAGCAGTAGGTTGCTTCCAGTGGGTTGTCGAGTGTAGATGTAGATGTAGAACATGTAAGAACAGTTGTTGGAGAGGCGGATGCTTTATTGGTAGAATTTTGGGCTGATGTAGTTGAACTGTAAAGGAGACCGCATACTTAACACTATAGGCTGTGTCACGTAGGAGGGTGGCCCCATTTTCAGCCGTTATACGCATACCCCTCTATTACCGCACTGGCAGTCCAATAATATTCATTCTGTAGGCCTGTGGCTGGTCGCGAGTTACGCAATGTTTCTCCCGGAGGCTCAACTGTTGGCGCTCGGCCGTAGCTCCTCCCCTTCACACTTCCCCTATCGCTTCGTCTCTATGTACGGTAGCGTCTTCCTACATGACGCCAACTACAGTGCGACTCATTCTTGGGTACTGCTCAAGTGTTTGGCATCCACATCGGAATCGTTTTAAAGTAAGGCACATCCAGACTGTAAGTTTCCTTGTTCTTTAACAAAGAAAGACATCATCTATATCTATAAAAATCGGTGTGTATATGTACGTTTGTTTCCTAGGGACGCCAAGACAGCTGGAAAAATTTTCATGAAATCTCCAGGAAATCTTCAGATTAGCCCAGCGGGTGACCCTGTAAAGTTTGGCAGTGATCGGATGAAGGTATTTATTAATTTGAAGACTATAAAGTGAAATGTGGAACTTGGAACGACTGTGGCGCCCCTAACTTAGAAAGACCCAACCACAGCGGCTCAAACAGTCACGGGAGCGACGCTACCGCTGCAAGTGGCACACTGCAGTAACAGAAGAATGGCATGATGATAATGGAGAACTTGCAGTTTTTAGTGCTGTTATTTTCAGTTTTCGTAACACTAAATGTTGTGGTGAATCTTCCAGTACAATGATCGAATTCGATTGAAACACAGCAATGGACGAAGAATAAGTCGTCAATTATCTGGCTGAAGTTTTCGACTCAATGGAACCACACGGAAAGTCACAGCCAGTAGCGCAGCCAGGATTTGCTTCTGGGGAAGGCAATGATTTTTTTAAAAATAAAGCCTATTGAATTTATTAATCGAAGACTTATTTTTATATTTTTTATAATGTAACCAATTATACTACGAAGGCAATTGCACAAGAAATAAAATGAGTAGGCTCGCATTAATTTGAAAGTGAAAGAGGAGCAACGTGGTGGAAATGGAGTGTATATAATCAGCTCGTAAAATAATGAAGCAAATACTATGTTACTAGACAAAGAGAAAGGTATTTACAGTTTATTTAACACGAGACTCTATGTGTAAAAATGAAACTAAAGTACCTTTATTGTTGTTCATAAGATTTCACTCCGTGGCGCCGCCGCTCATCTGCTAAGCAGCGGGTCACCCCATATGAACAATCGGCTCGTAACTTCAGAATAGCAGTAACAATAGCGGCAGCATCAAACCTTGCCGTGAAGGCAATGTATATAAAAGCAGCCCTCGGTCGCAAATTAATTTTTTTTACCTGTTTTCAGCAATTACTAAGATTGCCTTCATCAGAAATTATAAAATAAAACAAGTCACATAATAAAATATACTACTCAGCTGCAAAGCTTACGTCACAATGTTTAAAAAGTAACTTTGAGAAAAGGCTAGCCACTATGGACTGCACGCCTGCACGGAGGCATCAGACTGGCGTGTGCTAAGTGGAGTTGTGAACAGGAAGAAGTCACCTCAGTAGTTCCATCTAGTAACCGCAGTTACAACTAGGCTACTGTACAGAGAAAAACAGTATTGAAAAAACAATTGCTACAAAATGCTTTAACATGAGAGATGGTTGAGGCATAATTTTGACAATAGAATATTAGTGGAGAGAATAAACGAGTGACAAGGTTTTAATAAGTACAATAGTTAAAAATTAGGTTTTCGAATACAAATGCTTTGGATCAAGTCAGAAGAAATATTTCCGACACTGCATGAAGTACAACATCAAAGACTAAGTAAAGGCTTAATACCATTAAAAAACTTTTATTACGGTGTTGCAACTGTTCATTTAGAATAAACCCGTCATTACGAGAAAAATGTTTAAATATTTGCAACTCCTCGAGCACGTCTAATCTGGTCGTGATGACATTGAAACCGATCACAGTAACAACAGCACACGTTCTCAGTGGCGGCATCACGTTGGCGATACATTGCACCTTCACTTGTGTTAGACAAATTATAGTTACGTTGTGATTTATTACATGTGTACTATTTCAAATTTCCGGTGCCGACCAGATAATAAATAAAACAATAAAAATAAGAAAATTAAAAATTAAAAAATCTTTGAGAGCTGCTGGCGGAGAGGGGGGGGGCTGACGTCAGCCCTATTAGGTCCCTCTCCTCCACCGTGGCTGCGCCACTTCACAGCACATATTAACATTGAGGGATGGATCAGCGATGGTGCTCATCCGCAACTTAAACGCACCAAAGTTGTACAACGGAACCACACTGACCATAAACAAATTGAGATCAAATTTAATGGAGGCAGCAATCGTCAGGGGCAGATTCAAAGGCGAAGAGGTAGGTTCCCCACATACCGATGATTTCCAACGATTTACAAATCGAATTCAAGCGACTCCAGTTCCCTTTGCGTCTTGCCTTTGTTCTTACCACCAACCAAGCACAAGGCCAATCGTTGATTATTGCTGGCTTAAATATGGAACACTTGTGCTTTTCAGACGGGCAGTGGTATGCGGATTGCTCCGGACTTAGCACAACAAAAAATTTATACTTTTTACTCTAAACAGAAAAACAAAAAACCTGGTGTATCCACTGGCCTTGTTGTTGTTATGGTCTTCAGTCCGGAGACTGGTTTGATGCGGCTCTCCACCTTACCATATCCTGAGCAAGACTTTTCATCTCCTCATAAGAACGGCAACCCACATCCACTTTAATCTGCTTACTATATGCGTCTGTTGGTCTCTCTCTATGATTTTTACCTCACACACTTCCCTCCAATGCTAAATTTACGATCCCTCGATATCTAAGAATGTGTCCTACCAAGCGATCCCTTCTTTTAGTCAAGGTATGGGAAAAATCCTTTTCTCCCCAATTCTGTTCAGTACCTCTTCATTAGTCTTGTGTCCCAGCCTCGTCGCCGCTTTTGTGTCTCGTTTCCGTCGTAGGTGTCGGTGGCCGACTAGAAAGACCGACACAGGAATAAAGGATGCACGCTTGTGCAGGTATGGAGGTGAGTAGCCAGTGGGACAGCAGAAACTAGAAACACTAGAGTAAATTAGAACGAGATATATATTGCACAGAATTTATACAATACTTAACTTTTACGTAGCTCAGCGCTGCAGAATGCTGATACATAGTTGAGCTAGAGGCCTGCCTAGTGCCTATCCGATAGCCAAGTCTTCACTGGTGCCTATCTAATTCCAAAGTGTTAGCTGGTTCCTATCTCAGTCCCAAGTGAACGATGTCTTTCAGTGGTGGCCACGAGCGGAGTTGTAGCCGAGGGCGCTCGAGGCTGACGTCGTAAGAACGCCGCGCCGTGCGTGCATGGCGGCGCGCGGCGAAAGTAGGTGGCCCACACTTTGTTCTTGTGCGACACCACAATTAGTTACGCGATCTACCCAACTAATCATCAGCATTCTTCTTTAGCACCACATTTCAAAAACGTCTATTCTCTTCCTGTCCGCACTGTTTATCGTCCATGTTTCACTCCCGTACAAGGCAACACTCCACACAAATGCCTTCAGAAGAGACTTCCTTACACTTAAATTAATATTCGATCTTAGAAAATTTCTCTTTTTCAAAAATGCTTTTCTTCCCATTGCCATTCTGCATTTTATATCCTCTGTACTACGACCACCGTCATATGTTATTTTACTAACCAAGTAACAAAATTCATCTAATACCTTTATTGTTTCGTTACGTAATCTAATTCCTTCAGCATTCCCTGATGTTCTAAGACTGCATTCCATTACTTTGTCTTGCTCTTGTTAATTTTCGTTTTATCCGCTCTCTTCAACACACTGTCAATTCCATGCAACTGCTCTTCCGGGTCCTTTGCTGTCTCTGACAGAATTATAATCAGCAAAACGCAATGTTTTTATTTCTTCATCATGAACTTTAATTCCTTCTCCAAAATTTTCCTTGCTTTCCTTCACCGCCTGCTCGATGTACAAATTGAATAACATCGGAGAACGACTACAACCCTGTCTTACTCCCTTCCCAACTGATGCTTCCCTTTCATGCCCTTCGAGTCTAATAACTGCGGTCTGGCTTTTGTACAAGTTGTAAATAACTGTCCTTTCCCTGTATTTTACCCCTGCTGACTTCAGAATATGAAAGAGTGTATTCCAGTCAACATTGTCAAATGCTTTCTCCAAATCTACAAAAGCTAAAAATGTAGGTTTGCCTTTCCTTAATCTATCTTCTAAGAAAATACGTAAAGTGAGTATTGCCTATGTTCCTCCTGAATCCAAACTGATCTTCCCCGAGGTCAGCTTCTACCAACTTTTCCTTTCTCCTGTAGATAATTCGTGTTAAAATTTTGCAACCATGACTTATTGAACTGATGGTTCTGTAGTATTCACACCTGTCTGCGCCTGCTTTCTTTGAAATGGAAATTATTACATTTTTCTTAAAATCTGAGGGTATTTCGCCTGTTTCATACATGTTTCACACCAGGTGAAACAGTTTTGTCATGGCTGACTCTCCCAGACTGTAGTTACTCTGAGGGAATATCATATACTCCCGGGGCCTTGTTCCGACCTAGGTCTTTCAGGGGTCTGTCAAATTCATCTCTCAGTATAGTATCTCCTATTTCATCTTCATCTACTTCTTCTTCCCTTCCTACAACATTGTCTCTAATTTCATTTCCTTTGTAGAGCTCCTCTATGTACTCTTTCCACGTTTCTGCTATCCCTTCTTTGCTGAGAACTGGTTTTCCACCTGAATTCTTCATATTCGTAGAGCTGTTTCTCTTGTCCACAAAGGTCTCCTTTGTTATACATTCTTCTACAGATTTGCATTTGGCTTCCAACTACTCTGCTTAGCCATTTTGCACTTCCTTTCAATCTCATTTCTTAGTCGTCTGTACTCCAGTTTGCCTGTTTCATTTACTGTATTGTTATATTTTCTCCTTTCATCAATTAAATTTATTATTTCTTGTGATAACCAAGGATTTTTGTTGGTCTTGCCTTTCTACCTATTTTGTCCTCTACTGCCTTCACTATTTCATCTCTCAATGCTATCCATTCCTCCTCTACTGGTTTGTTTCCCTTCTTTCTGTCAATTGTTGTCCAAAGCTCCCTCTGAAATTCTTAGGAACTTCAGGTTCCCTCAGTTTATCCAACTCCCATCTCCTTAATTTCCTATCTTTCTGCAGTTTTTTTCAGTTTCAGCCTACAGTTCATGACCAATAAGTTATGGTCAGAGTCTATATCTGCCCCTGGGTATGTCTTACAATTTAAAACTTTGGTTCCGGAATCTCTGTCTTACCATTATAAAATCTATGTAGTACCTTCTGGCGTCTCCTGGTCTCTTCCACGTATACAACCTTCTTTCGTGATTCTTAAACCAGGTGTTTGATATGATCAAATCATGTTCCGTGCAATATTGTACCAGGCGACTTCATCTTTCATTCCTTCAACTACTATTTTTCCTTCTCTTCCTTTTCCTACTACCGAATTCCAGTCTCCCATCACAATTAAGTTTTCCTCTCCCTTAATTGTCTGAATAATTACCTTTAACTCCAATCTCCTCATCATCGGCAGAGCTAGTTAGCATAGAAACCTGTAATGCTGTTATCAGTGTTGCCTTCGTATCTATGTTGACAATGACAATGCGATCACTGTGCTGCTCATAGTAGTTTACCCGCATTCCTATTTTCTTATTCATTATCAGTGCTACTCCTTTAATACCTCCAACTGATTTTGTATTTATAATCTTGTACTCACCTGACCAGAAATCCTGTTCCTTTTTCCACCGAACTTCACTAATCCCCACTATATCTAACTTCAACCTATCCATTTCCCTTTTAAAATTTTCTAATTTTCCTATCCGATTAAGGATCTAACATTTCACGCTCCGATACGTAGAATGCCAGTTCTGTCTTTCCTGATGACAACATCCTCCTGAGTAGTCCCCGCCCGGAGATCCGAATGGGGGACTATTTTACCTACGGAATATTTTACCCAAGTCGTAGAGCTGCATGTCCTCGGGAAAAGTAGTTTCCCCTTACTTTCAGTCTTTCGCAGTAACTGTGTGGCAAAGCCACATTAGCTGATGTTACAAGGCCAGCTCAGTCAATCATCCAGACTGTTGCCCCTGTAACTACTGAAAAGGCTGCTGCCCCTCTTCAGGAACCACACGTTTGTCTGGCCTCTCCACAGATACCCCTCCGCTGTGGTTGCACCAACGGTACAGCTATCTGTATCGTTGAGGCATTCATGCCACCACACCATGGCACTGTATGTGATGCGTGAGGGTGGCCACTGGCCTTAAGATGAATTAATGAGAGAAATATAATTTCCCATTTGTCTTAAATATAAGTGTTTTTTCGATCTGACTGACTGAAAAATTCCGACGTCCGACCGGATTGTTTTCCTATAGTACTCCTTATTTTCTATTAAGGTCAAATTTTCTCCTAGTTTTATTTGGATGTATTTTCTTTACCATGGGAGTTAATTTTATTTTTATCTTCACCACATAGTGATCTGATCCTGTGTCTTCCCCTCTTAGGACTTTGACAATGGATATTTTCCGGTGGTAAAATTTATCCATGCAGACGGGTACAGTTGCCATTCACTCTTTCTGAAGTCAGGGTGTTTCCAGGTTTTTTTAATTTGTGGGGTTTCCTTTTAAAACATGTTGATTTTAAGATAAGGTTGTGATTTCTACAAATTTCAACCAATCTTTGACCATTTTTGTTGGTTCGCTTATGCCCTGGCCATTTTCCAATGATGTCTCGGTATCTTTCTTCTTGTCCAAGTTGTGCATTGAAATTGCCAAGAAAAATTTTGATGTTTGATGGAGAGATGTTGATTAAGGTTTGATCCAAAAGATCCCAGAATTTTTGTTTTTCTTCTCTATCGTTTATGCTGTTATTGTTTTTATTAGTCGGAGTATGTGCCTTGATAACTGTGTAGGTCTTATTTGCAGTTTTCAAAGTTAGAGTTGCAAGTATCGAGGACTGAGATTTAAATTATATGACCGACTCAATGATTTTGAGATCTATTAGAAACCCATTATCGAATTGTGGGAAATTTTTCATGACTCTTTTTCCAGGGATTCCTCTGTAAAGTCGGTATCCTTGTGATTCTAAAGGGTCTTATCAGTTTCTAATTTCTTGAAGAGCCACAATTAGAATTTTATGCTTCTTCATGATGTCAGTGACAATTTTCCAGTTTGGTGCAGTGAGTTAACATTGTGTGTTGCAAAGAATGAGATTTATTTAGGTCTAATTTTTCGAAGTTTCGTGTTTGTACTGTCTGTAAGGTTTCAAGACGCTCCGATTCGTCATAATCTTCTGAATGACAGTCCACCGAATCCGAATGCTGTATTTTCTGCAATAAATGGTTGCAGCCGGTTGAATTCTTCTTCAAAAGATTGTTCATGGTCGATTGTCGAATGTGTGTCCTTGAGGTGAGGATAAATCCTCTAGTTACAATTCTGGATGTTATTCAGAGATGTGATAATGAGAAATGAAAGGTGATGTTATGATTTTGTAAGTTTTGTGTCTCGTTTCCGCCGTTTGTCTTAGGTGTCGGTGGCCGAGAGAGAGAGAGAGACTTTGCGCCCCCCCTCCCCCTCAAGCCCGGTCCACGCACTTCAAAAGAAGACCTGCTCCCTATGGGCAGAGGTGTGCGCCCTTCCCCTGGTTTTGGTGGGTTTTCCGGGGGATCGCAAGGCGGATACCGGGGCGCGGACGGCGTCTCGATCCCAGCCTCAGCTACGACGCTCGTCCCACCAGTAACGCCCCCGCCCAGGCCCTCCTCCCAGTGCCATCGCCGTGTCCCTCAGCCCTACGCCACGACGGCGCGGCGGTTTGGGGGGGGGGGGAGGGGTGTGGTGTCGCACAAGTCTAAAGTGCGCGCCACGTACTTTCGCCGCGCGCCGCCATGCAAGCACGGCGCGGCGTTCTTACGACGTCTGCCTTGAGCGCCCTCTGCTGCAACTCCGCTCGTGGGCTACCACTGAACTGCATCGGTCACTTGGCGATCAGACAGACACTAGGTCTCTTATCAGTAGGCAGGCCTCTATCTAGTTAACCTATGTATCTGCATTCCACTAGTCTTCAGTTAACAAAGCTAAGTATTGTACTATCTCTACGAAATATATATCTTGTACTAATCTAGCACAGTGTTTCTAGTTTCTGCTGTCCCACTGGCTGGTCACCTCCGTACCCGCACACGCGTGCATCCTATTTTCCTGTGTCGGTCTCTCTCCACTCGGCCACCGACACCCAGGACAACCGGTGGCAACGAGACACAAAAGTGGCGACGAGGATGCGATACAAAAGTAAGGAGAACTAGAAACTGAAAGACACCCTAAGGCCTCGAAACCTGATACCGTCAGGGTCGAAAAAGCAAGAGTTGGCCAAGGAAGGCCGAAAGAATAGAACATGGAAGGAGCCTGACACAAGCACGTAGAAGCAATGTCAAGCACAGCTGGGGTTCCCACGGTTGCCATCCGCATACTCCAATGATGTAAATGACTTTATATTAACTTCATACTCTTATCGTCAGAGTGTATCTTATATATTATTTCTCATTGCTGTTATTTTGTGGCCGGCCGCGGTGGCCGAGGAGACTGAAGCGCTCCAGTCACGGTCTGCACGGCCACTACGGTCGGGGGTTCGAATCCCCCCTCGGGCATGGATATTTGTGCCGTCCTAGTTCGTAAGTAGTTCACAAGTAGTTTGTAAGTTTAGGGACTGATGACTAGAGGTCTGCATTATGTCCGATTTTTACCGACGAGTCCCGCTCGCCCCTTTGGCTCTCGGGAGTATGCGGCCGAGCGTCCTCTTCTACCGGTCGCGGGCAACCGATCGCCAGCGCTCGGCCGAGCGCGCCGAACGCTCGATCGGTCGCCGGTAACCGGCGCACTCTGTGACGGCGAGCTGCACATCGTCAGACTGCTTAAATTAATGCTTCTTCCATAGATCATGAATACGACACTTCGTAATGATGTGTAACTTGTCAGTGTAATAAAAGGTGTCTGTACAAGATATTACATTACACAAAATGTTATACGACACAAATATATTTTGTATTACTTTTCTTTTTATCATTATTTTTATTTTTAGTTTTAATAATTTATATCTAAAAATTCATCCATTGAGTAAAAGGAGTTGTCATTTAGTTATTCTTTCAATAAATGTTTAAATGCTAGTTAGCTATCTGTCAGGTTTTTATGCTGTTTGGTAGTTGATCAAAAACTTTTGTGGCAGCATAATTCACCCCTTTCTGTGCCAAAGTGAGATTTAACCCTACATAGTAACATCATCCTTTCTCCTGGTGTTATACCTATGCACACTGCTATTACTTTTGAACTGGGTTTGCCGCGGAGTATTAGCCATGCGGGATGCGCACGGCCGTTCGCCATCTGGGGTTCGGGTCCCCTCTCAGGCATGGGTGTCTGTATTATCCTTAGATTAGTTTACCTTAGTTTAAATTGTTTGCAAGCTACGGACTAACAACCAAGCAGTATAGTCCGATAGATTTACAAACATGTGAACATGTGTGTGAACTGGGTTGGATAATTAACAACAAATTTCATAAGTGCATATATACACTCCGAAGTAACTGTGATGATACCTAAATCCTTAAATAGATGTCTCCAGAACGATCTTGGGCGCGCTCCAGTAATTATTCTGATTACACGATTTTGTGCAATGAATACTTTTTTACTCAATAGTGAATTACCTCAGAATATGATGCCATACGAAAGCAGTAAATGAAAATAGGCGTAGTAAACTGTTTTACTCAGATTCTTATCGCAAAAATTTGCTAAAACCCTAACAGCATGCTTAGCTGAACCCAACCGTTTTAGCAGACAATCAATGTGTTGCTTCAAGTTTAATCTCTCATTAATTCACACATCTAAAAATTTTGAAAAACTCTGGTTTCCCTTCAAAACGAACGAATAATTTCGAAAAACCTTAGCTACAGACTTCTGTTCAAAGTCTATATTTATTACTGGAGTTGTGCCATTTACTGTACGGAACTGTATATGCTGTGTTTCATCAAAAGTTAATGAGAGTCCGTTTACTCAGAACCACTTAATAATTTTGTGAAAGACGTCATTTACGATTACATCAGTTAGTTCTCTTTTTTTGGATGTGATTACTATACTTGTATCATCAGCAAAAAGAACTAATTGTCATCAATGTAGAATGGCAAGTCATTAATGTATATCAGAGATGAGAGACCACCGCTTCATATTAACAACTTACTTATTTCTTTTATAAATGTCTTTCGTTGTTTACTATCAGTTCTATAACCCAAATACTACAACTGTATGTCACATCGATGTTTGATAGTTGTAGGTTTAGGGAATGATGATCCCACAGTTAAGTCTCATGAACTTTACAAACATTAAACATTTTTAAATATACTTTCTATGAGTTTTACCATTTTTATTTTAAGTGGTATGTATTCCAGAAAATTCCTCATTATTGTATGTGAGATGGGGAATTTTCTGGAATACATACGACTTAAAATAAAAATGGTAAAACTCATAGAAAGTATAAAATTCAACAAGACCTGTCTCAAGAAGAAAATTTTTAAATATTTTGCAAACTACTGGAGTTTCGAACATTGAGGTGATCATGTCTTTCAGTAACTGCAACGTTAAAAACTGTAATTTCTGTATATAGTATTTCGTTCCTTTCGTAATACAGTAGTCTAATCGTGCGTTATATGCAGCGTATCTCCTTGTAGTTATCAGACCACAGATCAGCGTTTAAAGAGCATATTTTGTTCTTTAAAGCACATATTAGCTTGGGCACTATTGTCACCCGTATTTTATCGGCCTTTTCTTTAATATTCCCCGATACAGTGGTAGGGTGTGGAAGAACATCTTCTAAATTGACTTTGCCATACGTGGCGCGAACATTGATGAGCTCCAGCGAATAATTCTTGAAGCCAATCTTACTACAAGTTTTAATGGTAGCAAATCTATTCCGCCCATATCGACTAATCTATCAATAAGAACTATCTTTATGCTACTTGGTACTGCAAGTGGTCGGTGTAATTCTGCTCCGCATTTACTTTTGCAGTGCCGAATCATACCTGTCGTGCTTGACTGGTACGGAAGTATAGTATCGGATGTGGTACATTGCACGAAACCAGCAGAAACCTGTGTGACTGGATCCACTACAAGTGCAAAAGATTTCCAAGCTTTAATTTTTGACTCCTCTTCCGACATGTCTTTCTTCTTCAGTACTAATGAGCCGCTCCTAATTGTCTCCACAATACTTCTTTTTGTTTCATGAATGGAGCCTTTACGACCTATAGTTCGTTGATCCATAACGCTGTCTGCGCTGCTCAAAGCCAGGTCGGTTTCTAATGCGATTGCGCAGTGATGAGCGCGCGGCGGTTGCGCTGTCACCGGCCGAGACTACGAGCGCGCTCGAGCGCCCGGCAGTGCTCGAGACTTCCGCCGGTAACCGAGAGGCGGAGGGCGACCGGCCACGTGGGGCATTAGACGGCCACAGCCGTGCCGCAGCGTGCGCCTACCCCAGCCGTCGAGCAGCGGCATGAAACGGGAAAGGCTCGAGCGGTCGTTTTCATCGAAATGCAGAGCTCTACTGATGACCCCGTAGTTAAGTCCCATAAACTATACAAACATTTGAACATTTTTTGTTATTTTGTGGATACGCCATATCTCCAGTATTAGTGATCCAAAATTAGTGACCGAGGTATCATTTTCAAGGTTTAGTTCTCCACTAATGACGAAAACTGCACAGTTTTAAGTTATTGTTTTCACACATAAACTTTATTTTGAACAATATATGAACTGTTCGTACAATCTAAGTTGATACCCGGCGAACGATCGTAAATGGGACATGTATTCATAGTTGCTGCCATCAGCCACCGCGCCGAGGTTCAACTTAGTAGAAGGTGCTATCTATTGATAATCTATTTAACTAACATGGACGGCAGCTTTTGCGGTTGTTTGGATTCTTGAAAAAATGTTTGTAAATCTATCGGACTCAACTGCTGGGGTATTAGTCCGTAGCTTACAAACTACTTAAACTAAGGTAAACTAACCTAAGGACAACACAAACACCCATGTACAAGGGGGGGGGGGGACTCGAACCACCGACGGCGAACGGCCGCGCGCACCGCAGCACGGCGCCTCAGTGCGCACGGCTAATCCGCCGCGGCTTGGATTATTTATGCAAGCCAAAGACCTTCATCGATGCCAGGATAGTTTATCACACGATTTCGGTTATACACGTCGATTAACGACGAAAAATACGCAAATAATGTAATTTAACTAACAGGCACGGCAGCTCTTACAGTTACTTAGATTCTTTACGCAAGCATTGCTTATCACGAGATTTCTGTTTCAAACGTTGATGCACAACAGGTGTTGGAACTGTTCAAGCGAGCGTTGTGTACTGCGTGAATGAACTGAATTACCTCAAAGTTAATTATCATAGATAAGTACCGCTTACTATTATAGCTTATAATAATTAATTTAACTTTTAATTTAATTAATTTTAACGGAGTCAGGAGCGACAATGTTTTTAAATTTCATAGAATGGCTCTGCTTAGGGCTGGGCTTGAACATACTGAATCTGTTTGAACAGTTCACAGTTTGATAAATTTCAGGTCTTTTGTAAAATAAGCAAGGTTGCAAAAAAAATAAACATGAAAAAGTCAATATCTTATTTTTTACATGTTTCGCAATTAATCATATTGTATTAATTACATCTATATTATTTACAATGAGCCTAATATTTGTTACTACTCTTCAAAGTTGATTATATTTTATACATACTTGCATATGCCTGTTCTCCATTACTATCTTACCTATCTGTGACTTATCAGGATAGAGTGCGAATTATTCGCACGGGTCTACTAGATGTTAGTGCGACCGGAATCGATAATTGAACAGAATCATGATTGTCATCCACTATGTAATTATTATTTACCATTTTCCACATAGCATTTACAACAGAAGATACTTTCACAGCAGTTTCTATTACTGAAATCGGAATGACATTAAAAATACTGAAACAATTCGTTGCAATACAACAATCTGTGACTGATCCGGATAGAGTGCAAATTATTTGCACAGGTCAATTGGTTAAATCTATAAAATACGAAACTACACTACTGGCCATTAAAATTGCTACACCAAGAAGAAATGCAGATGATAAACGGGTATTCATTGGACAAATATATTATACTGGCACTGACATGTGATCACATTTTCACGCAATTTGGGTGGATAGATAATGAAAAGTCAGTACCCAGAACAACTACCTCTGGCCGTAATAACGGCTTTCCTACGCCTGGGCATTGAGTCAAACATAGCTTCGATGACGTGTAGAGGTACAGATTCCCATGCAGCTTAAATACGATACCACAGTTCATCAAGAATAGTGACTGGCGTACTGTGACGAGCCAGTTGCTCGGCCACCGTCGACCAGAGATTTTCAAATGGTGAGAGATCTGGAGAATGTGCTGACCAGGGCAGCAGTCGAACATTTTCCGTATCCAGAAAGGCTCGTACAGGACCTACAACATGCGGTCGTGCATTATCCTGCTGAAATGTAGGGTTTCGCAGGGATAGAATGAAAGGTAGAGGCACGGGTCGTAACACATCTGAAGTGTAACGGCCACTGTTCAAACTGCCATCGATACGAACAAGAGGTGAGCGATACGTGTAACCAATGGCACCCCATACCCTCAAGCCCGAGTGATACGCCAGTATGGCGATGGCGAATACACGCTTCCAATGAATGTTCACCACGATGTCGCCAAACACGAATGCGACCATCATAATGCTGTTTTGCCATTCGTGCACCCAGGATAGTCGTTGCCACACCATCGCAGGCGCTCCTGTCTGTGATGCAGCGTCAAGGGTAACCGCAGCCATGGTCTCCGAGCTGATAGTTCACGCTGCTGCAAACGTCGTCGAACTGTTCGTGAAGATGGTTGTTGTCTTGCAAACGCCCCCATCTGTTGACCCAGGGATCGAGACGTGGCTGCACGTTCCGTTACAGCCATGCGGATAAGATTCCTGTCATCTCGACTGCTAGTGATACGAGGCCGTTGGGATCCAGCATGGCGTTTCTTATTGCCCTCCTGAACCCACCTATTCCATATTCTGCTAACAGTCATTGGATCGCGACCAACGCGAGCAGAAATGTCGCGATACGATAAACCGCAATCGCGATAGGCTACAATCCGACCTTTATCAAAGTCGGAAACGTGATTGTACGCATTTCTCCTCCTTACACGAAGCATCACAACAACGTTTCACCAGGCAACGCCGGTCAACTGCTGTTTGTGAATGAGTAATCGGAAACGTTTCTCATGTCAGCACGTTGTAGGTGTCGTCACAAGCGCCAACCTTGTGTGAATGCTCTGAAAAGCTAATCATCTGCATATCACAGCATCTTCTTCCTGATGGTTAAGTTTCGCGTCTGTAGCACGTCATCGTCGTGGTGTAGCAATTTTAATGGCCAGGAGTGTAGTTTAATGAATCAACTTATGTAAATGAGTTTCTGTTTGAAGCATTTTTCACTCCAGTATCTACACTGAGAAGGAAAATCAATATCTATCAAAACAGTGTAATGGTCTCAATACTGTCCTGTCACACAGACTAGTTTGTTACTAACGGGCATTGTGATTGCTGATGAAGTGCAAAGATTCTTTTCATTTTCAACCAGGCGCTGGAACTTAAGGATTGTCCAGGCAAACTATACGCTCTCGAGGGAGACGTGACGAAGGAGGAGAGCATCAAGTCCGCCTTCAAGTGGATCAGTGACAACTTAGGGGGCGTCGACGTACTCGTCAATAACGCAGGAGTCTATCGTGACGGCGACTTAACTTGTAAGTTGGTGTTTCTTTCATTTTAATTATTCATCCGTACGGTCTAATGACAATAGACTCAGACACACTTATCTAGATGCTAATCTCACGTCTGAATAAACTGTACAAATATCAGCTGCGGTCCCGTTTTAATTTACGGGGGTTGGAACTTAAATTGACAACTATTTATTCAAAACCGATACAAAAGCGTTACACGTTTGCACCTGTTACTCTCCTTCAAAGTAGTCACCAGCGATGTGTAGAAGACGTTGTCAGCGATGTGGAAGGTGTAGTTTAAAAGTGGTGTGTGTGTTTTTGAATGGAATGCTAAAGGTAAATGGTGTGTGTCTGCGGCGATCGTGTCACTGTTTTTGTTAAGAGACCGTCCCCGCTAAAATACCCAAATTAATGTTCTGTTGTGGTTTGGTTACAAAATAATTTGACTAAGCAATGAGTCTTAGTACCTTCGTTTGCCCTGTTAGAATAAATTGCAACTGACATGGAATGCAATGATCTTACGTAAATGTGGTATTGTTTGATGCGCAACGGCTAACACTTTAAATTGTACAGTTGCTAATAAGTTAACGGTAATTAAAGTCGTAATCGATCTACACATTAATCTTGTGCGTGAGAAGCAATGCGAGCAAATGAAATGTTCAGATCTATTAGCGTGCACCATATACCAGTAACCAGACTATACAAGCACAATTCGACTGCGAGAGCCATCAGAAAGAGCGTGCTACTACAGTGATAATTTTGTTACATGAATAAACAGGATGTCAAACAAAGATATTTGATATTAATTAGACACCAAAAATCACTGCACTTGATAATGTGCCTATCTGAACAACAATTACCATACTGATTCAACGTAATAAAATAAAGGGTCCTACAAATCTGGTAATGATTTCAAGTCTCACTCACTGCAAATATTTCTCATCTCTTTTTACATGATCTACTTCTCTTCTGATCAGACCAATCACTTTAACTGTTACTAACATTAACTGACTTAATAATTTGAACTTTCATAAGACTGAGAAAATCTCTAACTGTGAACTTTACTGCATTTATGAACAAACTATTTCCTGCTCTCATTACTAGACCAATTGATCATGACAAAATCCCTACACTGAACTGTTCTAATTAGCACATAAATTTACAAACACAATAATTATGCAATACTATCATAACACACAATGATCAGAACGGATAGAAATTCAAATTGGTGAAAGGAACGAGGAACTGGAAAATGACTCAGGTTTAAATGATAAATGCGAGCTGCATTAAACAGTATTCATTAGCAAAAGACAAACACCAACTACAATAGTTCAAATACAGACTAGCAGACATAACAATAGAAAAGTACGCATTACCTTATTTGAGACAGATTAATTTCCATACAAAATTACAATCTGTAGACTTGGCTGCGTTTCTTCAAAACTCTCTGAATTTTTTCACACACCGACTCTTTAAACGCAACAACTGCGAGTGCAGGACATACTCCAAAGATAAAACAAAGTCTTTGGTTTACAGCAAAGATATGAAATTAAGCACAGTATGTTATATCGATCAGTGAAATGGTACAACATATTACATAAATATGTTTTCTACAGAATTATAGCTTAGGGTTTTGTAACAAAACATGCTCAAGTCTGTGTGACAATTACGTGAAAATTATTTTGCGTATTCCTATCAAGTTTACCGTTAGCAGAGTCTCTTCTGTTGATGGTGCAAATTGAGCTGTCTACTGCCTGTCGAATCTATGTAACAGTTCTGAAGCGAATACCATGAACTGGTTCCTTCATCTTCGGAAACAAAGTACAGATACAAGGACTTAAGTCTGGGGAGTATGGTGGATGGTACAGTACTTCCCAGTCCCATCGACGGAACAGAACAGCCACAGCTTACGCTGTATGCGACCGCGCATTGTCGTGGTAAATGGCGGATGGGTTGCGCAGAAAGTATTGTTGGTTCTTTCGCAAAGCTGGTCGCAGGTGATGCTCCAAACACGAACACTAATACTGTGCATTGACGGTCTGCCGTGGAGGTACGTAATGCATTTGGATAACACCAACACAGTCTTACAGGAGAATTACCATAACTTTCAACATACTGGGGTCTGAAGCACTTTAGACTTTCGCGGTGACTAACAATGGCGCTTCAGTTTTGGCTCGTACGATGTGGCCCATATCTCATCCAGTGTTACGATACGGCGTAAGAAAGCCTCGCCTTCGCGCTCCAAGTGCATTTCTGTCAATTCATGCGGAATCCATCGTGAAGCAATTTTTCGCATGTTCAGGCTTTCCTTCAGGATGCGAAGCACAGTCGTATGTGCTAATCCGGTTTTGTGCTCAAGAATCGTCTGGCGTCGATCACTGTCCACTAACACTTCTTCTTCAGAGACGCTAGGACGACCTGTCCGATGCATGTCTGCCACAGCTTGCCAACATCCGTTGCTTTTACCCAACGTGCTACTGTTCTGTATGGTATTGCCGATTCCCTACACGCCTCTTGAAGACCTTGATTCACTGTCGTGCTGTACGAGCTCTGGCACATTCAATCTTGATCCAACTCAGTTGTTCCTGTTTCGAAAACAAAAGTGACTCCGTTGCGTTAGACCGCTCGCTCACAAGCGACACCCTGCAGTGATATTTTTGTAACACTGTTATGTCATATGTAATCTTTGATTTGTTACTCTGTGTTTATTAATATCTCTTTAATAAAGTGTTAGTGTGAATAAAGATGGCGTCCTTCTTGGATCAGATCTATTTAGAAGCCCTGGATGTAATGAAACCCCCACATCTGGTGCCGAAACGCGGGCTATCCTTTACTAAAAGTACGTTGACACTGGCCACAAAATCGGTACCATTGCATGTGGCATCACGGCTTATATGGAAGAGGTGCTGTCACAGCCGTTTCCACTCGCTCCTGTCAGAATCCTGGTTGCATGGCTGCCAACATGGCGTCAGCTGAGATTTTTCGAACAGACAGTGGTGTTGACATTTAGTTTATCGTTTTAGAATTGATATAAGACTAAGAGGGAAATAAATTGTAAATATTGTTGTTTGTAAATGTATTTTGCGTATAAACCAAGTAGCACATGTGACGAAACCTCTATTACCGAACCAATTACGAATAATAAAAAAAAAAAAAATAAATAAATAAAAAAAAAATAATAAAAAAATAAATAAATAAATAAAAATAAAAAAAAAATAAAAAAAAATTCGATTGGTATCTGCTTATCAAGCTATGTAAGAAAGTCCAAGCCGGCCGCGGTGGCCGAGGGGACTGCACGGCCACTACAGTTCAGAAGATTCCAGGTTCGCATCCTGACAGGGTCGCCAGATAAAAGCTGTGCGTGTGTTGTGGATGTTGAACCTATCGTTAGATCAGACAACAAATTGTTCCTTAACACAGCAATTTGGTTTAATTATGGCCCTGATATTGATGTATATGCTATTAAATGAGAAACAGTGCATTAAACTGATTATGTGCGCAACGGATATTTTAACAAAACAACTGTGACATGTAACCTTTTGAAACAGACACTGACTATACTCAAAAATTTTGACTGCGAGAAAGATATTAAAAAAAAAACCACAAATCACTTTCTTAATGCTTGACTGTGAGATTTTTATGCAGATCAGTTTCTAATTATTGAAATTTAGTATCATAGTCAATTAACTATCATTTACTATGGCACCAATAATGAAATCCGTTCAACAATATTATTCAAATCAATACTGCACTTTAAATCCACTAATAATTAATTATCAAATGAAGGAAGTAGGTTAATTTTCTAACTACGTAAATGAAACATGAAAGAAAGGTTAAGTTACTTATTATTAATAATCAGCATTACATTACCTACATAATACAACTTCTGACTTGCTGGCAAAGCAGCCTCTGCTCTACATCGGAGCCATACACACAACTCAACCGCTCTCTAAGCGAGCTGAACCACAAGTGCTACTCTCTCTCAGCGCGAGCTACAATGCTATGCAATACATGATCTTTGCCAGAGATGAAACTTTACACATATCGATACATACAGTAGAAGCGATATTATACAGTTTCTTGCAAGCAAGTTACTCGATACAAAACAGGAGGCACAATATTAGACATTTTCTTACAAAAATAATTTTTTATGGACACGTTTCACAGTCGGGGGTTCGAATCCCCCCTCGGGCATGAATATTTGTGCCGTCCTTAGTGTTAGCTAGTTCATAAGTAGTTTGTAAGTTTAGGGATTGATGACCCAGTAGTTAAGTCCCATAAGCTCTACAAACATTTGAACATTTTTTTTTGAAGAAAGTCCAATATCAACATTACAAACTACTTGATCAAGTGATACAGTAAGTGTCACTGTGATATTTGACACCTGACCATTACCTGTCATCTCTTCAAACTTGGTATCTTGTCGTCAAAACAATGTAATATTCTGGATGCAATTTACAATGTAATGGATGCTTATTTGAAACCTAATATAGCTACCTACACTTGCCCACAGTTAAATACGACGACTTTTTAATGTATATCGATTTTTGAGGTTATACTTTCTACAACTGCACTGACATTTACTGTAATACAGTTCATTACTTTAATTAACAGATACACTCAATCAGAAATTACAACATGAACCTTGTCACTTCCTTTCTAAAATCCATGTGGCGAGTGTTTATGAAAAATGGAAATGCCAGTTCCAGAACCTGAATACACTGTCAGCACCACACGTATTTTCCGCATTTGTAGAATTAAACAGCCTGTTGTGTACCTACAAATGTCCCTTCACTAATCACTCAATAACACCTGTTTAGGCACACGCAAATATTAAGTATACACTGTATAAGAACATAAAAAATACGCATATTAACTACAGTATGCTCATGAAAACTTTGTCCTGCATTCCGATGTCTATCAATCACTGTTAGCTAACAAACCATACTTAAAAGAACATATTTTGGAAAGATCTTTAATTTGATGAGCAATTAAAATGCACATTGTTTGTAAAACGTAGGCATAAATACACGAAAACACCAAATACGGCAATAGCCTTCAAATAAACATGGCGGCGGTTTGTTTTGATTCTGAGAAATAGCGCCACAAAGTTCAAATAACCTGAACTTTGTCGAGCGGCTACGGTTGAGTGGCGCCACCCAAACATTTGCAATTGACACTAGCATTTTCCGTGGCCTAAGTCAAATGGCGCCGTTTTTGTGGCTAGTGTCAACGTACCTTAAGGGATCCTTCCGCACTCCGGATCAACTGCAATCGACTGAATTGGGGCTCTCAAGGGAGATTCAACGCCGAGAGGACGCCAAGACGACGACGCGCCAGCGCACTGTATTCCGTCAGATAAGTCAGGTACACTATTCATCTAAAATCAACTCAACTGAGAAGACACTGATTTCAAAAACTTTTGATTTGTGCAGTAGTAATTCTGTAATTTTGTTGGACTAACACTGAGTTTATATCAGTATTTCCATGCGCGTAAATAAGTTCACGTTGTCAAGGCAACAGTGGTGCCATCTCGTATCAGTATCAACATAGACCAAAGATAACATAGACCGTGCGTGTCCCTATCTCTACTGTGTTATGGTTTGAAAGCATTATAAAATTGTCCCGAGTCACGTGACTGAGTTTTCGTCATTATGAGCAACAGTTTTTATCATTTACAGGAGAAAACAAGTGTTGATTTTAATAATAAAACGACTTCTCGTAACCTATTACACACCTAGTAGCAAAGGTAACGTAATTTCATTTTGTTGTTAATATTAATGCTGTGATTGTTGTGCTTACATGTGCCCAGGTGAAAGTACCGTGTTGTCAGTTACTTTTAGTAACAAAAGAATTACATATCATCGATGTTTGTGTTACGCTATGAATCTCTTACTTTTTGCAACTTATGAACGTGACTATCGATGAGAAGATACTTCAAGCTGCTCTTCACCATAGTCAGCAAGTAAGTCATTTAATGTGAAAATTTACTTCCAATAACGTTATAGAAAGCTAAAAATTCATACAGACTATTCATTATACCTATAAAGTCGCTTCTTGCCGAGTGCATCGATCATGTTTCCTCACAACCCTATTACTTAATGTAAACAGACAATACTTTGGCTTTTATACTTAAAATATAAACGGTTGTATTTTGTTAAAACAGTACATTATGGATGCAAACAGATTTCATTTCTTATAAATGCACAACGAAACATTTCACATGTATTGTTGAGGAATCTTATGGAAACTGATGCTGCTTTCAAACTGATATTTGATCTTCTACTCCTGTGTAAAATCTATATCTATAAATGTGAATGTCTGTTCGGTATACGCTTATCATGTCCGAACGACAAGAAGCAGAGACTTCAATATTTGTACAGTTACTAACTTATACCTGAGGAAGGTGTTAGGCACGGTTTTATAGCGATCTGATAGATATTTAGTAATTTGATGAATATAACGCGAAATGCGGAACAATAATTACCCTTTGATATTTATATTTACTCTTTGAAAATAGTTTTATTGGTTGCATTGTTGCTTGAGGGTTGATAATGATAAAAGGATGGAGTATATTGGGATGGAAAGTTATCGGTGTATATAAAATTCTACGTGTGTGTTTTTGTTAATATTTCGCTCTGCAGCGAAAAGTACAGAACGCAAACGAATGGTCTGTGTGTAATTGTTGTCCGAGTCTCCCTTTGTACACCGTAGCAGTTACATGCCGATAGCTATAAGGGGGTGGACGATAAGGTGGTTGAAAGTCGTCAGATTATAAAAAAATTCGGACTGAAGGCCAGCGATGACGTTTGCGACTCTATAGCGAGGGGGTTATATACAGCAAAACGTGTTGCCATAGACCATATCTTTGGTCTATGCGTGCTACAATGTCTTCAGCTCTTTGTAAGGATAAGTATACGAATAAGGAAATATAAGAATAAATGAAGCAGTAAAAAAGAAATTTCTTTTAATATATGCCGGCCACGTTGGCCGAGGGGACTGCGGCGCTTCAGTCACGGTTTGCACGGCCACTACGGTCGGGGGTTCGAATCCCCCCTCGGGCATGGATATTTGTGCCGTCCTTAGTTGTAGGTAGTTCATAAGTAGTTTGTAAGTTTAGGGACTGATGACCCCGTAGTTAAGTCCCATAAGCTCTACAAACATTTGAACATTTGAATTTTAATATATCTCTTAAATGAAATCGATTTGACGTTTCACGCATTGCATCAAGTGATCGGTCTGTGATATTATTACAATCATTATTGTTGAATTTCGTGATTGGATTCTTCGAAACGAGTGCATTTTTACGTGTGATTTCTTATTTCTTATATATTCTCTGATAGATATAACATGTTTTTAGAACAAAGGAGATCGACAGAGAGAGAGATTGGATAAGATAAGTACTAACTCACGGCATGAATAAATAAATAAATACCCGGGCAACGCCGGGTTTTCAGCTAGTACAAAATAAAAGACTCACAGTACGACTACAATAATCTTTCGCGTAAAATCTGTTGTTCTGTTACTTGTAAAAGGACTGTTAATACGTTTCATCTAGTGACATGTAAAAACTGTAGCTTTTGCATTAATTCTTGCATTTGCGGAGAACTAACGCCAATTGTACTACTAAAGATGTACAAAGAATACAAGACTTTTTATTGTTTAAATATCCGTTTCATTTCCACTACAAAGGATAAGAACTGCAACCCTCAGTTATATTTATCATTACTCGTAATGATGAAAACGGTTTCCTGCCCCAAGTCACGTGACTTAGATGTTGGTTTCAGTGTAATGACGTCACACGCAATCTATGTTATCTTTGGTCCATGAGTATAAACTGCTTCAAACATACGCGTTGTAGGCATCATTTGTTAGTGGCGCTAAACAAGGAACCTCTTTGGTGCTAAAAGACAACAGTTGTGCCAACTGTCTACCGTTGTTTCTCATACCGCTTAGTGCAATCTGTCATATGGCACACGGAACGGCCAGTATAGCCGATGCTGATCACCTCACTCAGATAACGCCACAGACTGAGAATATACTTTCGCGGAACCTTGAATTAACTTCCGAGCAGAAAGAGCTCGCTGCATTAAGTGAACAGAATGAGCAATTGTGTGCACGAGTTCACCCACCACAAATGCTTACAAACGTAGAGCAACCTGAGAATTAAACGCTAGTTCGTCTCGCCTTCACAATCTGAGGCGGCGAAGAGCACGGGAAAGAAGCAATATTACGAGTTTTTTCTCAGATGTCAATAATTTCTGCGACACTACTTCAACTGAAGATTTTTTATACTATAGAGACACATTACAAGAAACTTTAAGCAGGTTAGCATCTGTATATGATGAAATACATGATTTTACTAACATACGTGGACTATGAAATAGACGTTTTACGATGTGAGGAGTATAATGACGCTGCTAAACGCGCGATCTGCAAACTTTCACAGGGAATTGACAAGCCACCGGTGCCACAAATAAAAATCAGTGATATTAGTAACATTCCGGCCATTTTACCATCCGCCATAAACTGCCAACGATAAAGCTGTAGTATCAGGGCGTCTGTTGCGGTGTAGCACTTTGCGGGTGTCTCTGGCTGAATAACCGTTGTTTGTGAAGATGATCCAACTCGGCTTCAAGTTGCACTTCATATACAGGAAGCTGAAGTTACTGAACAAGCTACGACAGCGCAAAGAGAGGATGGTGAGCTCGCTCAACTTCCTGCTAAGATGCAGAGGAGACGACGTAGTACCTGTATTTGCCAAAATAAAGTATTATATTACATGGAGAGCTAAGACGCTGAAATATCGTGTTGGGAAGACGCGGACCATGGACAGTACACCCGATCTCACAACATGTCAACGAATCGCCGGGAAAACCTACGAGATTATAAGGAAGGTACTGTCTGCATGCAAGTGATGGTCGTTTGCGCGTACGACGTAGACCCGGCGAGCGACGGTTGTTCTTGGACACACTGGCCCTTTCCCAGGCCTTGCGGTGTGGGGTGCGATATTCTACAGCTGTCGTTCCCCTTTGGTGTTTGTGGGAGGAACACTGACCAGCTCTCGGTATGTGCAGAATGTGTAACATACATTCTTTTGTCATTCTGGAAAAGGAAGGTGATGTTAATAATGCTCGCCTCAGACTGAGCGTGATACTCAACGTGTTCTGTAGGATGTTCAGCAGCTTCCCTTGCCAGCGCCATCTCCGGAGTTGTCTGCAGTCGAGCACGTATGAGATATCATCGATCGACAACCGACACGTGCAACTCGTCAACCTGGGCCTCTTGCAGAAGTTCGCGAACAGGTCGAGTAGGCGCGGATCAGTGTACCCCAAGGCAGTATTCGCCACCTGCGTGATCGACAGGGTGCCAGAATCAGAGCTTGCGTAGCCGTCTGTGGACGTTACGCTACGTACTGACATGGGTGCTTCAGGTTGGATTGACACTTGGACATGGCTTGAGCTATTGAGCTGTAAATGTGATCATTCCATGTACTCCATATGCCCTATTTCAACAATAAATCTCTTATAAAGCTCTAAGAGGTTGTACTTATTTTTATTTCCGTAAGTTTATTTATATTGACATGTTCTGCGTCGAGCTATTTAGAAACTGGTTGTATTAAATAGTGCTATTGTTATGCAGCTAATTTTTTTACGGCTCCTTGCAAAATAACTCTCGCAAAGTTTCATGTGATAGATATAACTTTTCTTCAGAGTAACTTATATGTTAAGCATCCGATACGGAAGCCTGGAGACACACGCTGGAGGTGAACGTGCTGGGCCTGACCGTCTGCACCAGGGAGGCCGTGCAGGACATGACGCGCAGGGGCGTCGACGACGGCTTCATCGTCCATATCGGCAGGTGGGATGGAATTTTTTTTATTGTTTATAAATGTGCTATATTTGTATGCTTGTCTCATGTCTGGTTTATTTTTCTAATAACACAAACAGCTCTACGAATATAGTGTCTAACAATGAGAAAAACGTTAAAATTTTTTTGAGGTTTGATTCAAATCTTTGGAACGGTGTGCGCAGCGACCATAAAATAATGAATATAATAAATATAGTATGCAGCATTGGTTGTTTTTTACTAATGGTTTTGCAGATCGATTTCGATCACATAATGATCATCTTCAATGCACATTTCATGGTTGGACACTACATTGATATGTTCAAAAAATCTGTTACATTCAGCTAATATGGTATATGATTATGCATAGCTGATATTACGATGACTGGTACATTGAAGGTATCATTATGTGATAGAAATCGATCTGCAAAAACATTAATAAAAACAACCAATGTTGCATACTATATTTATTATATCCACAACGTTACAATCTTCGGCTTGTGGCCGCGTTATGTGGTTCAAATGCCGAGGGCTTCTGACGAAGAACTCCTTCAAGATTGTCAAGCGGAATGACTTCTGACAGCTGCTGCTATGTCCCTAGGTACTGTAGCTGCTGGTTGTGACGTCTCTGGTGCTCAGGGTGTCACCAAATGTGGGCTTACGTCTTCGACCATAGATTCTAGTAGACCGGGAAAACTGCAGAGCGGCTATACATGTGCCATGGTAGCAACATAAGACCACGTGACTATTGGCAAACATAGCCACCACCCCCACATAAAAAAAAAAAAAAAAAAAAAAAAAAAAAAAAAAAAAAAAAAAAAAAAAAAAAAACTTTGCATGTTTCAAGAAATGGCAATATTTTAAACTTATAATACTTACACGTGAAATTTAATGTTACTCTTCTCGACACAAAACGCTTTGCAAATTCATTAGCAAAGCTGTAAACAATCACGTGACGGTTGGCAAAGTAGTGGTGCCATGAGAGCAATGCTATGCCCAGTCTACCGATATCTATGGTCGAAGGCTTACGTCGACTTTACAGACGATATTCCTGCTTCAACCTGGATCCCTCGCTACTCTGAGCTACAGAGCGCCGTCAGTCTTGTTGTTAGTACCATTTTGACGGCTTATTTAGTTACACAATCCACAGGTGTTTCTTCCGATTCGTTGATGGTTTGTTCCTTATTTGACATGAAGAATGTGTACATTTCGCCTTCTTGGAACGCCTCGACTTCATGAATTCCGTTTACTATAGAAGTAAAAAAAGAGTTATAATAATAATATAATAAAATACAATGCTCCTCGACTTCCTCGTCCGTCGTAAACAACATGGCAGTCTGCTGCTGAAAGTCCAACAGTTTATTGAACCGCAGGAAAGTACGCCTGACTGTGTGCCTATGTTTGCAGTGTAGCGGGACACTGCCCACCTGACGACGCCACCTCCGCCATGTACTCCGCCAGCAAGCACGCCGTCAAGGTCCTACTGGAAGGTCTGCGGAAGGACCTCGTCGCCAAGAAGAGCAAAATTCGAGTCGGGGTAATGTGTCACACTATTCAACTACCTTAAGACTTCCGCAGATAACGTGCCGTGTTGCATTAGCTTTAAAAATACATTTCAGGGACATGTAAATCCTAACACCTTCATTGTAAAACTAGCAGTCTCTAAACGAGCAGCTGTATCAAAGCTGTTAAACAACGCCTTTCGGTCTGCCTATTACGTAACTGACAGCTGCACATTAAAACCGAGTGACGTGGTGCAGTGGTTACCACACTGAACTCGAATTCGGGAAGGCGGTGGTTCAAATCCGCCTCCTGTCGCCCTGCTGAGGTTTTCCGTGATTTTTCTAAATTACTCCAGGCAACTGCCGGGGTGGGTTCTTATCAAAACAATCCTAGCTTGTGCTCCGTATCTAATGACCACGCTGTCGACGGGAAGTTAAACTCTAATCTTACTTCGTTCTTTGGACATTAAAGTTCCTGTTTTTAAATGACGTATTTCGCCTTCTCTATTTTAGACGTGTTTTAGGTACTCTTAACTGCCAGGTAGGATGTTAATAACTAAAGATGAGTATACCGTGCACTGTACAACCCAAAAGAATGCACTATCAAACTACAACCATGTTAAAATATGCACTATAATTTTTGCTTCTAATTTATTTATCCACTTATTATTTTGTACAACTGACAACAGTTCAAAATTCTTTTCTGTGAATTTTTCTGCAGGGAGTTATGGGTAAAATTTTGTGCAAGTCATTCTGTTTTAGGAATCCTAACGTTGCATTTCTGAAGCAGCGAGGCGCTTTAGACCACTCGGCTACTCCACAGCGGCTGGTTGTAACACTTACGCAAAGTATAAAGAGGGCGCTGCTTTGCAGACCTGCTTACTCCCTTGTTTAGTTTAAAAGGATTTTCGGTGAGATGATAGTCACATTTCAGGAATTAGTAGGGTTTCAATGCGGAATGGTAGTTGGTAGACCAAAGAGAAAGAACTTAGATTCAGTGAAGAACGATTTTGACGTAAAAGGCATAACATCAGAGGAGGCAGCGGATCAGTGTAAAGGATGACATAGAAGCAGTTCAGAGGCGAGCAGCAGGGTTTGTAACTGGTAGGTTCGACCAATCCACGAGTGTCACGGAAATGCTCCGGCAACTCAATTGGGGATCGCTGGAGGAAAGACGACGTTCTTTTCGTGAATTTCTGTTGAGGAAATTTACAGGACCGGAATTTGAAGCTGAGTGTAGTACTATCTTGCTGCCACAGACTTACATTTCGCGTAGTGATCACAATGACAAGATAAGAGAAATTAGGGCTCGTACGGAGGCATATAGACATTCTTTTTTCCCTCGTTCTATTTAGGAGTGGAATAGGAAAGAAAATGCCTCCGCTACGCACCTAACAGTAGATTGCGGAGTATGTATGTAGATGTAGCATTGAATAGTGGATCATAGAGGAATTTTATTCGAGGGAGTATGCTCCAGATGAACGATGAAAGGCATAATCAGTCTGTAATGATTTAGCAACAGATGATAATTAACTATGCATCGGACAATCAGATTTCACGCTCGTGACACTATCCATACGTGCTACTGTTCGTAAGTGGTCGGCCTGTGGCAATCTGTGAACTTCTGATGCCAGTTGTTAGTGTTCCAGATGTTCTTTCGATACCTGTGTAGTAGTCTTCGGTTGCCTCACAGTACCGGATGCTACACATAGCTGAGAACTAAGATCCACAATGAAATGATTACTACCAGAAGTAAACAGTCGTTAAACTATTAAGATCAGTCCAGGACTGCAGTAAGGACTGTGGTGGTTCTCCAGCTTGATGGACTGTTTGTAGTAGATGTCAGATTGCACACTGGTTGCTGCAACGTGAACTTGTACTTCCGCCGATAGTGATCTGCCAAGTATTTGTGAACTCCCACCTGACACGCTGGGCCAAGAGCTATAAAGCCTCATTGCCTGACAATCAGCGTGAGGCCACTGACGATAATCTGTGTCCAGTTTGTTGGCTGACTGGTGCACACGACGACGCATCTAAAATAGTGCAAGCACCAGTGGTGACCTCTGTGGTTTTCTGTGAAGCGCTTGCTGCTCAAACGTCGCATAATGTAGGCTTGATAGCACACCACTATGATGGGAGAGGGGACTACTGCTAGACGACGATTGACATGAGACGTAACAGAATTAAAGATAGATGAAATAAAAGAAATGACTGGCAACAGTATAAGTTTTGATAGTTGAAAAAAAAAAAAAAAAAAAAAAAAAAAACCGCCGATCTTACAGTCACATGTTGTTATCACAACTTTACTATATATAAGTATGTAAAGTAAAACGCAATTATTTTCTTCAAGTTATTCAGAAAACACCTGAATCACTTTTCGTTGTTGTCTAAAATAACAAAGACTTTTATACCCTTATAAATTATAATAACTGTGACAATTGAAATTTATACGTGAAGACTATATGAAACAGAAGGTGCTGAAAACTAAGAGTATGACTGGAATCGATGCGTATATTTAACTTTGTATATTAATTTTCAGGAGATATCTCCAGGGCTAGTGAACACCGAAATAATCACAAATTCGCCAGATTGGACTCCAGAAATGTTGGAGGATGTGCCGCATATGGAACCAGAAGACGTAGCAGAGGCCCTCATATTCATGCTATCTCAACACCCACGTGTGCAGGTGAGTTGCACTTAATATTGTAAAGTGTGTTAAGCACAGTTCATCTGATGCACGAGGCTACAGCCTCATAGCTTTCAAAATTCTCCTTATTTCTGTGTGTGATGAGGTAAAATTCCTTTTGCAGTATAATTGTGTTGGGATACGTACTGTACATTTGATTGCTTTCGCATCCAACTATTTAAAACTGAAATATTTCTTGTGTCAAACAGTAGGTTAGCAGGGATATTTCTGGATCAAATCAGTGACTCAGCATTCGTCAGAACATTTTCACGCTGTCATATCACACATGTGTCTTCCTACTGTCTCATCGGTTCCTGAGAATGAGAATCCTCTGGTGTTGAGCCACTTGGCCTACCTAAATCTTAACAAATTCAAGAAAATCCAGGAATCTGGATGGGGGAGGTCCCCCATCCCAGTACATCTATGTATGGGGGGAACTTAGGAGTTATGTAAATAACAGGAGCTGCAGTATATAATTCCTGCATGTATACTACGCATAAATATTATTATTATTCAAAATATTCATTCTCTAGACGTCACAAAAAGTCATGATGTTTTGGTTTTCGGTCACAACCTGTGAAATATGTATCAGAGAATAGCTAACTATGCTTAATGACCTCCAAATATTCGTTACTGGATGGGCACATCATTATGTTTCATTCAAATTCCGCTGTTGTAAAATTTTTATGTGTAATATCATAACGTTTTCATAAAATTAATGTACGTAAATTCTCCAACGTTAAGTTCCTCAAAGCTATTTCAAAATAAATCGTTACAATTACTCAAATATTCTGGGCTATGAAGCCGTGGACTGGTGGATTTATTATTAAAACCCAACGTTTCGTTCGCATATGGCATATGCGGAGGACATTTTAAGGTGGATCGTGGCTTGCTTGAATGTCCAGATAACACCCTTGCTCGATTCTGATTGCAGCCAAATTTGTTCTCGCGTGCTATCGTGCAGAAGCTTGGCGTCAAGTTTTTTGAATTTCAGCATAATTCGTCGTCGTCGGATGTTGTTGTCCTCTGTTGCTTTCGTCGCCTGGTGGGAAACGGTTACACGTTTTCTTCACCACCGGAATCCAGATGTTCAGTCTCAAGCCCTCCTTCCTACTGAAATTATAGGGGTGTTTAAAAATTCTATGCAGTGTCTCTTCTTAGTGATATGCTGTTCTCCTTGTTAATCAGCTGATGTGTCAATATCTCTCATTATACAGTTGCGCTTGTGCTCTTCTAGCTGTTTTATCACAGCTATTTTTGTGGTACTCACACGTCCCCACGACTAGGCCTACATGGAATCCTATGAATTCCTGTTTTTTCCTGTGGTTTGCGAGCATCTTTAGCCAGTTTTAGGTTATCATCTACCGTCAAGATTTTACCTATTCAGTCGATAATGTCCTTAATGAAAGGCAGGAAAACGTTATGTTTCATAGGAGCTTCTTCATCTGTATAATTTTTATGTGGCGGCCGTAAAACACTCTTTGTTAGTGGACGAATACCAATTCTTGAGCAATGCGTTGGTGTGGTGGTTTAATACGGCGTCAAATACTTCGGATTCACGAGATTGACAGACCAGCTCTTGCGGAGTCTGCTTTGTAACCAGAAGACTACGACATTGAATTTAACAGAATGCAGGTAGTAGCAGCAACAAACGGGTACCGCAAAAGGCTGTATAGATAAGCCATAGACATTTCAATAGGAAGGAGGGGGGAGGCGTGCAACTGAACGTCGTCTCGAATATTAATACATGTAGTGTCATGATTCAGCATGGAAGCACGCGGAAACGGTATTTCGCTGCCAGGGTGTGATCTGAGCATTAAAAGACACCCATGAGCCCCCTTGAAAGTGTCCTCCGCAGATGCAGACAGAATGCTGAGTTCGACAATAAATCATACCACCACGGCTTAGTAGCCTGGGATATTTTAGTAATTGTGCAATTATCGACCGAGAAAGTTTACGTTTTACAAATAAATAATTATCATGAAATCATAACCTGATCAAGCTTAAACTTATCACCAAGAGATGGCATCAATAGCTTTGTCTGATATTTGCACTACAAGTTAAAAAACAAGTCTATTTTTATCCTAGTATACGATGAGATCACTGTAGAATGGAGGGTATGGCATAATAGTGAGCTGGATGAATCTACAACAGACTAAAGATTATAGGTCCGATGAGAACTATGTGGTTTACACAAGCAACACATGTTGTTCAAATTATGAAACAATGGCGGCGTTTGAAATCTAAGAATTTCATTCCCTGTGGAAGAAGACCACTTGGAAGACAAACACACACACACACACACACACACACACACACACACACACACACACACACACACACACAAATAAAAAAAAATAAAAAAAAGTTGGAGAGATTTGCTACAAATCGGCTTAGAGAGTGTTTGGCGACAGAAAGCTCTAAACAGAGCTTTGTCAGCTATGTATGGTCCTCTGGGCATCATCGCTTAAACTAGTATTTATATTTTTTAATGTATAGTGCATGCTTTAAGACACCAAAGAAGAGGGCTCTGAAATCAATTTTCTGTGGACACAATATTAAATCAATGCTTTCGAGCGAACCAAGTCAGGGCGCAGATGAAAGAAGGGCGGATATGACGGGGAAGGGGAGGACGTCGGCACTAATGGTGGGAAGAAATTGATGCCACCGGCGGACTTCGGCGGAAGTGCGGGAATTGATATTGAGGTCGCTGGCAATCACATAGGGCGAGAAGATGCTATCGATGTGGGCAAGGAAGTAATAAGGGATGGGGGTGTGGAAACAGACATAAATGGTTACGCATGGTAAGGGGGTGGAGGAAGAGGGTATGTATGAGTTGTTCATACGGGATGCTGAGGAGGGAATGTGGCCGAACTGGGTGGTGCTGGGGGACGGGTAGAATTATGGCGGTGGAGGAGATAGGGGTTGGTGTTGACATTAGGTGAGGGAGGAGAATGGTTTCATTGAGGAGGAAGGTGGTGTTTCGAGAGGGCATTCGAGAGTAGGTGAGGCAGCGAATGTTGGAGAATAAAACGTTAAGTTCTTGCTGCGTCATAATGAGTGAGAGGGAAAAGAGGGGAGGAAGAGCCGTGGTGGATTAGCCGTGCGCATTGAGGTAACGTCACAGAGTAACTATATATAGAGGAAGCCCCCTCTAAACCACTGTCCTACGCTTTCCACGTAGTTCCGTAAGATGGTAGCAGATCTCAGGTGGTTCCCCGGCTTAGTACTGGTAGACTACACTAGAGGCGCTTCTGAGGGTGCTTCTCTCATATCAGAGGGTAGGGTGGAGGGGAGGCTGAGGGGAGAGCTCATGCCGTCTGCCACCAGGCCACGTGGGAAGGGTTTTCTCGCGGTCGCTGCGGGAACAGACGTGGACGTGGTTTTGAGATGTAGTGGCCTTAAAGTCGAAGTGAAAAGGACGCGGGCAGCAAGGGAGACTTGGTGAAGGGTGTGGAGGCTTTGGAATGGGTGAATGTTCTGCAGAATGGTAAAGAAGCAGGTGATGTCCTCTGCGGTAGGGGGATGGCACAAGGAATTATTGGTGGGGATAGGGGATGGACAGGGACAGTGAGTTCTTCTTTGGTATGAGGAGGGCGGGACCTGCATTTGTAGGAGAAGGTAGGGTGAGCTTCCATGCAGGTGTTACAGGATGGGAGGGGGGTGGCGTGGTTGGGACAAGAAGTATGGAAAAGGGTACCTTTGTAGTGGGGAAAGACAGTATGGAGACGGCAGTTTCCAGTGAGATGGTCATCGTAGATTAGGCAGCGGAAGCAACGAGGGTGGGACGTTATGGAGGCAATTGTAAATGAAGACAATTGTAAATGAAGGTCCTGTTGTGAAGACGTGCTCCAGGAAGGGGGGGGGCATTGCATTGTTAATGCGATGGATGGATAGGCGGGGATCTCATTGGAGCTCCTCCAAGACATCTGCCTCCATGATTCCCAGGCTGATCTTCACGATGCTGAGGGTGGAAGGCAAGCGGGAGGAGGGAGGGAGTTGTTGACAAGAGGCAGGAGGGGTGAGGGGTGCAACCAAACTGGATGCGCGTTTTTTTAAAATTTTTTTTTTTTTTTTTTTTTTTTTTTTTTTTTTTTTGAAGGATCATATTTTGGACGTCGGAGTGTGGGGATTTTAGGACGGAGACCGTCTGGGCGATGATTTGGGAGATAATGCCCTGAGACCCCACGTTAACCGACAGCAGGCGTGGCGCAAGGAATAGCGTCACCGATTGCAGTGCTGATGGTCGCCGGTTCAATCCCGTCCACCGGCAAAAGTATATTTCTTTGTAATTAATATTTCCAGAATGTCCTACATGTTTCTTATGTTCACTTGTAATTTCTGGTTGTTTCTTATGTTAACTTGCAATTTCTTCTTGTTTCTTATGTTAACTATTCTTCTAATTTCTGGTACATTCTGTCTGTGTATAAATAGCAGAACACTCTGCCTGAGAGGCAGTCATTACTGCGTGGACAGTTCAGTTCGCAATAAACCTGCTTTCAGTGTAAGTGCTGTGTTCAGACGACAACCCTGCCTTCGAAGTGAAGCCTCCTTCCATTTCAATGCGTGGAAGAGGAGAGTGAGGGTGTGGGAGTCTACAAACTGAGGGTCGTTGTTATTTAGGACAGAAGTGTGGAGAGCAGGGGTTTGGGAGTGAAGGAGAAGGGCTGGGGAGAGAGTAATGTCGAAGCTCGTTTTTTTTTTTTTAGTTCCTGGGAGACAGGAGTGGGGACAGGGGTGACAGGGAGGTGGCATGTGGCCGGCCCTGCAGCAGCGGCGTCTTCGTGGAGTGGGGGGGGGAGAGAGGAGTCTATGGCGGCCTGCCAGGTAATAAGCAGGGCAGGGTCTCCTTGGTAGTCAGGGGGGGAAGAATCGATGGGGGACGGAGGAAGAAGCAAGTGTTTGGGGGACAAGGCATCCTGTGTGAGGGCGGACGAGAGGGCGACTGTTGAGAGGGTGGTGATGGTGAGGAGGGAAGGAATAGTGGCAGGAAGGAGTGGGTGGTGGTACTCTAGGACATGTTGGTGGGGGCACTGAGTGAGTGGTGAAAATGCCGGTTGAAGACACAGTGGTGGGGGCAGGGACAAAATACGAGCGTTGAAAAATCACCCAAGTCATTGAGAACTGCAGCAGGAGCAGTGGCGGTGACGGACGTGCCTCCTGACGGGCGGGGGCGGGGGAGGGAACGGTGTGGCGAGGCGGTGGTGGGACACACTCCTGTGGGCCGGGGACCGGGAAGAACGCGCTGGACGGGCTGCGGTCCCAGGGTGGGCCGGAGGATGCATCTTCCGCAGCAGTGACGACCCCACGGGGCGGGGGGCCGACACGACGGACTGCGGTCAGGATCGACTGGGCGGAACCCTCGTCGGCAACCGGCAGCAGCGGAAATTCGCGTAGGCAGGAATAGACGCCAAGACGTCTACAGACGACAGAGGGCACTCTAACATACACAGAAGGATTTCCTGAACACGAAGTACAAGAGAATAGCCCTTGACAAACTATGTGACAGTAGCGGCTAAGGGTGCTGCATTCGCTTCTTTTCTTCCTTTATTGTCATATCATTCCCTAATACACAGCGGCTGTCAGCGCTCACAGGCGCTCTTCAGCCTACAGAACTTAAAACATGATACGGAAGAACAGAAAAATTATTAAAGGCGATTATAAGTAGGGGGTTTACAAATGAAACATGGAGATTTTAATTGGAGAAATATATAGTGCCTAAAATGGAGTGAAACATTTAAGTCTTTAAAATGGCGATGATGATGATGATGAAAACAACTGCTGGAGATGCGGAGGCATATGAGATAAACACAGATGATTAAAATGACACTGGGCAGCGGCTACAGGTTGGCTGTTCCCTGTTGAATTAAAAAGAAGAAACACTACACATCCGAAGAAACACACAATTAAAACTGAAGGTGTCAGCTAGGTTGAGCATTCGATGTTGTCAAATAAATCAATGCACTAAGTGACACTATATATGCGAAGCACACACACACGAAAGAAGAGGCGTCGGCTGTGGGTATGTCGTGCACTGTACATTATAATAAAAATAGCACATTATAAGGTTCCGCATATGGCACAGCACTCACAATAATAAAAGAGAGATGTGGTGGAAAAGGGGGTAAGAGGGGGAGGGAGAGGGTGGGGAGGAGCCACAGGGCCAGTGGGGGAGAGATTGGGGGGAGAGGATGTCCCAGGAAGCCATGGAGAATAAGGGGAGGGAAAGGAGGGGAGGAGCCAGAGGGACAGCAGGGTGGGATAAGGAGATAACAAGGGGCAGGAGAGCAGGAAGGGAGGGATGGTGGAGGCCCTCAGGTAGAAGAACGGAAGGGGGAGCAAGAGGAAGGATTACAGCTGGTAGGACGTAGAAGAGCAATTGAACGTAATGCACAGTGTCTTGAAAGGAGCGTCCAAGCCGCGCGGGAGTAGCCGAGCCGTGTGGAGCGCCATGTTGTGTATCGCGCGGCGTCCCGCGTCGGAGGTTCGAATCCTCCCTCGGGCATGGATGTTTGTGTTGTCTTTAGTATAAGCTAGTTCATAAGTAGTTCGTAAGCTTAGGGACTGATGAACCCGCCGTTAAGTCCCTTAAGCTTAACAAACATTTGAACTTTTTTTTGAGCGTCTAAGATAAATATTAAGAAGAGCAAAACAAGGGTAATGGAATGTAATTTAGGAAAATCAGGCGATTCTGAAGGTATTAGATTAGGTAACGGAACAATAAAAGTAGTGGATGAGTTTTTTTACTTGAGCAGTAAAATAACATACGGTGATCGCAGTACAAATGATATAAAACGCAGAATGGCAATAGTAAGAAAAGCTTTTCTGGGAAAGAGAAATTTGTTGACATCGAATATTAATTTAGGTGTTAGGAAGTCTTTTGTTAAGGAATTTGTGTGGAGTGTTGCCTTGTTCGGTAGTGAAATATGGATGATAAGTAGTTCAGATTAGAAGGGGATAAAATCATTTTGAAATGTGGAGCTACAAAATAATTCTGAAGTTTAGGTGAGTAGATTGTGTTAGTAATGAGGTGGTATTGAACTGAATTGGGGAGAAAAAGGAATTTCTGTCATACGTTGATTAAAGTAAGAGATCGATTGGTAACACACATTCTTACACATCAAGGAATCCTAAATGTAAAGTTCGAGGGATGTGTGTGCGGTAAAAGTCGCAGAGAGAGACCAAGAGACGAATACAATAAGCAGATTCAAATGGATGTGGGTTGCCGTTCGTATGAGGAGAGTCTGATGCCGCCTTTATCTGCTGGCACGTCTGCAGCCCCTTAGAGGCTTGCCGCTAAGTTAAACATTTTATTTCTTCAGACTGCTAGCCTGTAACTAGCATTTTGTTGTTTAATTCTTTACACAACATGAGCTTTCATTACTTCTGTAAAAGTTTCATGTGATGATTATACTTTCTGGTGATGACTACCTTAGTGTAGTCGAAATCTAGATAAAAATATTTGTAATTATTTTAAGCAACTTGTGGGGCTACAGTTTGTCAAATTATTATACCTGTAAAAGTTTCGTATTTAGAGTTCCTACTTATATGTTATGTATTTTTCTATAGAGTTCAGTGCATGTTTGAAGCAAAAGGAGGTTCTAGAAATATGATATTACGTATTTACCTTAAATAGGAAATAGAGTCTACACTTATTACATAATATGTATTATTATTTTTTCAGGTGTATGATATCGTGATGTACCCAACAGGTTCTGAATAGCTGCCACTTTACTACAACAGCATTTGGAAGACATCTAACCTGAAAATGATAGCCTGGATCACAGCTTGCTTGACAGTAGACTGCTTTTTCGACACACATACCGTAGTTGATTGATTAAGAATGCACTATGTAGAGTCAAACAATGAAAAACTTTGTATCAAACGAACAATAAATAATCCAACTGAACCCAAAAACTTTGAAATAAATAAAAAACCATAAAAGTATTGATTTGAGGGAGACCACGACTTGCAAGTGATTCATTTTTCGATGTCGGGAGCGATTCATTGTGTTTTATTTATTTATTTTTTGTACATAACGATTAGTTTCAGTTCTGTTCTATAACTTTGTTCAAAGGACAAGGTCGATTTCATTTCCCTCAACAAAATATATCCTACTATGCGCTTGAAATATGTGTATTATGGAATCATAATGTAATTTCTTGGCTATTAACTGTCTGTGACCGTTCAGGGAACAGCTTCTTTACTTCAGACGAATTCTACGTGAGACACTGCGCCGCTTGCAAGATTATTATCTTTATGCAGCCGGAAGCATTCAGTATAGTAGTGTTGTTTGAGAAGCAAGCAGACAGTGATTGTGTAAGATGTTAGTCGATTGGATTAAATTCTGTTACAGTTTTACTATTTGAGATTCCCGCAGCCACGCTGCCACAATGCGAAATTTGCGTGTGGGTGTGTTCGCCTTTAACTGTTACATATTCGATTAATATGGAAATTCTCCACAGAGATGATAAATTATTATTCAAAAGAGATAGATTAGCTGGCCAGTACTTATCTTTTTGCTGTACTGCCGATAGTTACACTCAGAAAAAAATGAGGAAAATAACGAGTTTTCGGAACTGTGTTCCTTCTTCAGGTGGAGAGAAGGGAGAAAAAAGGAATGGGAAAGGTAATTCACGACCTAGGTCATGATGATGGTGTTTGGATTGTGGAAGTCAGAGATGCTGTGTAGTAGTACTGAGCCATGCCAAAGAGGATATATATATATAAGATCAAGCAGTAAAGAGAAGAAAAGAAAGGAAAGAAGAGAAAAGAAAGGAAAGGAAAGAAGAGAAGAAAAGAAAAGATGAGTGGACTGGATAATGCTGAGGGGCGTGAAGGGGGGGGGGGGGGTTGTCTGAAACGTTTTTGATTAACAGGAAAAGATGGAACCACACACACACACACCCACACACATACATGCACACACACACACACACACACACACACACAGAGAGAGAGAGAGAGAGAGAGAGAGAGAGAGAGAGAGAGAGAGAGAGAGAGAGAGAGAGAGAGGTAGGGAAGGGATAATGGATAGGTGAGTTGAGGATGGAAAGGGGGAGGGGTTAGCGTAGATTTAGGCCAGGGGGTGGCGGGAGGAGAGGATATGTTGGAGGGGAAGTTCCCACCTCCGTAGCTCTGAGGGATTGGTGTTACTTGGTAGTATCCAAATAGCACGTGTGGTGTAACACGTGCCAAGGTCCTTGGAGTCATGCTGGAGGGTATGCTCTGCCACAGGATACTGTGTGTCCCCCAAGCGAACAGTCCGTCTGTGACCATTCATCCGTTTGGCATGGCTCAGTACTACTACACAGTATCTCTGACTTCCACAATCCTAACACCATCCTCATGACCTAGGTCGTGAATTACCTTTCCCTTCCTTTCCCATTCCTTGTTTCTTTTTTCTCCCTTCTCTCCTTCTCTTTATTTCCATCTATGGGAATGAGAGTGTCATCCACGTATCGATAATAATAGATGATTTTATTAGTTTGTTATGTAGGAAGAATCTTTCTTCGAGGGTATTTAAAAATATATCTGTTATGGTAGTAGTAAGGTAGAAACCCATAGCAACACCATCTACCTGTGTATAAAATTTTCCTTCAAATTGTAAATAGTTTTGTTCTAAGACGAAGCAAAACAGGTTTTTAATTTCGTATTGCTGTTAACTGGAATTTTGTTTAAATAAGTTATGTGGTATCAGCTTTATAGTCTCTTGGCTAGGGATATTGGTATATAGGTTCTTGATGTCAAAATATTTAAGTTTTCCATTAGTGGGAATATTTATCCTATTTATATACAGTGCAAGGGTTTTAGAATTTTTGATAGTATATTTCTTATTGTAAGGGTAATATTTTTGTAGCAGTGTATTCAACTTCTTACTAATTAGGTAAGTGGAACAATTTATAACTACTACAAAAAACAGGACGAACCGGACATAATTATTTATGTGTCTTGGGATGTCCTCTCAATTGTGGTGTTCTCGGGTTCATTGGGATATATTTCCTTTTTTCATTTTCAGATAAAATAGAGGTACATGATTTAATGGTATTTCTTGTTTGGGCTACGTATTTGTTGGTAGACTCACGTGGGATTTGTATAATATGGTTATTGTTGGAAAAATCGTATACTTTTTGTATGTAGTCATCTTTTTTAATTAAGACAAGGCTGCTTCCTTTATCTGCTTTAATTGCTATTGCTGTTCTAGTTTATGATTTATGTCTTTCAAAGCTAATATTTCTAAATACTTATGTTTTGGATACATATAGTTCAATTAGTTCAATTTATTATCTATAGCATTGGCTACTTTCGCAGTCTCTTTCTGTTTCGGTTGGTATGTTCGCTATATCTACTGATCATTTTGTAGTAGCTATAATGTATTTTTGTTCATTGGAACATATTTTTGATAGGTTGCTATATGTCAAACCTTTATCTAGTATGTTCTGCTCGTGTTCATTAAAATGAATATTAGTTAGGAAAGGAGAAATGATTTAACTCCTTTCATTTGGTGCGTATTTTTTAGACATGAGAGATCTAATTTTATTTTTTGTCTAGATATAATTTCGTAACGTACATGAGACAAGTATTTTTCTATGACGATACATACATGGTCAAATATTAGAGAAGTTATGGAATTACTTAGATTTAAATGTGACAAATACATATATTGATTAAGGTGTGCTTTGTGCTCGATCTTCTTGTTGATTTATACCTTCTTCCACAGTCTTGCACTGTAATGTTTTTATAGTACGTGAGATATGAGGTTCATCAGAGATCTTGATGGAAGCGTATTTTGGAATAATCTTTTGTTGTAGACAAATTTTGTTAAAGTTTATATTTTCAACTAGCTGTAAACCCGTCGTTGCCCGGGTGTTTATTTATCTTACACTTTCGTAGTCCACATCCCCTTCCCCCCCCCCTCTCTCTGCATCCACCAATTTCCCTCCCATCTCTCTGTTCGTTTCCACTTTTCCCTCTCTCGGCAAAGTTTTCTGCAACGTACCCTTTGTCATATACCATACAAACATTTATGTACCCAGTGTTCTTCCTCTTTGTTTAAAGGTCATGTATGCAAAAATTCATGAAGAATGGAGCAAAACTATGCATTTTGTAAAATTCCATAAGTTAAACACCCTATACAATGCACCGAACGAAAATTTATACAGACAGTGACATTCCTCTTGCTTTTAAGGTAGAGTGTGCAAAATTTCATCAATATCGGGACAAAACTACAGATTTCTATGCAATGCTAAGTTGACGAATGCTTGATGTCTCAGAATGTGTCCCACCAATCTATACCTTCTTTCAGTCAAGATATGCCCGAAATTCCCTTTCCCCCCAATTCAGCTCAGTATCCTCTAGTTAGTTACGCGTTGTACCTACCTAATATTTAGCACTTCTCTATAGCACCACATTTCAAAAGCTTCTATTATATTTATGTATCAACTTCTTCTTATCCACGTTTTATTTCCGTACAATGCTACTTTCCAGGCAAATGCATTTAAATGAACATTCAATGTTAACAAATTTCTTCACAAATGCTTTTTTACCACAGCCATTCTACGTTTTATATCTGCTTTACTTCAATCATCAGAAGTTATTTTGCTACCCAAATAACAAAACTCATTCATTACCTTTGTTTTGCTCTCGTTAATGTTCAGCTTGTAGCCTCTTTTCAAGCCACTGTTAATTCCGTTCAATTGTTCTTCCAGATTCTTTTTGTCTCTGACAGAATTACAATGTCTTCGGCAAATGACAAAGTTTTATTTCTTCTTCCTGAATTTGACTTATTAAACTAATAGTTCTGTAATTTTTCACATTTGTCTTCACTTGCTTTATTTAGAATTTGAATTATTATATTCATTTGAAGTCTGAAGGTACTTACCCTGTCTCACACATCTTGCACGCCAAGTGGAACCGTCTCTTCATGACTGGCTCTCCCAACGATGTCAGCTGTTCAGAGCAAATTTAATTTACTCCAGGGGATTTATTTGGACTCAAATCTGTCAGTGCTGTGGCAAATTCTTCTCGCCGTGTTGTATCTCCTAGCTCCGCTTGATCTACTTCCATTTACCGAGCGAGGTGGGGCAGTGGTAACACACTGGACTCGCATTCAGGAGGACGGTGGTTCAAATTCACCTCCGGTGAATTTTCCGTGATTTTCCTAAATAATTCAAAGCAAATTTCGGGATGGTTCCTTTCAAAGGACACGACCGATTTCCTACCCCATCCTTACACAAAACTCCGAGCGTGAGCTCCGTCTCTAGTGACCAAGCTGTCGACGGGACGTTAAACTCCAAGCTTCCTTCCTTCCTTCCTCCTCTTCCATTTTTACTATATTGCCTTCAACTTCATTTCTCTTATATAGATCCGCTATATATTCATTTCACCTTTTAGCTTTCTCATAACAGAAACTAGCGGATCGTCATCCTGGCTCTGGGATGAGCAAGTGTGTTCATTGCCCAGACATGACCGGCACCATTTGATATGGTAAAACACTGAAGAGACGCATGTCCACCGGCTATTCTTTCATGACGTCAGAATACGTCCTTTATGCGTGTGGACGCCTGGGGCGAGAATGCGTAGGATTGTGAGAATTGTGCTCTTCATCTGGAGGGAGCATTTTCTGAACACGAAAAATTGGTTGGTGGCAGAAAACAGTTGTTGTTGGAGTACTGAAGGTGACTAAACTGATAGGTCATCAGTCCACGTAGAAAACAATCGGTCATTTTGGACGAGTATATTTTTTGATGCAGTCTCCATTTGCAGTGACTGCAAAGTAGAAGAGAGAAAAACGAGACCTTGCATCGAGATGGCGAGTAGCGTGGAACACTGGGTGTCTAGGTGTCGAACATATGACTAGACTTAGTCGTCGCGCAGAGCATGCATGATTCACTTAAGAGCCAGATAAGGAAATCACATCTTAAGGATAATACTAGACGCGGAGGAACTAATTACCAGCAAACCTGCAACTACCAGGGAAAAAATACATTGTACCTGCCAGAACTATAGTACAAAATAGAACAAAAATAGCACCAGAAATAGTCCTAACCGTGCTCCGAAACACACAAAACATAATTACACCTTCATACCTTTACAAAAGGATTAAAACAAAAAGAACGACAATTTTAAACAAAATATGCAATACTAGACAGAACAAAACAAATATTATGTGTAAATCTACCAAATGAGAGAAAATCTACTTGGAAATTTTTGGAATAAATAGCAGCCAACCAGTTGCGTGAAAATGGGTTTAATTAAAACCTTGACCTAGGTTTCGACGAAATTAATTTTATCTTCTTGAGAAGTTGGACCTAAGAACAGTAATATGCGAAACAATGCTATACAATTGGTAGGAAAATATAATAATTAAAATAAAATACAGCATTGATGCGAATACAGTTAGAATTCTCAGGAAAAAAGACTTGTAAATAATTAAATTTACATAAATGTATAAAATATGAAGGTAGTATTTAAGTAAGAGAAGATTGTTAAAAATAACTGAAAATGATCAAGTGAAGAAAACCTGAAACTTGAATTTTTAAAATGGTTAAAAATCGGAAATGAACTTATCATATGTAACAGTAACAACGAAAATATAAACAAAAGAATGTGACGTAATGTGTTTTTAAACTGCTGTATAGTCTACTCACAGTGTTATTGCCTCTTCCTTAGATCCCGCTGTTGTCTTTCCTTCTTGTTGATTGGAGTTGGCCGGATTGTGATGTGCGTTGTTTGGTTGAACACGGCAATTTTCGCCTATATTTGTATACATTTTTTCCGTTTCATTTGTTACCGCTTCACTTCACTTTTTCTAAACTGGGTAAAGTTTGCATGTTGCCCGTTATTAGTGAAATGCCTTTCGGTTTGTTTATCACTTCACCACCACATCCCTATGTTACTTTTGTCTATTCAACTGTTTTTCATATGGTTTAAATTTAGAGAACAGGATGGTGGAGATGTTTGTCAGATATGTAAATTCTGGTTGGTTGGGATGTGGTGGGGTAGGAAAGGGGCGTGGGTAATGGTTTGTGTGCTTCTGAAGGTGGGTTGCTTGAAGAGTGGGAGAGGGGGGGGGGGTAGTTGTATATTCGTGTTTCCTGTTATGTTAGGTATTCTTTAAGCTTGAAAAGTGTGTGGTTTTCTAGATTTGTTTGGTCATTTATGAGATGTCTTTTTCTGTTATTATTTTTTTTTATATGATAATTTTCTTGACGGGTGAGGAGGTGTTTCTTGTTCTTATATTTATGATTTCCATGTCTGTGTCTGGTAATTTTATGAGTGTTTGGAGCGAGTGTCCTGCAAAGGTTGAGTGACTTGTTTTATACTTCCAGGCTCGTACACATTCTTTATCTCTGATATCAAAATAATGTCCTGTTATTTTCTTCATCAATTATCTTCGATCACAAGTTTTACATCTACATTATAAATTCCTGATTTTCTGTGTTGATTTGTTTTCCTATTGTTCTTGGATAATATTTTTTAAATGAAATGAAACAAAAAGCAGCTGAAAGGACAAAAACAACATGAGTTCCATACACACACACACACACACACACACACACACACACACACACACACATACAAGAGTGATGTGCAAACTTTACGCAGGTTAGAAAAAGTGAAGTGGTAAAAAATGAAACGGAAAAAGATACAAACAAAGGCGAAAATTACCCTCAACAATCAGAAAGCGTACATCACAAACCGACCAAATGTAACCTTAATTACAGTCAGCAAAGGCAGAAAACTTATTGAAGTTAATTTTAACAGCTGCTGCTGAAGATGACCATATAATCAGACATAATAAACTATATAGTTTTTGTTCAATGATAATCAATATCTTTGTATATGATGTTACATTTTTTCGTAAGGAGAAAGAGTAAAAATATAGTTGTTTAAAATGAAATCGAAACCACGTTCTCTGCGTGGAGCTACCGTAGAAGGCCTCCTTAGATCCAATAGCAACTGCAGCCAGAATCTACACATTGTGAGCGCCGTGTGGTGCGAGAAATACTAAGTGCCGTTGTGAGGGTTTGTTCGGTAAGGATTGTTGACGGACCCGGATTATTTATGAACACTGCTACTCATTACTATCGGTCTAAATAAATACATAGAGAGTTCTTAGGACCCGCGAAACAGTATTAGAAGTGCCACTTCTTATACACTTGTAATCAGAGCCCTGTGGTAATCCAACTACTGAAGAAACTGTCTCAAATCCGCACACTGGATTGGAAAACGAGATCTAATAATAGACACTCGACGTCACAAACTGGTTTCTACCCTTTACCATTGGTATATTATTCCACAAGCAGAGCAGTATATCAAATTCATATTAAAAAATCGCACTGACGTGTTTTACGGCCCACTTTAGATTTGTAGTTTTCTAAGATTTTGCAAACATTTTGGACCAAAATAATAATCTAAATAATAAAAAATTAATTAATAAGAGTGTCTGAAACTCTTTTAGGAAAAAAAAAAAAAAATTGGTAGCGGTGGCTTCCGAACCGCTGACCTTCAGCGTCAAAGTCCAACGCACTGCATACTACGCTACACCCAACAATTAGAAGTTGCGTTCTTTAATCTCATACTATTAATGGCCGTTGTTAACTGATGCTAATATGGCATTTGTAGACACTAGATTATCATTTATCGTACGAAGAACGATGTGTTTTTGTTAATTCTTCAGTGTGCCATTGCTTTGAAATGATAACGTGTAAGTTACAATAAGAAAATCATCAAATACGCAACGAGAGATGACGTATGCCAGAGAGAGTTCTGGGCGAGGAATGTCACATGACATCTCCGAACGGCTGGTTTTCGTTAATTCAATGGAGGGTGTCAAAACTCCGTTATTTTTGCCAATATCTCTCAAACGATACGAGATATGAAAAAAAAAAAAAAAAACCACGTAAGGGAACAAAGCTGTAGAGAATTTTCTCCTCTACAAATTCGGTTATTCAATTTTCGCGTTAGATTAATGGTTTATTTGCAATTAAGATTACATTACAAACGGCTTTTTTTTGTATTACTAACGTATTTCTTGTCCAAAATATTTGAAAAAGCGAGGTTCTGGTAGCCAACAATTATGTCTGTAATATTTGGTGCCAATCGGTTGAATGGTTAGACCTAAAAAGTGGGAACACGTTACAGCCAGAAAGACATCGTCAAATCGCCGTTATTTTTGCAAATATCTCTGCAACGATGCAAGATAAGAGAAAACATAATAGAGAGAAGTTGTAGAGAATTTTCCCCTCTACCAATTAGGTTATTCAATTTTCGTGTCATGAACGGTTCGTTTGCAATTACAATTATATTACAAACGGCTTTTTTTGATATTACTACCGTTTTTTTGTCCGAAAAATTTGAAAAAGCGAGTTTCTGGTCTCTGGCGGCCTACAATTATGTCTGTAAAATTTGTGCTGATCGGTTCGTCTTAAAAACAGGCAACACGTTACGGAAAGACAGACATCCGAAAATCGCTGTTATTTTTGCAAATAACTCTGAAACGATACGAGATATGAAGCAAACATAAGAGAGCAAAGTTGTAGAGAATTTTCTCCTCTACAAATTAGGTTATTCAATTTTCGTGTCAGATGAATGGTTAAGCCGTTATTTTAATTTAAATTTCGAGCTTTCAAAAGACTATCGCAAAGGCCCACTTTTAGTGTTACTACCGTAACCTAAAGTGCGCCAAAAGAAGGGAGCACAAAACAACACTACTCTAAAGTTCCCACAAGATCAAGCGGAATTTATTTTCTCCTAATACAAAATAAAGTTGAAGATATTTATATGAAAAGTTCTCGGTTTACTTCAGCGCGTCAAATTCGGATAAAATACCGAGATTTGGACGATAATCTCTCTCATTGTCATAAATCGAGAACATTTTATGCAAGAACTCCTTTGCGAAAGACTTCGTAGATTTTAATTTTGAAGATGTGTTACGTGAAACTCTATTTGCATTGGGAAAGGGAAAGGTATCGTAAAAGCTATTCTGTCGTTTCGTTCGATAATGGAAGCATAACTAAAGCATAACTAAAGAATGCTCATAGGATATGTCGACTTACAAAAAGCGTTCGACAATGTAAAACGGTGCAAGATGTTCGAAATTATGATCAAACTAGGGGTAAGCTATAGGGGAAGAAAGGTAATAAACAATTTATATGAGAGCCAAAAAGTTGTCCGAGAGAAATGTAGACGTTCACCGCTACTGTTTAGTCTTTTCATCAAAAATGCAAGGACTGAAATATAAGAGAGGTTCAAGAGTGGGATAGAAATTCAGGGTGGAAGGATATCAATGATAATATTCACTGTTGACATTGCTGTCAGCAGTAAAAGCAAGAAGAATTACAGAATTCTTTAAATGACGTAACATTCTGACAAATACAGACTGTGAATTAAGAGTGAACCGAGAAAAGACAAATTAATTAGATGTAACAGAAATGAAAGTTAGGAAGAAACTTCAAGTCAGAATTATTGCTCAGGTGGTAGATGTAGTTAAGGATGTATGCTATGTTGGAAGTAAAATGATACCGACAGACGAAGCAAGAAGGACATAATAATCAAACTAGCACTTGCATATTACGTCTACAAGCAAAGTAAACAAAACAAAAATGGATCGTGCACTGATAGATAACCAGCCGTTGTGGATTCTTCGGAATATGGCTACTTCTGGTCGTTACGAGTTGCTGCTTCTCACCCAAGTAGCTCCTGGAGTTCACGAACCCTAGTTAGGTCCTCCCACCGAGGTAACAAGTACTGGGAATAATATCCGGCACCTTTGCGTTGCAGCTAGGAATGCTTACAGCTCATCCAGAGAAACCCAGAATTGAACATGATTCTCTTTGCTGTCTTCCCATATGATCCGTAGTTCGCTTCATAGTTAATCAAAATGAAACCTAAGATTAATTATAACGATGTTACAACGAAATTCGGTTCTTGTTATCGCCAACAATAGTCTTCTTTACTACACCACTAACCCATGGGGAATGACAGGTACTACCAGAAGAATTCTCGGTGATTTTGTTTTCTATTGAAGCATTCAATCAAGATAACTCTTCTGAAACGAATAGATTGTCGTTTATGTTCCTCTTACCTCATTTGTCGTGCAGATGCATATTGCGAAAATACTTGTGGGCATGGAATGCAATACAGACAAATATGGATTTTTTTCGCATATAAGAACTGATATGCTTAGATTTAATATTCTGCACTATCGAGTAGGGTCGTCACAACTGAAGTAGAACACCTCAAACAAATCCAAACAAAATTTTATTTAAAAACTAGCTGAAAACCCTGCATTGCCCGGGTATTTATTTACTTATACCTGCCATTTTCATGTATATATTCATTTGCATATGGGCTTTACGTCTGTAAAATCTCTTGGGAATGAAGTTAGTAGTAAAGAAGTAATAGATTAAAACTTGGTGTGGGAAGGGGGCGGTTTTCCATGAACGTTACTGTTTATGGGTTCATATCTTATGAACTACGTGTCGTACTCTGATACAATTTTGTAGGTACACTCAACTATATGCGTGTATACTGTCTGTATATATCTTTTGAACCATGTGCCGTATGTGATTCTTAACCATGCAGCAATTGTTACCTCACGGTAAGGAATGTGTGTACCAAATTTGGTTGAAATCGGTCCAATGGTTTAAGAGAAAATGAACAGCATTATTGCAAAATGCAGCATCTCATTGTTTATGACGTCATATGTTGTGAAGTATGTATCGTATGTGATTCTTACACTTATGGGGACCGTCCTCATGGATTGAAGCTTACGTGTACAAAATTTCATAAAGATTGGAACAAAACTGTAGATTTGTATGCAACACATACAAATATACGGACACTCTGCTTTATATATTAGATACTGCTACTAGTACTATGACTACTAGTAGCACAATCATAAGCAACAAATAAATACCAAATATTGTAACCAAATACAATAAAAAGGGCAAATAGCTTAGAAAAGTTAAACGGTACTATTTCCATTATCGCCCATAAGAGTTATATATTACAAATTCGAAACATTCTAACATCTCGACCTTCGGAGGGCATTGAAATAAATCCAACGGCCGAATTGAAAATTTGTGCTAGGTCGGTATTCGAACCCGAGTTCCCCATTTTGGGCCAGCGGTATTATTCTATCCAGACGCGCATCCCGTCCTGTCCAAATTCTCAGCTTGTAGCACACTAAGATGATAGTGATATTTATGCATTCGCATAGAAATTGACAGTTGCCTGTTGGGGACATATAAACAATATTATTGATATGGTGTCTGTTCTTTCGGAGATGTCCTAAAGAATAGACACCATAGGCTGACTTTAACGGCCGTAAATAACACCGATCCGTATTAGTAGTTGAAGATTCTGGCAATTTATTGAAATTAAGCGTTTCTTAATATCATTAGGCACTCTTGAAGACGGAATATGATGAACATCGCGTTGTCTGTGTATGGACTTTATTAAGTGGGCTATTCGTTGAAACAATGTAAATATCATTACGAAAACTTTAACAAGTGGGAAATGTTGTCCTACTTACAAACAATATATCATACAAAGTTTAAAAGGAGTTGCTAGGTTGTGTTCTTGAAATAACGTCACAGAGCATAATGATATACACATAACGATTGGATGTTGAACTGTGTGCCAACCAAAGATGTTCATATTTCGTTTGTTGCCAAATTACAACATGGCTGTTTCGAAATTTTACTAGAACTCGAAAAGAAAGTACGTTTCGATTCTGCTCCCACATTAACATAACATTCAATACAAGAAGTAAGCAAGTCATTCATGTACAAACTGACAGAAATTGATTTGCCAAAAATTGGGGGGGGGGGGGGGACAACGTAAAATCGTGTGTCAAATATATGAATATGCAGGCACATTGTAGTTCTATGCTTACAGACCAGAGTTATACATTCAGCTTGTATAATCACAGTACAGAATTGTAAAACACTGTGTAATACAATTAGGTCTATATAAAAATAGAAGTTACGAGTAAATGTCAATTAAAAATTTTAGAAATATTTTTTAACACCACATGTAATTTTGATTTATTACATTTATTAAGACTGTCATTTGGGTTTTGCTGAACTTATTTTGAAAAAGTTAAGAAATATCCTGAGTTTGTTCTTTACGGAGTTTTTTTTTAATTGCATTTACAGTTACAAACAGCTCTCTGGTAACACTTGTCCACGAAAATGTTAGAAACTTGTAATTATTTGAGGGTGCTGTTTAACTTCTGCAATTGTAATGATAATTCCCATTATGTTTGGACACAATTGCAAGTGAGTAACGAAGAGGATTTTAGTAATCAAACCCAGTTGGTCGGATGAATATTTCGTGGATCTGAAACAAAAATAAAATTAATAGACTAACATTAAATGAAACAACAGCGAAAGCAGAAACATTACATAACGAAATGGTCGAGAAGTTGTTTGACATTAATGCCTGAACCGTCAATATACAGAAAAATAACAGCAGTATTCTATAACTGAAAACGGCCAGAGCCGTAGTTGCCTTCAAGAAATGAAAATGTGTTGTCACATTATCTTAAATAAATAAAAATAAGGGAACAGTTATAACAGACATACGTGGTTATGAAAGTAGGAATTAGTTACTTAGCGCGATCATCATAAACGATTAATGTAATGAGTAATAAACACAAAGAAGTGAGAAACATCACTGGAGAAATTAATCTCTTGTTTTTTGTTTGCGACATTCTGCAAGGAAGAAAAACTTAAGCGTTCCAGTGCAAGATACGAATATGGTCACCATCGTCTTTGGAGAACTGCAATAGTAAAACTAAAACATTTCCGTTTTGAACATATCATAACTGTGAGAAACTCGACAGATATTAACCTAAACTTTCAGTAACAATTGGGATATGCTCACGATGAACACGTAGAGAATGCGGCAATATTGAGACGTACGCGCACACAGATATTTGTTCTGGATGCTAGCAACGAACTGATAGTGACAGCGGAAAATTAGTTGAATGGCTCTAAAACCTTGGCTCTCTGAAGTTAATAATCAATCCACCCACACTATACAACTGCGAAGTATGCTCCATGTGACTAACATGTGTTACTCTCGGTGATAAAATGGCTTTAGGAAATTTATATTGTAGGGAAAAGAGTCAGTACATAGAGGCTATTACTAGGCAGGAATTTCAGTTTAGATTTCTGCAGCCTTACTTTTAAAACACCACACTTCGCAATGCCATGTGATAGTAACTGAATCTGAACGGTAGATTAAAACTGGAGAAATTGTAAAATAGTATGAAATTAAGGAGCCGGAAACTGGATAAATTGAAATAATCGGAACTTCTAGAGCGTCTCAAAGGGATAATTATGTAATAATTAACAGAAACATGCGAAATGAATGCAACAGCAAACGAATGATAAGACACATCCTTAGGCATTAAGACATTAATTGGTAAGGGAGGGATGTCTGGGGAGAAGAGGGGGAAGGGTAAGAATCGTAGAGGGATGGGTTTGACATTGGTTACAGTAAGAGTGCATATAGATAGGAGCTAGCACAGGTCTGACATGAGAGAAGACTGAACATCACAATGACAACACGATGCATTATTGACAAACTATTCTTCGGTACCATGTATCGATACACGGAATTCTTAATACTTTGTAATTCTGTAAAAGATATAGTTACCTGTACGCGAGGATGCTGGGACAACATGTAAACAACAGCCCCTGCAACGTCTTCTGGTTCCATACACGGGAATGTATCGTATATCTTCTCCGAAGCAATTGCTGTTCTGGTAAGGCCCGGCGAAATCTCCTGTAAGCAATAACTAAAAGTCAAAAACTATACTTTCACTCCTCAAAGTTCAAGATTGGATGCTCTGTAACGCGAAAACCTCGGTAAAATCATCATAAAACTATTAAATCTAATACCTATCAAATATAAAATGAACAGGCATAAAAACATGAATTACGGATTGTGAAATTTTCCTCTTTACGTAAGTGTAAATTAAAACTATTATGTATATGGGTAGAGTGACAAAGAAAATGTGTCATTGACAAAATAATTAGGTTTCACGTCATATCAACATAACGCGAAATACAGATTCTGTCTGGTATTATTAAGACTTTTATTACAGTAGCATATTCAATTCTTTGTTTTCTGTGGTTCATTATATCCTTCTTCTCATTCTTCTATAAGTGTGTGGTACATTTTGAAACACTATACTTACCCTGGCACATTTGTTTGTAGTATAAACAACTACCAAATCGCCATTTTGTGTACATTATTTGTGAAATCTTGAACAAGGAAGTATGAAGCTACCTAACAAACATTATTACAGATTTTTTAATTTTTTGTGGGAGTGGAGAGGGGTAATGGGATGATTAACATTAAAATTTCAATGAGCTTACCAAATTAACACATTGTGAAGCCCAGATTGTCAACAAAACTGTTGCGTAATGTTGACAGTGAGCACCTGAGTACACGTAATCGAATATTTGTTACAATTTACCACTGACTTACGTGAATGTAATAAGGCAAGAACTTGAAAAAAGTTCTAATATGTTATTATTTTGAATATACAGTGAAGGCTCTCACGACTGGTTCAAATCTGTGTAAACGCAATTAATCAAATTGCTGAGGACATCGGTCCCTAGACTTATAAACTATCTTATGCTAAGGACAAAACACACAGGGGAAGGACTCGAAGATACGAAGGGAGCGACCGCACAATCCGTGACATGACGCTTCAGACCGCACAGCCACCGGTGCTGACATCACTTAAAACTTCCTGGCTGAGATGCTGTGATCCATACGTTAAGCTTTCCCATGGTGTTTCGACAGCGAAAGACATTCTCCGAGGTAAAGCAGCGAACGTCGGAAATGTCTTCCACAATCGAAAACGGAACGCCAGGATAAAGTTTAATACGTGGACCACGACATCACAGCCCTGAAATTTTTAGTGATGCTGCTATTTTACTCGGTATCTGATTTCTACAGCATTTTCACCATTGATTTGGGTAACATTCAGAATAGTTTTTATGCAGGTTTTAACTAAGAACGCTCATTATACTTTGGATTTTAAAACACTCTTATGGTTGAATGGAAGAAACTCGCTAAGCATTTAGGGTTTGAATGACGCGAAGTGCGATTTTAACCTCGAGTTTCCGGTTCACAGGGTCTTGAAGACAATTTAAAAATATGCAACATACTTACATGACTGGGACTGGGTTTTTGACTTGGAAGCACTCAGTTATTAGTAGGCGATTTTAAAGAAGTAAAATATCGTACGCAAGTAACATTTATTGAATATTGAGATTTTAAAGAAGTAAAATATCGTACGCAAGTAACATTTCTTGAATACTGAATAGTGCACTACACAGTGACACACAAACATGCTACGGTTTTTCAATATAGGTGCTAAGTATTTGTGAAGAACGCTCGGAACACTCTACAAATCGCTCCCTTTCTCGACCATATAAATCTGTTGCTTTATAATGGAGACAAAAACCTCTTTGTGAACGCGCTCGTCATTAGAAATCCCCCCTTCCTCCGCCCGATGCTCTTTCAGTTTGCCTAAAAACACAAAATCAATTAATGGAGCAAGGTCTGATTTATGTCCACGGCGTTCCTTTTCCGATCAGCATCAACCACGGCCGTGGTCAAATTATTCAAAGGCGTCCATAGCCAGAGACAAGAGGGAAAGGAAAGACATGCAGGGCGAGGCACTTGAAACTGTTTTTCGGAATATTTGAAAAAATACAAAAAGGGTTAAAAAGTTGCAATAAAAATTATTCATCTCTAAGAGAGACACCCCCCTGAACAACCCCTGGGGGCGGGAGGGGGAGCGACTTTCTAATCTGAAGTAGGAACCCACATTTTTATTGCAGATTTGTATTCTCAAAAAAAAAAAAAAAAAAAAAAAGAAATTAACTTTGGTATTAAACTTATTTTTTCGTTTCATGATAGATGGCGCTGTATCGGCGAAAATGAAAATGAATTGAAAATGGTAGAAATAAGGTAATATACATCATATTAAAATAATCAAAATGCAGTTTTTTTATAATACTGTCATGTGACACTTCCCACAATCGAATGAAGCACATACCTTGATCATGTTCTCAATCCACAGTCAGACTGTTCATTGTACTTCAATGAATCAGCTGTACGCGTATCTATGCAATTTTTCCACGGTGTTAAATATTGTAGAGCGAGTAGATATAATTTACTCGTACTTGGAGGCTATTAGAAATTTTGAAGGAGCTCGTGAAAGGCATGCTAATCTGTTTCCTGATAGGAATGTTCGTTCCACATACTTTTCGTCAGTATTGCCCAACTATATGCTGAAACTGGAAGTGTTAAACCTAGAGAAAGACTCCTAAGTCTATTTGTTCCAGATATAGCCATTTTCAACCATTTTAAGCAAATTATTATTTTTTACGATTACAGAGCCATCTATCGCGAAACGAAAAACGGGGTTTCATACAAAAGTCACATTTTTTTTTTTCACGGAGAAACAATAGCTACAGCAAAAAGTAGGGGGGTCCTATTTCAGATTTCAAAGTCACCTGCCCTCCCGCCCCTCTTCGAGGTGAACTATTTTTATTGCAACTTTTTGATGTCCGTATTAGCATGTTTCCAAACATTTCTAAAAAAAAGTTTTAAGTGCCTCACCCTCTATAACTTAGAAAAGCGATTTTCTTCCAAGTAAATTATGTAAAAGCCATTATTTTAGTTACAGGACTACGTTTTTAGCACTGCTGGAATTGGATCTTTTTCATAGATTCTCAAGAAGCCAGCCAAATATTAAAAACTACTTCACAACCCTCAAATCTTGCCCTCCTCCCTCTCGAATATGTCATATGGGGGCTATGGAAATTATTGGCTCTTGTTATAGCTGGATGCATTAGGGTCCACATATCTACTTGAGCAATGTAACCGTTTGGCCACAGAACCGTACATCCCACGTTCTTCAACTTTGCAATACTTTTCCAGTCGTGACGCCATTTCTTTCGCGCACTGTGATACGCCTGTCGTCCACTACTCCGCAGCAGCACGACATCGGCAATAAAACCGGAGCACGTCCCGCTCACGTTTTGCAATGACCTCACTGTGGGAAGACATGTGCAACGTATTTTCTGAAGTGCTCTCGTTTCTAGGCGATATATAGGGTGTATCGAAATTCCCATTCAAACATCGAGCACTTGTGCGGGATGGTGAGTATACAGTGTGTTTCGGGAAGAACAATAATTATTTTCAGCGGTGATAGTGCAGACGAATCGCAATAAAAGTGCCTCATAAGATATGGCCAATTTTTATTGAGTACAGAGGAACAGCTATGTGACTGAAACAAAATTAAAGCAAAAACAAGTGAGGGAATTTTTAAAAATTTCACCACCAACTTCAATGGATTTTTGGCTTCATTTAATAACATCACGTGAAATAGCACTTCTGAGGTCGTTTAGGCGCTATAAGGACTGGACTATTCATAATCCGAACGATCAAATCCGCCCTCGTGTTTACTTTTTCTTTGCAGACTTAGCCATTCAACCATCTCCACAGGCAAAAATCCGAACGGGTGAGATCGGGGGATCTGGATGACCAAGTAACATGCCCACTAATTCATTTTTCGAGGAATGTTTATATGATGCGTTACGTTACGACAAGAACGTGCAGGAGCTCCATCCTGTTGGAACAACACACGCATCCTTGTAGCCAAAGGAATCTCTTCCGAAAATGCTGCAAGCTCTTTTCAAGATAGTGTAGGTAACGGGTCGTGTAAAACGATGCGGTAACAAAACAGCCCCATTGTGCAAGAGTCCATTTCAGTACGTGATCATTCTCCGAATGTGCATCTCATAAGAGAGACGACAAGTGACTCACAGTTCGAATCATCCTGAATACGAGACGAATTATAATGTGTAAACATTTCCCCCAACATTATTCTTTTTCTGCAAACTTATGTTTAAATCGTTTTGTATCTGAACCCTCGTTCAAATCCACCTCCGGCCAACCAGATTTAGGTTTTCCGTGATTTCCCTAAATCACTCCAGGCAAATGCCGGGATGGTTCCTTTCAAAGGGCACAGCCGATTTCCTTCCCCAAAAATCCGAGCGTAAGCTCCGTCTCTAATGACCACGCTGTTGACGGGACGTACAACCCTAAGCTTCCTTCCTTCCTTCTGAACCCTCATGAACCACAGACATTGCCGAGGTGGGGTGACTTGCGTGCCTCATCGATACAGATAGCCGTACGGTAGGTGCAACCACAGCGGATGGGTATCTGTGGAGAGGCCAGAAAAACGTGTGGTTCCTGAAGAGGGGCAGCAGCCTTTTCAGTAGTTACAGGAGCAACAGTCTGGATGATTGACTGAGCTGGCCTTGTAACATCAGCTTTGCTATGTAGTTACTGCGAACGGCTGAAAGCAAGGGGAAACTAAAGTCGTTCATTTTCCCGAAGACATGCAGCTCTACTGTATGAATATATGATGATGGCATCCTCTCGGGTAAAATATTCCGGAGGTAAAATAGTGCCCCATTCGGATCTTCGGCCGGAGACTACTCAGGAGGATGTCGTCATCAAGAGAAACAAATCAGGCGTTCTACGGATCGGAGCGTGGAATGTTCTATCCCTCAATCGGGTAGGTAAGTTAGAAACTTTGCCACATATAACATAGACTTCCTTTTTAAATTAGGCTATGAGATATAAATGTATAAAATTACTTACGCCGACTCGGATCTTGCTCTTCCTGGCCACCAGATCTTTCCGGAGTCCCTCCAGCAGCGTCTTGACAGCGTGCTTGCTGGCGCTGTACATCGCGGTGCCGCTGTCAAATGCCGGAATTTGCGCACATACACTGTCAAAATGAGAATTACTGTTTGTTAAGTGCAGACAAGTTTGAAAATTACAGAACTATCATTTTAATAAGTGATGGATGCAAAATACTAATACGAATGATTTACAAGCGAATGGAAAAACTGTTGCAATTCGACCTTGTAGAATATCAGTTTGGATGTAGGAGAAATATTTGAACACGCGAGGCAAGACTTACATTACGACTTATCTTAGAACGTAGGTTAAGGAAAGGAAAACCTATATTTCTAGCTCTTCTACATTTAGAGAAAGCTTATGAAAACGTTGACTGGAATACACTGTATTAAATTCTGAAGGTATCATGGGTAAAATATAGGAAACGTAATCATCCTTTCAACTTGTACCAAAACCAGACAACAATTATTAAAGTAGGCCTACAAGGGCATGAAAGGGTCAAAGAGGTTGGGAAAGGAGTTAGACTGGATTGGAGCCTTTCTCCACTGTTTGTACATCGAGCAAGCTGTGAAGAAATGCAAGGAGAAATTTAGAGAAGGAATTGAAGTTTAGAGAGAAGAAACAGAAACTTAGCGGTTTGCCGATGTCAGTCAGAGACAGCAAAGGACTTGGAAGAGCAACTGAAAGGAACCTGACAGTGTCTTGAAAGGAGGTTACAAATTGAATATTAACAAGGGTAAAACAATGGTAATGGAATGTAGTGTTAGAAAATCAGACGATGCTGGAGGAATTAGATTAGGTAATAACACAAAAAAAGTAGTCGATGAGTTTTGTTATTTGTGTAGCAAAATAACTTTCTCTGGAAGAAGTAAAGAATATATAAAATGCAGAATGGCTGTGGGAAGAAAAGCATTTCTGAAGAAGCGAAATTAGTGGACATCCAATATTAATTTAAATTTTAGGAAATCTTTTCTGTAAGAATTTGTCTGGAGTGTAGCATTGTTTGGAAGTGAAACATGGATAATGACGAGTTCAGACAGACCAATGCTGAAGATTAAGAAACACTTCAGGAAAAACACATAGTATTTGGCCACAGTGCATCTAGAATGTAAATTTAAAAGAATTGATAATGCTCTTAAAAACAGATTTTAATGTAATAAAGTACTCTCCATAGGGAACTCTTGATTTATCTGGTAAAAATGTCTTTGGAATTCTGCCAAGTCCACCGCGATGGTCGGATTAGAGTCTGGAGACACCGTGGTGACACACCGTTGAAGCACAGTCTAACATTATTAGACTGTGTTTGAACTGTTACCTTATGATTTAATGTTTACCTGATGATGGCCTAACTGCCGAAAATCATTTAGGAAAACATTAACTTTGCAGACTATTACACAGTTATCTTGTGTGTTTCATTCAAAATGAATACAATATTCTGTCAAGAACCGAGGAAACCGTCAGTGTTACCTTATGCATCGTTATATTGGTCATGTACCGGAAAGTATGGTTTACGACGGCAATTGGATTCCACTGCCGCACCCTTGTAATACGCGTTTCCAATGTAGCAACCAGCAAGCCTTGTATGAGGCGCATTTTTTAAAGTACGTCCCATTTGAAAAGTAGTACACAACGAAAGGTTATTTCAAAAACGTAAATTTATTTTCAGAAAGTACATATTTTACTTTATTTTTCGGCATAGTAGCCAAGCTTGTTCAAACACTTATCATGCATCTCAACCAATTTTAAAATACCCTCTTCATACAATCTTGCCGCCTGTTTTGATAACCAGGAGTTCACTGCCGTTTTGTAAAGCACTGATCTCGACAAATCAGGAAATTCGTTTTAGAGACCTATTACTGTGAAACTCCTGTTTTCACGAATCCTCGCTTCAGCTGAAACCTCCAAATCGTCTGTAATCGAAGATGGGCGACCGGAGCGGTCCGCATCACGGACGTTGTCACAGTCATCTTTGAATTCTCGTACCCATATACGAACTTTGCCTTTACTCATAACATTATCACCGCACACTTCGCAAATCTGTCGATGAATTTCTGCAGCAGACACGTTCCTTGGTGACAAAAAACATAACACTGAACTAACCTAACACGCGGCGGGCGAGTTGATAATCTTAAACATTTAGAAAACACAGGACAAAACCGTACATATTAGCTACAGAGTTGAAACTGAGCAGTTGAGCACAGTTGTCCCCGAGGCATGCCGGTACACAACGCATGCGCTCGTTGCGGTATGTGCGCGAACTACTAGTGTCTACAACAAAACGGGACCTACTTAAAAAACGCGCCTCGTGTCTCCTGCTGGAGCCTGTCTTCCTCCCACACCTTCGGAGCTGGCCGACAGCTGATTCACTTCAGGATAATGCGCGACGACATGTGGTGAAACTTATGTGTTTAAATAAAATAAAATAAGATGAATAATTATGGTCGGGATCGGAGACTGAAACTAGCGTGTGTGAGTATGCAAGGTTTGTGTGCAGATGCAACAGTACCTATCTACGTTGGGACAGCAATGTGAATGTAAAAACTTATCTGAATGTCTGAATATCGAGTAAGAGTAAATGTTATAATTAATCAGCCTGGTATCGACTGATAGCAATGAGTATGGTCCTGTTAATGCGCTTATAACTCCAGAACACGAGTCTGGTTAAACAATGAATGACAAGTCCGGTTGTAACTCAAGTTCCGAGTCGTTAATCAGACAGACAAATTGTTCATTAATTATATTAAATACTGATCTAAGTTTAATACGAATTTGATATCCAAAATTAAATGTGATCATGGGTGGAGTGATAGACAATCTCGAACAGTTACTGATACCAGCGGAATGACGTAATGGTATGACACAATAAAAATACTAATGTTGACAATTATACGTCTGTTAATTAAAGATTAAAGTTTAACTTACTACTGTGACACAGACTAAACATGACATCTACTGCGAACTTAATGTTGATTGTTATTCCTCATTAACAAACAAAATGTTGCATTGTCAAAATAGTTCATTAGCTAAGTAGGGTACATACCTAGGAATGCTGAATATAAATGTACTCACATGTAGAATGGCAAACAAACTATAATAGTAGTCGATAGGAATGAAAGGAATCGATAATTGTGTAATTGGCCAATTATTTAAAGTACAGATTAGATGACAAAGTGACTAAATATTCTTGAATAACATAACGTCTTGATTGTAAATATTTTTTTTATTACAATGACGCGTTTCGCCAGGTTCGGGCATCTTCAGATATATGAAAAAAATAAAGAAACTAAAAAGATTGAAACAGAACTGACAATATTTACATGACATTATTTCGAAAATTTTTAGCTACTGACCAATCTGAAACTCTTTTAAGAAATTGTGATAATGTGCGGTACTAATGTTTTGTCTTCTCTGTGGTGGAGGGTGTTTAGACTAAATGCGGGTATAGGGTATCTTACAGAGACAATAATACGTAATCCGGTAACATTGACCGTTGAAAATAGATTGATACATTGTTTAACTGAATGGATATTGCTAGATTTACCTTGTATGATGTCCCTGCACGTTAAGTCGTCAACATATTAATACGACTTGCTTCGTTATAGGTACAGGTACTGCCTGAGGCAGCGTTCAAATTTGTACTGCGAGTAACTGCCAATAAAGCTAAGTGTCCACAACACTGTAGGTGTTGGGTCGGTCGGGTAACAGTTGTTAATTTAAAATATGGACACCATTTACATAAAATAGGAGAGTATTTCTTTATTTGCCCCTTTTTTTATTAACAAATGTTCACTGAAACGTGTTTTGACTGCCCTCCCTGTCCGTCCCACATACTCACCTGGACAGTCTACACATTTAAGTTTATAAACGCCTGAAGTGCATGTGGCAGTCTGATAGGTTGCTCGTTGTGTGGTAGAATTTGTTGTATATTTGTTCCACGAGAAAAGATAATTTGTAGGTTATTACGGAACAATTTGGCTATATTACAGGTGAAAGGACGAACTAGGAATTCATAGGTAATAAAATGTTCAAATGTTTGTATAGTCTATGGGACTTAACTACGGGGTCATCAGTCCCTAAATTACTTATGAACTACTTACGAACTAGGACGACACAAATATCCATGCCCGAGGGGGGATTCGAACCCCCGACCGTAGTGGCCGTGCAGACCGTGAATGAAGCGCCTTAGTCTCCTCGGCCACAGCGGCCGGCCATAGGTAATCGCTGCGCTTTTCAGCACTTCAGACAGACGTGTCATCCGCATATGCTCACAGAGGGTGGCGAACCCAGACTTTACAAAGTTGATAAGGTACAGCTATTATATGGATGCGTTTTCCATTCAGTTATGTTGGCAGCAACAGAGCTCGATTATCTTTGGCGAGTAGTATTGTGTCGCTGCAGACTGAGAGTGCGGAGGAGTTTGTAGAGACAGTTGGAGTGGCACTGGGTAATATCCTGCGTTGACAGTGTGATTGTTTGTGGAACGATGTATATAACAAATATTATGAAGTTACAGAAGTTGAAAAGGTTTATCTGTTGCAAGTATATGGAATTTTTAGTCATTTGAAATTTATATTAATGATTTTTCGCCAGGATTACATCAGAGGTAAGAACCGGTTATTTCGTTCGTTACTGGAATGTGAGATGGTATCCAGATACAGACCATGTGATGGTGTACGTAATTCAAAATGGTTTTAATTTCTTAATCAAATATTAATTATGGTTCCTTTCTTTGTCTGTTAGAATAAATTTTTTTTAAAATAGTAACTCCGCCTTTCTTTATAGTGAATTTGACATTTTTGTACCTGGACATCGTCAGTTACCACAGATTGATCTTTTGGTAGTGCAGTATTGCACCTCACTGGTACTTGAAGTGTATCTTTTCGGGCCACAGCATTGCACATCGCTGTTGCTTATTTATGTTGCTTTTTGATGTGACTGTTTTTCGTATAGGTAGGGCACGTGTGTGTTTCCGGCACACTAGCTGCAAATCGTTTTCGGAGCAAAGAATATTTTGTAGATTGGTGTTGTTATTTTTATACTTTCATGATTTATGTTTCTAGCTGGTTCTGTGATGCACAGACTAGGCGTGTGTATTTTGCATCTATTCTGTTGCTCAGGTCAAACTTTGAAAACACGTCATAAAAAGTAATGACACAAGTATTTTTCTGTGATTACATGACAATGACATTTTTGTATTTACGTATATGAAAAAGTGCACATTTTTCAAAATAACATCATACTCTGTGAATCAGTATCCTGTTGAGGCGAAGTTTATTTACCATTTATTGTACCAAAAAAAAAAAAAAAAAAAAAAAAAAAAAGTCAGTCGGACGCAACTGGATAAATTTTGAGTTTATATAGTCTACTACCGTGTTCCTAATGTTGAAGAAAGAAACAATTTATTTGTAGTTGGAAACAATGATACTTGGTTAACTGTGGTAACAATCACGATTCATACACAGACGCAGATAGACTCACACACACACCAAGCGAGGTGGCGCAGACTCTAACACAGTGGACTCGCATTCTTGTGGACGGTGGTTCAAATCCACCTCCAGCCATCCAGATTTAGGTTTTACGTGATTTCCCTAAATCACTACACGCAAATACCAGGATGGTTGTTTTCTAAGGGCATGACAGATTTCCTTTCCCATATTTACGCAAACAATGTGAGAATAAGATCCGCCTCTAATGACCATACAATCGACGGGATGTTAAACCCTAATCTTCGTACTCACATACACACACTACACACGATCAAGATATCTGAATGTTGTGCAGAGGTTGTTAATGTTAATGGAACTAAACCAGTATTTTTTGTTAATTATAGATCCCCTGACTCAGATTTTAAAATGTTTCTGCCCAAGCTAGTGTTGGTTCTGGGTTCACTTTGTAGGAAGTATAAAAATTTAGTTGTGTTGGGAGATTTCAACATTAATCGTAGGTGGTAGCTCAAGAAAAAGTTAGCTGTCAGATCTACTTAATTCCTATAATATAATGCAAACATTATTCTTTTCCACGAGAGTGCAAGGCAGTAGCATATCTACCATTGATAATATTTTTGTTCATTCTTCATTATTAAAGGGACACTCTACTAGCAGAATAGTAAATGGCCTATCAGACTATGATGCACAAATCTTTCAGTAATTCTAAAAAGTACTTGTTCTCAAGCAAATGTTATATGTAATTATCAACTACTTAGAAAATTTAAATGGCAGGATATTTATAGTGTTGGTAATACAGACGATAAATATAATGCTTTGATGAACACATTTCTTACACTGTTTGAAAGATGCTTTCCGCTAGAACGCTCAAAACAAGATGCTTTCAGTAACAGGCAGCCAGAGTGACTGACAAAGGGGATAATAGTATCACGTAGAACAAAGCGGGAATTGTATCAAAATGTTAGAAGCAGTCAGAATGAAGCTGCAGTAGCTCATTACAAATAGTTATGTAAGGTTCTGGAAAAGTCGTTAAGAAGACGAAAAGTATGTGGTATGCAAAAAGAATAGCAAATTGTCAGGATAAATTAAAACCATCTGGTCAGTCGTGAAGGAAGAGTCTGGTCAGCAGCAGCAGGTAGAGGTTATAATGTCAGTGTGTAGTAGAAATGTTTCTGCCGGGGTATACGGGGTGCAGCCAAGACTGGAGGGCGTCATCTCTCTAGGGAAACTGGCCTCAGTATTCCAGGCCGAAATCACTGCCATCAGGGCGTATGTGGAGGAGAATTTGCGTAGGTGCTACAAAGATCGTAGCTTCTATATCTATTCAGACAGCCAGGCAGCCCTGAGATCACTGGCAGCTCCTGCAACAAGGTCTAAAATTGTTGCAGAATGTCACAGGGTTCTGGTGGAGCTAGGGGAAAGCAATAGAGTAAACCTATTGTCGGTCCCTGGGCACTCGGGGATCAGTGGCAACGAACATGCCGACAGATTAGCCAGGATGGGGGCAGAGACTCCATTTATTGAACCGGAACCTGTCCTGACAATCACCAAGGCAATGATCAAATTGGAGCTACGTAACTGGCTCAGAAGACAGCACGTAGAATATTGGACCAAAGTCTATCACTAAAAACATGGCAAGGTTAATGATGCGAAAGCCATGTTTTAAAAGAAGCTCTGCAATCCTGGGCCTGAACAGGAGAGAGATTGTGGATTGCTGACAGGCCATGGAAATTTCAAACAACACATACCTACAATAGGAATAACAGAAGAGGACCCTAAATGTAGGATCTGTGATGACGGTGATGAAACTGCATCACATCTAATCTTCGAATGCATTGCATTGGAGAGTAAAAGGCACAGAACATTTGGGACAACCAGACCCGAAGAAATTGTGTCTAATAAAGAACTGGTAACACTGTTCAAGGGCATTGGTTGGCTTTACTAGGTATACATGGAGCGATACCGCACAATAAACTTAGTTTCGTTGCGGGCAGTGGCGGGTTGGACCAAGACTGTTTTGGCTTTCCTGAAAAAATCAAATCAAATCAAGCTGTCGTGGAAAGCCCATGTTCAGGATCCTTTCCCAAAACTAAATTCTGCTTTATTTACCATTAGAACAATTCTGATTTTTCAACACGAAAAGTAGTCTACTACGCTTACTTTCATTCACTTGTGACAGGCCTCTCCAACTCGTGTGCTTCTCGAACACCGGCGGCCAACGGGAAAAGCACCGGTGCTGTGCTGCAGTAGTCGGTAGTGTGGGGCACGAGAGGCAGGTACACCGCTATCAGCGCAGAGGTATCAGGGGGATGTGTTGGCGACGCGCGGAGAGCGGCGACAGTCGTGTTATTTGTGAATTATTAAAACCAATAATAATGACATCAATTGTTGTTTACAATCAGGAAGTTTTATTGCGCTCCTTATTTTATACAAATTTTCCACATTCTTTGTTGATCTTTGGCACGCATTGAAGTAACTAATTTTCTCATGTTAGGTACAATAGGTTTGGCAGTTACAATTCGAAATACAGCTTGCAACAATTCATTAAACTTGACCCCGTTTTTATTTCGTTGATATTCATAACTGTAAACATTTGTTCACAAAGGAACGTTGCTCAGAACATTGCAACACATTTTAGGGAAAGGATATGAATCCTCACGAATTCTTGTTCATATGTTTGTTAAGCTTAAGGGACTTAACTGCGGTGTCATCAGTCCCTAAATTTACAAACTACTTATGAACTAGCTTATACTAAAGAAAGGCACAAACATCCATCCCCGAGGGGGCCAATCGTACCCAGACGGGGAACGGCCTCGCGCATCGTAGCATAGCGCCTCAATGCGTTCGGTCGCTGCGCCGCGGCGAATTCTTGTTCATCAAAGGTTATATACAAAGGAATTTAAATCAGTACTGTAGACTAATGGTAATAATGGTCTGTCGAAATGAATTGTACTGTAGTTCTGTCAGCTGAATTTGGATACTTGATGGGGCATCCTCTGAGTGCACAGACACGACATAAAAACTTTTGAGTGCAGTTTTATTTTAGTTCTTGAAACCTATCTCAGAAATTGTTATGTAATAACTGTATACTCCCGGATGTGGCAATAAGTAAAATAAAAAAGTATATTTTTGGTTGTTGCATCTACATTTACATACATACTCCGCAATTCACCGTAAGGTGAGTGGCGGAGGGTACCTGTACCACTACTAGGCATTTACTTTCCTACACCACTCCCAAATGGAACGAGGAAAAAAAGAATGCCTATATGCCTGCGTACGAGCCCTAATTTCTCTTATCTTGTCTTTGTGATCTTTACGCGAAATGTAAGTAGGCGGGAGCAATATCGTACTACACTCAGCTTCAAATTCCGGCCCTCTAAATTTCCTGAACAGAAAGTCACGAAAAGAACGTCGTCTTTCCTCCAGCGATCCCCAATTTAGTTGCCGGAGCATTTCCGTGACACTCGCGCATTGGTCGAACCAACCAATAACAAATATAGCTGCTCGCCTCTGAACTGTCTCTATGCCTTCCTTTAAACTGATCTGCTGCGAGTCCCAAACACTTGAGCAATACTCAAGACGTAGTCGTACAAGCGTTTTATACGTGGTCTCCTTTACAGGTGAAATACATCTTTTCAAAATTCTCCCAATAAATGTTTGTGCCTGTCCGCCTTACTCACAACTGTCGTTACATGTTCGTTCCATTTCATATCGCTCTGCAATGTTACGCCTAGATGTTTGAACGACGCGACAGCATCAAGAAGCTCACTACTAATGCTGTATTCTAACATTATAGGATTGTTTTTCCTACTCATGCGCATCACCTTACATTTTTCTACATTGAGAGCTAGTTGCCATTCTTCGCACCAACTAGAAATTTTGTCTAAGTCATCCAGTATGCTATTACTGCCAGTTAAAAACGACACCCTCCCATACACCACAGCATCATCAGCAAACAGCCGCAAATTACAAATCAAATAAAATGTTCAAATGTTTGTTAAGCTTATGGGACTTAACTACGGTGTCATCAGTCCCTAAACTTACAAACTACTTATCAACTACCTTATACTAAAGACGGCACAAATATCCATGCCCGAGGGGGGATTCGAACCCCCGACCGTAGTGGCCGTGCAGACCGTGAGTGAAGCGCCTCAGTCCCCTCGGCCACCACGGCCGGCCCGGCGGCCCGCCGGCCCGCTGTCCATCAGATCATTTATATAGATAGAAAATAATAGCGGTCCTATCACACATCCCTGGGGCATGCCTGACGATAGTTTTCTTCAGATAGTGGCAACAGTGCTTTTTATTTAGTAATCTGTTCCCTTCTGTCTGTTACTTCAATCCCCTCGCGTGTTACGAAATGTTTATTTCCGTAGTGACAGTGCTTTTATATTTACAGTAGAGTGTTATATTAAGCATTCTGATTTCGCGTCAGGCTTAAAACATCTTCATATTAAGCATTAAAAGTGTTACACATAAATCCGAACCTTTCGTGCTCATGCTAAACTTCCGCAAGATGGATTAATAGTGTCCTATTTGATAAGGTTCAGAATGGATATTCAACGCATCCAAGGAGATGCGAGAGCAAGCGTTGTGTCTGTCACACACGTGCTGCGATAAGGCGAAGCAAGAGTGGTGGGGGGAAAGCACCGGGGCCGCACGGCGCGGCACCGGGGCGCGCAAAATGCTCTAGTTGGAGAAGCCTGACGTACGGCGTTATTTTAGCTCGACTGATACAAAAAGAATATTTTTGGCTCAGAAACGGGCGGTTCGAGCAATATGAGGTGTAAGTTCACGATCGTCATGTCGGCCTCTTTTAAGCAGTCTGAGAATTCTGACACAGGCGTCACAGTAGGTAATGTCGTTTATTATTAATAATATCAGCTTGTTTCCACGAGTTAGTAGCTTTCACTTGGTGAATACTAGCCATAAGTCGAATCTACTTTTGCATCACACCACCTTGACACTTGTGCAGAAATGTGTGCAGTATTCTGCAGCATCCATTTTCAATAAGCTCTCACAAGAACTCAAGAATATTAGTACTAACTCACACGCTTTCAAATCTAAATTGAAGAGTTACCCCATGGTTCACTCCTTTTATTCTGTCGAGGAACTGCTAGAAAAAATAAACAATTAAGCTAATTTTTTTCGTTATTGATTCTTTTCACTTAGTCTTAAGATTGTCGTGTGCATAGGACTACTTATAGTTTTTCTATTACCACATGTTAAAATTCATGGATTGACTTTTTCCATGACCATGAAGTCTTACTCCTCAATTAGGTTCTGCGGAACAGAAAACCATGGCCGCGGTGGAGTAGCCAGGCGGTCTAAAGCGTCTCGCTGCGGAGCGCGCGGTTGCTCACCGTGGAGGTTCGAGTCCTCCCTGGGGCATGGGTGTGTGTGTTTGTACGTAGGTTAGTTTACCTAGGTGTAAGTAGTTTGTAAGCTATGGACTGATGACCACGCAGTTTGGTCCGACAGATTTACAAACATTTGAACATTTAATTTGAGAAAACCATATTATTATTCTTATTATTATTAAAAAAAACTCAGCTTTACCTGGCGATGTGGATGATGAAGCCGTCGTCGACGCCCCTGCTCAGCATGTCCTGCACGGCCTCCCTGGTGCAGATGCTCAGGCCCAGCACATTCACGTCCAGGAGATCCCTCCACTTCTCTGTTGGGGCAGCTGAAGTTAAAAGATCGACTCATTAACATGCTCTGTTAGTACGGCGTAGTTCTGTTGGTGGGGGGTCTCTCAGCATAACATGCTATTTTAAGCTAGTGGACGGTTCAGTGACATTGCGACAATTTAAAGCGCAAAAAAAAGTTAGTTTGTATCAATAAGAGGTAGTCTCTGTTGGGTAGATGAATGATATTGCTGGCACTGCGATAGGAAGTCGGTGTACCAGGTGAGTGAAGCGTTAGGGGGCCTTACACATGCTGTTGTCTTGAGAGTCGAATTCTTCTGGAGCAAGGAGCAGGCTACCTAAAATAAATGAAAACATTTCCTGTGTTTACCAATCTTGAAGCATCATGCGTCACAGAACATGATATTAAAATTCATGAAAGTTGACCTGGTCATAGCCGTGTTTTCTCACAGCTGCTTTCAAGTGATTGTGGCTAATGGAGTGAGCAGTCAAATGAAGCCGATGAAAGTCTCCCTCAGGAATCTGTTCTAGCTCCCCTGTTGTTCAGCCTTGAGATAACTGTTATGAACGACGACTGGACCCAGGCGGTAAGTTGTAAAGATACAGAGACTACTGAGGACGTCTTAAAGAAGGACCTAAAATTTACTGCGAAATACTTTTGTCCTGAGATTGTAGGCTGCATATATGTAAACATACGACTATATCAAGTTAGTCAACAGGTAAGCCAGTTTTTACTCTCAAAACAAATTACTACGCATCCTGCGTAATCTAGGTATCACCCTAGATAAATCATCGAGCTTCAAGGATCATTTGTCAAACACAGCTGTCAGACTTGGAATTCGCAACCACAGTTTTGAAGATTGAACGCTACGGATTTTAAGTTTAGGTCTACTGTATCCGCTGGTATAAAATTGTGCAGTGGTGTTACTGAACAGAACGAACACTGGTTCCACGGACATCAAACTATACACCTCATAACAGCCACAATTAACGCCAATCTACTGACTACCTGCACTAAGCAGTGTAAGTCCTCCCCATCTGTTAGTAGAGAAACTACTCATTACTGCATTAAAAATAACAGAGCAACCATCTTGTCCAAATCAATGTATCCAACAGGAGCAGCCCGCGTTCTAGACATGTACGCTTATAGAATAAGAGAAGCAGATTGCGCTTTGGGCGTTCATGCTTACGCAGTTTCTTGCGGTGGAGTGGAGCGCTCTAAGGCACCAGGGTGCGAGCGCGAGGTTGCTCGTTGTCGGAGGTTCGAGTCCTTCCTGGGGCGGGTGTGTGTATGTCGTCCTTAGGTTATTTTAAGTAGCTTGTAAGTCAAGGAACTGAAGATCATAGCAGTTTGGTCCAATAGGTTTACAAACTTATGAGGATTTGAATTTGTTAGACGGAGGAGTGGACAAAACTGTGAAATTACCGTTAGGATGAAGAGCACGGTTTAATGCGGATGAATTGAGAAACGTGTTGTTTTAGACCGTTTACATCCATGTACGATTCGTAAGACTGGTTCTTTTCATCCTGGTTGTCAGGCAACCCACAGTACAATTCAGCAAAATGAGTCGCATATACATCAGATGGAAACATACGGGAATGAACGGAATAAATCCAGAAACACCTAGAACAGTATTGGGGTCGAAACCAACAAGTAGGGGAGACCGGGGCATGTTGGCCGTAGAAGCAGGATGCCGCAGTCGAATTAGTTCATACAATAGACGATAGATCGTCCTAGGAATCAATCAGCAGATTAGTAGCAGTGTTCACATCCCTCTAGAAGACCAATATGGCTGGCGGAGCCGTTTTGGACAAGCTATAGCGATTAATTGCTTTTTAGTGTGTTTCAGTAAAATTCTACTCGTCGGATAAATGTGTGTTATTTGACTTTGCTTTCTTTGGACGGAATAGGTGAGTAGTATAATTAAATATCGTAGTTTAAGGATTATTTCTATATGGCATAGAATATAAAAATTGCTTCAGTGGGTCTTCTGACGAACAGAATTTATTGTAAACATGGCGGTGGGACAGGTTGGCCCAGAGAGGATGGGGCACGATGGCCAGCTGGGCGAACCCGTCCCGTCCTATAGGGCCTTTTTATTTCTTAAAACCTCGAGTTTATTAAATTATTAACATAATTGTCGAAGTTAAACGTATTTTGATACAGAGTTTGGTTGTGTGGCCATCTTCCTCAGCAGCTGTTAGAATTACTCTTATGAGGTTTACCGTCTTATGCTGACTGCAATAAAAACCACTTATAGTTAGTATTTTGACACATTATACAGGTCAAAAGATCGCCAGGAAACTGAAACATAACCATAACCCGCACCACGGAACCAAAATGAAGGCGAAAGGATTGGAAAGAAAAATTAAAGTATAGGCTAGAAAATCACTTTTTCTCAAAGAAAGTACGTGCAACGGTAGAATGAAATAAACTAAATCAACTGCAGGATGCCTAAAACGCAAGAACAAAAGCCAAGAAAAGATGACGATGCTGATGACACTGACAATGAGGAAGATTTGGTATGCCTAAGGTGCCTGAAGCCTTTATCAAACAGTCTACCTGGACCACAACAGATTCAGTGCACAAACTGCAAGCGTTGATTTCGTCAGACGTGCGTGAAAACGAAATCTGTGGACTGTTTAATGAGTGTAAAAATTGTGCTGATTCTTTGGAACTGGACAGTCATTAAAGTTGCCTTGGATGGCATGTGTACGGGAGTAGATCCTATACTTCTAGAGTGTATACTCTTCCTTAAGCATAAAAATAATCCGTGAAAGAAGCTGCGAGCGCAAGGTACAAATTTGCATATAAAGCTATTCATGCTGCGATAAATATATTAGGTCCTTCTTTTAAGTGGGAAACTCTTTGTCAGGAGGAAGAAATGCATGCTCTAGACTACAATGCAATATTGCGTGAAGTCTTCGGATATGACAGTCGAATTTATATAGCCAATTTGACGCCATTTATGGCGACAGAAAGCGCTTTTCAATAGAATGATTTATGGTCTGTTGCGTAACACATATCTCCTTCTGTACGTTGGAAAGGCTTATGCACTAAACAACTGCTTGCAGAATTCTGCATATGCAGCAGCAAGTGAGCGCAGCTGGTCAGCTCAGACGAAATCATACACCATTACGAAACACGCTGTCTCCAGATACAACCGAGAAACTGGTGTATATTGTGGAACCACAAGTAGCCTTCATGAGCGGAACACAAAATATCGATATATGACTATCTACGTGTGAGAAGGAATATGATTAATATTATGATAAGTATGTGTATGTTGTGTTTTTTCAATGAAAAATATTTCTTTATATATCATTTAAGAAAAACGCAACCAGTCTGACTTGCAACGCTACTGTTTTATTCCATTAACCGGTTTTCGAACCTTTTCACGTTCATCTTCAGACGGTGCATCTGTTACAGGAATGCATACTGTAAACCATCAGCTGTTTATTATTTTTCAGTCTTCTACCGGTTTCGGTTATAAACAATCATCACGGAAGAGAACTAGACAGACTGTTTAAACATTATATGCCTCCTTATGCAAAATAAATATGACGTCACTAGGCGTCAAGTCTTGATTAAAAACATACAGGCAATGCCAGGCTGTGTGATGGCGAACCAAGGTCTATTACAAGAGAACCTAACACAACTATTGAACACATCAGTCAAATGTTTTTAATCAAGACTTGACGCTTAGTGTCGTCTTATTTATTTTTATTGTGTGACATGCATGCCAGTATGCATAGAGAGGCATATAATGCAACGGTTTAATCAGTCTGTGTAGCTCTCTTCCGTGAAGATGGTTTATAACCGAGACCGGTAGAAGATTGAAAAATAATAAACAGCTGATGGTTTACAGTATACATTTCCTCAAATATCTTACGATTGTTGAACCTCATCTCAATAAAAATTTGGGGATCATTTTAAGAGTGATGTTTGGTGCTGGCTCTGCAAATTGTTCAGGTCGTGTTCTGTATCTAGAAATTTACGTGAAATTTGTTCATTTACTTACTGCGACTATATGGCCGGCTTTTTATAATTACTTTCCATTTGACGGGTCTCCTTGTGATTAGATAACAGTACCACTTCGCTCGATTTTTCAGTGTTGGGCTGTACAATACACTGTGAACACCACTTCACCAGCGTCCAACATGTCCTTTTACAACTGATATTATTTACAAACGTCTTCATTCGAAGATATAACACTCTTTGAACAGGTAAGCTTCTTTTGTTTGTGTGTGATACAATCGATCAGTCAGCAAATGATTTCGATAATACTGAAGTACAAAAGTGAATAACAAATTATTTACATATTATTTGGACAGGTTTTAAGCCTTAATATGTATCTATATTAAAAGTTAGGACAAGGATAAAATTCATACTATCGCTTACAGTTCCTCATAGACTAGTGTGTCCTAGAATATTACCAAAGACTAGGTTCTGTTTATCGTGTTTAAATGACAGTAGGTGTATCGCTATTCTATTATTGTAGAATAGAAGGAATAGGTATTTAACCAGTTATACCAATACTACCTTGTTTAAACGATTTAAAAGCAACGTTGTTGTGTTATACCTAACTGCTTTCACACATGATTGGAACTCTAGTCAAATATATATGACTTTGATTGACAGCGTTCACATCCTGTAGGCGATAAGACCGGTTCAACTGCACGAGACAGTATAACGTGCTCTTTTCTTCTCAAACAGCTGCACGTAATAGCTCTTCTTCATACACTGAGGATTCCTCAAAAAACGCATCACGTTTTAGAGTATTTCACATAATCTTTATATATAAAAGTGATTGTTTGTATGCCCTCTATATGTTCATAAACCATTCATTCGATTGCAATGAAACTTTGGTGAACTGTTCACAGTACGCCCACGAAGGTTCCAGCCCCAAAAACAAAAGCGCAAGACACATAGCTCAGGACATATATTATAAATAATGAGAGGCCACCGCATGAGAATACCCAGATTTATGCATCAATTATTGGAAAATGGGAGTAGTTAGGGACCCGCGACAAAGTTTGCATGTAATTTCCTACCTTATGAAGAGTTTTGTAACTGACCCCCCCTCCCCCCCCCCCCCACACACACACAAAATGATGAAAAGAAGTCTACCGTTCACAACAGTTTCGCTGTAGATGCCGTAAAACTGTCGCATCAGGCATGACCTTGCATCAAATAAAGTTAGCATTACAGATTTGCATGTTACAATTTATTTTTGTCTGAAAGTCACCCTTAATTCTCTTGCATCCAAAATTAAGCAATCTGTCCTCTTAATCTCTATCTGTATAAAAGCGAAAGGACACTCATTCACTAAACACAAAATCTCGAAAACTACTTCACCTATGAAGCTGAAATTCGGCAGGAATGTAGTTTATAGGTAGTAAACGTCAACTAAGAAAGTAATTTTGTGATAGGTGCATGGCGGAGCATGTTTCTCCTACAGACTCAAGAAATCTTCAGTTTCATTCCGATCTTCACGAAATTCGCACGCTTGACCTTCCAAACAAGAGGAAGGTCACCGTCTACCTTAAGTTTCATGCGGTGCATTGGGGAGGGTACTTTGCAACATAAAATGGATCCCTAAATACCTTGGTCGCGCCATAACTTGAGAACGGCTCGACCGATTACATAGACCCTATTTTTTGTTGTCTCCGTTATTCTCAGAACAAGGGTTGTATTAAATAAAACTGGAAAATTTCAGAACAAGAAAGTGCGTTTTTCAATGTAACCCTGCGTTTCTATTGCATAGAAATCTATAGTTTTTTTTTCGATAATGATGAAATTTTGCACACTCTACCTTAAAACCAAGAGGAATGTCATTGTCTGTATAAAATTTCGTTCGGAGCATAGTGGAGGGTACTTAAGTTACGGAATTTTATAAAATGCTTAGTTTTGCTCCAATCTTTTTGAGTTTTCGCGCACGTGACCTTTAAACCAAATGCACATGACAGAGGGTACCTTGCAGAAAACTTTGCCGAGAAAGGGAAAGGTGGAAACGAACAGAGAGATGGGAGAGAAAGAGATGAATGCAGAGAGAGGGGGGGGGGGGGGAAGGGGATGTGGACTGCGAGAGTGTAGGATAAATAAATACACGGGCAACGCCGGCTTTACACCAAATACCTTATATTCATTGCTCAATATGTTATGTATTGCGACGAAACAGGAGCGTGTTTTTACACCATAGAAGTTATTCCATCCACGTGTACTTCGCTGTGCCATGCGCTGCCTATTTTTACCACCAGGTAAAACTCTTCATTAAACAATTATAAAATGCTTTCGAATTGCTAACAACTAAACGCGAAATCGCTTCAGGAAAGGACTCGATACGAATAAATTACTTACTGTTGCTCCAGTTTTGGGCACCTGTCTTGCTTCCTATGACTGAGTAAGCCTGGTTTTAGTCGCAATTCCTTGACGAACGGCCGTGGCAGAATAGCCGTGCACATTAAGGCCGTTCGCCGTCGGGGGTTCGAGTCCTCCCTCGGGCATGGGTGTTTGTGTTGTCCTTAGCATAAGGCACTTTAAGTTTGTGTAAGTAGTTTGTAAGCTTAGCTACTAATGACCAATGTAGTTAAGTCCCTTAGATTTACAAACACTTGAACATCTGATCTTGACGAAAGAATTTTTTATTTTTATTTTTTTATTTATTTTTATTTTTATATATATATATATACAGGACCAGTGTTTGCCACTACCGCTGATGGAAACACCATGCGCCAATAAAGCGGTAGCACTTATTAGAAATGCGTGATGCTGCAATGTTCTGTGCTTTCCATGTTTCTGTGATACTTATCACCCAGAATTTGGTACACCTGTTGAAGCTAGTATATAATAGAATGTCCAGCAGCTATGCTTGGGCAGTAAAAAGCGTCAAAAGGCTGTAAACTGAATCACTAGAACCCGAGTAGGAACTGTAATATCAAAAACTGAGTAAGAACTATCCCAAAGTGAATCGATCTAAACGAAGAAGAAAAAACAAAAGAAAAATGGAAAAGAGCGTGCAAGGTAATGGTTGCTGGTTCATGTCCCACTACAACTATTTTGTGAATGTTTTCTTGCTCTCATCTTGGCGTATGCCACAGATTCCTAGATCAACAATGAAACTTATTATCTTGACATTAATATTGCTATTTTTTTCCGAATACGTCAGGATTTCGGAGGATGTTGTTAGGCATGAACCTAAAGTAACAGCTTAAATACTATTTATAATAATTTATCACTTGTCATAAATGTCGGATGTTTATTTCTAAATATTAAGATTTTTGAGGGTGTGGTTAGGTAGCAAACTAATAGTACAGCTTACATTGCTCTGAATGTGACGAAAAAAGACACTTTATAAATATTTCCTCGTTGTCAGAAATACTTGGCTGTTTGAAAAGTGGCTCGCAGATTTAGCACATGCGCAAGATGAAATGCGGGTGCTGGCTGCAGTCTCTCCTATTCACCAATGACTTGCATAGCATGTGAATGCTTACTTCTGTATGGATCTTCCTAGAGATGGCTGAATGACTGACTGACTGACTGAATCAATTAATATACTTTTGCAGATACACTAAAATATGGTTACATCCTACATGGGGTGGACTATATGGAAAGACAGGACATTTCATGACTCAGAAATCATGCCATTTTCTTGCTTCAGAGTAAGAGACCTAGTGGGTTATATACTTTGGTAATTTTAACATATGGCCGACAAATGACGAAAAGCCAAAGATTACACATTATTTTCTGCTTGCCATAAACTGCACGTAATTAGATACAAACAACAAAATTCCACAAAACATTTGTTTCTTTGTTCATAAAAGATATGCATGTAATTGTTACTGATTATTATTATCAACAGCAGTGACTACAGTCGTATAAATTTCTTCATAATCATAGAAGGCGGGGGTGAAGCAGTCATCAGTTAGAAGAATGTTGTGAACACCACAGTACTTTACTAGGTGTGGTCCTGTTGAAGGTTGTATGCCGTTACTCTAATCTGACGTCTGCACTGCCAGTTATAAGGAGAACGTTCCGTTTGACGTGGATTCCGAAGCAGGGTGTTTTTCGCATGAACAACATTTCCAGAGATGAGGTAAGTTAAAAGGGGCAGAAAAAACCTAGGTTTGAGCTAGTATCGAACCCTTTGGGATTTACAGATTGAGTCTGAATCTCCGAGCTACTGCTACTTCACACTTCCATGTTTACCTGATTTTAAAAATTAATCAACATCCAAAACGTATTCTCATGCATTCTATGAATTAATGGTTCGTTGTATCTCTAAACTTACATTATGAAAACGACTGTATATTTTTTATGAAGGGTTTTTAATAATTAGTTGCCTTAGTATTAACGAATTCTTGACAATACATCTGGAATATGGGCGTTTGGAACTTCTTATATCCGCTCAAATACAAACACGAAATTTCGGAAATTAATAATAGCGTCCTGCGATTCGTACCATAGCAGCATGGCGAGAAACATCTACCAAAACCGAAAATCATTGTTAATGTGATCTGCCGTGTTGTCTTCAATGTGTTTTGGAGTTGTTTCTTATGTTGGTTCAAATGTTCAAGTTCTTGTAAGTTTAAGGGACTTGGTCATCAGACCCTAGGCTTACAAACTACTTACACGAACTTAAAGTAGATCATGCTAACGACAACACCCATGCCTGAAGGAGGACTCGAACCCCCGACGGCGAACGACCGCGGCACCGCAGCAAGACGCCTTAGTGCGGAAGGCTATTCTGCCCCGGCTCTTATGTTCGCTGGTGTGTTGACACCAGTTCAACATTAAAGTTGCTACTGTATGTTACACTACATTCTGTATCATCCTTACCAGTGATCATTAACACTTAACATAAAAGAAGTAATCAGTGCATGTGTGTACAGTTTATACGTCGGCTTTCCAATGAATACCTGAAAACGATATAGATCACAATAATTTTTGTGCATTTGTAGCACACAACACGAGCCGATATTTTGGTGGACTTCCAGGACTGTCGGTTCAACAGACTTAAATATTTCTCTGCTAAGACTTACACGTCAGTTTGGATTCGAAGCAGATGCCAGCGTTGTTGATCATGATGTCGACGCCAGATAGGTTGCTCCGTATCCACTTGAAGGCTTCCAGGATGCTGTCCTCTTTTCTCAGGTCTCCCTCTACAACGTGTAGCTTTCCAGCATTGTCTTTCAACTTCAGCGACTGTGGAATAATACCTTTAAGTTATTTCTGATGCTCAGCACACTTGTTTTAACGGCAAGTTGTCCTTATAGAGTAGTCAAACGAAGAATTGAAAAGAAATTTTTGATGCTATCACACAACTTTTACTTTCCTATAAATTTCTTTGATAGATGTAAGTTTAGTGTAGCAACTTTGAGTATCAACACCTGTGGATGTATATGAAGTGGCACGTGAAACAGAGTTATTTTATTGAAATTTATTTTTTCCCTCCAGGCAGTATACATTCAGCAAGTTATTAATACAGTCTTCTTCTTCTCTTTTTTATGGATCGCATTAATATACAAGATTCAGAATTGTTAGTGATATTGAAATAGGTCCGACTTTTGGTAGAATACGGTATTATTTATATAACCAAATATGTTTATCCATGTTTGTGTCATACTCTCAGTTTCTTTCCGAGCGCAGCAAATGATATTTGGTGTCCTTCTTCAGACATCGATACAGGAAAGCAGTCACATATTTGTGAAAAAATAGAGCGTAGGTATTTTAGGAAAAGTTGAGTCCGTTACCAATAAGTGGCTGTTTTCCAGTACAGATGTCCGACCAATAAAACCGATTTACAGTGTGTCTGACAATTGTAGAACTATATGAAAGAAAAAAAAGGTTCCAGTGTTTGTTAAGCTTATGGGACTTAACTACGGGGTCATCAGTCCCTAAACTTACAAACTACTCATCAACTGCCTTATACTAAGGACGGCACAAATATCCATGCCCCGACCGTAGTGGCCGTGCAGACCGTGACTGGAGCGCCTCAGTCCCCTCGGCCACCGCGGCCGGCTATGAAAGAAAATGTAAACTGTTTACAACCTACGTCGAGCACACTCTATTCAACATGTAATCGTGTCTACAGATATTCGGAATTGGGGTATGATGTATTCGATATGCCTGCCGTCCTGGATGATGATGTGGCGCAGATGAATAGCGAAATTTGCATGATCTGCTGAAGTGTCGGAACGTCGATGCTGTCGACGACCTACTGAGTGGCTCTTTGCAGCTCAACAGTGGTTTTGGGTTTACTTCTGAACACTTCGTCTTTAATAGAGTCCCACAAGAAGGACTCGCAAGTGTTTAGATCCGGAGAAAATGGCGGTCAATCGTGGCCCAAGCCTGTGCCTTTCGGTACCTGAAATTGCTCCTCCAGGACATAAAGCACTATCCCCGCGGCCAGCTGTGCTGTTTTAACGTCTTAAGGGAAACCATTCAGAAGCTATGTCGATTTTATTTCGTATAGTTCAATAATTGACACCTTGTAAGTGCAACAGATTTTTCCTATTTTAAAAACAAAACATTCTTTATTATTAATGATTTGGGTAAAAATATGGTGTGAGATATAACGGTCGTCATTTGCCTACGTGCTACAAGTTGTTCTGGCCAAAGTTTACTTATGAATGACTTAAGTGTGGCCATGAAAGCATGAGGCCTTGACTGCGATTTTTCCCTTGTGGCAATCGGTCGTTATTGACTGGAATCTCGTCGACGAGTATTCCTGTCCTCACGTTTTCGTACGGTCCAACATGGAGCCACTCTCACACCAGAATACCCAAGTAATCTAGTTACTCCGCGAGTCAACCAGCTGTTCAAGTCGATACCCATCCACAGTGAGGCCTCTCTCAGACTCTGTCAAGTGCTGAGAGCGGTTACCTCACATCAGAAGGTGCCATTTCCGTTTCCTCAAATGTTTGTATAGTCTATGGGACTCAACTACGGGGTTATCAGTCCCTAAACTTACAAACTACTTATGAACTAGGTCGGCACAAATATCTATGCCGGAGGGGGGATTCGAACCCCTGACCGTAGTGGCCGTGCAGACCGTGACTGGAGCGCCTTAGTCCCCTCGGCCACCGCGGCTGGCGATTCCGTTTCCTCATCACGCCACACACAAAGCAGGTCACGCCCGACAACGCGTGGTACCAGCACTATACACGATGTGACGGGGCTGATCTGTAGTCATTTACTTGCTCTTTCATATTTTTGTATTATAAGATCATTTTACAATCATGGGAAGAGAATTACGTAATAAGAGGAGTGAGTAAAACATAGAGCATTTGGTCTGGTGAACAATATCCCGTGGGAAAACTCCGCCAATATTGCCTGATTGGTTTTTACAAGTAATATCAGTTCGCCAAAACCCTTCAGCGTTTTTATTTATATTTAATGTACTGTGATTAATTTAAATATGTCTGTTTATACCGGGTGATCAAAAAGTCAGTATAAATTTTAAAACTTAATAAATCACGGAATAATGTAGATAGAGAGGTAAAAATTGACACACATGCTTGGAATGACATGGGGTTTTATTAGGAAAAAAATTACTAAGTTCAAAAAATGACCGACAGATGGCGCTGGACAACAAAACGTCAGTGACTACTACCGTGACGGATGATAGGAACTCCGATAGGTTACAGAATCGCATCATCCCCAGCCTGGCTGATAAACACCTGCTGGAACGTACGATTTTTATGCAGGATACCGCTCCACCCCATATTGATAAACGCGTGAAAGATCTCTTGCGCGCGTCGTTTGGTGATGATCGTGTGCTCAGCCGCCACTTTCGTCATGCTTGGCCTCCCCAGGTCCTCAGACATCAGTCCGTGCGATTATTGGCTTTGGGGATTCCTGAAGTAGCAAGTGATCGACCGACATCTCTAGGGATGCTGAAAGACAACATCCGACGCCAATGCCCCACCATAACTCCGGACATGCTTTACAGTGATGTTCACAACATTATTCCTCGACTACAGCTATTGTTGAGGAATGATGGTGAACATATTGAGCATTTCCTGTAAAGAACATCGTCTTTGGTTTGTCTTTATTTGCTATGCTAATTATTGCTTTCCTGATCAGATGAAGCGCTATCTGTCAGACATTTTTGAACTTTTTTGGTTCTAATAAAACCCCATGTCATTCCAAGCATGTGTGTGAACTTTTATCTCACTATCTACATTATTCCGTGATTTATTAAGTTTTCAAATTTATAATAACTTTTTGATCACCCAGTACAATGTAATTATCTTGTATTAAGCTATGTTTCTGTTATTTAAAAACTGTTTCGATGTAAGTTTAATAGAAAGATGACAGGTCTAACGCTCTTAGAATGTTCCGTTGGTGTTACTCCTGCCGCAGTCAGTCGAGCGAGAGGCCTCAGACAGTTAACAACTATATAAGCGCCTCAGATCGTTAACATCTAAGAGTCGAGCTAGGGGCCTCAGATTGATAATATTTGTTTCAATGACGTGCGTGTATCGCGTATAATGTAAAATAAGATTTGTTAATCGTTTTCGAATATCTGTTAATACATTGCGGCTTTCTGTATAGGAACAGTAAATCATTAATAAAAGAGGAAACGCCACTGGCATCCTGAAATTTGACATTGTTTATTGTTAAAACCTAGCCACATTACATTACTATTTCAGCCTCACATCAAGAAACAACGGATCTAAGACCTGAGTGCTGCTTCTGAGCAGGGGACAACAACAGCGAAACAAGATACCTGGTTAGTGAACAGAAACTCTCGTCTTCATAGACTGACGAGGTAGGAAGCAACACGCCCCTTCACCTGCAGTGCATTTTTCTATCACAAATAGTAACATTGGCACGAAGTGTCTTGGTAACAGCACTGAGGGCGAAAGAAAGGAAAAAGTTGGAAATTTTCGTATTCACTTTCATAAAAATTAACTTTCTCTAACTTTAAAGACATTGCCCCCATCTTTTTCGCTTTTATCCCGCCGTAACAAATACCATTACTGCTCTCTGGACGACATACTGCATACTTCCACGAAACTCCCGACAGTGTGGACGTATACGATGTTACAATGAAATTCTACATTATTTTCTCCTTATTCAAATTTTTGTCAGGTTATTTGTTGGAAAACGAAAACAACGTCCCTTATCTTCTCATACGTGGACTTGCACGCGCGCGCCGGCCACAGTGGCTGAGTGGTGTGCGGCGCTTCAGTCACGGTCTGTACGGCCACTACGGTCGGGGGTTCGAATCCCCCCTCGGGCATGGATATTTGTGCCGTATTTAGTCTTAGCTAGTTCATAAGTAGTTTGTAAGTTTAGGGACTGATGGCCCCGTAGTTAAGTCCCATAAGTTGTACATACATTTTATTTTATTTTGCACGCTCTCTCTCTCTCTCTCTCTCTCTCTCTCTCTCTCTCTCACACACACACACACACACATATATATATATATATATATATATATATATATATATATATATATATATATATATATATGATGGTGTTATTAATTACTGTCCTCTTTGCCACCTTACTGACAATGCTGTGTCTTCCTTTTACGTTTTATGTTTGCTGTAATTGTAGTAGCTGCATGGTTTGACAACTAAAGTACAAAATATGAACAATCCCATACACTGGATAGATCTGAGCAGGCCATGACTTAGTCACTTCCATATGTAATGAAGTTCTGACGTTACTTCTTTCTACTACAGCATGAGCTGATGCCAGTAAAACGGTTGCTGGAGTTATTAAATATCGGATGCTTTGTCTTGTTCTACACAGCCTACATCGTCGTATTTCAGTCTAAGAGCAAAGAGAGTGAAGTTGTCCGATTGCCAGGAGAATAATTACCATAATTTAGTTTTTTTAATGACACAGTTAAGGATTCGCTTCAATGCTCAATATGGTACTAACAAAATGTCAGTTTGGTTATCAGTAAGGCTTTTCAACAGAAATGGTACATATGCTTCCCCTGTTCAAATATTAAATGCTCTGAATAACCGAACGCTTTTTGTAATCTCCCAATTTTGTAAGTCATGTAATTCTTGTAGATGAGCTTAAGCATTGTTGTATTAATGAGGCAGTGCTCACTTAACTGGAAGAGTACAGAAAATTGAAAGAAGTGTCAGGTAAACTGCAAATATCAGCTGATTCCTCAAACTGGGGGCCTTTGAAGAATGGGGTCCCGCAAGGTGACAAACATCTCAATAAAGTAGCCTACTTTGCGTATTTTCATTCACTGCTTTCATATAGCATCGTATTTTGGGATAATTCGAATTGAGCAGAAAACTATTCATTGCACAAAAGCACATAATTATCATAATTTCTGGAGCCCATCCAAGATCATCCTACAGGTACTTATTTAAGGATCTTCATAGTAGCTTCAATGTATATATTCACTTACGAAATTTGTTATTAATAACCCAACACCCCTCAATTCAAAAATAATTGCAGTGTGCATAGCTACAACACCAATAGAAAGGATGATTTACACTTTTCAAGGATAAATATAACTTTGGCAAAGAAGGGGGTGACTTGTGCTGCCACAAGAGTCTTTGGTCACTTTCCAGGAAATATCAAATGTCTGACAGATAGACGACCAACATTTAAACAAAGTGAAAGAATTTCTGCATGACAACTCCATTTACTCTGTAGATATATATATAAAAGAAAGTCGTGTTAGTTACACTATTTATAACTAAAGAAGGTCTGAAAGGATTTGGCTCAAAATTGGTGGGGAGGTAGCTTAGAAGCAGGAGACGGACAAAATTCAAATGTTTGTTAAGCTTATGGGACTTAACTACGGGGTCATCAGTCCCTAAACTTACAAACTACTTATGAACTACCTCTACTAAAGACGGCACAAATATCCATGCCCGAGGGGGGATTCGAACCCCCGACCGTAGTGGCCGTGCAGACCGTGACTGAAGCGCCTCAGTCTCCTCATTTATTCACTTACAGATCAAGTAACTAACAATAAGGTCAACTGTATGAATTGTTATGCCTACCGTTTGATGATTCACCAAAACGAGGACAATCTCATACTGAAATGACAAAGATTGTTTCATCAGTTCGACGTTGTTATGTATATTCGTGCAATTAAACCATTAAGAGTACGGACATTACAGCTACTAACCTCACAGATAGAGCAGCTCGAAAGTTCTCTCTAATAACCCGTTTCCAATTGTTTTACCCATCCTTTTTCACTTCTATTCCCAATCCGGGTCCCGATTGCAATAATAATAAATAAGATCAGAAAGAGGGAGAGGAGGAGATAGAGAATGGGGGAATGAATAGGATTTAAAAAGGGGGAACGATAGGAGGCGGTAGGAGATGGATATGGTGTGGGGTAAGAGGGAGTGATGTGAAGATACGGGGATGAGGAGATGGACAGTGGAAGGTGGGAGGAGGCGATGGAGAAGGAAGGAAGGAAGCTTAGGGTTTAACGTCCCGTCGACAACATGATCATTAGAGACGGAGCTCACGCTCAGGTTTTTGGGTAAAGATGTGGAAGGAAATCGGCCGTGCCCTTTGAAAGGAACCATCCCGGCATTCGCCTGGAGTGATTTAGGGAAATCACGGAAAACCTAAATCTGGATGGTCGGGGGTAGATTTGAACCACCATCCTTCCGAATACGAGTCCAGTGTGTTACCACTGTGCCACCTCGCTCGGTGAGGCGATGGAGAAGCAGAGGAGGGAGTAAGTGATAGTCATCGGGAGAAGAAGAGATTAGGGTATATATCCCATACACATTAGCGACTGCAAAGCGTTGCCGGGTTTGCTAGTTGGTGATTAAAAACTTTTTGTATGTCATGTAATATTATCTTTTACTGACACGATGCACAACGTTGCGAAATCTTGCATCCATGACAATTATTAATCTAATCTAATATAATCTGTCTGATTTAAAGTAAGGCTCATTACTGCTCTTACGGTAGGAACATGAGAAAATGCGGAGTCATGCTCATAAAGCGGGCCGTGTGTACCTGGAGTTTATCGACTGCCTTGTCGAATCCGACGACGGTGATTCCGTGGCTGAGCAGCGCCTGGGTGATGGCGAAGCCGATCCCGGAGTTGGCGCCCGTCACCATGGCAACGCGACCCGCGTACTTCTCGATCCCCATGGCCGCCATTCCCCGTTCTGCACTGTATAGGCGGCGTTCTGCAGTCCACTAATAGCTCTGCGTCATTCTCAAAACTAAGGCTATTCGCTATCACTGCTATCAGTGCATCGCGGCTTCTACTGGCCGACCGAAGTGGTGTCATCAGAGGGTCTGAGATAATTTTTTAGATAATTTTTATGTCAACACCTGCGTTCCGCAGCTGCTGCTTTTTCACAGAGCTTAACTTGACCCACTTATTACTTCCGTTGCCAGATGTCATTCCTGTCATTCTTTTTTTTACATCGCGGCAAGGATCAACGGCTAAGGCACCGTACATATAGAGAGAAATTTTCACCTAATATTACCGGCGTTCTACTTTCAACTATCCGTGTCTGCTTTCAGTCTGTAGCATTACATTTAATTTTTTATTAAAATTATATCTGTGACGCTTGTTGCTAGCATCCGTTCTCTCGGCCAGTAAATCTCTGATTATTTTGGCTTCGTTCGAAGAGTTGCTTTCTGGCTACCGCGCATGCGCAGTACGACAGTTCGCGTTTGAAGAGCGCTTGGCTACTTGAAGAGGGGCGCCAGCTGTTCGAAGAGCTGCTAGCAATCAGAGCCCAGTAGCCAGATGCTGCCCGAGGAAATTTTTCTGGCTGCCAGATTCGCGCATGGACATAGCTCTCTTATTTGTAGTGGGAATACACGACGCTCCCTTGTTCAAAATGGATGTTATCTCAGAAGTGGACACATTAGTCTACTCTGTGTTTCTTCGGTAATTCTATGGCCTTATTTATTCTTATAAAATCAGGCACAGAAGGTAATAGAATTAAAAATGACGTTTGTTCCAGATGTCGAGCAATTCAGATTTCGTCTATAGTGACTTCGATTTCTAAGCAGTGTTGTTGCTCCGAAATGAAAGGCAGAAATCATAATTGTGTGTGTGTATGTGCGTTTTTTAAATACTGCTTGCCACGTTTCTGAGATACGGAATTTGTTCAATATTTTTGGATGCGGTGGCTTCTGGCAGAACAATTTAGAAATTCGATTTCTTATAAATACCAGGACGCGGAAGTGGGGGAGATATTCCTATTACAGCACAATCTTTTTCTGGTTTGCTGGCCATGAACTGCAAGTTTTCGTAATGTAGCAGCCAGGTTCAACGTTTGCAGCTTGTTGTGGTTGAAATTAAAAGAGCTTGTAGGTGATTTCCGCTAGAGACGCATTAGAGACCTATTCTGGATCGGTCCACGATATCAGAGTATTCAGAACGAGTACGCTGTCGGAAACTACTGAAGATAAGTCGATGACACGGCTTAAACCCGTCTGAGACACTTGTTGACACCGTACCGAAGTCTTGGGCGTTTAACACGGCGAGACAGTAAATTGTTCTCTTAAAAATAGGACTTAATATTACTAGCGGCAATGTTTTTGTATGCCCTGAACAGTCATCTCCATTTGTTCTCGCACTACACTGCGGTGAATGCTTTTCTATAACTTTCTTTCAAACAAGCCGACTTACCACCCTGAAATTGCTGCTTCCGTTTAAATCTCTCGCTACGGCTCTTGCAGAACTCTATGATAGCTAATTTAGAGTTTCTGCGGCACTACGTTTTCTGTGCGCGGAACACGAGTGGTTCCTGTGTGGGAGAAACAGCTCTATACATTACCATAATACACGAATTAGGAAGCACCTGCTCCTGACAAGAAAACAGAGTGAGAACTCAGGACAGTATTGTACAATAAGTTGACTGATGACGTTAAACAAATAACTAGTATGCTCAGCTTTTAAAAAAGCTATCAAAATGATTCTCCTTAGAAAAAGTTATTATATGGTGAAAGAGTATTTGAATGAAATATAATCTGAAAAAAATACCAACAACTTTCTTTAGTAAAATGCGAAGCCGTATGTTTTGCTAGTAGTATACTGTGCTGTTTTGGTATATAATTTTCTAAATGTGGTGTATTTTTCCATTACGTATGCATCTAAACATATTTACGTTTTGTGACGAAACCAATCTCACGTAATTTTGTAAATGATAAGTGATGTAAATAACATTCGCGCCGTTGCTGTTCATTCTTCTGTCTTTTCACGCTACACTAGCGAAGGTGGCGAACAGCCTAAATAAAACGAGATGGGTGTTTGAAGAGACCAAACACCAAGCACAGCCACATGACGTCACTGTTGCCGCGCATGAGCAGTAGCGCATGTTTGCTGGCTCTCCAAGTAGCTTTCTGGCAACTCTTCGAACGGACCTTTTGTTTCAAAGAGACTTTCAAATTTTTTGAACGAGCGGGGGAGAAAACGGAATCGCTTGTCATCTTTCGTCTTCTTACTGTTGAACAGATCGGACGTCTCATTTTTGGTCTCTCAATATTGACTATGTAAGTGTGAGCTAAAAACAATTAATTGTAATAAATTCAACAATTCGTTTGAAGTTAATACTTTATTTAAAAGTAGATCTTTCCCCATTTTTCATTTTTTTAAAAATATTTGTTTCCAGCATAATTCGTAAAATGATACTTGGCCAATATTGTAAACTGCTTCGCGATTGCGGAAGAACATTCCAGACGAGAATTTCACTTACGCACACTTTGTGTTGAATTTTGTTTTAATTCCTACAGTAATTCTTCTTTTCTTTAAACGAAGTCCGATAATTTTGTAACTTTAAACATCAATCGTAATTGGAATTAAACACGGTCCTCAAACTTTAGTAAGTCGAAGCTTATACAAGCAAGCATCAATTTACAGTAAAGCAGAAATTAATTATTCCGTACAGGTTCGACTCCAGTGTAATGACTGCAAACTAATCTGTATTATCCTGTCGGGTAAAAAACGGATTCCGCCACTTTCTTTTGTAATGATGCTTTCTGGTGTTGTCTTTATTCTACTATAGCCACTAAATACTGATGACGGAATCTTTCATGTTTTTCTCAGTGTCACTATTTTTTCAAAATTAATATTCATTGCAATATTTCACAGTTTGCTAAATTTCAATAACGGTACTTAACTTTAATCTAGACGACAACACCAGCTAAAAAGAAAAAGTCTCATTAAAAGTGAGTACGGTACAAGAAAAACTGGGACTTATTTTTAATGTGCATGTAGACACTGATAGAGGGAGGTGACCGTTATGTTTAGGAGTCTTCAAGTCTATCGCCTTCCCAGTCTTTTACAAGGAACATGAGTCCTATATGGGAAAGTAGAGCCATTGTCGACTGGATTATTTTTTGAGCATCACAGCTCTTAATTTCTAATTGTCGTGGAAGAGGTGGTGGCACTTCCACACCTCCTTCCAGTTTATGTTCTGACAACCGACCAGCTGTACGAGTCTACAGTTCTAAGAAGGATACTAAAGTACTGTCCTACTTGATATCTTGATTTTTTTTTTACTTTTTTATAAAACAGTGTCGGTGTGTTTGTAGGTTTGTGTGTATATATTGCATACAAATCTACAGTTTTGTTCCCATCGTTATGAAATTTTGCACACTTAAGCTTCAATCCATGAGGACGGTCGCCGTAAGTATAAGGATCGCGTGCAACACATAGTTCACGAGACATGCACGAAAAACTGCTGCATCAAATGACAATGCTGCACATTTCCTTCCAAACCACAGGACCGATTTCAACCAAATTTGGTACACGTATTCCTTACCGTGAGGTAATGATTCCTGTAAGGGTAAGAACCACATACCACACATGGTTCACGGGGTATAACGGCATAAACATTAGTCGTAAAAAAACTGCCACATAATGTGACGAAACTTTATTCATACAATGTATGAGAATGAGAGTATTTAGCGACTTGCAATAGACTTTACACTTTATTATACGCCGACAACCACATCAAAATGATGAAAGGAAGAAAATTACTCGCTTACTTCTTTTGCGCTGTTCATGGTGTAAAACTACGGCATTTAACAGACAGTATACACACAAGCAGCTGAATGTATCTTCGAAATTATATCATAGTGCGACAAGAAGTTAATGAGATATGAGGACATAAACATTAACGTTCATGGAAAACCGCCCCATTACGCATCAGGTTTCAACCTAGTACTAGTACTTCTACACTACTAACTGCATTCGTCACAGATTTTACCGATATGCATCACCTATACAAATGGATATATACCTGCAAATTTACACAACTGTACATCATATAATTCAATAAATAGGAAACCATATATATATACCGCGACGGTAAAAAACGTTTAGACTATGCACCCCGTATTAATACATTTGTTTAGTGCTAAGAAACTCCTGTTTTCCTGTCAGATTAAGTAAATTCCTGAAAGCTGATGGTGCTGTTGACGGCATTTGAACTATAATTGCCCACAGATGCAGGGGAAAGCAATTGATTCCTATAGAGCTACAAGGAAAGAAGAGAACGACATAATGTATATCCAACGAGTACTCATTATTTCCGACAAATCTAACTTTTAACTTCAGGAGACTGCTGTTTCCAATGAGTCTTGCATTTTCTATTACGTTTAATAAATCAAAGGGCAATCTATCAAATACTGCGGAGTGGATTTCACATCTGCATGTTCCTCACTCGGACAATTTTATGTCGCTTTCTCAGGGGTTGTCTCACCAAGGCATTTACTCGTATTAGATCCTGGACATTTAACAAGAAGACTTGCTTATAGTCAAGTTTTGAGTTAAATGAATGTTTGAATGATACATATTAGTTGTATTTTGATTACTACCTTTTATTGTTTGGATACTACATTTATAATTTTGCCCCTTGTGCAAGACAGCCTTATTTCCCATGCATATCTCATAGTGTATATATAAACTGAGGTCTTTATGCCTATATATCACTCTGCAGCCAAAACTACATATCGGAAACAGAATAGTGTTTGTATGTGGTACTAGGTATCAGTCTCCCATTGTGCACTATGGTGGTAGATGGCTGACAACGATAAGGGGGTGGAAGATATGGGAGTTGAAAGTATCTGAATTCTACAAAATTCTACGTATGACTCAATATTTTGCTCTTCAGCAAAAACTACACAATGGAGACGAACCATCTATCGGTGATGTCGTAGTACAAAGTCTTCCATTGTACACCATTGCAGTTCCGTGTCGATAGCTATAATAGGGTCGAAGATATAGTGGTTGAAAGTCGTCAGCTTATATAACATTCGAACTGAAGACCAACGATAACTTTTGACACTATAATAGCAAAGAGGTTAGATACAGCGAAACGTGATGCACATTCTTCAGTTTTTTTTTTTTTTTTTTTACAACAAGCTTACGAATAAAGAAAAATTAGTGCATATTGCATATTGAAAAGTAAAACTAACAAGAAAGATGCCAAAGCACAAGAAAGAAATTTCGCGTTCTCGATCCGTTTCTAAAAGACAGAAGACGGAGCTGAAAAGTGAATCTACAGACGATAGAAACTAGAATTTTGTAGACATTGTTTACCTTACACTATAGGAATCAGCGACTTTTCTATATTCCCATCCCTAAGGTGGTGAAATAGGGGATGAACGGTTTTTTGAAAATACGTTGCTATTATGAGAATTTTGAAGCAAGAAATACAAAACTTCGGATTTAGATTTTTTATTGGAGTTTTAAAAATACGTGTTCCGATATTTTAGGAAATTCAACCATCAAGTGGGTGAATTAAAGGAAAATATTTTAAGGGTACTATTAAGACTATTTTTATGCAACAAACGCAAAAATTAGGATTTGAAACCACGATTAGAATTAAAAAAAAAGTGTTTCGGGATGTTTTGAATTCTGCCATCAGTGGTGCAATAGGGGGTGGCAAGTTGTAACAAAATATTTGATTAGGAAAGCTGTTTAAAGCTAAATCTATGAAAATTTATACTTAACAGCACAACAGACCATCAGACCAAAAGACCATCCATCCATCCATACGCGTGCGAAGCAGCAGGAATTAATCTAGTGTTTTTAGAAAAAAGGAGGTGGACGAAGGGAGAAGTGATAGGAGAAGTACTAAGTCAAGGCTTGAACAAATGAATAAATACAGGAGCAAATATGGCTTTTCAGCTAGAGTAAAACTACGGAATTGGATATGACGTTAGAGTTTATAATTTTTATACTACAAATAACAGGCGGAGGAAATGTTACAGACGGTATAGACACATACAGCTGAATGTACCTTCGAAATTGTATCACTGTACTACACTAGTTGATGAAATATGAGGACATAACCAGTAACGTGCCTGAAAAACCTCCACATCACGTATCAGGTTTTAATCTATTACTTCTTTACTACTCACTGAATTCGTAACAGATTTTACCGACGTACAGGACATGTACAAATGAATAGATATGTGCCAAATTTTACAAATGTACAACATATAGTTCAATAAATATGAAATCATATACACTGTGCTGGGTAAAAACATTTTACTTGATGCGCCACTTATTAATGCATTACTTATTTACTGCAGGTTAAGTAAAATTCTGAAAGCTGACGGTGCTATTGACAACTATTAAATCTGAAGCATATGCGACGGAAGACGAAAGCAATAGACTTCTATAGAGCTACGAACAAGGAAAGGAAGAGAGTGAAATAGTGTTCATCCTGCGAATAAGTATCCATTATTTCTGACAGATCTACCTTTCAGCTTCAAGATACTGCAATTTCCAGTTAGACTTCCATTTTCTATTACGATTAATTATGACGGGGCAATCTATTAAACACTACGGGGTAGATCTGATATATCCATGTTTCTCACACGAACAACTTTATGTCGTTTGCTCAGGGGTGGGCTCACCAAAGAATTTATTCACATTATATTTTGGACAAATATTGTTTATAGTCAAGTTTTGAATTAAAATAATGAAGTATGACTGTTACATATCATTTGCATCTTGATGACTACCTTTCTTTGTTTGGATACTGCACTTATTTTTTATACATTATCGGGCCCGATGGTCTTGGGGTAAAGCGCTCGACTGGAAACCGAAAGGTCGTGGGTTAGAAACCCGGCCGGACCTCGGATTTTTTCATTCTGCGTTATAACTTATCCTTCTCCTCTCAACGATGTGAGGAGTCGCCAGAAACGACACGTGGTTCGGATTCCACGTTAAGCTGTAGGTCCCCTTTCCCCGGTTGGATTAGTGGGGTAGGCTAGGGACATGCAAGTCGCCGAAGTGGCGTCTAATTGAAAGACTTGCATCAGGCTAATGAGCCACACGAAATTATTATTATTATTTTATACATTATGCAAGACAGCCTTATTTCTTATATATTTTCCCATTATTATAACATGATTTAAGAAAAAAGCCGATGGACAGAGAAAAAGAGAGAGAAGGGATAGAAGTGTACTAACTCAAGGCTTGAATAAATAAAAACCCGGGCAACGCCAGCTTTCAGCTGGTATAACATAATAGTGATCTATACATTCTTTTTGAACATGACGCAGTGACACGGTCGAAAATAAAATGTGCGACCCTACAACTGGTTGCTGTCGTATTCGAACTGATATAAACCGCAGATGATGAGATGGACAAACACTCAATGATCAAATTATTAAGGCTGGTTCTTATAGAATTTTCTATTGCTATACCCGGGCCGCTGGAACTTTGCACTTTACGTTTACAAATAACAAGTGAAGAGCAAGAAGCGCGAGGCTCTAGTCGCTAGGAACGATCCAATCACAGCGCGGTAAACACTTTCAGTGGTCACGTGCCGTGACGTCAACGTTCCCGCGTTGCCGGCTTTGTTCAGTTCTACTGTAAACAAAGTTATATATAGTGTTTATCGCGTGTTTATGTTGTGTTTGTGCTTTGTTCACTGCGATTTGTTTTACTGTGAGTGGTTTAACTTGACTTTCCGACTTCAAGTAATTGGATAACGTCACCGAAAAGATGTTTGTCTAGTGACGTTTTCTGAGTAAGTTCTCAATTTCGTATGAATAAAAACTTCGAAGCTTATGCTCTGAGCAGAAAGTTCATTCTCGCTTCAAACGATCGGAAAGAAGTTATGCTGCAGTAGTTACAAGAAAGAAATACTGCTGCAGGTATGTCAGTGTCAAAACTTCTTTTATAATCGCTCGTGAAACAAAATAAGCCTATTACACCCACATATGCAGTACACGAAATCGCAAAGGAGCAGCGTCACAATGTAATAAATCTGCCCCCATTTCACTGCTGTTTTAACCCTATAAAATTGGTATGGACTGACGTGAGGAATTACTTAAGGAAGAAAGGTGAAAATGCTGTTGCATGAAGCTGTTGTCAATGTGAATCTTGGAAAAAGAAAAGGGTCGACCACGTTGAAATACTGATTCGGGCAGCGCAAACAGTGGAAGTAATCATCAGTAATCATGAACGATTAATGATTTGTCTTGGTGATGACGACGATCTTGGCAGTGACAACAGTGAAGATGGGGAGCTGGATGTAATTGTACCATTGTCACTGTAAATTGGTGAGTGAAAAGCATTCTGACTATAAAACGTAGAGAGAGAAGTTACTATCTTGATTATTGTTTATTTCGTATCTGTCGAGATCCAACGTTTATTTTCTATATTGTTTTGCTCCGTTATTGAAAGCGTGTGCATTGTTGTGCTCTGGTCTTTATTAATATGCCGTTAATTTATTGCTGCTCAAGAACGAATTATTCTATGCACTTTTATTGCTCAATAGGTTACATTTACGGGATGCAACTGAAAATCGTTTCGTCTGCTGTGTGTATAGAGGCTAGCGTTGCAATGTCGCTAAAGCAGTGTAGCCATCTCAACTCGCCGTAACGCGAATCGTCAAATGCAATGTTTCAGCGGCCCGGGTATAGAATGACAATGTGAATTTGGCTGCGGTAAAGATTAGTTATATGAAGTTCCCCTGGCAGTGATTGACTCTTAAGCGCCACATCTCAGTCTTTTAAACTGTCAAAAAAGGTCAGAATTACTCGAGAGTTTGTAAATAATTGAAAATTTGGAATTTTTTTTCGTGGCTTATCTCTTCCTTCAAATTCATGCTGCAGTCAGGTAGTTCAGAGGGCATTAGACCTTGAAGAGATTGTGAGAGAATGGCGCAAGGAACAGACCAGTTTGGGTGGTCAGAGTGGTGTCTAGCTGGGCTATAAAAACGAAGGACTGATTGTGCATTGCTTGCCTTTTACAGATGACATGGCTCTGATAGCTGATTCTGTTGAAATGGCAACAACACAAGTAAACTGCCCCAGAAAACAGATACCCGAAGTGGGTCTTCAAGTGTCGCTGAAGAAAACAGAGTTCTTCACCAACGTGGAAGAAGCTAACAGAGTGATGATACTAGACTAGAGTATAGTATCATCAAAAGGACTGAGAAATTTATCGCGGCGAATGGATTGAACCCATCAGAAAAAACATCATTATCCACGAGAGTCAACGAGATGGACCTAGCCTATCGACTGACTATGAACACCTGCTATAAAAACGCCTGTCACGCAACTTGAAACTTAAGCACTACACGTCAGTCTTACGACCAGAAGCCCTACATTCCATGGAATGTCTTTCCGTGGACCGGTGAAATTTGATGCAGAATTTGGAAGTGAGAGGGAGGATTCTACGCCCGGTAGAAGAAGATGGGGAACTCTGAGCTCTACGAACATATCGAGAGGCTCTCTGACTGTGCAAGAAAAAGAATAATAAACTGATCTCCATAACAGACAGTCTGTGAGCCGCATTGCAGGAAAAGCCGCGAAGGAAAGGTACCCCCCTGGAAGGAGTTAATACCGTTAGAGGATGCGAAAGTACTGGGCAAAGGTCGAAGAACAAGCGTGGTCCAAAGTAGGCCCATTCGAAACAAGAAGAAGAATCCACACGACCCTTCAGTTATGTGGAAAATAGTTTTCTGCATAGCTGGAGTGGTTCTCTTTGTGAAGCGTTCGGTGAATTGATGTTGGGCTCCACCTTTAGCACCGTGTTGTGATAAAACGGTAGAAAACGCGTTTTAGACCACCAGTTTGTAAATAGGAGTTTACTATTCTTAGTCAGTACGCATCGCGATAATAATTATCAATTTGCTTTATCCATTTATGTGGGTAGGCCTCGTATGTGGAGGCAGTCAGGTACGAACAAATAGTGCAGCAAAACTCCTGCTTAGATTTAAGTGTTGGAGTGACCAAGATTAAGTTAGATTCTTAGTGGATCACGGAAAGCCAACACCAGAAGTGGGTTCAGATTTTTTTGCATAACAATCTTAGTGTGAAAATAGTGGTGATACTTAGAATTTTTTGAATCTTTTTTCCTGTATATATATCTGTTAATGTCGATATGAGATTTACAGGCACTCTTCCACCGTTGTTTTAATATCTGTAAGAACAATAAATAGCAATTTAAAGTCTTATTTTAACTGAAATAAATTACAGTGTTCAAAATGTTTGAAATGTTTGTATAGCTTATGGGACTTAACTACGGGGTCATCAGTCCCTAAACTTACAAACTACTTATCAAGTAGCTTATCCTAAGGACGGCACAAATATCCATGCCCGAGGGGGGATTCGAACCCTCGACCGTAGTGGCCGTGCAGACCGTGACTGAAGCGCCTCAGTCCCCTCGGCCACCGCGGCCGGCAATTACAGTGTTCCTGCGTTCTCAGTACCTGTAATAAATGAAAAGAAAGTGTAGAAAGGGAAAGGAAATCTCTTTTTCTCACAAATCGTATTTAGGAACAATTAAATATAAGTATATAGTCTATGAAATAAGACTTGAAAGAGCAGTAATACAACCCTAAATGAAGAATATCTAAATGATTATCTCAAAGAGTTATCTTATCAGCTTGTGCGAAATACGACTTTCCTTCATATTAAGTAAACAGAGATAAGCCAATAGATTTTAAAGGTTATCCGTTGACCAGATTGAATTATCTATCTATAGAAATATTACTCTCTTTAATTGATTATTCGTGGAAGAGAACTTAAATTACTAAGTATTCGAGTCTGTATAAGAGAGCTCAAAGATAATATGGAGTTAGTAGTGTGTATTACGAAGTCCTGCCCCTCGACGCCATATTAGTGAACGTATATTTCTCATAAACTATCCAGTTCTCAGTATCATGGGCTTATAGAGGACTAGCTTAAAACCTGGAGTTGCCCGGGTATTTATTTCTGCCATTTTTCAGGCATATGTTCATTTGTATAAGGGCTGTATGTCTGTAAAATCTCTGGGAATACAATTGGTAGTAAAGAAATAATAAATTGAAACTTGGTGAGTGATGGGGTGGTTTACCATGAACGTTACTGTTTATGTACTCATATCTCATGAACTGAGTGTCGTACTGTGATACAATTTCGAAGGTACACTCAACTATATGCGTGTATACTGTCTGTAAAATTTCCTGCTGCTACAATTTGTCATGTAAAAATTATAGATTGTAACGTCATACCGAATGTCGTAGTTTTACTCCATAAACAGCGGAAAAGTAGTAAGCGAGAAACTTTTTTCCTTTCATCATTTTGCTATGGTTGTCAGCGAGAAAAAGTTCAATAAAGGTTTGAAATTATGTTTGAAGTTTGTTGCAAGTCGCTAAGTACTCTCATTCTCATATAGTGCTTTTATAAAGTCTCGCAGCATTATGTGACAGTTTTTTGCGATTCCTATTGTTTAAGACATACGTGTGTCGTATGTGAATCTTAACACTGCAGCACGGTAAGAACTGTGCGTACCAAATTTGGTTGAAATCGGTGAGTGGTTTAGGAGAAGCACACAAACATACGAACACTAGCTGAAAACCCGGAGTTGCCCGGGTATTTATTTATTCATTCAGTTATTTGAGTTAGTAATTGTCATATCCCTTCTCTCTCTGTCCATCTCCTATTTGTAATATATCATATCTATGGGAGAGTATTCAAGAAATAAGGCTGTCTTGCATAATGTATAAAGTAATAACTGCAGTATCCAAACAAAGAAAGATGGTCATCAAGATGCAAATGATGTGTAACCTTAATAATTAACTTAATTCAAAACTTGATTATAAACGATATTTTTGTCTACTTGTCCAAAATGTAATATGAATAAATTCTTTGGGGAACCCATCCCTGAGCAAGCGACATGTAGCTGTCCGTGTGAGAAACATGGAAGTGTCTGTAGTATTTAATAGGTTGCCCTGTGATTTATTAATCGTAATACAAAAACGCAAGTCTCACTCGAAACTACGGTCTCTTGAAGTTAAAAGCTACATATGCCGGAAATAACGAGTATGGTGGATGACACTGTTTTATTCTCTTCCTTTCCCTGTAGCTCTATATGGGTGAGAGGTTTTTACCCATTTTAGTATTATATAATTTTGTAAGTATATATTCATGTGTATAAGTTCTGCATGTCGGTAAAATCTGTTACGAAAACAGTTAGTAGTAAAGAAGTAATAGATTAAAACCTGGTGCGTGATGGGGTGGTTTTCCACGACCGTTACTGTTTACGTCTCATCTCATAAAAAACGTGTCATACAGTGATTCAATTTCGAAGGCACATTGATCTATATGTATGTATATGGCTTCTAAAATTTTCTGCGGTTACAATTCGTAGTGTACAAATTATAAATTGCAACGCCATACAGAATGCTTTAGTTTTAGTCTATGAATAGCGTAAAAGTAGTAAGCGAGAAACTTTTTTCCTTTCATCTTTTTGCTGTGGTTGTAAGCGAGAAAAAGTTTAATAAAAGTATGAAATTATGTTTAAAGTTTGTTGCAAGTCGCTAAGTACTCTCATTCTCTTATAGCGTATTTATAAAGTCTCGCCGCATTATGTGGCAGCTTTTTGCGATTCATATTGCTTATGACGTCATATCTTCTGAACTATGTGTCGTATGTGATTCTTAACTGTAGCAATTGTTACCTCACGGTAAGGAATGTGTGAAGAGAAAATGAGCAACATTGTCGCTAAATGCAGCAGTTTTTCGCGCATCTCATTGGTTATGACGTCATATCGCGTGAACTACGTATCGTACGTGATTCTTACATTTACGGCGACCGTACTCATGGATTGAAGCTTACGTGTACAAAATTTCATAAAGATTGGAACAAAAGCGTAGATTTGTAAGCAACTCATACACACAAGCAAACATACGGACACTCTGCTTTATATATTAGAAAATTAGAAGATTAGATAAAGATTTAACTTTCTGATATTTCTAATCGTTTCTATTAGTTGCTTTCGTAGAAACTAACTCACATACAATCGTCACTACCTGTTCTGAAAATTTGAATACTATTTACAAAATGTTTGAGACATGTACTCCTGCAACGAAACAGTAGAAAAAGACGCGAATTGTGTAAAGCGTATACTTGAGTTGTCTTTTGATTCAGAACTAGTATTTCCGAACCATTGAATTTAATGAATAAATTAAACTGTTACAGACAAATGCCGTGGCGGAGTGGCCGAGCGCAATGAGGCGTCATGCTCTGTGGCGTGAGGCTGTTCCCCGTCTGAGGTTCGAATCCTAAGTGGGACTGATGACCCCGCAGTTAAGTCCCATAAGCTTAACAAAATTTTGAACATTTTTGTAGACAAATAATTAAAGGTATGATAACTTTAGATACGAGGCGTATGATATAAGCATGATTTTCCACACAGCGCTCATATCCGGTGCGTGAACTCAAACAGAAACCAGTATAAACAAGAGGCAAATATAAAACTGGACATGAAAAATACCGTCTACAGCAGTGCAATTTATTCATTAAATGAAATGTGGCAGAAACATTGTTTCTGAATAAAAATAGGCTATAACTTACTTATGTATCTGATCTCTACTTCCTTTCCTTTGACTTTTCTACAAGCGCAAGCGACACAAACTTCATCATTGTGTATTTATTACTCAATCGTTCATAACTTATTTTCAGAGGGCACAATATTTAAACACGGATATATATTACTAGACTGGCAATGCCGTATACAGTATCATTGGCGTCACTGAACTCTAGCTGCCATATTTCTGTACTACAAACGTGTAGCAGTCATGTGTGTAACTACAGAAAACAGTAGTTAAAACACGGATGAACTGACGTAATTGGTAACTGACTAACTGACGTAGAGTTTTGACGTAATGGTCAATTAGTGTGTTGAATGTGGCTGTAATTTTTCGTAAACGTAAGAAATGTATTGTTTTGGGTTCCTGCGTTTATTCATTCCTTATCAATTTCATACAGCTTCGGCTTTTTTTGCAGTTGTATGGACGTTCGAAAGTGCTGTTTCTAGTGGATAACACGTATCTTTATTCTTTTGAGTGTTCTTGTGAAATCTACATTGTGTTTTGACACATACATTAATGAGTCGCGTTATTTGCTGTTTCTATTAATCTATTACCAGCTTCGATTAACTTCGGCTTTTCTTTCAATAGTATGACCCATACACTGTCCTAGTTGTCATGGAACTTTGTCATCTTAATTATTGTGAGTATTTTGCCGATAAATACAGTGTGCTTCAACAGTATGTAACATGTTCTTCTCATAACACGATTTTACGATAAATGTGTTAATTACATCTACTACGGCAGTATTAGCTGAAGTGTAGAGCATGTTTAAACCAACTAGTAAAGCTTACAACGTCATTTCGCTTTAAAAAATCAAATGTTCAAATGTTTGTATAGCTTATGGGACTTAACTACGGGGTCATCAGACCCTAAACATACAAACTACTTATGAACTAGCTAACACTAAGGACGGCACAAATATACATGCCCGAGGGGGGATTCGAACCCCCGACCGTAGTTTAAAACAACAACATGACCAATACGTACGGCGTTGGCAACATAACTATAATAGACGGTAACGATTTTCACATATCCAAACCACTATAGTTGTGTATCCAGCAGTGATCTCGGTATACAGTGTTAATAATTGAGATCACTGGGTTAGGTCTGTGGTGCTTACTGAAAATAGCAGCTATGATAATAACAAACGCCGCGAGACGTTATAATCTTCTACCCATTTGAAAGTACATACTTTGTAATGACTGTCAGTTCAATGTGTTAACAGTAAGAGGGGCGACTTAACGCCTAGTTTTAACGGATAAATAGCATTCCAAAACTGACCAAGATGGGGGACAGGCTTCAACTAACGTATATGCTGGGCATAGATAACGCCATCTCCCTTTATTCTAACTTCCCTGCTTCTTGCTACTACCATATCAAACATGGACCACCAAAATCTTATTTAAGATGAAGATAGACAGTTGTAAATGTTCTAAAGGAACAAAATTGGACGAATGTAATAACAAATTTTATCTCTCAGTTATTCCGAAGAGTAATATGGGTTTATGCGAATGATGAGCAATCATCAGTCGCAAATATTTATTTGTTACTGCATATGTAGATTTAGCTCTTTGTACGGCCATTCTCAGTGGTAAGAAACAGAACCAGATATAATCAGTTAACATGCGTGTCATATTATACTTCAATTTGACATGTTTCGATCAATATCTTAGAAAATGTGGCTAAAAAAATAAAACTTTTCGATCTGTATGTTGACGATTACATTCACACTGAGCCAGATGTTACAGTTATTATACAAATTGCTTTGTTGTAGTCATTAACGACTGCAGCTTCCTCTTTACATTCTTTATTTGTTCTTATCATGTTTTCTGGTAATGCTCAATTCTGAATAATGTATGTGACTAAGAATATGCGTTTAAGAGCGTAGCTTACACTTCTAGGCTCAAAAGGGCGACCTTGAACAAAATCATAGAAGCACGCTTAAATAGTGCTTATTGTATTGTAGAATTTATTATCGTGTCTAACACCCATAAACATAAGTTTATGTTAATAAATACGCGAGGCTTGTCCATAACATAGCTATGGTATAAGAAGAAGTGGCGACCACATGCTTTGATACATCTTACCAAATAAACACTTAACAATAGGCCCGGTTAAATCTACACCACTCAGAACATTCGCATCACCATTCCTGCTAACTTCTGAAAACAATCTCGCCTTGATTTAGAGAGGTAATGTGACTTAGTTCGGTAGAGATCTTCACTACAGAAATGAACAGTCTTATTCACAACGAGGTAGTTACGCACTGATATGAAGTGTTTCGATTTGTTATCAACGAGGCGGGCGTGATATAATGAGTCAATATTAAGTATTAATAGATAGTATTTTATAACCTACTGATGTGAGCGTGAGAGATAACAAATAAAATGTCGCAGATTTGACGCAAGATTCTTAGTTGCATGATACAATAATTTTTTAGAATGTTTCCGTTCTGGGAATGGAAGTGTAAGCTGCGCTGTTAAACGCAAATTTTTACAGTCAAAGCTGATGTTAGCTATCGTACAGAATTTGGCATTAGCAGAAAACGAGTTCTTCAGTGTTAAGACTGGTGCAGTACGACTTAACAGAGACCAGGCAATATGGGAGGATCCACCTTCAGGAGACTTCCAGAAGCAAACGCCGGGAAAAGGCGAACAGTTTTCGTTGCCATCACAGAAGGACTTCAGCGTTAAAGAACAGAATTTAGGAGAATTAGAGGGATTGTGCGTGCAGATGTGGTAGTAATATCTTCCAGTGAGGTACCATGCTTCGTTGCCCACATGTGAAAACGCATCGCCACGTGGAAATGGCCATGCGGTTCGAGGGACCAAGTCAGAGTGTAAGTCAACAACACAGTGACCAACGCCACTGTCTGCTTGTGTAAACACGATCATTGTAAATGACAGCGGATAGTATGAGAAATATGTATAGACTGTATGTCGCACTCAACTGGTTCACCCCACATGTCTCTGAAACTACAAGAGATATTGAAAAACGAATATTATTTCTTAAACTACCGATAGGATGAAAAATTACAAAAAGAATGGCGGCGGTTGCATCGCGATGCGTCAGTTACATCTGGAGAAACTGTGGAGTAAAGTTGACGTTTGAAATACATGAGGCGCGCTGCTAGCGTCTGTCCGAGACTCAAGCGAGACTCACTGTTAGAGCCTCTGACACCCGTAGCAGCGCGCCTCATGTATTTCAAACGTCAGCTTTGCTCCGCAGTTTCTCCAGATGTAACTGACGCATCGCGATGCAACCGTCGCCATTCTTTTTGTGATTTTTCATCCTCTCGGTTGCTTAAGAAATAATATGGGGTATCCATTTAAAGAAAAATAAATTTGTGTTGAAAATAATATTTCTTCAAGTTTTAGTGCGTCTCATAGTACCTACTTTCATAAGCTCCTGCCGTACGTTCATGATCGTAATAGTCGTTTTTCAATATCTCTTGTAGTTCCAGAGATATATGGGGTGAAACAGTTGAGTGGGACACCCTGTACATCGCGTGAAAAATGGTTAATTTCTTGTGTAAGTAAAGTATGAAAATGACGATTGATTTCATATTGTACTGAGAAACAAATGTAAAGCATTGTAGTAGACAAGCTGGCTTAGTCAGGGCAATGTTCGTAGCATTTTTACGTGGAGCAGTTGTTATCGCTAAATGCAGTCTAGCGTGAGGCGCGAGAGGAAAAAGTTTTGTTGAGCTCTCTGGCTGAACGGTTGAAAAAGTTGGACAGCAGCAGCAAACTGTAGTGGTGTGGTTTTACGACGTGATGGTACAAGCAGCAGTTTTGGCAAATGGGCACTGGAAAATAAACTGTCGATAAAATCATTCACTCGCGGCACTATCCAAACGGGTTTCTGTTCCGTTACCTTTAATATTCCCAGGCTCAACCTGAACAATAAAAGACATTACGTAAATCTAATTAAATAAGCTGTATTTCAGTGCTCGAAGAGTAATTAGTACTGTTATAAAAACTCAAAGTACAGTTAATAACAATTGTAGACATGGACTATGAAAATGTTGTGTAATCATTTAATATTACCAAGCAGTGAATATTAATGTTGCGTTAAGTATTCAATGCGCGTGTACTAAAAGAGGCACTACAACACTTCGTTAAAGGATTAAAATGAACAAATCCATTATACATCAAATATTTGATGGCAGGTTAAGTTGTTAATATATGAAACAATAGTCCATGCCATAATATTAGTTCTCAAAATTAACATTTGATCCAATTTATTAAAGAAAAATTAATTGCATAAATCTCAGTAAACGATTCACTTTATCAATCAGCTAGTCAATGTAGACAAGTCAACCACAACAATTAAAATTACTATTGCTAATCAAGAACTATAGTAAAACGGGTTGGCAAGCATTATGGTGTTGGTCTGATTTTACGTTGAATTGTTGCATGCATGCATGCTTATTCTTAAAAAACTTTATGTTCATTAGAGGGATTTGTGCTAATTTTTTCCACTGCATCAGTAACCTGAATTTACTGATTTTATATTGCTCTGTTTCCCGCTGCTGTGGCGTGTGCACATAATCTGCTTTCTGTGATCGCGTTGTTCCAAATTAACCAATCGGTGATTAGTGCTATTAGAAAGTACTTTTATTAAATTTGTTGCTCGTTCATCAAACTGGCGATCGTATATGTTTACCTATTCAAAATTGTTCTCTTGGTACAGTTTTGTCCCGGGCTTCTTAAGTCTGAGACAACTGTTCAAGATTTCGCCCACCAAACGATCGTTGTTGCTAATTGAATCGCGAATTATCGTTTGTGTGTGTAGCCTCCACTACTTTATTGGTTTCGCCTCTACGGCTTTATTCGGATAATTAAATCGTTGGGCATACGGATCATGCTGAAGTCTAATTACTCGCGATTGTCGATAGCAAGGGACTGTAGGGCTGCAAGGGACAACGGGACGGGACGGGACGGGACGCTACCGCCGGATGTTCAAATGTTTGTGAGTCTATGGGACTCTATTGCTTGGTTATTAGTCCCTAGCTTGCAAACTACTTTAACTAAGGTAAACTAACCTAAGGACTACACACACACACACACACACACACACACACACACACACACACATGCCCATGCCCATGCCCATGCCCATGCCCATGCCCATGCCCTTGCCCGAGGGAGGACTCGAACAAAAATGTTCAAATGTTTGTACAGCTTATGGGACTTAACTACGGGTTCATCAGTCCCTAAACTTACAAACTACTTATGAACTACTTACGAACTAGGACGGCACAAATATCCATGCCCGAGGGGGGATTCGAACCCCCGACCGTAGTGGCCGTGCTGACCGTGACTGAAGCTCCTCAGTCCCCTCGGCCATCGCGGCCGGCGAGGACTCGAACCCCCGACGGCGAACGTCCGCGTGCACCGCAGCACGACTTCTAATCCGCCGTCCGCCGAAGCGTCGAGTCCTTTCTCGGGCATGGATACGTGTGATGTACTTAGCGTAAGTATAGGGACCGATGACAATGTCAGTTTGGTCCCTTAGATTCACAAACATTGAACATTTTTTGAAAATGCGTCACAGCTGTTATCCGTGACAAATGTGAATACATCTGATACTAGTTAGGTGGTCGTGATCAGTGAGCTGGTGTCATTCTTGATTCCGGCAGGTTTTGTAGTCGATTTTCATTAAAAAAAATGGTGGAACTTAAGGCCCATTTGAAATCTAAATCGTCATTGACGAAACATCTTACTGTACTACTGTAGTATTGTAACAACAGCGTAATCATTCAGCTGGCCCGAGAAGACGGTACCATCCAGTCGTCCGCTATAAAGTATAACTTATGTCTATTTATCTGGGCACAGTGGTACGTATATCACTGAACTCTGAAGACAGTGCAATGAAGAAATGTTTGAAAAAAAGCCACATAGTTAATACTGTGTACAAATTTTATAAAGAAGCGATGTACTTCAGATGCTATGTTAACCAGCTCATCCCGACCATGCTTCCCTTTGGTTCACCTCTGATGTTAATTCAATGAGAACATTATAGTTAGTGCATTTAACATGTCGAGTAAGGAAACAGGCATCTCACGCACACACGCACTATTAACTAACAGTAGGAATAAATACGAGGAACAGCGACGCAACCACCAGATTTCAGACACAAACGTTATACACTTCAATAATATTGTTTATAACGCACCCAATTGGCGATATCGTAAAAAAAAAATTACGCGCTTTGCTGATGTAGCCTGGTTTTTCATTGTACAGCATTACAGGGTGACAATAATTTAACTATACGAAATGAAATCGTCATACCTTCTGAACGGTTTGTGTCAGGACGTTGAAACAGCACGCTTGGCCGCTCCTTGTTGTAGGCCGTTTGCACTTGAAAAGTTACTTTGTAAGGAGGGGGAGGAACAAGAATTAGGAAGGAAACGATTGACATTAGCTGCGTTGGGGCACTAAAATTATAAACTGGTGACAAGTGAAAATGTATTCGAACCCGAGTTTCCCGCTTCGGGCCAACTGTTGCATTGACTGCTATTTTTTTTCTCTCCTTGCTCTTCAGGTAGATCGATTCTTTGCGGTCGTTTGTTCGTGTTCGTACTGGGTTGTTTGTTAAGTCCTAGGATGAATTTGTTTATTGGAAAGAGCGTCGAGCCCTCTGACCCAGTGCGCTGAGCCACCGCGCCCGACAGCACTTAGGTACCAGAGCTCGCCTCCCGTCCATCTCAAAATTCCCCAAAGTCGCACGCTACGGCCGTAGCGACTCCATCGTCCATGCGCTCTTATACTCGCCATTACGTATTCCTGTACGAGGTCTAATGTAATTACAGCGTCGTGATGTTTGGTGTGGTGTGTCCTTTTTTTTCAGACATGTCTGAAAGGATAGACTCCGTACTGTTGTCAGCCAAATTCGGGTAAAGTGCGCGTCTTTCCAGTTGTATACAGGAGCAGCAACCTCACTGATGAACACCTGCATCAACCTCACTGATGAACACCTGCACCACAGTCTATCACAGACAGTCGCGGAACTAAGGAAAAATTGCAGCTGAAGCGATACTAGCGCTCCAAGCGGACAGGAGGGAGCTACAGAGGAATGGCACGATACAAACTGAGAAGTTGCTGTTTTCAATGCTTTTACTTTCATATTTCCTAGTCACTGAACGTTGTTGTGAAATTTCTAATACAAATATTAAAACATAATTAATGTAATATCACTGCTCCTGTTAATGGCTGTCTATAATAGCGTATTATCAGTTAAGAGTAATTCATACAGTTCACAATAGCTCAGTCGTAATCATATTATCCAAAATCTTTTAGAAAGTAGAAATGAATTACCACCTGATGTGCTCAAGTATAAACGGAATTGATTATGATTGTGTTCACGTGCTAAGTGCGTACTGTCACTTCGCGCGAGTTTTATTGTAGCAGATTTCAGTCATAATACTTTCAAAAGTACACACGATTTTTCCGTTATAGGAGACTAGCTAGATTCTACATCGCTTTATAAACGTTATTTTCAACTTGTCCTTGCTTCTATGCCTTTCGTATACCTATCTTTTTTTTAGGTACTTGGAAGGTATCAAACTGAATATCTTCAAGAATGTGAGTTCTAATAATAATTTATATATGGACATATTTGTGGCTACACATTCACTTTATCAAAGTAGTAGGTAACCACCAAAGTATGATGGTATACAGGCCTATAATTTTTGTCAAACTGAGGTACGAAACTAAGTAAATACTACTGAAATAGTTGATTAACTGCTATTGGAAGCATTCAGACATTACTTTTATGCAGCAGTAATATTATGAAATAGTGGTCTAATATTTGCGATTCCGATTAAGAGCGGAAGTTTGGACCGGAGTGAATTGTTAAAGATTTACTTCTGTGCCTAAAATAACTAAACACCGTAAATGAACATATGTTATTCGTAACATTATTCTCTTACTTCTGAGATTACTTTACAAATGAGAGATTTCCGAATAATAGTTTTGATAGTTGCTACAATTTATAGCGCCACAAAAGCTCCTTAATACGAAGGTGTATTGAATGTGCTACTTCACTCCAAATACATATTCATTACTCAATCATTTCGCGGTATGTTTATAAGTCCCAGCCGCTTGGTAGCGCTGCAGTCACGAAGTTGCAGAAATTCACTGGCAGTTTCGTGTCAGTTATGTTACACTCTGCCTACACAGTGCGTGTCTCTCAATAACAGTCATTCCTCTTCACGTGACGCTGCTACCGCCTGGACGGTTTTATATCGACAGCAGGCAGGAGGTCATAATGTTCTGGTTGCTCAATGTGCCAAGAAACTTTGCGGTAAAATTTCCTGTCACGCAACTTACAATATGAAGTACTTCCGTGAAATTAGTTGCTTACAGTCATATTGCCAGTGCCTCGTTTAGATAAACGTGCAAGAAAAATAGCTGATTTCTTAAATTTAAAAATGTAAGGCTAGCAATTACGATAAATTGGCAGTGAACACTGCGGAAATAGTCGTCTTTATACATACATGTTTATTTGTTTGATGTTTGTTTGATAAATCAAAGCACATATATTATGAGTTGGAGAATAAGTTACCCATGTCGACTGTGGTGCGTATGGAAGGGTATTTATTTATATATATAACACCCTTCCATACGCACCACAGTCGACTTATTTTCCAACTCCTAATATATGTGCTTTGATTTATCAAATAAATAAACATGTATGTATAAAGACAACTATTTCAGCAGTGTTCACTGCCAATTTACCGTAATTGCTAGCCTTACATTTTTAAATTTAAGAAATCAGCTATTTTTCTTGCACGTTTATCTAAACGATGCACTGGCAGTATGACTGTAAGCAACTAATTTAACGGAAGTACTTCATATTGTAAGTTGTATGACAGGAAATTTTACCGCAAAATATATATAAAGTATAGAATGAGATATTAAAGATATTTTGAAAGGTGATGGTTCCTTCTAACAATTTATTTTAAAAAATTTGTCTCCTGTCCTGTGTACTTCTCTAACGTCTGCTCATCATCAGTGTTCTGCACTATGGTAGGTCTTCACATGCAGCTCACTATGCAGTCCTGTAGTTTGCCACCCTCTTTGTTTTCTCTTAACTGTTTCCCATCTTTATGCGGTCAAGAATCTGGTATCTACTGCGTCTTCCTCCAGTGACTGTTCCCTCCATCGTATCCATCAGTAGACAATCTCTTGTCATCAATGTCCAAGCCAATTCCGTTTCCCCTTTCTGATTACCTTTAGAATTTCTCTTTACCCACTCTTCTCAACACGTCTTCATTCCTTACTTTGTCTACCCACTATATCCCTTCCATCCTCCTCCAAGCCTACATTTAGAATGCTTCTAATCTTTTCATATTCTTCTAAGTGTCCATGTCTCAGAGCCATATAGTGCCACACTCCATATAAAACATTTTGCCAGTGTCTTCAAAATGTTCAAATGTTTGTATAGTCTATGGGACTTAACTACAGGGTCATCAGTCCCTAAACTTACAAACTACTTATGAACTACTTACTAACTAGGACGGCACAAATATCCATGCCCGAGGGGGGATTCGAACCCCCGACCGTAGTGGCCGTGCAGACCGTGACTCGAGCGCCTTAGTCCCCGCGGCCGGCGCCAGTGTCTTCCTCAGATTCCTGTCCATAAGGCTGCATAGAAACTTCCTCTTATTAAATGCTTACTTGGAAACTGCTATGCGGGTTTTCACTTCCTTGTGACATCAAAAAATGTTCAAATGTTTGTTAAGCTTATGGGACTTAACTACGGGGTCATCAGTCCCTAAACTTACAAACTACTTATCAACTACCTTATACTAATGACGGCACAAATATCCATGCCCGAGGGGGGATTCGAACCCCCGACCGTAGTGGCCGTGCAGACCGTGACTCGAGCGCCTTAGTCCCCGCGGCCGGCGCCAGTGTCTTCCTCAGATTCCTGTCCATAAGGCTGCATAGAAACTTCCTCTTATTAAATGCTTACTTGGAAACTGCTATGCGGGTTTTCACTTCCTTGTGACATCAAAAAATGTTCAAATGTTTGTTAAGCTTATGGGACTTAACTACGGGGTCATCAGTCCCTAAACTTACAAACTACTTATCAACTACCTTATACTAATGACGGCACAAATATCCATGCCCGAGGGGGGATTCGAACCCCCGACCGTAGTGACCGTGCAGACCGTGACTCGAGCGCCTTATCCCCGCGGCCGGCGCCAGTGTCTTCCTCAGATTCCTGTCCATAAGGCTGCATAGAAACTTCCTCTTATTAAATGCTTACTTGGAAACTGCTATGCGGGTTTTCACTTCCTTGTGACATCAAAAAATGTTCAAATGTTTGTTAAGCTTATGGGACTTAACTACGGGGTCATCAGTCCCTAAACTTACAAACTACTTATCAACTACCTTATACTAATGACGGCACAAATATCCATGCCCGAGGGGGGATTCGAACCCCCGACCGTAGTGGCCGTGCAGACCGTGACTCGAGCGCCTTAGTCCCCGCGGCCGGCGCCAGTGTCTTCCTCAGATTCCTGTCCATAAGGCTGCATAGAAACTTCCTCTTATTAAATGCTTACTTGGAAACTGCTATGCGGGTTTTCACTTCCTTGTGACATCAAAAAATGTTCAAATGTTTGTTAAGCTTATGGGACTTAACTACGGGGTCATCAGTCCCTAAACTTACAAACTACTTATCAACTACCTTATACTAATGACGGCACAAATATCCATGCCCGAGGGGGGATTCGAACCCCCGACCGTAGTGGCCGTGCAGACCGTGACTCGAGCGCCTTAGTCCCCGCGGCCGGCGCCAGTGTCTTCCTCAGATTCCTGTCCATAAGGCTGCATAGAAACTTCCTCTTATTAAATGCTTACTTGGAAACTGCTATGCGGGTTTTCACTTCCTTGTGACATCAAAAAATGTTCAAATGTTTGTTAAGCTTATGGGACTTAACTACGGGGTCATCAGTCCCTAAACTTACAAACTACTTATCAACTACCTTATACTAATGACGGCACAAATATCCATGCCCGAGGGGGGATTCGAACCCCCGACCGTAGTGGCCGTGCAGACCGTGACTCGAGCGCCTTAGTCCCCGCGGCCGGCGCCAGTGTCTTCCTCAGATTCCTGTCCATAAGGCTGCATAGAAACTTCCTCTTATTAAATGCTTACATGGAAACTGCTATGCGGGTTTTCACTTCCTTGTGACATCAAAAAATGTTCAAATGTTTGTTAAGCTTATGGGACTTAACTATGGGGTCATCAGTCCCTAAACTTACAAACTACTTATCAACTACCTTATACTAATGACGGCACAAATATCCATGCCCGAGGGGGGATTCGAACCCCCGACCGTAGTGGCCGTGCAGACCGTGACTCGAGCGCCTTAGTCCCCGTGGCCGGCGCCAGTGTCTTCCTCAGATTCCTGTCCATAAGGCTGCATAGAAACTTCCTCTTATTAAATGCTTACTTGGAAACTGCTATGCGGGTTTTCACTTCCTTGTGACATCAAAAAATGTTCAAATGTTTGTTAAGCTTATGGGACTTAACTACGGGGTCATCAGTCCCTAAACTTACAAACTACTTATCAACTACCTTATACTAATGACGGCACAAATATCCATGCCCGAGGGGGGATTCGAACCCCCGACCGTAGTGCCCGTGCAGACCGTGACTCGAGCGCCTTAGTCCCCGCGGCCGGCGCCAGTGTCTTCCTCAGATTCCTGTCCATAAGGCTGCATAGAAACTTCCTCTTATTAAATGCTTACTTGGAAACTGCTATGCGGGTTTTCACTTCCTTGTGACATCAAAAAATGTTCAAATGTTTGTTAAGCTTATGGGACTTAACTACGGGGTCATCAGTCCCTAAACTTACAAACTACTTATCAACTACCTTATACTAATGACGGCACAAATATCCATGCCCGAGGGGGGATTCGAACCCCCGACCGTAGTGGCCGTGCAGACCGTGACTCGAGCGCCTTAGTCCCCGCGGCCGGCGCCAGTGTCTTCCTCAGATTCCTGTCCATAAGGCTGCATAGAAACTTCCTCTTATTAAATGCTTACTTGGAAACTGCTATGCGGGTTTTCACTTCCTTGTGACATCAAAAAATGTTCAAATGTTTGTTAAGCTTATGGGACTTAACTACGGGGTCATCAGTCCCTAAACTTACAAACTACTTATCAACTACCTTATACTAATGACGGCACAAATATCCATGCCCGAGGGGGGATTCGAACCCCCGACCGTAGTGGCCGTGCAGACCGTGACTCGAGCGCCTTAGTCCCCGCGGCCGGCGCCAGTGTCTTCCTCAGATTCCTGTCCATAAGGCTGCATAGAAACTTCCTCTTATTAAATGCTTACTTGGAAACTGCTATGCGGGTTTTCACTTCCTTGTGACATCAAAAAATGTTCAAATGTTTGTTAAGCTTATGGGACTTAACTACGGGGTCATCAGTCCCTAAACTTACAAACTACTTATCAACTACCTTATACTAATGACGGCACAAATATCCATGCCCGAGGGGGGATTCGAACCCCCGACCGTAGTGGCCGTGCAGACCGTGACTCGAGCGCCTTAGTCCCCGCGGCCGGCGCCAGTGTCTTCCTCAGATTCCTGTCCATAAGGCTGCATAGAAACTTCCTCTTATTAAATGCTTACTTGGAAACTGCTATGCGGGTTTTCACTTCCTTGTGACATCAAAAAATGTTCAAATGTTTGTTAAGCTTATGGGACTTAACTACGGGGTCATCAGTCCCTAAACTTACAAACTACTTATCAACTACCTTATACTAATGACGGCACAAATATCCATGCCCGAGGGGGGATTTGAACCCCCGACCGTAGTGGCCGTGCAGACCGTGACTCGAGCGCCTTAGTCCCCGCGGCCGGCGCCAGTGTCTTCCTCAGATTCCTGTCCATAAGGCTGCATAGAAACTTCCTCTTATTAAATGCTTACTTGGAAACTGCTATGCGGGTTTTCACTTCCTTGTGACATCAAAAAATGTTCAAATGTTTGTTAAGCTTATGGGACTTAACTACGGGGTCATCAGTCCCTAAACTTACAAACTACTTATCAACTACCTTATACTAATGACGGCACAAATATCCATGCCCGAGGGGGGATTCGAATCCCCGACCGTAGTGGCCGTGCAGACCGTGACTCGAGCGCCTTAGTCCCCGCGGCCGGCGCCAGTGTCTTCCTCAGATTCCTGTCCATAAGGCTGCATAGAAACTTCCTCTTATTAAATGCTTACTTGGAAACTGCTATGCGGGTTTTCACTTCCTTGTGACATCAAAAAATGTTCAAATGTTTGTTAAGCTTATGGGACTTAACTACGGGGTCATCAGTCCCTAAACTTACAAACTACTTATCAACTACCTTATACTAATGACGGCACAAATATCCATGCCCGAGGGGGGATTCGAACCCCCGACCGTAGTGGCCGTGCAGACCGTGACTCGAGCGCCTTAGTCCCCGCGGCCGGCGCCAGTGTCTTCCTCAGATTCCTGTCCATAAGGCTGCATAGAAACTTCCTCTTATTAAATGCTTACTTGGAAACTGCTATGCGGGTTTTCACTTCCTTGTGACATCAAAAAATGTTCAAATGTTTGTTAAGCTTATGGGACTTAACTACGGGGTCATCAGTCCCTAAACTTACAAACTACTTATCAACTACCTTATACTAATGACGGCACAAATATCCATGCCCGAGGGGGGATTCGAACCCCCGACCGTAGTGGCCGTGCAGACCGTGACTCGAGCGCCTTAGTCCCCGCGGCCGGCGCCAGTGTCTTCCTCAGATTCCTGTCCATAAGGCTGCATAGAAACTTCCTCTTATTAAATGCTTACTTGGAAACTGCTATGCGGGTTTTCACTTCCTTGTGACATCAAAAAATGTTCAAATGTTTGTTAAGCTTATGGGACTTAACTACGGGGTCATCAGTCCCTAAACTTACAAACTACTTATCAACTACCTTATACTAATGACGGCACAAATATCCATGCCCGAGGGGGGATTCGAACCCCCGACCGTAGTGGCCGTGCAGACCGTGACTCAAGCGCCTTAGTCCCCGCGGCCGGCGCCAGTGTCTTCCTCAGATTCCTGTCCATAAGGCTGCATAGAAACTTCCTCTTATTAAATGCTTACTTGGAAACTGCTATGCGGGTTTTCACTTCCTTGTGACATCAAAAAATGTTCAAATGTTTGTTAAGCTTATGGGACTTAACTACGGGGTCATCAGTCCCTAAACTTACAAACTACTTATCAACTACCTTATACTAATGACGGCACAAATATCCATGCCCGAGGGGGGATTCGAACCCCCGACCGTAGTGGCCGTGCAGACCGTGACTCGAGCGCCTTAGTCCCCGCGGCCGGCGCCAGTGTCTTCCTCAGATTCCTGTCCATAAGGCTGCATAGAAACTTCCTCTTATTAAATGCTTACTTGGAAACTGCTATGCGGGTTTTCACTTCCTTGTGACATCAAAAAATGTTCAAATGTTTGTTAAGCTTATGGGACTTAACTACGGGGTCATCAGTCCCTAAACTTACAAACTACTTATCAACTACCTTATACTAATGACGGCACAAATATCCATGCCCGAGGGGGGATTCGAACCCCCGACCGTAGTGGCCGTGCAGACCGTGACTCGAGCGCCTTAGTCCCCGCGGCCGGCGCCAGTGTCTTCCTCAGATTCCTGTCCATAAGGCTGCATAGAAACTTCCTCTTATTAAATGCTTACTTGGAAACTGCTATGCGGGTTTTCACTTCCTTGTGACATCAAAAAATGTTCAAATGTTTGTTAAGCTTATGGGACTTAACTACGGGGTCATCAGTCCCTAAACTTACAAACTACTTATCAACTACCTTATACTAATGACGGCACAAATATCCATGCCCGAGGGGGGATTCGAACCCCCGACCGTAGTGGCCGTGCAGACCGTGACTCGAGCGCCTTAGTCCCCGCGGCCGGCGCCAGTGTCTTCCTCAGATTCCTGTCCATAAGGCTGCATAGAAACTTCCTCTTATTAAATGCTTACTTGGAAACTGCTATGCGGGTTTTCACTTCCTTGTGACATCAAAAAATGTTCAAATGTTTGTTAAGCTTATGGGACTTAACTACGGGGTCATCAGTCCCTAAACTTACAAACTACTTATCAACTACCTTATACTAATGACGGCACAAATATCCATGCCCGAGGGGGGATTCGAACCCCCGACCGTAGTGGCCGTGCAGACCGTGACTCGAGCGCCTTAGTCCCCGCGGCCGGCGCCAGTGTCTTCCTCAGATTCCTGTCCATAAGGCTGCATAGAAACTTCCTCTTATTAAATGCTTACTTGGAAACTGCTATGCGGGTTTTCACTTCCTTGTGACATCAAAAAATGTTCAAATGTTTGTTAAGCTTATGGGACTTAACTACGGGGTCATCAGTCCCTAAACTTACAAACTACTTATCAACTACCTTATACTAATGACGGCACAAATATCCATGCCCGAGGGGGGATTCGAACCCCCGACCGTAGTGGCCGTGCAGACCGTGACTCGAGCGCCTTAGTCCCCGCGGCCGGCGCCAGTGTCTTCCTCAGATTCCTGTCCATAAGGCTGCATAGAAACTTCCTCTTATTAAATGCTTACTTGGAAACTGCTATGCGGGTTTTCACTTCCTTGTGACATCAAAAAATGTTCAAATGTTTGTTAAGCTTATGGGACTTAACTACGGGGTCATCAGTCCCTAAACTTACAAACTACTTATCAACTACCTTATACTAATGACGGCACAAATATCCATGCCCGAGGGGGGATTCGAACCCCCGACCGTAGTGGCCGTGCAGACCGTGACTCGAGCGCCTTAGTCCCCGCGGCCGGCGCCAGTGTCTTCCTCAGATTCCTGTCCATAAGGCTGCATAGAAACTTCCTCTTATTAAATGCTTACTTGGAAACTGCTATGCGGGTTTTCACTTCCTTGTGACATCAAAAAATGTTCAAATGTTTGTTAAGCTTATGGGACTTAACTACGGGGTCATCAGTCCCTAAACTTACAAACTACTTATCAACTACCTTATACTAATGACGGCACAAATATCCATGCCCGAGGGGGGATTCGTACCCCCGACCGTAGTGGCCGTGCAGACCGTGACTCGAGCGCCTTAGTCCCCGCGGCCGGCGCCAGTGTCTTCCTCAGATTCCTGTCCATAAGGCTGCATAGAAACTTCCTCTTATTAAATGCTTACTTGGAAACTGCTATGCGGGTTTTCACTTCCTTGTGACATCAAAAAATGTTCAAATGTTTGTTAAGCTTATGGGACTTAACTACGGGGTCATCAGTCCCTAAACTTACAAACTACTTATCAACTACCTTATACTAATGACGGCACAAATATCCATGCCCGAGGGGGGATTCGAACCCCCGACCGTAGTGGCCGTGCAGACCGTGACTCGAGCGCCTTAGTCCCCGCGGCCGGCGCCAGTGTCTTCCTCAGATTCCTGTCCATAAGGCTGCATAGAAACTTCCTCTTATTAAATGCTTACTTGGAAACTGCTATGCGGGTTTTCACTTCCTTGTGACATCAAAAAATGTTCAAATGTTTGTTAAGCTTATGGGACTTAACTACGGGGTCATCAGTCCCTAAACTTACAAACTACTTATCAACTACCTTATACTAATGACGGCACAAATATCCATGCCCGAGGGGGGATTCGAACTCCCGACCGTAGTGGCCGTGCAGACCGTGACTCGAGCGCCTTAGTCCCCGCGGCCGGCGCCAGTGTCTTCCTCAGATTCCTGTCCATAAGGCTGCATAGAAACTTCCTCTTATTAAATGCTTACTTGGAAACTGCTATGCGGGTTTTCACTTCCTTGTGACATCAAAAAATGTTCAAATGTTTGTTAAGCTTATGGGACTTAACTACGGGGTCATCAGTCCCTAAACTTACAAACTACTTATCAACTACCTTATACTAATGACGGCACAAATATCCATGCCCGAGGGGGGATTCGAACCCCCGACCGTAGTGGCCGTGCAGACCGTGACTCGAGCGCCTTAGTCCCCGCGGCCGGCGCCAGTGTCTTCCTCAGATTCCTGTCCATAAGGCTGCATAGAAACTTCCTCTTATTAAATGCTTACTTGGAAACTGCTATGCGGGTTTTCACTTCCTTGTGACATCAAAAAATGTTCAAATGTTTGTTAAGCTTATGGGACTTAACTACGGGGTCATCAGTCCCTAAACTTACAAACTACTTATCAACTACCTTATACTAATGACGGCACAAATATCCATGCCCGAGGGGGGATTCGAACCCCCGACCGTAGTGGCCGTGCAGACCGTGACTCGAGCGCCTTAGTCCCCGCGGCCGGCGCCAGTGTCTTCCTCAGATTCCTGTCCATAAGGCTGCATAGAAACTTCCTCTTATTAAATGCTTACTTGGAAACTGCTATGCGGGTTATCACTTCCTTGTGACATCAAAAAAAGTTCAAATGTTTGTTAAGCTTATGGGACTTAACTACGGGGTCATCAGTCCCTAAACTTACAAACTACTTATCAACTACCTTATACTAATGACGGCACAAATATCCATGCCCGAGGGGGGATTCGAACCCCCGACCGTAGTGGCCGTGCAGACCGTGACTCGAGCGCCTTAGTCCCCGCGGCCGGCGCCAGTGTCTTCCTCAGATTCCTGTCCATAAGGCTGCATAGAAACTTCCTCTTATTAAATGCTTACTTGGAAACTGCTATGCGGGTTTTCACTTCCTTGTGACATCAAAAAATGTTCAAATGTTTGTTAAGCTTATGGGACTTAACTACGGGGTCATCAGTCCCTAAACTTACAAACTACTTATCAACTACCTTATACTAATGACGGCACAAATATCCATGCCCGAGGGGGGATTCGAACCCCCGACCGTAGTGGCCGTGCAGACCGTGACTCGAGCGCCTTAGTCCCCGCGGCCGGCGCCAGTGTCTTCCTCAGATTCCTGTCCATAAGGCTGCATAGAAACTTCCTCTTATTAAATGCTTACTTGGAAACTGCTATGCGGGTTTTCACTTCCTTGTGACATCAAAAAATGTTCAAATGTTTGTTAAGCTTATGGGACTTAACTACGGGGTCATCAGTCCCTAAACTTACAAACTACTTATCAACTACCTTATACTAATGACGGCACAAATATCCATGCCCGAGGGGGGATTCGAACCCCCGACCGTAGTGGCCGTGCAGACCGTGACTCGAGCGCCTTAGTCCCCGCGGCCGGCGCCAGTGTCTTCCTCAGATTCCTGTCCATAAGGCTGCATAGAAACTTCCTCTTATTAAATGCTTACTTGGAAACTGCTATGCGGGTTTTCACTTCCTTGTGACATCAAAAAATGTTCAAATGTTTGTTAAGCTTATGGGACTTAACTACGGGGTCATCAGTCCCTAAACTTACAAACTACTTATCAACTACCTTATACTAATGACGGCACAAATATCCATGCCCGAGGGGGGATTCGAACCCCCGACCGTAGTGGCCGTGCAGACCGTGACTCGAGCGCCTTAGTCCCCGCGGCCGGCGCCAGTGTCTTCCTCAGATTCCTGTCCATAAGGCTGCATAGAAACTTCCTCTTATTAAATGCTTACTTGGAAACTGCTATGCGGGTTTTCACTTCCTTGTGACATCAAAAAATGTTCAAATGTTTGTTAAGCTTATGGGACTTAACTACGGGGTCATCAGTCCCTAAACTTACAAACTACTTATCAACTACCTTATACTAATGACGGCACAAATATCCATGCCCGAGGGGGGATTCGAACCCCCGACCGTAGTGGCCGTGCAGACCGTGACTCAAGCGCCTTAGTCCCCGCGGCCGGCGCCAGTGTCTTCCTCAGATTCCTGTCCATAAGGCTGCATAGAAACTTCCTCTTATTAAATGCTTACTTGGAAACTGCTATGCGGGTTTTCACTTCCTTGTGACATCAAAAAATGTTCAAATGTTTGTTAAGCTTATGGGACTTAACTACGGGGTCATCAGTCCCTAAACTTACAAACTACTTATCAACTACCTTATACTAATGACGGCACAAATATCCATGCCCGAGGGGGGATTCGAACCCCCGACCGTAGTGGCCGTGCAGACCGTGACTCGAGCGCCTTAGTCCCCGCGGCCGGCGCCAGTGTCTTCCTCAGATTCCTGTCCATAAGGCTGCATAGAAACTTCCTCTTATTAAATGCTTACTTGGAAACTGCTATGCGGGTTTTCACTTCCTTGTGACATCAAAAAATGTTCAAATGTTTGTTAAGCTTATGGGACTTAACTACGGGGTCATCAGTCCCTAAACTTACAAACTACTTATCAACTACCTTATACTAATGACGGCACAAATATCCATGCCCGAGGGGGGATTCGAACCCCCGACCGTAGTGGCCGTGCAGACCGTGACTCGAGCGCCTTAGTCCCCGCGGCCGGCGCCAGTGTCTTCCTCAGATTCCTGTCCATAAGGCTGCATAGAAACTTCCTCTTATTAAATGCTTACTTGGAAACTGCTATGCGGGTTTTCACTTCCTTGTGACATCAAAAAATGTTCAAATGTTTGTTAAGCTTATGGGACTTAACTACGGGGTCATCAGTCCCTAAACTTACAAACTACTTATCAACTACCTTATACTAATGACGGCACAAATATCCATGCCCGAGGGGGGATTCGAACCCCCGACCGTAGTGGCCGTGCAGACCGTGACTCGAGCGCCTTAGTCCCCGCGGCCGGCGCCAGTGTCTTCCTCAGATTCCTGTCCATAAGGCTGCATAGAAACTTCCTCTTATTAAATGCTTACTTGGAAACTGCTATGCGGGTTTTCACTTCCTTGTGACATCAAAAAATGTTCAAATGTTTGTTAAGCTTATGGGACTTAACTACGGGGTCATCAGTCCCTAAACTTACAAACTACTTATCAACTACCTTATACTAATGACGGCACAAATATCCATGCCCGAGGGGGGATTCGAACCCCCGACCGTAGTGGCCGTGCAGACCGTGACTCGAGCGCCTTAGTCCCCGCGGCCGGCGCCAGTGTCTTCCTCAGATTCCTGTCCATAAGGCTGCATAGAAACTTCCTCTTATTAAATGCTTACTTGGAAACTGCTATGCGGGTTTTCACTTCCTTGTGACATCAAAAAATGTTCAAATGTTTGTTAAGCTTATGGGACTTAACTACGGGGTCATCAGTCCCTAAACTTACAAACTACTTATCAACTACCTTATACTAATGACGGCACAAATATCCATGCCCGAGGGGGGATTCGAACCCCCGACCGTAGTGGCCGTGCAGACCGTGACTCGAGCGCCAGTGTCTTCCTCAGATTCCTGTCCATAAGGCTGCATAGAAACTTCCTCTTATTAAATGCTTACTTGGAAACTGCTATGCGGGTTTTCACTTCCTTGTGACATCAAAAAATGTTCAAATGTTTGTTAAGCTTATGGGACTTAACTACGGGGTCATCAGTCCCTAAACTTACAAACTACTTATCAACTACCTTATACTAATGACGGCACAAATATCCATGCCCGAGGGGGGATTCGAACCCCCGACCGTAGTGGCCGTGCAGACCGTGACTCGAGCGCCTTAGTCCCCGCGGCCGGCGCCAGTGTCTTCCTCAGATTCCTGTCCATAAGGCTGCATAGAAACTTCCTCTTATTAAATGCTTACTTGGAAACTGCTATGCGGGTTTTCACTTCCTTGTGACATCAAAAAATGTTCAAATGTTTGTTAAGCTTATGGGACTTAACTACGGGGTCATCAGTCCCTAAACTTACAAACTACTTATCAACTACCTTATACTAATGACGGCACAAATATCCATGCCCGAGGGGGGATTCGAACCCCCGACCGTAGTGGCCGTGCAGACCGTGACTCGAGCGCCTTAGTCCCCGCAGCCGGCGCCAGTGTCTTCCTCAGATTCCTGTCCATAAGGCTGCATAGAAACTTCCTCTTATTAAATGCTTACTTGGAAACTGCTATGCGGGTTTTCACTTCCTTGTGACATCAAAAAATGTTCAAATGTTTGTTAAGCTTATGGGACTTAACTACGGGGTCATCAGTCCCTAAACTTACAAACTACTTATCAACTACCTTATACTAATGACGGCACAAATATCCATGCCCGAGGGGGGATTCGAACCCCCGACCGTAGTGGCCGTGCAGACCGTGACTCGAGCGCCTTAGTCCCCGCGGCCGGCGCCAGTGTCTTCCTCAGATTCCTGTCCATAAGGCTGCATAGAAACTTCCTCTTATTAAATGCTTACTTGGAAACTGCTATGCGGGTTTTCACTTCCTTGTGACATCAAAAAATGTTCAAATGTTTGTTAAGCTTATGGGACTTAACTACGGGGTCATCAGTCCCTAAACTTACAAACTACTTATCAACTACCTTATACTAATGACGGCACAAATATCCATGCCCGAGGGGGGATTCGAACCCCCGACCGTAGTGGCCGTGCAGACCGTGACTCGAGCGCCAGTGTCTTCCTCAGATTCCTGTCCATAAGGCTGCATAGAAACTTCCTCTTATTAAATGCTTACTTGGAAACTGCTATGCGGGTTTTCACTTCCTTGTGACATCAAAAAATGTTCAAATGTTTGTTAAGCTTATGGGACTTAACTACGGGGTCATCAGTCCCTAAACTTACAAACTACTTATCAACTACCTTATACTAATGACGGCACAAATATCCATGCCCGAGGGGGGATTCGAACCCCCGACCGTAGTGGCCGTGCAGACCGTGACTCGAGCGCCTTAGTCCCCGCGGCCGGCGCCAGTGTCTTCCTCAGATTCCTGTCCATAAGGCTGCATAGAAACTTCCTCTTATTAAATGCTTACTTGGAAACTGCTATGCGGAATTTCACTTCCTTGTGACATCAAAAAATGTTCAAATGTTTGTTAAGCTTATGGGACTTAACTACGGGGTCATCAGTCCCTAAACTTACAAACTACTTATCAACTACCTTATACTAATGACGGCACAAATATCCATGCCCGAGGGGGGATTCGAACCCCCGACCGTAGTGGCCGTGCAGACCGTGACTCGAGCGCCTTAGTCCCCGCGGCCGGCGCCAGTGTCTTCCTCAGATTCCTGTCCATAAGGCTGCATAGAAACTTCCTCTTATTAAATGCTTACTTGGAAACTGCTATGCGGGTTTTCACTTCCTTGTGACATCAAAAAATGTTCAAATGTTTGTTAAGCTTATGGGACTTAACTACGGGGTCATCAGTCCCTAAATTTACAAACTACTTATCAACTACCTTATACTAATGACGGCACAAATATCCATGCCCGAGGGGGGATTCGAACCCCCGACCGTAGTGGCCGTGCAGACCGTGACTCGAGCGCCTTAGTCCCCGCGGCCGGCGCCAGTGTCTTCCTCAGATTCCTGTCCATAAGGCTGCATAGAAACTTCCTCTTATTAAATGCTTACTTGGAAACTGCTATGCGGGTTTTCACTTCCTTGTGACATCAAAAAATGTTCAAATGTTTGTTAAGCTTATGGGACTTAACTACGGGGTCATCAGTCCCTAAACTTACAAACTACTTATCAACTACCTTATACTAATGACGGCACAAATATCCATGCCCGAGGGGGGATTCGAACCCCCGACCGTAGTGGCCGTGCAGACCGTGACTCGAGCGCCTTAGTCCCCGCGGCCGGCGCCAGTGTCTTCCTCAGATTCCTGTCCATAAGGCTGCATAGAAACTTCCTCTTATTAAATGCTTACTTGGAAACTGCTATGCGGGTTTTCACTTCCTTGTGACATCAAAAAATGTTCAAATGTTTGTTAAGCTTATGGGACTTAACTACGGGGTCATCAGTCCCTAAACTTACAAACTACTTATCAACTACCTTATACTAATGACGGCACAAATATCCATGCCCGAGGGGGGATTCGAACCCCCGACCGTAGTGGCCGTGCAGACCGTGACTCGAGCGCCTTAGTCCCCGCGGCCGGCGCCAGTGTCTTCCTCAGATTCCTGTCCATAAGGCTGCATAGAAACTTCCTCTTATTAAATGCTTACTTGGAAACTGCTATGCGGGTTTTCACTTCCTTGTGACATCAAAAAATGTTCAAATGTTTGTTAAGCTTATGGGACTTAACTACGGGGTCATCAGTCCCTAAACTTACAAACTACTTATCAACTACCTTATACTAATGACGGCACAAATATCCATGCCCGAGGGGGGATTCGAACCCCCGACCGTAGTGGCCGTGCATACCGTGACTCGAGCGCCTTAGTTCCCGCGGCCGGCGCCAGTGTCTTCCTCAGATTCCTGTCCATAAGGCTGCATAGAAACTTCCTCTTATTAAATGCTTACTTGGAAACTGCTATGCGGGTTTTCACTTCCTTGTGACATCAAAAAATGTTCAAATGTTTGTTAAGCTTATGGGACTTAACTACGGGGTCATCAGTCCCTAAACTTACAAACTACTTATCAACTACCTTATACTAATGACGGCACAAATATCCATGCCCGAGGGGGGATTCGAACCCCCGACCGTAGTGGCCGTGCAGACCGTGACTCGAGCGCCTTAGTCCCCGCGGCCGGCGCCAGTGTCTTCCTCAGATTCCTGTCCATAAGGCTGCATAGAAACTTCCTCTTATTAAATGCTTACTTGGAAACTGCTATGCGGGTTTTCACTTCCTTGTGACATCAAAAAATGTTCAAATGTTTGTTAAGCTTATGGGACTTAACTACGGGGTCATCAGTCCCTAAACTTACAAACTACTTATCAACTACCTTATACTAATGACGGCACAAATATCCATGCCCGAGGGGGGATTCGAACCCCCGACCGTAGTGGCCGTGCAGACCGTGACTCGAGCGCCTTAGTCCCCGCGGCCGGCGCCAGTGTCTTCCTCAGATTCCTGTCCATAAGGCTGCATAGAAACTTCCTCTTATTAAATGCTTACTTGGAAACTGCTATGCGGGTTTTCACTTCCTTGTGACATCAAAAAATGTTCAAATGTTTGTTAAGCTTATGGGACTTAACTACGGGGTCATCAGTCCCTAAACTTACAAACTACTTATCAACTACCTTATACTAATGACGGCACAAATATCCATGCCCGAGGGGGGATTCGAACCCCCGACCGTAGTGGCCGTGCAGACCGTGACTCGAGCGCCTTAGTCCCCGCGGCCGGCGCCAGTGTCTTCCTCAGATTCCTGTCCATAAGGCTGCATAGAAACTTCCTCTTATTAAATGCTTACTTGGAAACTGCTATGCGGGTTTTCACTTCCTTGTGACATCAAAAAATGTTCAAATGTTTGTTAAGCTTATGGGACTTAACTACGGGGTCATCAGTCCCTAAACTTACAAACTACTTATCAACTACCTTATACTAATGACGGCACAAATATCCATGCCCGAGGGGGGATTCGAACCCCCGACCGTAGTGGCCGTGCAGACCGTGACTCGAGCGCCTTAGTCCCCGCGGCCGGCGCCAGTGTCTTCCTCAGATTCCTGTCCATAAGGCTGCATAGAAACTTCCTCTTATTAAATGCTTACTTGGAAACTGCTATGCGGGTTTTCACTTCCTTGTGACATCAAAAAATGTTCAAATGTTTGTTAAGCTTATGGGACTTAACTACGGGGTCATCAGTCCCTAAACTTACAAACTACTTATCAACTACCTTATACTAATGACGGCACAAATATCCATGCCCGAGGGGGGATTCGAACCCCCGACCGTAGTGGCCGTGCAGACCGTGACTCAAGCGCCTTAGTCCCCGCGGCCGGCGCCAGTGTCTTCCTCAGATTCCTGTCCATAAGGCTGCATAGAAACTTCCTCTTATTAAATGCTTACTTGGAAACTGCTATGCGGGTTTTCACTTCCTTGTGACATCAAAAAATGTTCAAATGTTTGTTAAGCTTATGGGACTTAACTACGGGGTCATCAGTCCCTAAACTTACAAACTACTTATCAACTACCTTATACTAATGACGGCACAAATATCCATGCCCGAGGGGGGATTCGAACCCCCGACCGTAGTGGCCGTGCAGACCGTGACTCGAGCGCCTTAGTCCCCGCGGCCGGCGCCAGTGTCTTCCTCAGATTCCTGTCCATAAGGCTGCATAGAAACTTCCTCTTATTAAATGCTTACTTGGAAACTGCTATGCGGGTTTTCACTTCCTTGTGACATCAAAAAATGTTCAAATGTTTGTTAAGCTTATGGGACTTAACTACGGGATCATCAGTCCCTAAACTTACAAACTACTTATCAACTACCTTATACTAATGACGGCACAAATATCCATGCCCGAGGGGGGATTCGAACCCCCGACCGTAGTGGCCGTGCAGACCGTGACTCGAGCGCCTTAGTCCCCGCGGCCGGCGCCAGTGTCTTCCTCAGATTCCTGTCCATAAGGCTGCATAGAAACTTCCTCTTATTAAATGCTTACTTGGAAACTGCTATGCGGGTTTTCACTTCCTTGTGACATCAAAAAATGTTCAAATGTTTGTTAAGCTTATGGGACTTAACTACGGGGTCATCAGTCCCTAAACTTACAAACTACTTATCAACTACCTTATACTAATGACGGCACAAATATCCATGCCCGAGGGGGGATTCGAACCCCCGACCGTAGTGGCCGTGCAGACCGTGACTCGAGCGCCTTAGTCCCCGCGGCCGGCGCCAGTGTCTTCCTCAGATTCCTGTCCATAAGGCTGCATAGAAACTTCCTCTTATTAAATGCTTACTTGGAAACTGCTATGCGGGTTTTCACTTCCTTGTGACATCAAAAAATGTTCAAATGTTTGTTAAGCTTATGGGACTTAACTACGGCGTCATCAGTCCCTAAACTTACAAACTACTTATCAACTACCTTATACTAATGACGGCACAAATATCCATGCCCGAGGGGGGATTCGAACCCCCGACCGTAGTGGCCGTGCAGACCGTGACTCGAGCGCCTTAGTCCCCGCGGCCGGCGCCAGTGTCTTCCTCAGATTCCTGTCCATAAGGCTGCATAGAAACTTCCTCTTATTAAATGCTTACTTGGAAACTGCTATGCGGGTTTTCACTTCCTTGTGACATCAAAAAATGTTCAAATGTTTGTTAAGCTTATGGGACTTAACTACGGGGTCATCAGTCCCTAAACTTACAAACTACTTATCAACTACCTTATACTAATGACGGCACAAATATCCATGCCCGAGGGGGGATTCGAACCCCCGACCGTAGTGGCCGTGCAGACCGTGACTCGAGCGGCTTAGTCCCCGCGGCCGGCGCCAGTGTCTTCCTCAGATTCCTGTCCATAAGGCTGCATAGAAACTTCCTCTTATTAAATGCTTACTTGGAAACTGCTATGCGGGTTTTCACTTCCTTGTGACATCAAAAAATGTTCAAATGTTTGTTAAGCTTATGGGACTTAACTACGGGGTCATCAGTCCCTAAACTTACAAACTACTTATCAACTACCTTATACTAATGACGGCACAAATATCCATGCCCGAGGGGGGATTCGAACCCCCGACCGTAGTGGCCGTGCAGACCGTGACTCGAGCGCCTTAGTCCCCGCGGCCGGCGCCAGTGTCTTCCTCAGATTCCTGTCCATAAGGCTGCATAGAAACTTCCTCTTATTAAATGCTTACTTGGAAACTGCTATGCGGGTTTTCACTTCCTTGTGACATCAAAAAATGTTCAAATGTTTGTTAAGCTTATGGGACTTAACTACGGGGTCATCAGTCCCTAAACTTACAAACTACTTATCAACTACCTTATACTAATGACGGCACAAATATCCATGCCCGAGGGGGGATTCGAACCCCCGACCGTAGTGGCCGTGCAGACCGTGACTCGAGCGCCTTAGTCCCCGCGGCCGGCGCCAGTGTCTTCCTCAGATTCCTGTCCATAAGGCTGCATAGAAACTTCCTCTTATTAAATGCTTACTTGGAAACTGCTATGCGGGTTTTCACTTCCTTGTGACATCAAAAAATGTTCAAATGTTTGTTAAGCTTATGGGACTTAACTACGGGGTCATCAGTCCCTAAACTTACAAACTACTTATCAACTACCTTATACTAATGACGGCACAAATATCCATGCCCGAGGGGGGATTCGAACCCCCGACCGTAGTGGCCGTGCAGACCGTGACTCGAGCGCCAGTGTCTTCCTCAGATTCCTGTCCATAAGGCTGCATAGAAACTTCCTCTTATTAAATGCTTACTTGGAAACTGCTATGCGGGTTTTCACTTCCTTGTGACATCAAAAAATGTTCAAATGTTTGTTAAGCTTATGGGACTTAACTACGGGGTCATCAGTCCCTAAACTTACAAACTACTTATCAACTACCTTATACTAATGACGGCACAAATATCCATGCCCGAGGGGGGATTCGAACCCCCGACCGTAGTGGCCGTGCAGACCGTGACTCGAGCGCCTTAGTCCCCGCGGCCGGCGCCAGTGTCTTCCTCAGATTCCTGTCCATAAGGCTGCATAGAAACTTCCTCTTATTAAATGCTTACTTGGAAACTGCTATGCGGGTTTTCACTTCCTTGTGACATCAAAAAATGTTCAAATGTTTGTTAAGCTTATGGGACTTAACTACGGGGTCATCAGTCCCTAAACTTACAAACTACTTATCAACTACCTTATACTAATGACGGCACAAATATCCATGCCCGAGGGGGGATTCGAACCCCCGACCGTAGTGGCCGTGCAGACCGTGACTCGAGCGCCTTAGTCCCCGCGGCCGGCGCCAGTGTCTTCCTCAGATTCCTGTCCATAAGGCTGCATAGAAACTTCCTCTTATTAAATGCTTACTTGGAAACTGCTATGCGGGTTTTCACTTCCTTGTGACATCAAAAAATGTTCAAATGTTTGTTAAGCTTATGGGACTTAACTACGGGGTCATCAGTCCCTAAACTTACAAACTACTTATCAACTACCTTATACTAATGACGGCACAAATATCCATGCCCGAGGGGGGATTCGAACCCCCGACCGTAGTGGCCGTGCAGACCGTGACTCGAGCGCCTTAGTCCCCGCGGCCGGCGCCAGTGTCTTCCTCAGATTCCTGTCCATAAGGCTGCATAGAAACTTCCTCTTATTAAATGCTTACTTGGAAACTGCTATGCGGGTTTTCACTTCCTTGTGACATCAAAAAATGTTCAAATGTTTGTTAAGCTTATGGGACTTAACTACGGGGTCATCAGTCCCTAAACTTACAAACTACTTATCAACTACCTTATACTAATGACGGCACAAATATCCATGCCCGAGGGGGGATTCGAACCCCCGACCGTAGTGGCCGTGCAGACCGTGACTCGAGCGCCAGTGTCTTCCTCAGATTCCTGTCCATAAGGCTGCATAGAAACTTCCTCTTATTAAATGCTTACTTGGAAACTGCTATGCGGGTTTTCACTTCCTTGTGACATCAAAAAATGTTCAAATGTTTGTTAAGCTTATGGGACTTAACTACGGGGTCATCAGTCCCTAAACTTACAAACTACTTATCAACTACCTTATACTAATGACGGCACAAATATCCATGCCCGAGGGGGGATTCGAACCCCCGACCGTAGTGGCCGTGCAGACCGTGACTCGAGCGCCTTAGTCCCCGCGGCCGGCGCCAGTGTCTTCCTCAGATTCCTGTCCATAAGGCTGCATAGAAACTTCCTCTTATTAAATGCTTACTTGGAAACTGCTATGCGGGTTTTCACTTCCTTGTGACATCAAAAAATGTACAAATGTTTGTTAAGCTTATGGGACTTAACTACGGGGTCATCAGTCCCTAAACTTACAAACTACTTATCAACTACCTTATACTAATGACGGCACAAATATCCATGCCCGAGGGGGGATTCGAACCCCCGACCGTAGTGGCCGTGCAGACCGTGACTCGAGCGCCTTAGTCCCCGCGGCCGGCGCCAGTGTCTTCCTCAGATTCCTGTCCATAAGGCTGCATAGAAACTTCCTCTTATTAAATGCTTACTTGGAAACTGCTATGCGGGTTTTCACTTCCTTGTGACATCAAAAAATGTTCAAATGTTTGTTAAGCTTATGGGACTTAACTACGGGGTCATCAGTCCTTAAACTTACAAACTACTTATCAACTACCTTATACTAATGACGGCACAAATATCCATGCCCGAGGGGGGATTCGAACCCCCGACCGTAGTGGCCGTGCAGACCGTGACTCGAGCGCCTTAGTCCCCGCGGCCGGCGCCAGTGTCTTCCTCAGATTCCTGTCCATAAGGCTGCATAGAAACTTCCTCTTATTAAATGCTTACTTGGAAACTGCTATGCGGGTTTTCACTTCCTTGTGACATCAAAAAATGTTCAAATGTTTGTTAAGCTTATGGGACTTAACTACGGGGTCATCAGTCCCTAAATTTACAAACTACTTATCAACTACCTTATACTAATGACGGCACAAATATCCATGCCCGAGGGGGGATTCGAACCCCCGACCGTAGTGGCCGTGCAGACCGTGACTCGAGCGCCTTAGTCCCCGCGGCCGGCGCCAGTGTCTTCCTCAGATTCCTGTCCATAAGGCTGCATAGAAACTTCCTCTTATTAAATGCTTACTTGGAAACTGCTATGCGGGTTTTCACTTCCTTGTGACATCAAAAAATGTTCAAATGTTTGTTAAGCTTATGGGACTTAACTACGGGGTCATCAGTCCCTAAACTTACAAACTACTTATCAACTACCTTATACTAATGACGGCACAAATATCCATGCCCGAGGGGGGATTCGAACCCCCGACCGTAGTGGCCGTGCAGACCGTGACTCGAGCGCCTTAGTCCCCGCGGCCGGCGCCAGTGTCTTCCTCAGATTCCTGTCCATAAGGCTGCATAGAAACTTCCTCTTATTAAATGCTTACTTGGAAACTGCTATGCGGGTTTTCACTTCCTTGTGACATCAAAAAATGTTCAAATGTTTGTTAAGCTTATGGGACTTAACTACGGGGTCATCAGTCCCTAAACTTACAAACTACTTATCAACTACCTTATACTAATGACGGCACAAATATCCATGCCCGAGGGGGGATTCGAACCCCCGACCGTAGTGGCCATGCAGACCGTGACTCGAGCGCCTTAGTCCCCGCGGCCGGCGCCAGTGTCTTCCTCAGATTCCTGTCCATAAGGCTGCATAGAAACTTCCTCTTATTAAATGCTTACTTGGAAACTGCTATGCGGGTTTTCACTTCCTTGTGACATCAAAAAATGTTCAAATGTTTGTTAAGCTTATGGGACTTAACTACGGGGTCATCAGTCCCTAAACTTACAAACTACTTATCAACTACCTTATACTAATGACGGCACAAATATCCATGCCCGAGGGGGGATTCGAACCCCCGACCGTAGTGGCCGTGCAGACCGTGACTCGAGCGCCTTAGTCCCCGCGGCCGGCGCCAGTGTCTTCCTCAGATTCCTGTCCATAAGGCTGCATAGAAACTTCCTCTTATTAAATGCTTACTTGGAAACTGCTATGCGGGTTTTCACTTCCTTGTGACATCAAAAAATGTTCAAATGTTTGTTAAGCTTATGGGACTTAACTACGGGGTCATCAGTCCCTAAACTTACAAAATACTTATCAACTACCTTATACTAATGACGGCACAAATATCCATGCCCGAGGGGGGATTCGAACCCCCGACCGTAGTGGCCGTGCAGACCGTGACTCGAGCGCCAGTGTCTTCCTCAGATTCCTGTCCATAAGGCTGCATAGAAACTTCCTCTTATTAAATGCTTACTTGGAAACTGCTATGCGGGTTTTCACTTCCTTGTGACATCAAAAAATGTTCAAATGTTTGTTAAGCTTATGGGACTTAACTACGGGGTAATCAGTCCCTAAACTTACAAACTACTTATCAACTACCTTATACTAATGACGGCACAAATATCCATGCCCGAGGGGGGATTCGAACCCCCGACCGTAGTGGCCGTGCAGACCGTGACTCGAGCGCCTTAGTCCCCGCGGCCGGCGCCAGTGTCTTCCTCAGATTCCTGTCCATAAGGCTGCATAGAAACTTCCTCTTATTAAATGCTTACTTGGAAACTGCTATGCGGGTTTTCACTTCCTTGTGACATCAAAAAATGTTCAAATGTTTGTTAAGCTTATGGGACTTAACTACGGGGTCATCAGTCCCTAAACTTACAAACTACTTATCAACTACCTTATACTAATGACGGCACAAATATCCATGCCCGAGGGGGGATTCGAACCCCCGACCGTAGTGGCCGTGCAGACCGTGACTCGAGCGCCTTAGTCCCCGCGGCCGGCGCCAGTGTCTTCCTCAGATTCCTGTCCATAAGGCTGCATAGAAACTTCCTCTTATTAAATGCTTACTTGGAAACTGCTATGCGGGTTTTCACTTCCTTGTGACATCAAAAAATGTTCAAATGTTTGTTAAGCTTATGGGACTTAACTACGGGGTCATCAGTCCCTAAACTTACAAACTACTTATCAACTACCTTATACTAATGACGGCACAAATATCCATGCCCGAGGGGGGATTCGAACCCCCGACCGTAGTGGCCGTGCAGACCGTGACTCGAGCGCCTTAGTCCCCGCGGCCGGCGCCAGTGTCTTCCTCAGATTCCTGTCCATAAGGCTGCATAGAAACTTCCTCTTATTAAATGCTTACTTGGAAACTGCTATGCGGGTTTTCACTTCCTTGCGACATCAAAAAATGTTCAAATGTTTGTTAAGCTTATGGGACTTAACTACGGGGTCATCAGTCCCTAAACTTACAAACTACTTATCAACTACCTTATACTAATGACGGCACAAATATCCATGCCCGAGGGGGGATTCGAACCCCCGACCGTAGTGGCCGTGCAGACCGTGACTCGAGCGCCTTAGTCCCCGCGGCCGGCGCCAGTGTCTTCCTCAGATTCCTGTCCATAAGGCTGCATAGAAACTTCCTCTTATTAAATGCTTACTTGGAAACTGCTATGCGGGTTTTCACTTCCTTGTGACATCAAAAAATGTTCAAATGTTTGTTAAGCTTATGGGACTTAACTACGGGGTCATCAGTCCCTAAACTTACAAACTACTTATCAACTACCTTATACTAATGACGGCACAAATATCCATGCCCGAGGGGGGATTCGAACCCCCGACCGTAGTGGCCGTGCAGACCGTGACTCGAGCGCCTTAGTCCCCGTGGCCGGCGCCAGTGTCTTCCTCAGATTCCTGTCCATAAGGCTGCATAGAAACTTCCTCTTATTAAATGCTTACTTGGAAACTGCTATGCGGGTTTTCACTTCCTTGTGACATCAAAAAATGTTCAAATGTTTGTTAAGCTTATGGGACTTAACTACGGGGTCATCAGTCCCTAAACTTACAAACTACTTATCAACTACCTTATACTAATGACGGCACAAATATCCATGCCCGAGGGGGGATTCGAACCCCCGACCGTAGTGGCCGTGCAGACCGTGACTCGAGCGCCTTAGTCCCCGCGGCCGGCGCCAGTGTCTTCCTCAGATTCCTGTCCATAAGGCTGCATAGAAACTTCCTCTTATTAAATGCTTACTTGGAAACTGCTATGCGGGTTTTCACTTCCTTGTGACATCAAAAAATGTTCAAATGTTTGTTAAGCTTATGGGACTTAACTACGGGGTCATCAGTCCCTAAACTTACAAACTACTTATCAACTACCTTATACTAATGACGGCACAAATATCCATGCCCGAGGGGGGATTCGAACCCCCGACCGTAGTGGCCGTGCAGACCGTGACTCGAGCGCCTTAGTCCCCGCGGCCGGCGCCAGTGTCTTCCTCAGATTCCTGTCCATAAGGCTGCATAGAAACTTCCTCTTATTAAATGCTTACTTGGAAACTGCTATGTGGGTTTTCACTTCCTTGTGACATCAAAAAATGTTCAAATGTTTGTTAAGCTTATGGGACTTAACTACGGGGTCATCAGTCCCTAAACTTACAAACTACTTATCAACTACCTTATACTAATGACGGCACAAATATCCATGCCCGAGGGGGGATTCGAACCCCCGACCGTAGTGGCCGTGCAGACCGTGACTCGAGCGCCTTAGTCCCCGCGGCCGGCGCCAGTGTCTTCCTCAGATTCCTGTCCATAAGGCTGCATAGAAACTTCCTCTTATTAAATGCTTACTTGGAAACTGCTATGCGGGTTTTCACTTCCTTGTGACATCAAAAAATGTTCAAATGTTTGTTAAGCTTATGGGACTTAACTACGGGGTCATCAGTCCCTAAACTTACAAACTACTTATCAACTACCTTATACTAATGACGGCACAAATATCCATGCCCGAGGGGGGATTCGAACCCCCGACCGTAGTGGCCGTGCAGACCGTGACTCGAGCGCCTTAGTCCCCGCGGCCGGCGCCAGTGTCTTCCTCAGATTCCTGTCCATAAGGCTGCATAGAAACTTCCTCTTATTAAATGCTTACTTGGAAACTGCTATGCGGGTTTTCACTTCCTTGTGACATCAAAAAATGTTCAAATGTTTGTTAAGCTTATGGGACTTAACTACGGGGTCATCAGTCCCTAAACTTACAAACTACTTATCAACTACCTTATACTAATGACGGCACAAATATCCATGCCCGAGGGGGGATTCGAACCCCCGACCATAGTGGCCGTGCAGACCGTGACTCGAGCGCCTTAGTCCCCGCGGCCGGCGCCAGTGTCTTCCTCAGATTCCTGTCCATAAGGCTGCATAGAAACTTCCTCTTATTAAATGCTTACTTGGAAACTGCTATGCGGGTTTTCACTTCCTTGTGACATCAAAAAATGTTCAAATGTTTGTTAAGCTTATGGGACTTAACTACGGGGTCATCAGTCCCTAAACTTACAAACTACTTATCAACTACCTTATACTAATGACGGCACAAATATCCATGCCCGAGGGGGGATTCGAACCCCCGACCGTAGTGGCCGTGCAGACCGTGACTCGAGCGCCTTAGTCCCCGCGGCCGGCGCCAGTGTCTTCCTCAGATTCCTGTCCATAAGGCTGCATAGAAACTTCCTCTTATTAAATGCTTACTTGGAAACTGCTATGCGGGTTTTCACTTCCTTGTGACATCAAAAAATGTTCAAATGTTTGTTAAGCTTATGGGACTTAACTACGGGGTCATCAGTCCCTAAACTTACAAACTACTTATCAACTACCTTATACTAATGACGGCACAAATATCCATGCCCGAGGGGGGATTCGAACCCCCGACCGTAGTGGCCGTGCAGACCGTGACTCGAGCGCCTTAGTCCCCGCGGCCGGCGCCAGTGTCTTCCTCAGATTCCTGTCCATAAGGCTGCATAGAAACTTCCTCTTATTAAATGCTTACTTGGAAACTGCTATGCGGGTTTTCACTTCCTTGTGACATCAAAAAATGTTCAAATGTTTGTTAAGCTTATGGGACTTAACTACGGGGTCATCAGTCCCTAAACTTACAAACTACTTATCAACTACCTTATACTAATGACGGCACAAATATCCATGCCCGAGGGGGGATTCGAACCCCCGACCGTAGTGGCCGTGCAGACCGTGACTCGAGCGCCTTAGTCCCCGCGGCCGGCGCCAGTGTCTTCCTCAGATTCCTGTCCATAAGGCTGCATAGAAACTTCCTCTTATTAAATGCTTACTTGGAAACTGCTATGCGGGTTTTCACTTCCTTGTGACATCAAAAAATGTTCAAATGTTTGTTAAGCTTATGGGACTTAACTACGGGGTCATCAGTCCCTAAACTTACAAACTACTTATCAACTACCTTATACTAATGACGGCACAAATATCCATGCCCGAGGGGGGATTCGAACCCCCGACCATAGTGGCCGTGCAGACCGTGACTCGAGCGCCTTAGTCCCCGCGGCCGGCGCCAGTGTCTTCCTCAGATTCCTGTCCATAAGGCTGCATAGAAACTTCCTCTTATTAAATGCTTACTTGGAAACTGCTATGCGGGTTTTCACTTCCTTGTGACATCAAAAAATGTTCAAATGTTTGTTAAGCTTATGGGACTTAACTACGGGGTCATCAGTCCCTAAACTTACAAACTACTTATCAACTACCTTATACTAATGACGGCACAAATATCCATGCCCGAGGGGGGATTCGAACCCCCGACCGTAGTGGCCGTGCAGACCGTGACTCGAGCGCCTTAGTCCCCGCGGCCGGCGCCAGTGTCTTCCTCAGATTCCTGTCCATAAGGCTGCATAGAAACTTCCTCTTATTAAATGCTTACTTGGAAACTGCTATGCGGGTTTTCACTTCCTTGTGACATCAAAAAATGTTCAAATGTTTGTTAAGCTTATGGGACTTAACTACGGGGTCATCAGTCCCTAAACTTACAAACTACTTATCAACTACCTTATACTAATGACGGCACAAATATCCATGCCCGAGGGGGGATTCGAACCCCCGACCGTAGTGGCCGTGCAGACCGTGACTCGAGCGCCTTAGTCCCCGCGGCCGGCGCCAGTGTCTTCCTCAGATTCCTGTCCATAAGGCTGCATAGAAACTTCCTCTTATTAAATGCTTACTTGGAAACTGCTATGCGGGTTTTCACTTCCTTGTGACATCAAAAAATGTTCAAATGTTTGTTAAGCTTATGGGACTTAACTACGGGGTCATCAGTCCCTAAACTTACAAACTACTTATCAACTACCTTATACTAATGACGGCACAAATATCCATGCCCGAGGGGGGATTCGAACCCCCGACCGTAGTGGCCGTGCAGAACGTGACTGGAGCGCCGCAGTCCCCTCGGCCACCGCGGCCGGTCCTTGTGACATCTCCGTAATTATGCTTCCCAGGTATTTGAAAGCACTAACTTGCTCTATTACTTCCTGACTTAGCCTTATTATTGTTCCTACTTTTCTTACGTTTATAAGTACACATTTTGTCTTTTTCTTATTAATTTTCATTCCAAATTCCTCACAGGTCTTACTGAAATCATTTAACATTTCATTCGCAGTTTTTTTCTCTCTGCCATTTGTACCATATCAACGAATCGAATACCTTCTATTCTACCACCGACCCGTACACTTCTTGTTTCATACATTTCTGCATAATGTGTGCCAGGTATATGCTAAACAGTATTGGGGAGAGTATTTGTACTCTTATTTTCTGTTTCAGGTATAGATTCTTAATTAGCCTTCTGTCCCTTCAGTTTGCTTTATTATTTCTAAGTAGGACCATTAACATATTCCACTGTACTGTAACGAAGGCCTTCTTCCAAGTCAATGGAAACAGTATGCAATTCCTCTTTCGATATATCTCTCGCCTATATGTTTTAGCAGTCCAATAGCATCTCTCGTTCCTTTTCCTCTACTAAAAACCAACCTCTGCAATACTTTCTTCCCGCCGTCTTCCATGCAGTCTTCTGTTTATGACCCGTAGCAGAGCTTTTGCTGCATGAGAAATCAAACTTATGGTTCGAAAATCTTCACATTTACTGGCATTTCTTAATAGGTATAATTACTGGTGAGTCATCTCGCTGCTGATAGGTTTATTGCATGTATTGATTTATTATTTTATCATTCCGACTTCTGCATTCAGTTAAGGGTTGGTAGAGATGTCAGGAGTCCTGGCATTTGATTTTTATTACTTATTAAGGTACTTTGTCTTTTCTGTGGTTATTCATGGTAGTGGCGAGCAAGCTGATTTTAGAGCTGTAGAAAGCTGCGACTTGGGTCGAGGCTGGGTTCACACGCAGGGGGAACGAACGCATTTGGCTCTGTTTTGGTCAGCCATTAGTTTTTTCGCGGAAGATCCGTGACGAGGCGAGCGCTCTGGTCACCCGTGGGGCGGTGGTCGCTCAATAGGGGATGAGAGGAGTCCTGTGAAGTTGGCACCCTTTTTTTGGAAAATGTACATTTTTTCAGAGTTCTAGATAGATATGCAATAGTTCTGGAGTTCTCTGTACAAAATTTAAATAGTTCTACCAAATTTCGCCAAAAAATTAGATTAGGTTGAGAATGTGTGTGCCTTCAATTTTCTATTGCTAAATTGGAGTTGTGATTCTTCTTGAATATGTTTATATCTTCTGTAAGGTAGGCACTCACAGTTGCTTTTATTTTGTTAGTCTATTATTTCTGTAATGTCTTACGACATAATTTTCTTTTATGGCCACACTTGGTCATCTAGCATTATAAAATGGCTAGGTTATAACCGAGTTGAAAATATGAAGTCAATTTACTGAATTTTGCACTCCATTTAAGCACCCCTTATTATTTTGGAGGAAAATATAAATGTTTGCTCTTGACCAAGTTCGTTTATATATATATATAATTTTACAGATTTTATGATAGAAGTAGGGAAATAGTTAATTGAACCTTGGTCTTAGTATGGTGTGTGCCATTGGTCAAATAGGTCAAGATCAACTTTTGTATGTTTAGAAGAACATAGTGGTGACTGAAATTTTTATCACTGAATTATATTTGAATAGTAAGCAATAAGCTGTTTTTGCAATTTAAAGAATCAGTTTTTTTTACTAATTTGCATATCGAAAGTGACAGCCAGTAGCAATAAAAGAACGACGAAAAGCAAGATATGTTACAATCTTTATTTTTCTTCATAATGTCCAAGTACATTGAGACATTCGTCATACCGCTTTATAAGTTTCAAAAAGGCGTCCAAGAAAAAATCAGGGTGCATTGAAAGGCTTGTTTGACGTCAGCATTGCTTCCAAAGGGCCATCCACCGAGAGTCTTCTTCAAAGCTGGAAACAGATGGAAGTCGCTTGGTGCGAGGTCAGGATTGTATGGAGGATGGTGTAGGCGCTCCCAACCAAGAGTCCCAATATGGTTTTACGTTGCCGTCACCGAGTGGGTCTCGCATTGTCATCCAACAGCAGAACGCCAAACCTGAGAAGGCCAGGTCGCTTTTTCGAATCACTTCTTTGAATTTCGACAGAATGGCACAGTACTGCGCAGCATTGATGGTTGCATCCTCCAAAAAGTAACTACTCACTGGGCGTCCCAGAAAACAGTGAGTAGCACTTTACCTGCAGACGGAATGCTTTTGAACGTCTTTCGGACAGGTGATGTCGGATGTTTCCACTCCGAAACATAGCCCTTGCCATATCCATGGTCAACCTCTACCCATTGGTGTATCGGTGTCTTACACGTGCGCGTTCACCTGCTGTGTCATCTTTCGCCCATAGTCGTTCAATGCTTTTTTCCGTATGCAACGCCCTGATATTTTTTCCTAGACGGCTTTTTTTGAAGCTAATAAAGCTGTTTGACAAATGTCTCAATGTACTTGTAAATTACGTAGAAAATGTATTACTCAATTTATTTCCTTTCATACGCAACTCTGCCCACAGTCGACAGGGTAGACATTTTTTCGACTCCATCTCGTACATCAAATATAAAAGACTATTTTGTACAGCTTTTGTCTACAAACAGAAACACGATCAACTTTTAATAGCTTCATCACTAGTGTCATAGACGGTGTTCAGATGAGCAATCACAATAGCAAACATAGAACGGAAAAGGAAAAAAAGGAAGACGAAAAAAAGGAAGAAAAGGAAAAAAAGGAAGACGAAAAAAAGGAAGAAAAGGAAGACGAAAAAAAGGAAAAAAAGGAAGACGAAAAAAAGGAAAAAAAGGAAAAAAAGGAAGACGAAAAAAAGGAAAAAAAGGAAAAAAAGGAAAAAAAGGAAGACGAAAAAAAGGGAAAAAAAGGAAGACGAAAAAAAGGAAAAAAAGGAAGACGAAAAAAAGGAAAAAAAGGAAAAAAAGGAAGACGAAAAAAAGGAAAAAAAGGAAAAAAAGGAAAAAAAGGAAAAAAAGGAAAAAAGGATTTTTTTTTTTTTTGCGTCAGACTTTATTCTCAAAATGCAATATTATCACTTAATAATTGTATACAATAAAATTAATGAAAAACATAATACTAGAGAGGTTTCAGAACAGCAGCGAAGGGTTCACGAGTTTCCACCAGTAGGACACACAATGACCTCATGGACCTGAAACAAAAGCAACATTTAATCATCATCAACAGCATGATAATTGTTTAAAATAGAGTGGTACGACTGCACGACCAAAGAAACTTAAGCACAACCGAATTTTAAGACTTTTTGCAACATTGCCCTCTTACAAAGCTTGTCCGTCACTATCCTATCACTGTCAAGTCTTATCACCATAAAAACTTTTCAGGTCAGGTAGCACTTTTGCTGGTCACCATGACAATGCATCATTGCAAACGGAATGTAGTGTAGCGTTGAAGGGTCCGACAGCCACTAAAACCTCAATACATAAGGAAATTTTATGCTCATGTTGTTCAAACAGTACCTCTCGAAAAGGTTAAGTTCTCGTAAACATTAAACAGACATAAAACTCAATTGCTTACTGCTCGAGCTGGTGGGAGGGAATCAAAAAGTCATGCAATTAATATTACTTATTGACTTAATCATACAGTGTTATATGATAACTTTTCATTTCAAGATACTGTCAGATTAGTGATCGCGAGTTGAAGATGAACATAATTAAACTAAGTTTCATGACCACCTATTAAAATCTGAATGCTAATTTAAAATGGCTTTCTACGTGTGATGAACTAATGTTAGACGTGAATGAAAGGAGAGGGTATGGCCAAATATCCATATGGTAAGAAAATATCAGTACTTGTGGTCCGCCACGAATTCTCCTGCGTCAATTTACGTAAGGCTAATTCAGCAGAAGAGTTAATTATGGGTCGGTAATAGGTAGATATTGGATCATGTCCTACACACAGAAATCTTTGTAAACAAATGAGTACGTTTGTATGCAACTGGAGAAGAAAAATATCTGACAGATGTTAATTTTAATTATGTATCAACGATAGGGAATATATAATGGGAAGTTTTCTGTTACTAATAATTGATAGCATAAGAGGAATGTTAACAGTAAAAACTGAATTGTTCAAGATGCAAAAATTACAGTTTTAGAATCGAAATGCAAGAACAGTGATAAACCGTTTTGGTTTTACTGACAGACCAGGAAAACGATAATTATTGATATTGGAGTGTGACTATTACTAAAGTGTGCAGCGTTTTCACCTGACATTTTATACACCGCGGAGAAGAGCAAAATATGAAAATATTTGGCATTAGAATAACCAATGTTCAGTATCTGTTCGTACAGACTTTTGTTACAAATGAAGAAAAGTTGAAATGTTTGTGAAACACTAACCAAACTACAGTGAGCAACGGTCCCTACACTTACAAACTGCTTCATTTAAACCTATCTTAAGGTCAACATATACAGTACACCCATGCCTGAGGGAGGACTCTAACCTCCGACGGGAGCGGCCGTGCAGTCCTGATGTGGCACATAGAACACGGTCATTCCCGGGCGTCGCTTTTGTTGCCGGATAGCGACTTATCGCTCTCTAAATTATCTGAAACCTTTTTCCATGCATTTCATAAATTTGTATTGCTTCTTTGTATCGTGGTAATGTCAAAAGGCCTGATATACAAGAGTGCGTGTACTAGCCGTTCGCTGTTTTATTCCCTCTGCAGCATGTGGAATGCAGAATTTTTTTAGAAAAGAGGGAAAACATCCAAAGGTTTGTTAATGTACACCAGTTTTCGTAAGTTAATCACTAAACGAGGATATAACTATCAAAATGTCAGAAAGATTGAACAAACTGAAGGTTAATCACACATGAATAGTGTGACACACACACACACACACACACACACACACACACACACACACACACACACACACACTATATATATAACCAGTGTTAGAAAGGATCTGATAGGTACCGTGCGCCTCATATCAACATTAACAACAACATTCTGTTAATAGGGTGTTTGGTAACCCCTAACGACCACACATGCTTCTCAACGACGTAGCATGCTCTCTACCAGATGACAATAGAGATCCAATTCCTCGGAAAGAGCAATGCGCAGGTCTTTGAGGGTTCTTGGTGGAGGCTGCCGTGTAGAAATTTGCCTCCTTAATACATCCCAGGCATTTTCTATAAGATTCATATCCTGAGACCTCGCTTCAAGAAATTCATCCACCTGCGCAGTGCGATGTGGACGCGCGTTTCTCTCCTGAAGTCAAGCTACTGCCAGATATAAATCAATGTGTACCGAGGCAATGAGTTCTGGACCAACCGCACCTCCGAAAAGTCGAACATGTGGTTTCAGTACCTCATACTTGTATTTTGTCAGTGTTTGTGCAACCACCAAGAAAGATGTGCTGGTCCGTACGGTCATTCCTCATGATGCCTTCCCACACCACCGTACTGGTCTCTTTCCACCATGTCCCCGTGGTCGTATCGTCTAACCAGTGCGATGGTAATCATTCCGAATGGCTCCTACTGTTCTTTATTTTGATAAAAGATTTAGGAGACAATCTGAGTAGCTCTCTTAGATTGCAAAATGATTTAGATAAGATATCAGCACGGCGCAAAATTTTGCAATTGACCCTTAATAATAATAATAATAATAATAATAATAAGTCATCCATGTCACCACTAAAACAAATCCGTTAAACTTCAGTTACAAGAGTAATCAAACCTATTGGCAGTCAATTCTACTAAATACCTAGGAGTAACAATTACGAACAAATTAAATTGGAAAGAACACAGAAAATATTTGCAAACGTAGGCTTCCGCGGCTGTTGTCACTATCAATAAAATTCTTCTGGGTATGAAACCGCGTCGTCATTTTATAAATTCCACCGACGTTTCGGCCGCTGTTGCAGGCGGCCTTCATCAGGATCTGTGTCTGACAGACCCTGATGAAGGCCGCCTGCAACAGCGGCCGAAACGTCGGTGGAATTTATAAAATGACGACGCGGTTTCATACCCAGAAGAATTTTATTGATACAGAAAATATTGTAGGGAAGACTAACTAAAGACTGCATCTTGTAAGTGTTCTGTCAATGAAACGTAAAGTTCTACTAAAGAAACTGCCAACACACTTTTGCGTCCTATTTTGGAATATTGCTGCGCATTGTGGGATCCACACCAGGTGGTTCTGACAGACAATAGAGAAAATTCGGACAAGGACAGCTCGTTTTGTATTATCGCGATATAGGGGAGAGAGAGTGTAACGGAAATGATGCACGAGTTTGGGGAGGGGGGGGATCATTTAAAGAAATGCGTTATTTGTTCCGACGAGATCTATTTGCAAAATCTGTCACGAAATATCAGCAGAAGAAAATAGTTGGTGACGGCTGAATTACCGCAATTTTCTGTACCAAAATATACGCCGCGAAAACGAAGATTCACATCCAGAAACTTGTCTACAGGTGTGAAAGTGTTCGTGATCACGTGACCATTCATACCAACAATTACACAACTGACTCAACAGCCCAACCTTTACATTGGTGGGGTGTGTTTCTTCTGATATGTGACATAACAGAATGCACCAATCTATGCCGGCTGCAGTAGCCGACCTGTCTGCGGCGCGCCAGTCACAGTCTGCACGGCCGCTACGGTGGTTCGAATCCCCCCCCCCCCTCGGGCATGGATGTTTGTCGTCTTCAGTATAAGGTTGTTCATAAGTAGTTTGTAAGTTAAGGGACTGATGGCCCTGCAGTTAAGTCCCATAAGCTTCACAAACATTTGAACATTTTGAACACCCACCTATATCTACACGCGGTCATATGTTCGACCTCGCACTGGAATCGGCAATGACGAGTTTAAGAGGGTGTGGACGATGGGGGCGCTACAGCCACATCGAGCGACTTCTGCAAGTCAGACAAGGAAACCACATGGGTACCGGATTTTAGAATTTTCTGTTATTTATGGTACGTGAAGTTCATAACAAATAATCAGCCGAACCCATTCTCTGCAACTTTCAAAAATTGTCGAGAAAATTGACTTAAGTGTTGCAAGAACGTAAATACCAATAATTTAAACAGCTCCATCATATGTCTCTGTAGTTCAGGTGGTAGTGTTGTAGTCTTCCCACCACAGGGTCTGTCGTTCGAATCCTACAGTGACATTTTTAATTTTTTATGTTTTTCATTGTGTTCGAATACTTAAACGATTTTAATATCTAATAGTAATTTTTATGAAAAAAATACGTGCATTTGTTTATTCGCAATTTTCTATATTTTATAAAATATAGGACAGGAAGCGATGAGTGTAGGCAAGTGGTTTAGACGACCGCTGGCCCGAAGCGGAAAACTCAGGTTCGATTCCCGGGCGGACTTTTTGCCATTAAGTAATTTCAATGCCCCAATGCAGTTAAAGTCAGTCCTTTCCTTCCTAATCCTTCTTCCTTCCCCTCCTTAGTAAATAATGTATTGTGTGATATTTCTCCGAAAGGATCATTACGCCACGAGTAACCACAGTTGGACCGCTTCAGTGCTTTAATTGCAGAAACATTTTAGGCAGTACTATGCTCGTCGGGAAACAAATTTAGGCGGTGCTCTGCTCACTCCATATGAAATGAGTCAAATGGACATTTTTAGAAAATAAAAAGCAACGATTTAGGCATGTCAATACACTAACATAATATTGCTATAATTTAAAGATTCGAAACTCTAAATTCAAAGGTTTAGTGTATGAGGATACCACCCATCAGCTTTGGACAACGACATCTTATCGTTACTAATCATGAGTGGCGTTCCAGAAGACAATACGAGTGCGTGTTGCTGCCGGAAATTAACAATCAAACATACATCACCCGAAAACCATTACAAAAATCGGACAATGGAATAGCGTGGAACTTTTAAAGACGGAACCAATCGTTTACCGCCCTGAGAACAAAACTGGCAGTTACGAACATTTAACAAGTACACATTCAGCCGGTTGAAGAAGCATTGGTCAAGCACATTAAAATACGCTTCTATTTTAGTTCCTAGTAGTGCTATGACACCATTTTACAATCTTAAACTGACTACAGTGCGAAAATACTTTGAAAAATATCGAGTAGCACAGTTGTTCGGAACCCACGTTAAACTGTACGTTTCCCTGTAACTGGCTGGATAAGTCAGTTCTAAGATCGGAGGAACGCAACGGCATACCACCTACAAACAGGACCATGCCCAGTAAAGCATTATGCTGTTAAGACCAATCTGTGGATTGTTGACCTGCGAAAAAACTTAATATTTACGGTAAATATTTTATCTTGACAGTGAGTCTCTCAAAACATGTCGTGCTATGCATGATAATATATGTAACTTGTGCAGCGTTTCATGATTTGATCAATGGAAATTAAATCAAAATGTTGCTCTTTGGAGCAAGGTATTTAAACGCTTTGAAGTCGGTAAGAAGCATTTCGTCTGTCTTGGTTCAGACTAGTCGTAATTGGCTAATTAGAACATTTGACTGCCAGTCAGATTCCATTGCAATAGTGCGAAAGCGCAATTTGAACGCTTCGACGTTCATGATAGCAACTCCAACGAAAACTTTCCAATTTTTCTTTCAGATATCTATTCGACATGTTAAAGTTTGTCTTTTTGTTTTTGAGATTTAAGAAATAATTTTACCCGGCACGCTACCAGCGAGTTCAACTAAAGCACTGGACCGCTTTGAATGTTGCTACGTTGGCTGTAGGAAGCACAAGTGCGTCTTAGTGGTACGGCGCCTGATGGCTTCACTAGTTGATATCACACTAAGCGTTATAACTAAACATTGCCTATGGAGTTCTGGTTGCTATTCACTACGCTATTTGTTGGCGGACGACTTTGAACCCATTATCAGTACATGTACTACGCCCAGGTGGAGTATCTCGTCATCTCATCAAAATCTTTGACTTTACAGGTGTAATTTCTTTACCGGCGCTATATGCGGCGCGCCGTTAAGTCGAAAGTAAAAGTATTGAAAGTAATTGATGTACGGAAATGTGATGACAATCGGCAGGCGCGGTGAGAGCTTACCTGGACTCGTGGGTGCTGCGACAGCATGTAGATGACTACGCCGGCCACGTCCTCTGCTTCCAGGCTGGGGATCGTGTCGTACAAACTCGTAGGCAGTACATGGAAGTTGGCGAGGAATTCTGTCCTCACGGGTCCTGGGGAAACTTCCTGTTGTGAAAGAGAGAACATTTATTTGGGTCGTGTATGCATTATAATCTATATCTATACATATCAGGAATTAAAAAACCCACTTTATTATCAATATAACGACACTTACTTCAGCAAATAATGTGAAGATTTATTCTAAATTATATGTCTTGGACGAACTGATTCTTTAAGAACATTTACATATATTTTCCTTTCTCTCGGGCTTGCAGCATAGAATGTCTTTCAGAGACACTGCTAATGTATATATTAATGAATTGTTTACTACGCTACTTTATTGAACTTTATTATGACCACTAGGAGCTCATTTAGGCCTTGTGCTGCCGTCAGATGTTCTGTGATTACAATAAAAGTTTTGTAGAGATTTTGTGTGTATTCCTGTGACAACAGCAATTTACATTTGGTAAATAGTTTACTTGCTTGTAATATCAAGGTATATATCCGCGACCAAAATCATCATTTGTTTCAGTTCTATCCTGACAAAGCCTCTTCATCTCATAAGAACGGCCCCTACATCTATTTGAATCATTACTGTATTCGTATATTCTTCTACCTCTGCGAGTTTCTCACACACTTCCCTCTAATGTTAAATTCACGATGACTTTTTGTCTAAGAATATGTCCTTCCAATCGGCCTCTTCTTTTAGTCAAGGTATGCCAGAAATTTTTCTTCCCACGATCGATCCACTTCATTCTTACGGGTAAGGCAACACTCAAATGCCTTCAGTAAAGACTTACACTTCGATTATTATTCGTTGAAAGCAAATTTTTCTTTTTCAAAAACTTTTCTTCCCATTGCCATTATGACTTATATGTGTGATCATCAAATGTTATTTCACTACATTCCAAATATGCCATCCATTTTATTTGCGACTGCTGCTCACACGGATATTACACTTAATATTTTGACATCGTTTTTATAGGTCCACTTAAGGTTACGGTAGTAACAGTAAAAGTGGGCCTTTGCGATCGCCGTTTGACAGCTCTAAAGTTAAATGAAAATAAAGGCTTAACCGTACATCTGACACGAAAATTGATTAAACTAATTTGTAGAGGAGATAATTCTCTACAACTTTCCTCTATTCGTTTTTTTAAATTTTTTTTTCGTAAATCGCCCAGTTAGACATGTTTGAAGAAAATAATGGCGATTTGACACCGTCACTTGATTTTACGTAAACCAAGCGTTAGGTAGTATCACGTGATATTCATCGCCCAGAACTCTCCTTCATACGCCATCTTGCATCCTGTATTTTATAATTTTTTTATTATAAGTTACGCGTTGTCATTTCAAAGCAGTAGCGCACCGAAGAATTAATAAAAGCACATCGTTTATAGTACGATAAATTATGATCTATTGTCTAAAAACGTCATTTTAGCTGTTAGCAACTGCCAGAAATAGTAGGCCTACGAGAATTCATGGAAAATGTAGTTGTGCGCCATGGCGTAACGGGTAGTACGTTGCATTGTGATGTGATTCATGTGGTCGGTAGTTCGAAAACCGCTAATACCACTCTTTTTGCCTTGACTCTTAAAAGGGTTTTCGGAACTCTTATTAAAGAGCTATATTCTGCAATGTTTGCAGTTGTGCAGACAGAGTGCTCCCTCTCAAATGTGCAGGTTTTCCTTTCTATTTCGTGAACATGCTGTGAAATACGTAGTAACGAACTGAACACTGGTCTTCTGAAGCATTTGCACAACAACGGGAAGGATACTGTGATAATGAATATTCTAAATAACTTGCAGATACTGGTAGTTTCATATATAAATTGAGTCAGGTTTCTGTGGCAACGGTAGCGAAGTGTATACATTGCAACAAATTACCTGTTTTTCCCAAGCAATTATTCACTATTAATGGAATATGTTGAAAGTCAATTAGGATCAATGCGTCTTCGAAAATGTCTTTGGCATGGTTGCTATGTACACTTTAGATTTATGACCTTTTCTGCAGTTCACACACGACTTTGTACATGTTATTTTGTTCTGCGCTAAAATAAAGAGCAGATATTCTGTTTCAAAATGTAACTACGTTTTCTTTTACAGTTAAAGCAAACGGAGTAAGTGTGGTAATATCGAATTCCACAAAGCTCTAATACCGTATATACACAGTCACTATCTCCCCAGTTTGCAATTTGTATGTATTTCATGATACGTTCACAAAATAGAACAAATGCACTATTCAGAAAAAGCGCTGTTACCTTTGAACTATATCTTTCAGGATATAGTTGTTCAATTAACAATAATGCGAAAACCTCTAAGGAAACAAGATGGACAAACTGCCAGTGGCGCGTGTATTATTTTTTTGGGACTGTGTAAACTTTCCCGGCGTATTAATTGATTGATCAAATTCTTCACGGGTTTCCAGCCGGATCATTCTGTCATCTGAACACAATATTTCTGCGGTCCAACTGACGGCCATAATCAGGTGAGGAAGCTACGCCGTTCTCGCCGTGTCACGGACCGCAGAAATAGTGTGTTCAGATGACAGAATGGATCCGGCTGGAAACCTGTGAAGAATTTGATCATTTATAATTTTTTATTTTTATATTGTTTATTATTCAGGTAGATCGATGCTTTGCGGTAGTTCATTTTCGTTCTGGGTTGTTCGTTGAGAATTTTGCTCTTTTTTAATTATAAATAGCGTTGAGCCCTTTCTTTTTCTCTCTCTTCATTGGTTCTTCGGTTTGATCAGTCCTTTGTGGACGTTGGTTTATTTTGTTCTATTTTGATCGTTTCGTTGTTGACTCAGTTTTTTTCGTTACAGAGGGCGTCGAGCACCCTCACCGACCATGCTGAGCTACCATGCCGGCAACTTCCATGTACTGACCGAGCGCGCTGAGCCAACGCACATGGCAAGTTTCGAACCATCATCTAACATGTTCGTGCATCACAAATTAGTTCGCTGCCGGTTACACTATGCCGAACAGCTGCGAGAGTAATCCGTAATTCTCGTACAAACGATGACAGGTGTCATCTGCTAACATGGTATTTTTAAACATTAGAGTGTAATTTACTGTCCTAACAACGAAGTGTTTGATAATTTTCAGTGCGCCATTGCTTTGAAAAGACAACGCTCGAGTTGTTAAGGAAATCATGAAATACAGAAAGCAAGATGGCGCATACAAATTAAGAGTTTCGGGCGAGGGATGTCACGTGAATTATTTCCGAGTGCCAAATGTTGAGTATCTCCATAAAACCAACCAGACGTGCTCTAAGGTGCTTATTATTTTACGTATATTTTACTTTTAATTTTGACTAGACATCTATCCACCAGCACATTTTCTATATGCAGTAACTATTATCCAGTACGGCTACCAGATGTTATGTGGAGCACTGTAATAAGCAGTTTATCAGTGAGACCAGATGACAACAGTGTCGATAACGGTCGTCTTGAATATATAAAAACTGCGATCTTGGCATCTGTCCTATTTATACAATAACATCATTTCCTAAGATCAGTAAATTAAGTGATATGCCAACGAGTTCATATTCTGAAATTATTTTTATTATTCCTAGCGGTTTTTCTGTTCGAACATTAATTTTTTCATCTTTTTTTGGTTAAGATGGTGGGGCCATTTACACGCATGGAAACAAGGTTACCTAAGAAACTCATGAGCTCGGCAGCGGAGAGTAAGAGGAGTCGAGGTAGACCAAGAAGAAAGTACTTAGACTCGGTACAGAATGATTTTGAAGTAAAAGGCATAACTTCAGACGAGGCAGCAATGTTAGCATTGAATAGGGGATCATGGAGGAATTTTATTAGAGGTACTATGCTGTAGACTGAACGCTGAAAGGCATGGTCAGTCTAATGATTACGTATATGCTTCATAAAACTAGCTTCTGTATAAGGGGGTGTGAACTAATTTTCAGCATGTCGTAAAGGAATAGGACTGCCTACTGTGAAAATATAACGACATTGGCGATCGTAAGTTGGTGGTCGACTACTCACTCCAACACGGATCTTGCTGTTGCGGTCGACCAGGTCTTTGCGGAGTCCTTCGAGCAGCGTCTTGACGGCGTGCTTGCTGGCGGTGTACATCGACAGGTTGGCCGCTATCGGCGGCTGGTGCGCCACAAGGCTGTGAACAGTGGGCGTCATTCAGTTTCACATAATACACTACTGCACTGAGAGACTACGTAGTTCGCTGCAGCTAGAAAAATCACGAGCAACAACATGAAGATAAAGGCAAGAGATGACACTATTGTTGTACCTATCAATTTTATCCGTACACAAAGATTAACATAGGAAGAACAAAAGGTGTGATGGAGCTAGAGTTTTAGTAATTTATTTCCGTATACAGTATATGAGATAGGCAATATACACTTTTTCCATTTCAGGAAAAATTGTCCACAAACAATTGTCTCAGATTTTTCGCCAGTTAAAGGGAATGTCAGTGATCTATGGTATGCGAACTGCTCACGATGAGCTGTAAAATGTATTCATGCAATATATCATTTAATGTTTGTTTATAAATAAAAACAGCCACAAAACGGAAAAACTATCCTTGGCTTGACGTTCATGCGGTAACTGCTTTTTTTATTTATAAATACTATACACAGATCGATGTTTTCCCAAAAATCTTTTCTAAATAATTGTTTACTTAAATGAAATAAGTGACCATTTCGTAACTACACTAAGTAGCCAAATACTGTAGCCTATTCTCTAATTCGTTGTCACTACACTTCACCAAAGCCAAACCCTTCCATTCGATCACTCCTAATAGTCGCTTCTAGTCACGAATTGTACAGAGGCGACACTATACACCACATTAAGTGTCGATTAGCACTGATGACATGTGTGGCACATGACGAGATACCAGTACATTTTATCACATTCGTGACACTGAACTAGTGGTAGCACTGTGGAATTTCTGTTGACCTCATACTTTTTTTTAACCATCTACAACCTTCCATAATTCTCAAATGCCCCTGAGTGAGTACATTATGTCTGCTGGGTCTTTGTTGTTTCTTTTAACTGCCACTTTAGTAACACCAAGAAACGACATGGAACTTCCTGCAGATTAAAATTGTGATCCGGAATCGGCATTCGAACCGGGGAACTTCGCCTTTCACGGGCAAGCGCTCTATCGGTAGAACTTCTGTAGAGTGCTTGCCCAGGTTCGAACACCTGTCCGGCACACAATTTTAATCTGTCAAGAAGTTTCATATCGGCGCACACTCCGCTGCAGAGTGGAAGTTTTATTTTGCAACAATCGACACGTGCAGCTACAGAAGTGCTGTTATCTCTGGTGGATTTTATTGTCGATGATATACAATGACTAGTCCACGTTGAAAGTTCCCAGCTTTCCTCACAAAGCCATTCTAGTCTTCCTCGCCTCTTTTGTGCTGCAAGGCCCACCTCTATAAACGTAGTGGCCAAGTTAGCATTAAACAGGTGTTTGTACTGCTTTGAATTTCCTGTGTGCACACGCAGTCTACGCTGTACTGTACAGAACGCAGTGGCCAGCGGGGTGTACTAAATGACCGAAAGTAACAGCGTTTAGCTTAGCGTTGTCAGCTCTGACTGGCAACCATCACGGTGTGAAACAACCGCAGTAATCAGTGTTTTACGTTAGAACAGTGAGGCTGTGGCAACAGAAGACAAGTGCGTTTGCTAACAGCACAATATCGCCTGTCGCGTCTTTCCTAGGCTCGTAATGATATTGGTTGGCCTCTAGACCAGTGTTTTTTCAACCTTTTTGAACCCGTGATCCCTTTGTGAGTAAAAAATGTCCGACCCCCAGGCCCGTAATAAAGCTATGTTAGTGAGCCCAAATTTAAAGTATTTCATTTTATTTCTTAAATGTATATAACATCTTCGCAACCATTCACGTCTGGTGAAGTTTGCAGTAGCAAAAACGAATCAAAAATGAAAGAAAAGACTTTATGACTTCAAGTATTTGATGTAGGGTTTTTCTGTCATGAATAATATTGTAGGAAGGGGAGAAGATGTAGATGAGAATGAAATCGGAGAGATGAATTTGACAGAGCCCTGAAAGACCTAAGGCGAAACAAGGCCCCTGCAGTAGATGACATTTCGTCAGAGCTACTGAAATCTCTGGGAGAACCAAAACTGTTTCACCTGGTGTGTGAGATGTATGAGACAGGAGAAGTACCCTCAGACTTTAAGAAAAATGTTATAATCCCCATTCCAAAGAAAGCAGGCGCAGACAGGTGTGAAAACTACAGAACCATCTGTTTAAGAAGTCATGGTTGCAAAATATTTTCAGAAGCTGGCAGAAGTCGACCTCGGGGAAGATCAGTTTGGTATCAAGAGAAATGTAGGAACACAGGAGGCAAAACTCCCTTTACGGCTTATCCTAGAAGATCTATTAAGGCAAACCTACATATCTAGCTTTTGTAGATTTGGGGAAGGCTTTTGACAATGTTGATTGGAATAAACTCTTTAAAGTTCTGAAGCAAGCAGGAGTAAAATATAGGGAACGGAAAGTAACTCAACTTATACAAAAACCAGACAGCAGTTAGAATTGAGGGGCACGAAAGTGATGTAGTGGTTGGGAAGGGAGTAATACAGGTTTGTAGCCTTTCTCCAATGTTATTCAATTTGTACATTGAGCAAGCTATAAAGAAAAGCAAGGAGAAATTTGGAGAAGGGATTAAAGTTGAGGGTGAAGAATTAAAAACCATTACGTTTTGCCAACGACATAGATATTCTGTCAGACAGCGAAGGACCTGGATAGCAGCTGAACGCAATGGACATTGTGCTGAAAGGTGCATATAAGATGAACATTAACAAGAACAAAACAAGGGTAATTGAGTACAGTCTAAGAAAATCAGGTGATGCTGAAGGAATGAGATTAGGTAACGAAGCAACAAGGGAGGTACATAAGTTTTGTTATTTGGGCAGTAAAATAAATTATGGTCGCAGTACAGAGGATATAAAATGCAGAATGGCAATGGGTACAAAAGTGTTCTTGGGAAAGAAAAAATTCCTAACATCGAATATTGATTTAAGCCTTAGGAAGTCCTTTAAGGCGTTTGTGTGGAATGTTGCTTTGTATGGGAGTGAAACATGGACGATAAACAGCGCGAGAGGAAGAGGATAGAGGCTTTTGAAATGTGGTGCTACAGAAGAATGCTGAAGATTAGGCGAGTGGATCGCGTAACTAATGAGGTACTGAACAGAATTGGGGAGAAAAGAATTTCTGGCATACCTTGACTAAAAGAAGTGATCGATTGGTAGGACACATTCATAGACATCAAGGAATCGTGAATTTAGCATTGGAGAGAAGTGTTTGGGGTGAAAACCGCAGAGGAAAACCAAGAGATGGCTACAGTAAGCAGATTCAGACAGATGTAGGTTGCCGTTCTTATGTGAAGAGGCTTGCTCAGGATAGAGTTTTGTGGAGAGCTGCATCAAACCAGTCTCCGGACTGAAAACAACAACGAATAATAAGTCATTGTTTAATTTGTAATGACTTCATGTGCGGGTGTGAAACCATCGAAGCCGTGCATCACTAATATTTCTTCACCGAGTGAGGTGGCGCAGTGGTAACGCACTAGACTCTCATTCGGGAGAACGGTACAAATCCACCTCCGGCCATCTAGATTTAGATTTTCCGTGATTTCCCTAAATCACTCCACGCAAATTCCGGGATGGTTCCTTTAAGAGGGCACGGCCAATTTCCTTCCCACTCCTTACCCAAAAACTCCGAGCGTTAGCTCCGTCTCTAATGACCAAGCTGTCGACGGGACGTTTAAGCCTAAGCTTGCTTCCTTCCCACGATGCACAGAAACTTTGCATTTTTTCGAAAGGATACTAAATACCCTTAACATGCAGCAAATTACTATGATCTAGTAATGGTATTATCAGATGTGTAAAAATAATACTGCATTTAAAACTCCTTAGCAGCTGCAAACTACTACGATTGAGCAGTAAAAAGGTATTATGTGTTGATTAAAAGTAATATTAAGTCAGTGATTAATGGTTTTCCTGGATAATACTGGAACATGTCACATACATAGAAGAAGATTGCTACCATTGTAAATAACTGTAGAGTACTTAAACGCTGTTAGGTCTCAAATACTAAGGTGATGGAAAAATGGCTTCACTGTTCCGAGATTTGGTTGGCCCATCATGAGAAATGGAAAGTGTCACTACAAAGCCACTTTTCCACCTATGGGTGACTTGCTAATTGTGGCACATCTTGCATAGTAGCTGAACGTCACGAAACGTAGATTTGCCATCGAACATGACATGCTGCATCCTATCATGACCGCCCCCGTCCTCCACCCTCAAGCGGTCGCGATCCACAAGCTGAAAAACACTGCTCTAGACGACTGGGAAGCCGTGGTCTGATCTTATGAGCAAATGTTCAAATGTTTGTAGAGCTTCAGGGACTTCACTACGGAGTCATCAGTCCCTAAACAAACTACTTGTGGACTACCTTATACCAAGGACGGCACCAACATCCATGCCCCAGGGGGATTCGAACCCCCGACAGCAGCGGCCTTGCAAACCGCGACTGGCACGTCGCAGACACCTCGGCCACCGCGGCCGGCGATCTTGTAAGCCTCCTTTTCAGTAGCTATAAGCTGGTTATAGTGTTAGAGTGTAGGTTAGGTTCCACGAAGCCATGGACCCATGTTAACAACGCTCTGTGCATGCCGCTGGTGGTTCCATAAAGTGTGGGTTGTTTTTACAGGGATCGGAGTGGATGTTCTGTTACAGCTGAGTCGATCACTGTTTGTGAATAGAGATTCAACGTCAGTTGTTTGTAAATCTATGGCACCGAACTCCAGTTGTCATCAGTCCTTAGACTATTACAACTTATGCTAAGGGCAACAAACACGCGAGGGACTAACCCTCCGACGGGGAGCAGTAGAGCAGTAAGGCGCCTTAGAGCGCACGGTCATTCCTGCCAGCTCATGGCGATGTTCAGCAACTTTGAGTCCATTTACAGCTTTTCATAGACTTCACGTTCCCGAACAACAATGGAATTTATACTTTTACATGACAGCCTCTTTCAAAAAACAAAGTTGGTAACCTTAGCTGACATTGTCGGTTTAGGAGGCGATATGATAGTTTTACGAGGCGTGTTTAAATAAGTACCTTTTTGAAATTAAAGACGTGCTAAGATATCAAGTTAATTTTTACATGAAAGCCTGTACCTTAATTTACTTTTCTTAATAATTTCCGTCAATATTAGGGCATTTGTCATAACGTTGTACCAGCTTTTGAATATCCTCATAAGTCTGCTACCTGACTTGTTAACCACTGCGTCACAACAGTTTTCGGTAATTCAAGTTCTCCGTCACAATGCCATACAAAGCACTACGAGAAACATTAGGAAAGTCATCCCACAAGGAGGAAATCGTAAAACGTCTTTTCTCTCACCTTATTCTACCCTTCCTGCACCAAACGTTCATTAACGACAAAAGGACAGCCACTCCGTTGTTCATCATGCACATTTGTGCAGTCATCTTCAAATGCTCTCACCCACTTTCTTACCATTCGACCACTCAATAGTTTTGTCCTTAGACTGCACAGACCTCACGATGAATATCGATCGCTTTTAGGCCTTAAGAAATCTTATAACATCACGTAGTTCACAGTCGATGGGACTTACGATTATAACTCAGTACACAACGTAAACAAGAAAGAATCAGGCTGTAATGGCGTCAGTGCGTAGACAACAAATGTCGGCACCCAGTGTGCATGCGCAGAACGCCGACCCCAGCGCTGCGGCCGCGGTGTGACAAAACGGTACTTATAAACTACGACTCTTTATTCAATAATTAAACGCCAAGATCTCGAATTAATAATTTATTGCATAATGACCGTTTTCCGAAGACTGCGCCGCTCTCATCTGGTCGTATGTATTTTATGAGGTGGTCATCTCATTTAGAAAATGGACGTAAGTGCTACGTTGCACTTATAAATCCATTTTCTAAATAAGATGACCAGCTTATAAAATATATACGACCAGATGATGGCGGCACAGTGCTCCGAAACCGGTTGTCAAATTAATTCGCGATCTTGGCATTTTGAAGACTATAAAAGACGTTGGATTGGAAGTAAATGAGGCTAGAAAGATATAGCAAAACAAAACGAGAAAAAACACACTGAAAACCGATAACCATTCTTTTGAAGGAAGTAGATGAGTTATAATATTTGGGAATATGAATAAACCACAGAAATGATGAGAAACAATAAAGAGATGAATGTCAAAGCTGCATCCACACCATGATACTCAAAAAACTCATCCAAATTTTTGTCAATAGGAACTAATATAAGAATATATAAAACCAAGGTAAAATTTTTTGAAAATAAAACCCTGCGATAGGCATTTGGACCAAGTTTTGAGGGAGGAGAAGAAGAAATAACAGGGAGCTCAAGGTCTACGTCTACATACATACTCCGCAATTCACCGTAAGGTGCGTGGCGGAGGGTACACTGTACCACTACTAGGCATTTCCTTTCCTATTCCACTCCCAAATTTAACGAGGAAAAAAAGAATGCCTATATGCCTCCGTACGAGCCCTGCTTTATCTTGTCTTTGTGATCTTTACGCGAAATGTACGTAGGCGGCAGCAAGATCGTACTACACTCGTCTTCAAATTCCGGCCCTCTAAATTTACTTAATAGAAATTCACGAAAAGAACGTCGTCTTTCTTCCAGCGATCCCCAATTGAGTTGCCGGAGCATTTCCGTGACACTCGCGCATTGGTCGAACCTACCGGTAACAAATTTAGCTGCTCGTCTCTGAACCGCCTGTATGTCTTCCTTTAAACTGATCTTCTGCGGGTCCCAAACACTTGAGCAATACTCAAGACGTGGTCGTACAAGCGTTTTATACGCGGTCTCCTTTACAGTTGAAGTACATCTTCCCAAAATTCTCCCAATAAACCGAAGTCTGCTTTCCGCCTTACTCACAACTGTCCTTACATGTTCGTTCCATTTCATATCGCTCTGCAATGTTACGCCTAGATATTTGAACGACGCGACAGCATCAAGAAGCTCACTACTAATGCTGTATTCGAACATTATGGGATTGTTTTTTTCTATTCATGCGCATCACCTTACATTTTTCTACATTGAGAGCTAGCTGCCATTCTTCGCACCAACTAGAAATTTTGTCTAAATCATCGACAGTTACAGACGACACCCTCCCATACATCACAGCATCGTCAGCAAACAGCCGCAAATTACAACTTACTCTGTCCATCAGATTATTTATATAGATAGAAAATAATAGCGGTCCTAGCACACTCCCCTGGGGCACGCCTGACGATACACTCTTCTCTGATGAACACTCGCCGTCGAGAACAACGTACTGCGTTCTATTACTTAGGAAGTCTTCCAGCCAGTCACAAATCTATGAACCTATTGCATAAGCTCGTATCTTCGTAAGCAGTCTGCAGTGTGGCACCGCGTCGAACGCCTTTTTGAAGTCGAGAAAAACACAATCCGCCTTTTGCCCTTCGTCCATGGCTCGCAAGATGTCATGTGAGAAAAGGGCAAGCTGAGTTTCATATGAACGATGTTTCCTAAACCCGTGCTGATTCATGGAAAGAAGCTTTTCCGTTTCAAGGAAATTTACTATATTCGAACTGAGAATATGCTCCAAAATTCTACATGAAACCGATGTCAACGATATTGGCCTGTAATTGTAAGGGTCAGTTCTCTTTCCTTTCTTATACACTGGAGTCACCTGCGCTTTTTTCCAATCGCTAGGAACTTTGCGCTGAATTAAAGATTCGCTATAAATGCAAGCTAAGTAGGGGGTCAATGCCGCAGAATAGTCTTTGTAAAACCGAACTGGTATTCCATCCGGCCCAGCAGACTTTTTCGTATTTAGCTCTCTCAGCTGCTTTTCTACACCGGGAATACCTATTGCTATGTCCCCCATTTCGGAATTTGTACGTTGATCAAATGATGGAACATTTGTGCGGTCCTGCGTGAAAGATTTCTTAGAGGTTAAATTTAGAACTTCAGCTTTCCGGAATGATCAACGAGTGACTGGACAGTGGGCTTTGTCCCGCTTATCGATTTTACATACGACCAGAATTTTTTCGGGTTCTCGGAAAGATCTTTTGCTGAAGTATGGCTGTGATAATTATTGTATGCTTCGCGCATCGATCTTTTTATAGACGCACGAATCTCTACTAACATTTGCCTGTCATCATTCGCGTGTTCTTTTTTAATCGAGAGTGCAACAGCCTTTGCTTTCTCAGCAGCTTTCTAACATTATTATACCGAGGTGGATCTTTTCCATCCTTAATCGTCTTTACTGGCTCATATTTCTCTAACCCTTTATTAACAATGCACTTAAATGTAGTCCACAATTCCTCTACATCCATAGTCCCGGAATTAAACGACGCCCATTCATTTTCTAAGTGTGATCGTAACATTTGCTTATCGGCTCTTCCCAACAAAAACACGTTCCTAGCCTTCTTGATTGGTTTATGAACTTTGGTCATCATCGACGCTATGACGATATCATGATCACTAATTCCTGTCTCTACACAGACATCGTTAATAAGGCCAGGCCTGTTTGTGGCTAGAAGGTCTAGAATATTTCCATTGCGCGTGGGTTGCCGGTTTAACTGCTCAAGACAGTTTTCGGAGAATGTGTAGCTCGCAAGACTGCTCTTTACCGCCTGAAATGTAACTAGCGAGGTCCCAATCTATACTCTTAAGGTTGAAGTCTCCTCCGACTAATATTACATGGCCCGGATACATATGCACTACCTGGTGTAGACTTTCTTTGAATGATTCTAAAACTGCTACAGCAGCACTGGGGGGCCGGTAAAAACAGCCAAAGGCGCTATACAATGAAACATATTGCGGAAGGCAAGACAAGAAGACTAGAATGGCCCGGCCATTAGAGCCCGTCAAAACGGCCGCCACTCCCGCTCGGTTCCCGCAGCGCTCGCGCCTCGCTCTCGACGGCTGACGGCGGGTACAGGGTTGGTAGAGGGGGGGGGGGGGGCGATGACGTCACACTCGCGAGAGCGAGACAATTCGGGCAGGACGAGTCACAATACTCCCGGGTTCTCGTCGCGCCCGCCGGGACTAGTTGAGCTTGGCTGAGCCGCCTCAGCCTAGTCGGCGCACGCCGCCGGCTGCGTGATCACACAACGCGCCGGACGTACCCGAGACAAAAAAAAGGGGTAAAATACACTTTTTCGATTTTCACGTTGTAAAAATTGTTGATGGTATACACGATCACGCTACATCGTTTTATGAAATTAGTTTTTCCTTACTAGCTTTGCCTTGCCTGTGAAAAAATAAAAAAGGCAAATTTTCATTCCGCACGAGTTTTTAGTCCCGTAACGCTCCTCACTCGATTGTGATGAAAGTATGCGTTTAAAAAATCTGATTTTTGGACACATTATAGTAAAATATCTTAGCTTTCGTATACGACATTCACCTTTTCGTAATTCCTAACAGTCGTTTTCAAATGACGCTATTTCTCAAGTATATGCACTTGATTTACAAATCGTGTATTGAAAAAGTTAGATAGCGGGCAGGTTACTGTTCTATGATTTTTAGACCATATATTACAGCGAGTGAAATGGAGCTAAAAGAACAAAAAAGTTTTTGAAATGGTAATCGCACTGATATCTACCTCCTTTCAGAAGTAATTGCGAGTTATCTGAGCGCCCTCGGGCCGCGATCACAATTTACGAACTCAGCCTGTGTTGAGCGTAGCGTGAAGCACTGCAGTGCCCAAAAATCTGAATTGCTGGCTACGTTTGTCGGTACATCGTGATGTGTTAATGATCCATAATCAGGGAACAATAATGAACTAATTTTTCTTGGGTGGCAACCGATTAAAATTGACAGGTATCTGCTACGGTTTTACAGCAGATCATACTTGACTTTGAGAGGCATACATCTGGTTTTTTCCACATAATACAATTCATGGAATTTATATTTCGTGTTTGGAACTAGAAGAGAAGAACAAAGTAATGTAAACTGCGACTTTGCTCTTAATGGACTGAAATAAAATTTTGTGACATTACAGTTAAAGGCTTTCTAATTGCAGATGAACGAGAAAGACAAAAATTATATTTATTGATTCTACTGCTAAGACACAATATATACCTTTTCGCTTTTGTAGCTTTCGGAAAATGTGTTCCCACCGGGTGAAAATAATTGTATACAGTGTGTCGACATAAATGAGGTACTTTCACATCTGAGATGAAAGTAAGAATGAACTGAGTTGCTTTTAGTAACCTGTCTGAGACGAACAACGTTTCTACGAACATTTTTCTGTATCATTTGAAGACAATTTTCTTTGTCTCCAAGATGGTACTTTCGAATTTTCAACATACGCTGCTTTACTTTAGCCTCAGACACTGCAGGACAGGTCAGTAAAGGATGAGAAGCGTCTGTCACTTTTTTCTAACTTTTTTCCGAGGGAAGGGGAGAGCTTGTCCCCACCTATAAGGAATCCCAACCCACTGTCAGCAGAAGATCGATTGCTGGCCACTTCAAGAATCCAGCTAACAGTTCATTGATTTTATTATATTATATATTAAAAGAATCTACGAAAACTAAAGTCAGTCGGACAGACTGAACTACCCAGCTGAATTCCTTCATTTTTGTGTAAAACTAAAGGTATTCATCCACTTTTTCTACACTCAAACTGGTTTTCTTTCTGTATATTTCTTATGGGGATGTCCTGGCTGTAAACTAAAGTCACTATGTCAGGCCGTTCTATCCGACCCATTTCCTTCATTTTCGCTTTAAACGAAAGGTATTTATTCGCAGATTTGTCATCAAGTATCATAATTAAGTCTCTCCTTCCTTTACTTTCATTCAAACGCGGGATCCTTCTGTCCTTGCATTGAATATTTTAATCGGTTTGTTTTAGGATATTTTCGGTTCTAAATAAAGTACACAGTTCTCTTACCTATAAACGCTCAACGGATCAAGATCTTTCATTTGTGCTTTTAAACACTTGCACGGATTGATTCTGAAGAAAGCTATACGTGAACATTCAACTTCACTTCCAAGTCTTCCCAACGTTTTAGTCATTCCACTAACGGTGCTAAGTATTTGCACGGTTCTTATTCGCACGGGTCCTCTATCTTTCTTATATATTAAAAGAATCTATTTTATAATTATAATTGATTTTAAATAAGTGTTTCGATATGAATTTAGGAAAACACAAGCTTATATAATATTCTGTATACTGTTACTATCTATAATAAATATTTTTAAATGATAAATATTTAATTTTACTTATTTCCATTTCACATGACTGGCCACTAATGCTGCAAAGTATTTGCACAGGTCGCCTAGTTTTATTACTATTGTTCTCACACTGTAGTGAACCGTCGAATTTTATGAACATAAGAAATAGGTGGTAATGCACTCATTCCATCCATGTAGATTAACATTTAGGAGAGTATTTCTTCCTTTAACATTCGATATCTTTAATATGAACGGCGCGAGTCGGCGCCGGCACGAACCGATTGAGGTATGGTGTTGCTTCTGCAGCACAAGTATCAGAAGTCTCCAGCCTGCTTTCAGCAGAAGCTCCTCTGCATGATTTTTTTCATTTATACTTATGATAATACATTTATTTTTCCTCCATTACTATTAATTCTATAATATGAATTTAAAAAATTAAGAAATGTTTAGTTTTTCACTTAAGGAAAAACTATCCTAAATGTTAGTCGAAATTAATGGGATGGGTCCATATCACATATTTCTAATGTGCTTATAATTCTATGAGTCACTACAGTGTGCAAACAATAGTACTAAAATTAAAAAAATCAATTAATAGCTGGCTCAAAGTAGATGGCAGTGAACAAGTACTGGTCACACCTGTGTTTCCTTCGATCTTCCACTGACAGTGGGTGACGATCCCTTGTTGCTGGCCACAAGCCCACTAAGAACGAAAAAACAAATCACAACATGAAACAAATGACACCTGCTTCTCATCCTTTATTGATCTGCATTGTCTGAAGCTAAACTAAATCTGCGCGTTTTCTTTTCATTGAAAGTATAAAAATCGATGAAACTACCATGGAGACAAGGAAAATTGTGAGATTCTGGAAATGTTCATAGAAAAGCAGTTCCCATCAGAGAGCTTCCTAACAAAATAAATACAAATTCTGAGAACCGTGTAGAGTTCTTTGAAAGTGGAGATGAGCTGAAACATAGTACCACATAAATCTGGCACACCTGAAGTACCCCCCCCCCCCCCATGGCCATAAGTTGCAGCATCCCTTATCAGGAGGTAACTAAATTTCTTTAATTTTACTTTTATATACTCCTACTTTAGTCTACGTCTGAGGAATAGCGCTTTTATGTGAGACACTGTATATAATTTGTTTCACCTTGTGGTAGAACATTTTCTGGGAGTTACAAAAGCGAAAATTAGAGAAGCTTCAAATGTTTGTTAAGCTTAAGGGACTTAACAGCGGGGTCATCAGACCCTAAACTTACGAACTACTTATGAACTACCTTATACCAAAGACGACACAAAATATCCATGGTCGAGTGGGGGATTCGAACTCCCGACCGTTGTGCCGTGCAGACTGTGACTGGCGCGCCGCAGTCCCCTCGGCCACCGCGGCCGGCTTAAGAGAAGGCTAAACAATGTAATCTTAGGTGTAGATGCATCAATAAATGTAAGTATATTTTTGGGATTCTTCCGTTTATTATCCTCAACTAGAAAGTAATTGAGTAGAATTTCAGAAATTTTATATCAGTCCATCAACAGCAAATTCGCAGTTTACATTAATTGTTTCTGCTCTTGAAGTTTGAAACACGAAATATGTATTCCATTAATTGTACAATGTGGAAAACGAACTACTTGTATACCTCTTAAGTGAAGTATTACCTTACCTAAAACCATAGCAGATCATTGTCCATTGTAATCGGTTGCCACCCAAGAGTATAGCTATTTTCTGGTTATGAATTATTAACACATCACGAGGGACCAACATACGTGACCAGCAAATATTTTTTCCTGCACTGCAGTGCTTTACGCCACGCTCAACACACGTCGAGTTCGTTGGCTTGCGGTCGCGGCATGATGCTGCTCAGATAACTCACAATTACTTGTGAAAGGAGGTAGATATCAGTGCGACTACCGTTTCAAAAACTTTTCTGTTCTTTTAGCTCAATTTAACACGCTGTAATGTATGGCCTAAAATGCATAATACAGTAAGCTGCCCGCTATCGAACTTTTTCAATAAACGATTTGTAAATCAAGTGCGCATACCTGACAAAAAGTATCATTTGAAAACGATTGTTACGAATTTCGAAAAGGTGAATGTTTTATTGGAAAGCTAAGATGTTGTACAACCCTGTGTCCAAAAGTCAGATTTTTTAACCGAATACTTTCATCAAAATCGAGTGAGGAGCTTTACGAAACTGAAAACTCGTGCGGAATGAAAAGTAGACGTTTTATTTTTTCACAGGCAAGGCAAAGCTTGTAAGGAAAAAATAAGTTGATAAAACGATGCGATGTGGTCTTATATACCGTCAAAATTTCTTACTACTTGAAAATCGAAAAAGTTGTTTTCCCCCTCTTTTTCGTCTTGGCACATCCCCGCTCGGCTCGGCCCGGCCGGCAGTGTGAACTGTGATCGCACACTGAGACGTGTGCCGGACGGGCGTCGTGAGGAGGGCTGGCCGTGCGCATGCGCACTGCTGTCGGCTGTTCCACATGCCAGCCGGGAGTACCGAGTCTTCTCGCTCCCGAGACTGTGTTATCGGCAATGCCGGCTCCCGGGTGCGGCGGTCTCGCTAGCCGCTCCCTCTGGCGGGAACGAGCGGGAGCCAGGCCGCGTTTGACGGCCCCGGCCATGTAGAGAGAGAGAGAGAGAGAGAGAGAGAGAGAGAGAGACAGAGAGAGAGAGAGAGAGAGAGAGAGAAGGGACCTCTACTGGAAGTAGTCTGAGAATAAACCAGAAGGACGAAGACTTCTAGAAAGGCCGCAAATGAGATGGAAAGAAGAGGTTGCCGAGGATCTCCAGGTACTGGGAGGAAGGGAAGATGCCGAGGACAGATTGCTATGGAACAGGCTACTTGACGAGGCCAGAAACCGTCTGCTGTTTGTGGAGCCAGGAGTAAGCAAGTAATGTGACAGTGTACAATGTAAGATTGCCAAATATTCCTGTACCGGTCTTCCATCAACTTGTTGAGTCCATGCGATGTTGAGCTGCTACGCTTTGATATTAGGAGGCATCCAATCACTTTCATTTGAATGGTCATTAATGTGGGGCGTTGACTGTGTCGGATTAAGACATGTTGAATTAAATGGAAACAACTGCCGTAAATTTTTATGAATAAATGATTAACATTTAAAAACAACATCGGTTCGAAAGCCAGTAATTGCTTACTTGACCATTGTTTCGGTTACTAGAAAGATATCAGAAGTAAAAAATTGGGTTACATGTAATGAACAGTCAGAAAATGGTTTCTGACTTACAGATTGCACATAAAATCTAAAAACTGAACGTATGTTAGACGTGACTAAACGCGCCGATACGGGTCGCGTGTGCTGCAGAACTGTAGGTGGCATCGATCTGACAAGTTACATTTGAAATTTTAATGTGAGCTCTGTTGCTCAAGAACCATTTTCTAACTTAAAAAGGTCAAGCACTGAATTAAAATTTCGCCTTCACCTCTAACTCTGAGGCGCAAAAACATTCTCAGGGTTTGTAAATTTATAATTATGACATTTCTACTTCTGATGGAGGCTTCCCTACTAGTAGCCGAAGCCATGGCCAAGTAATCAATTACTGGCTTTGCAAACAATGAGCTGTGTTTTCAGTGTTAATCTCATATCACGAACGGTTGCTGTCTTAACAGCTGTGTTCAAAATCTTCTGAATAATTTTTCCTACTAGTTTCGGCCTCACGCTGAAGCAATACTCAGAGCCCTAAACCAAATTGAGGTTCGATGTCCTTTTAGACCTTATTAGGAGCCTATTCAACTGGCGTCGTGAATCTACAATCCGTTGTTGGTGGCTGGTGAAGGGATTATGAAAATACGAGACTAGTTTAATAGGCTCCTAATACTGTATAAAAGGACTTTAAAGGTCTATTTGGTTTAGAAATCAGAAGATTCCTTTATTGTGAGGCCGAAACTGGTAGCAAAATAAATTTACAAATATTTACTGCTGTTGATTACATTTAACCAATCTCGTTTTTCCCCTCAGTGTATACGTGAAAGGAAAAGACGTACAAAAATTAGAAGTGAACAATAAGAATGGAAGACCAAAAAGAAATGCTCGGATTAAGACAGACCTACGGCGATGATTCCCCCATCTTCAGCAAACCAAAAGAGGTTTGCAACGTTGACGCCACGTATTAAGATATGTAACGTATATAGAAAGATGTTTAAAAATATGGTATAAATGAAGGCATTACATTAAACATCAAATCACTGAAAAGAAATCATGTTTCGAAGTACGAAAACAAACACTGATTTATTGTACGGGTAATGAAGATTGTTGCAGCACGCCATACCTGCAGATGTGGATGATGAAGCCGTCGTCGACGCCCCTTCTCAACATGTCCTGCACGGCCTCCCTGGTGCAGATGCTCAGGCCCAGAACATTCACGTCCAGGATGCGCTTCCAGTCTTCCGTCTTACCGGCTGCGGACACAAAATAGCGGATTTCATCAGCCTAGAGTCAACGGAACAGAAGCGATACCAGTAATTACTGCTGGACATCCAAAATAGAACATTAAAGAGGTTCAAAGATACCAAAATTACTACATTTACTTGAGACAATATTGTCTCGTTATACCAAAGGTATTGAACATAAGCAGAGGCATTGAATTAAAATTTGTGCTGTCGCCGGGATTCAAAGGCAGGACCTCTTACTAGGCAGGGGCTTGAGACAACTCAGCGAGCTTTGGCGTGACGTCACGAGTGCTGGACTGCTTTGCACATCGCTCTCGATTTTTTATTTAATTTTAGGATTAATATAATTATTTTAATTGTTATTTCGTGACAATATTCAATCTAGAGGTGTTCTAGTAAAGGTTCGTCAGTTATTTTAGCGTTTGTTGTGCCGTAATTGCTTTAAGTGGTGTTATTTGTGTTCGCGTGTGCGCCGGCATCGACGTCTTACTGCTTTGTTTACATCTGGTGGCGAGTGGTTCCAGCCGTAGCGGTCTCCGAAAGCTAAGTTCTAATAAGTGTTTGTGTATTGTAGTTAAATTATTAAAGTTTTAGATTTCAGGAGGTGTTATCGCGCTAGTTGTTTATTAACTTTAGTACTTTTCAACAGGTGACTTGCTGTTTTTAACGTAGTTGAGGTTGGGAAACTTTAAGTTACGGTATTTGATAACTCTTGTACTCTCACAGTGTTTAGTTGTTTTATTAGTGACGCTTGAATTTGAACTTGTTTATACAAGCAACAGTGTAAAGTTTCTGTGGTAGTGTTATTTGCTCTTTTCTGGTACTATTAGTTGTTGTTACTTGATTTGTAGAGACTGAGGTTTGTTGATTGCTGTAGTTAAGAGGTACTTCCTACTTATTTTGTAGAAACTTAACTTCATAACGTAGACGTCTAGTTTTTCTTAACAAATTATTGTAAAATTTTACCATGAGTGAAAAGTGTGGGCTCTGTCGTAGGGTCGTGCGTAGTGGGCTGCAGTGTGGGATTTGTAGTAAGTATTTTCATGGGGGGGAGTGCAGTGGGGAAGACAGTGGGCATTGTGGTGAGGTTCTCTCCTGGAACTGTAGGATTTGCAGCAGGAATAAGTTGATAGAGGAGCAGGAGCGTTTGATCTGCGCCCTTCAGGTGCAGTTGAAAAACGCTGAAGAGGAACTAGGTAGGTTGAGGAGGGGAAGGGGGGCTGGGGAATGGGAACTGGCAGTTGGCAAGAAGGCAGCTAGGAGAAGGCATTCAGATAGCTTTACATTGCAAGTTGCAAATAGGTTTGACCAACTGTCAGAGTTGAGTGGAGATGAACCTCCTGTAGCTGTAGGTGTAGGAAGTACGCAGCAGACCTCAGCTTTTGGTAAGCCGAAATCTGTAGAGAGGTCTCTTAGGAAGAAGAAGGTTCTGCTGCTAGGTAGTTCTCATGGCAGAGGTGTTGGCCAACAGTTGCAGGAAGTACTTGGGAGTGAGTACCAGGTCACCAGCATAGTGAAGCCTAGTGCAGGGTTAGATCAGGTCACTTGTAACATAGGGGACTTATGTAGGAATTTTTCAAAAGAGGATCAGGTAGTTATAGTGGGTGGGGCCGGGAACAGTCTTGATAGGGACGGGGAATATGATATAGGTGGTGATCTGGAAAGGATAGCAACTGAAACTGGTGGCACGAATGTGCATTTCGTGCAGCTGTTTCAGCGTCATGATAGGCCTTGTCTTAATACGGCTGTCAGCCGTCTTAACATGGGGCTTGAGAAGGCGCTGATGACGGAGGGCATGGATCACATTGCAGTGGTGCCAGTTGAAACTATCCAAAGGTCGGATTTTACTAGGCACGGTCTGCACCTCAATAGGTATGGGAAGGGGAGGTTGGCAAAGCTCATAGGTGACAGTGTAGTAGGGGGTGGGGGTTTCACTCATGGAAAAATTCCTGTAGTAGTTGGTGTTAGGGCTGCACCTTTTTTAGACTGAAGACAGCTGATAGATATTCCTGCTTAAAGGAAGTCCCTCTAAGAAATGATGAACCACCTTTGACAAAGTCTAAGAATATAAGTAATAAGGGAATTACTGTTTTTCATCAAAATATACAGGGTATCAGAGATAAAGTTAATGAACTGCTTATTGATACTGATTCTGACATTATTGGAATTTCAGAGCACTTTTTAAGTGGTGTGACAATTAAGAGACTTCCTTTGCCAGGATACAGGTTAGCTGCCTTCTACTCTAGGAGTTCTTTGCAGTGTGGGGGAGTGGCCATGTATGTAAAAAACGATTTTTCATCGGAGTCAATCGATTTTTCTAAACACTGCACAGAACAGATATTTGAATGTTGTGCAGGAGTTGTTAATGTTAATGGAACTAAACTAGTAATAGTTATTTATAGATCCCCTGACTCAGATTTTAAAATGTTTCTGCCCAAGTTGGAATTGGTTCTGGGTTCACTGTATAGGAAGTATAAAAATTTAATTGTGTGTGGAGATTTCAACATTAATTGTGTAGGTGATAGCTCAAGGAAAAGTCAGCTGTTAGATCTATTTAATTCCTATAACATGATGCAAACAGTATTTTTTCCAACGAGAGTGCAAGGAAATAGCAGTTCTACCATTGACAATATTTTTGTTCATTCTTCATTATTAGAGGGGCACTCTGTCAGCAGAATAGTAAATGGCCTATCAGACCACGATGCCCAACTTTTAATTCTAAAAAGTATTTGTTCTCAAACAAATGTTAAACATAAATATCAACTACTCAGAAAAGTTGATCCAGTTGCAATTGAGACCTTTTTAAGCCTAATTAAGGAACAAGAATGGCAGGATGTTTATAGTGCTGATAATGCAGATGATAAATATAATGCTTTTCTGAACACATTTATTATGCTGTTTGAAAGTTGCTTTCCGCTAGAACGCTCAAAACAGGGTACTTTCAGTAACAGACAGCCAGGGTGGATGACAAAGGGGATAAGAGTATCATGTAGAACTAAGCGGGAGTTGTATCAAAATGTTAGAAGCAGTCAGAATGAAGATGCAGTAGCTCATTACAAACAGTACTGTAAGGTTCTGAAAAATGTCATTAAGAATGCAAAAAGTATGTGGTACGCAAAAAGAATAGCAAACTCTCGGGATAAAATTAAAACTATCTGGTCAGTCGTGAAGGAAGTGTCTGGTCAGGAGCAGCAGGTAGAAGATATAACGTCAGTGCGTAGTAGGAATGTTTCTGTTACTGACAAGTTAGATATATGTGCAATATTCAATAATCACTTTCTGAATATAGTAGAGGAACTAAACAAAACTCTAGTTTCTACAGGTAATCATATAACGTTTTTAGAAAATGCGTTTCCGAGGCTGTTGCCTGAAATGATCCTTCATGATACTTCCATAGGTGAGATTGAGTCAATAATTAAATCACTAAAGACTAAGGACTCTTGTGGATATGATGGGGTATCTAGCAGAATTCTAAAGTACTGTTCTCCATATGTTAGCCCAGTACTAAGCCATATTTGTAATTTTTCCTTTCAGAATGGTCAGTTTCCTAACAGATTAAAGTACTCAGTAGTGAAACCGCTTTATAAAAAAGGAGAAAGGGATAATGTAGACAACTATAGACCTATTTCTATGCCATCGGTTTTTTCCAAAGTTATTGAAAAGGCTGTATATTCAAGATTAATTGATCATTTCAGTTCACATAATTTCCTGTCAAACGTACAGTTTGGTTTTAGAAGTGGTTTAACGACCGAAAACGCTATATTTTCGTTTCTCTGTGAGGCACTTGATGGGTTAAATAAGAGGCTACGGACATTAGGCGTCTTCTTTGATTTAACAAAAGCGTTTGATTGTGTTGATCACAAAATATTGTTGCAGAAGTTGGAACATTATGGAATACGGGGAGTAGCCCACAACTGGTTCACCTCTTACTTTAATAATAGACAACAGAAGGTAATTCTCCGCAGTGTAGAAAATGGCTATGACGTGCAATCCCAATGGGGCACAATTAAGTATGGGGTGCCCCAGGGGTCTGTTTTGGGACCATTGCTGTTTCTTATTTATATAAATGATATGCCTTCGAGTATAACAGGTGATTGTAAAATATTTTTGTTTGCTGATGATACCAGCTTGGTAGTGAAGGATGTTGCTCGTAATATTGACACAGTATCAAATAATGCAGTTCAGGAGATAAGTTCATGGCTAATAGAAAACAAGTTGATGTTAAATCACAGTAAAACTCAGTTTTTACAATTTCTAACACATAATTTGACGAAATCTGACATTATGATTACACATAATGGGCATGTGATAAGTGAGACTGAACAGTTCAAATTTCTAGGTGTTCATATAGACAGTAAGCTGTCATGGAAAGCCCATGTTCAGGATCTTGTTCCAAAACTAAATTCTGCTATATTTACCATTAGAACAATATCTGAGATAAGTGATTTTTCAACACGAAAAGTAGTCTACTTCGCTTACTTTCACTCACTTATGACGTACGGCATTGTTTTTTGGGGTAACTCGCCTGATGCAAAAAGGATATTTCTGGCTCAAAAACGGGCGGTTCGAGCAATATCTGGTGTAAGTTCGCGAACGTCATGTCGACCCCTTTTCAGTAGTCTGGGAATTTTGACTCTGGCGTCACAATACGTTTTTTCTTTAATGTCGTTTGTTGTTAATAATATCAGCTTATTCCCACGAGTTAGTAGCTTTCACTCGGTGAATACTAGACAGATGTCTAATCTACATTTGCACCACACCACCTTAACACTTGTGCAGAAAGGGGTGCAGTATTCTGCGGCATCCATTTTCAATAAGCTGCCACAAGAACTTAAGAATCTTAGCACTAATCCACATGCTTTCAAATCTAAATTGAAGAGTTACCTCGTGGCTCACTCCTTTTATTCTGTCGAGGAACTCCTAGAAAAGTTAAAGAATTAAGCTAATTTATTTTTTCTTTATTGATTCTTTTCACTTTGTCTTAAGATTGTCGTGTGCAAAGGACTACTTAAAATTTTTCTATTACCATTATTGTGTAACACTTAATGTATTGACTTGTTCCATGACCATGGAGTCTTACTCCTGAAGTGGGTCCTATGGAACAGAAAAAACAAATAAATAAATAAATAAATAAATAAATAACAGCATTGCAGCCAAAGCGACTACACGGACTGTCTTAAAGCACGTCTCCCTACACAGCACATACTTCAAAGGGAACACGAGGAAGAATTAAAGTATGTGGTGTGGAGGGAGACGTGCTTTAAGGCAGTCCGTGTAGTCTCTTTGGCTGCAATGCTGTGTTAGCTGAGTGGTCTAAAGTGCCTACCTAGTAAGTAGGAGGTCCCGGGTTCGAATCACAGCCACAGACCAAATTTTAAGCCAATGCCTCTCCTTACGTTTAAGGTTCAAAGATATCACAGCCAGATTTATTTAGGAGGTAACACGTTGTGTAAAGATCACTTGACTTTTAGTACAAGTCCGTATGAAGTGAACGAAATCAATATTGAGTGTTTGCGGCAAATGTTGGCTATAACAGCTGTTAGATGCCTCGACTTTGAATCAAATGTCAGATTCCTGTTGTCAGCATTCTCGTTGAATAAGCTTGTATCAGGCTAGGACTTAATCCAGCGACCTGATATTTTCTCCCAGGTAATTTATGAGAAAGGTTATAAATTGAAAAAGTAAACAGCAGTCTTTATTGATTTCTCTGCAGCTCATGACACGCTCTGGAGAAAAATACTATTACTGAAGTTTTACAGAACAGTTTTACAGTCATTCAGAACCCTTTTCTCACTCTTTCATAATCCCCCCTTAATAACAAGCTGAAGAAAGTTTACATGCGTCATGAGGAAACTACATGTAGACACTTCAATGATGAGCTCCCCAGGGGTCTGTTCTTGCCCTCTTATTTGAAGGGTACATTTCTGAAATTACTGCAAAGCAGTCTAAGAAGTTTATATACGTTAACGACATTGCTTTATGAACCTGACATACACAGCACAGCACAGAAGCAATTCTCAACAAATTATCTTCCTACACTCCAAAAATATTTCAAAACATGGAAGCTAAAGCCAAATCAGAACTAAAGAGAGGTATCCTGATTCCTCTTAACAGATTAGTATCCAATCAGAAACTAATCATCGGTCTCGACGGTGTTGAACTCAAATATAATGAGCACCCGAACTATCTGGGAGTTGATCGAGCCTCACTTTTAAAAGCCACGTGCAAAAACAGGTGCCATAGTCCAAGATTAACAACAACAATCTTCTGATGGCGAGGCAACTGATACTACCAAGCTAGGTGAATTGAGACATTTAGTGGCTAGTCTAACAGCAATGTTTCGTGTATGTTTAGTTTTTGGATTTTGTGGAGTGTTGGAAGTATTGGGCGATGTGGTAAATTTAAGAGTATTGTGAGTAGGATAGGTATTGGATGGTGATATCCTCTATCCTTCCCTATTACCTAAGAATACCAACATTGCGCTAGACGAAGAGACAGACATACACCACTTAAAAATAGATCATTACTTTTATTATGGTCCCTGTAGACAGGGGTTCCACCACTGCTGTGATGAACCACAGTAATTACTGCGTGCCGCGGTGGAGTAGCCGAGCGGTCTAAAGCGCCTCGCTGCGGAGCGCGCGGTTGTTCGCCGTGGAGGTTCGAGTCCTCCCTGGCGCATGGGTGTGTGTGTGTGTGTGTGTGTGTGTGTGTGTGTGTGTGTGTGTGTGTGTGTGTGTGTGTGTGTGTTTGTCCTTAGCTTAGTTTACCTAGGTTTAAGCAGTGTGTAAGCTACGGACTGATGACCACGCAGTTTGGTCCGATAGATTTACAGACATCTAACTACTACGCAGGACGACTCCGCCGAATTTCTGACGCTTCCACCAACCAGCGCTGTTAGAATGGTCCTATCCAGGATTGTCCTTTCAGTAATCCTAGCTCCTTCCAGGCCGCTCTTTAAGTCATATGCACACACAAAACATTGACCCCGTCTCTCTCTCTCTCTCTCTCTCTCTGCTTTTTAAATGAATCATTCATTACCAATTAATGTCAGATGAGAGGTGGTTCCAATGTTAATCAGAATGATTAGCTTTGTCTGTATCAAATTTCAGGTTTAATGCTGCATATTTTCGGAATATCACTCGGCTACTTACTCGTCAAATCATAGTCGTTTCCCACGCCGGCGCTGTTAATCAAAATGTCGACGCCGGATAAGTTTTCTCTTATCCACTTGAATGCTGACAGGATACTGTCCTCTTTGGTAACGTCAGCCTTAACAGCGTAAAGTTTACCAGGGGCATCTTTCAGCTCAAGAGCCTGAAAAAGAAAGTGTACATTTATGAAGAAATGTCTGCAGAATTTCTGTTAATTATAGCAATAGTTTTACAGGAGAGCCTGACCGAGTGAAATGAAAGAATGCGATTATTTAACTCGTTATCTTTTATACGATTTATATTCCTACAACTACAGAACCATACGACACCACAAAGAGATTATAACAAATCAAGGAAATATATCTTAAACTGACAAAGTTGTGTCCTACGTGTTGAACGAAACCATAGTTACCGAGCGAGGTGACGCAGTGGCAACACACTGGACTCATTTGGATGGACGGCGGTTCAAACCCGTCTGAGCATCCTGAACTAGGTTTTCAGTGACTTCCCTAAAACACCCCAGGAAAATAGAAAATGGTTCCATTCAAAGGACAGTATTTTTCCTTCCCCATCCCTCACAAAAATATCTGAGCGTGTGTTCCGTCTCTAATGACCATGTTGTCGACGGGACGTTAAGCTTCCTACCCTTCTTTAAAAACCATAGTTTTCACAAGAATACATTAGGGTAGTAGAACTTAATAGGTCTCCAATGACCAATTATATGTATATGTGAAGCAGTACGTTTGCACAAAACGTTGGCTGTATCAGGTTATTTTCCATACTAGTGATGAATGAGAGGAATTAGCTGTATTGTGTGTTCATATGCCATTGTCTACTATTGGCAAATGGTGTCTAGAAAACGACATCCATTAGGAAAACGACCATTAGTATTGGTCAACTCAGGAAGGTACATATTACCGCTTGTATAGAGGAAGTACGTTGATACCATTAGAAGTAAGGCAGTAGACGCAAAAAGTATTGAGAGGTTGAGTAAAAACATGAAAGAAATGCGTCATACCCTCTAATAAGGGTGAAAAACTGTTAAATGCAACAGAGAATGGTGTACCGGTACGTACCACTTTGTGATGCCTGAAGATGGCTGGTTTCGAATGCCGAAACTAGTAGTATTTTAAGTAACTTGGGTATTTTCCTAGAAGAATTTGATCAGCCGAAGATTCGACCAGCCGAAGTATCACTATCCATACTAGATTCACATTGTTATTGTGTTACTGACTATAATCTGGATTTTTTCCAATGTTTGGGTAAATGATATTAGGATGTGTTATATTTTAGAACTTTCGCTATCACAAAAGAAAAATTCTCAAAAATCACTACACTTATCACTTTCACACAGTGGTAGGTTATTCTTAGGAATAAGATTAAAAAAGGTTTTTACTACAACTAAGTATTAGAAGTATCGCAACATTTTTTTTTCACAAATTATGTGTATGAAACAGCACATTAAAATACCTCAAAAATTTAAACAAATTCGACATTAATGCATTTAAGAAAAATATTGTATAACAAACTTGTGTTACAGTATGTAAAAAGTCTGTAGCAAATTTCTCCTCTGTATTTCCAATGGTTCAGTAGGAAATGTTCCTTACACAATGAGATATGAAAGTTGTGGGATACGCTAAAAGATTGTTAGCATTTACAACCAAACTCATTGTTCGCCAAGAAATCGTACAATATGGTTGTGGCCTTCATGTAGCTCTTTTCGTATAGTCTTAGTATTTTGGCGGGGCCTTTAGGCAATATTCTTCAGATTAATAGTAAACGTATGTCAAATTTGTCTTTTTCAGTGAAGAAACCTGTATTAAATCCTTGTCTCTTAAGGTTCCTAGTTCACTGTTAAACACCGGAAAAATTAAAAATTATAATTATAATTGACGAGTTAAATTCTGCCTTTTGGCGTCGCTTCCAAATGAAGTTCTAAGACTTTCTAGTTTTGTGGTCTACTACTTGAGTATTTATGAATAAATCAGGCAGAGATTGCTTCTCGTAAAGGGACAAACGATCATATATACTCTTCAGAAGCTTCGCTGACCGCACGGAGTCAGACCATTGCGGAGAAGGACAGCGTCTTTTAGAAAAGGGAGCGCGGCAGTATTCATTGGTTGAAACAAATTGGAATTTACATTGTTTGTAGCACGAATTAAACACTGAAAATTGTAGATAGTATTTTGAACTTCCTCCTATGCACCTAGCAGCAAAAACGAACAAAAAATATTCAACATTTTCGCCTAATTTTACATATATGTTCCCTTAAACCTCCGAGATGGCAAAGGTATAGTAATATCAGCCAGATAAATAGAATTTATTAATCATTACTTGATTTTTATTGTACTGGAGGACGTCCGAAGGAACAGACACCACACCAATACAATAAGTATTTAAAACGCGACGACGGCGTTAGCTTCAGTTATTTCATCGCAGATGCGGTCATACGTCCGACCTCGCACGGGAATCCGTAATGGCGAGTGTAAGAGGTCATGGACGATAGGGGCGCTACAAACATAGCGTGCGACATGTGGGAATTTGAGACGGACGGGAGGCGACCGCTGGCTCGAAGCGGGAGACCCGGGTTCGATTCCCAGTCCGGCTCATTTTCACTTGTCGCCATTGCTTAATATCAATGCCCAAATGCGGTCACTGTCAATCCTTTCTTTCCTAACCTCCTTCCTTCCCTGTAACAATCATTTGCAAATTATTTTATTTGCTTACTTAAAGTAAGTCTCGATAATAGTTTTTTATAATGTATCGACGGAAGTCTTTAACATGTTTTCTTAGGAAGGGAAAGAGTAACGAAAGTTAATGAAGCTTCCTGACAAAATCTGTGCGCCGGTCCAAAACTAATCTCCGACGTGTGCCTTACGTTGCTAACTTCCACACCGACATTTTTCCCCTTCTTTCTACGTAAGTTTCATCTTTTTCATTCATCAGCGCTGAGCGGATGGCACACATGGCACACGGCCGTCTATTAAATTTCACTGATGAAAACTTTACTTCGTTTTGTCTTAAGTATCATCACTTAGACAAGCCAACGTCCTGACCGAACACCCTGAGCTACTGTGCGGCTTCCACTGAGCGCTCCAAGAACGACGCATGGTACTTTTATATTACTAGCAAGAAAAGTAAAAGATAATTCTCACATCTAATTTTAATAACTCTTTTCCGAGAAACAACATCGTTTCGGAGTGATTTACAAAAATAAAACGTCTGGATAGCTTTCAAATTTTTGGGGATATCGTTAATACTCTGTGCGTCTCACCCTCGCAAATAATCCTTACAGCGAAAAGGAGTTATCAGAAGGGGATGATGTGGTCTGCACGAGGAATACTATATGTGGCAGTATTGTGGCCATCAAACTATTATCTTACGAGGTTGGTTTGATAAGTCTCGTAAATTTGCGTGAAAGAATGGAACACTTGTTTTGTCCTTGTTACGTTTGATTATTCCAAACATGGTATACAGAATTATAACACGGTTGAGAGTAGAATTAGTCAATGTGTCGACTGCTATTGAAAATGGCGAGAACCGAGTTTCGTGTTATTAAACATTTCAATTGGAAGATTACACTACCGTACAAATCAATACAGAACTGGATTAAATTTACGCGGATCTGCATTATATACGTTTGGTTTAATGAATTTGAACTGGTTGGATAAGCTCCGAATGAGAAGGGACCACGCGTCCAAATAATGTCAACAAAGAAAGCCATTCACAAGAACCATGATATGGTAGTGCAAGACCACACGATAAAAATTCTTGGCACACTCGTAAATATGTGGTAACCCCACTAAGAATGATTCCGTGCTCTTTGCGAAGGAATGGAGCGTTTTCTTTTACAGGAATTGCGTTTTCTCCGGTCAAGTTTCATTACTGTTCTGACCACTGGCCCAAGGTAGAGATGAACTATGGTCTGTGCAACATGTCTGCAGAAGAAGTATCAGTCCTAAAGATTCGTACAAAAGGGGGACAGATTGAGACGCAAACAGCGAATGTACACTGTACAATTTACACGCCTAATATTTATTTCAGTGTATCTCAGATGCAATTTGTTTTTATTATTGGTATTTGGTTTCCGATTCTTGATAGTTCGGACCTCTGCTTCAAATACAATGTAAAATGGTATAAAATATATGCGTCAGTATAAAGTACAACATAAATGATCTTACATCTGCACGTTACAGTGATACAGTTCAATTAATACGGAGATACCTTATCAGCAAATGTTACCTGATTAGCCAGTCAGAAACTAAACATGTTGGGCCACATACAACTGCCATAAATTAAAATGCTCATAACTAGGACTGCGCTGCAATAGAAAAACTGCCGAGCAGTACGTAGCCGCAGTCATAGTTTTTGTATTTCAGATTATAACAGTAGGAGGGGCGAACCAAAGGCAGAGCACTTCAAAGATGCAACAGTTCTACCAAATAAACTGCCTATCCTGCACTTGTCTGCGCTGAGTATTGGTGCACATTGTGGGATTCTCAAGATACAGAGAAAGTTAGGAGAAAAGCAGCTTGTTTTGTATTGTCGCTATACAGGGGAGAGAGTAACAGGAAAGGTGCACCAGATGAGTTGGATTTCATTGGAAGAAAGGCGTTATTCGCTGTGGCGAGATTTGCGAAATTTCTGTCACTAACTTTCTCTTCCGAATGCGAACATATTTTGTTAGCAGCCACCTACATAGGGAAACGATCATCTATATCCATAAATGTGAATGTCTGTTCGGTGTACGCTTATCACGTCCGAACGACAAGACGCAGTGTCAAATATTTGCACAGTTACTAATTTATACATGAGGAAACTTTTAGGCACGGTTTTATAGCGATCTGATAGATATTTAGCAATTTTAAGAATAACGCGAAATGCGGAACAATATTTAACTTTGAAAATTATATTTACTCTTTGAAAATTGTTTTATTGTTTGCATTGTTGCTTGAGGGTTGATAGTGATAAAAGGGTGGAGTATATTGGGATGGAAAGTTATCGATGTATATAAAATTCTACGTGTGTGTGTGTGTGTGTGTGTGTGTGTGTGTGTGTGTGTGTGTGTGTGTGTGAATATTTCGCTCTGGAGCGAAAATTACAGAACGAACGAATAGTCAGTATGTAAGTATGTAATTGTTGTCCGAAGTCTCCCGTTGTACACCATAGCAGTTCCATGCCGATAGCTATAAGAGGGTGGAAGATATGGTGGTTGAAAGTTGTCAAATTATTAAAAAAATGGGACTGAAGTCCAGCGACTCTATAGCAAGGAAGTTACATACAGCGAAACGTGATGCCACAGACCGTATCTTTGGTCTATGCGTGCTACAATGTCTTCAGCTCTTTCTCTGTAAGGATAAGCATAGGAATACGGGAATAAAATAAAGCAATAAAAAAGAAATTTCTTTTAATACATCTCTTTAAAAAATGGATTGACGTTTCGCGCATTACATCAAGTGATCGATCTGTAATATTACAATCATTTTTGAATTTCGTGATTGGATTCTTCGAAGCGAGTGCATTTTTACGTGTGATTTGATCTACACTTCTTACTATTCAGTCTCATAGTACACTACTGAAAGATAGATTATTTATCATAACCAAGCAACAGGCGATCGGAGCCGCGGGTTTAAGCTAGTAATAAGAGAAATCAGATCTAAAACTGGAAGATTCACGAGTTCCTTTTTTCCGCGCGTTATTAGAGAATGCAATGGTAGAGAAATATAAAAGCGGTTCGATGAAACCCCTGCCATGCACTTAAAATGGCACTAGGGGATTATTCATGTAGGTGTAGATGGAACAACAATAATGAAATACGACTTTCAGAGGTATGAACTTACGGCAAGAGCTTATGAAATTAAATATGATGAAACAGTCAAAAACGTAAACAAATATTTCCATCACAAACTTGTTTTTAATGGATACCCCGTATTTTTTATGCCATCAGATTTTACATGCTATTGATTGTATAAGAAATAACATGGGGTATCCATTAAAAGCATCAGTTTGTGTTGAAAATAATGTTTACGTTTTATAATGTTTCATGGTACTTACTTTCAAAAGTCTGTAAAACTTGTTTGATTATCTGTTCTTATCCAGAAATATCTTGGGTGAAAATTTTAAGCGGGTCACCTGTATAACTTCTGGTGCATTCAGGAATATACGGTATGTGGATATTGTCTGCAAAGCGTGTCACGGATATAGTTTGAATAAATGAAAACGTCATGGTAGATGAAAATTCTGATCGCATGAACAGCCAAAATGTAGCAATGTATAGAAAAACTTTCCTAAGGTTTGAAATTATATGTCAGGTCCGTTGTAAGTCGCTAAGTTGTGTTACGTTCGAGTAATGGATGAGGAAATAGTAAAATGTCCGCGCTGGCGTGCCACGTCACGCAGAGTAGGCCGCGGTCGCGTAGCTCACTGGCTGGCCGATGGGGCGCAGCCTACCGCCTCAGACCGGCCGACCAATGCGCTACGCGACCGCGGCCTACTCTCCGTGACGTGGCACGCCAGCGTGGAGGCCTTCTCTATAGACGCTGTTGGGTCAGCCGGCTTCATTTCTATCATTGTAAGGCCCCTCCATGTTGTACTGTGCTCGCTCGTTTTCACAGGAAACATGAGCGAAGATTGGTTCAGGATCTAGGCATGATTTCATCAAAAAAGAATCATTAAGTATTTTCATAGACCGTCGTGTCTAGCCATCTATTAGAAACCACTTCTCCAAAACTACTTCACGAATTCGCATGGGGTTTTCACAGTTACCTTCAGCGTACCGTGGGACAACATATAGACTTAGTTTCATAAAAACGGATCTCTGAGAAAAAATCTCAATTTAACGCGTTTCATCGACAACCGTCATGCCTATCTCATCTCCAAAACTAATAGACGAATTTTAAGGGGTTTTCACGGGAAACGTGAGGTGTGTTGCGGCTACAGAAACGCTTCATTTCACAAAATCGGATCGGAAAAAGTAAGATATCACAATCTAAACATTTCTCTGAAAGCAATCACGTGTATTTGTAGAGAGTAATCTCCAAAAGTACTAAGTGAACATTCATGGGTGTATCACAATTTCCTGGCGTAACATATAGGCTCAATTTAATCAAAATCAGATCACGGAAAAAAAAAAGACATCGCAATCTTAAGTGTTTTCAGTAACTGTCCATCTATTAGAAATACATAATCCTCTAAACTACTTCATGGATTTTCATGTAGCAACTTCGTTTCATAAAACTGGAATCAGGGAAATTGTTTTAGACGTAGGTTATGCTTTTAGTATGGATTGCGTAGTACAGCAAACGAACGATACAGGCATTGTAGTGCACCAAAGAACAAACGCCGCTGCTGCATGATAAGTATGGGGTAGTACAACAAGGAAGCGAACGTCTGACAGAATTAAGCAATCTTACGTGTACGAATACCAACAAACATTGAACAGTGTTACTGATTTAGCTTTGTGTATTAAATACTTGATATTTCTTTGCTTATTTTGGCACGTTTCACTTTTTCTATCAAAAACTTTATGAAGATACATCGTTTCGGACAATGACTTACATTTGAAATCTTGGCTAGGACAACAGTTGGACAGAGCGATCCAGCAAGGATTCTATTTTTACTGACAGGTTCGGAACCCTAAAAAGCTATAATACACACAGGCCCTCCAACAACCGTTGCGAAGCACGGGCATGTAAGCTAGTCGTTTATAAAAATAAAGAACTGTAAGGGGCCATATACTTCCCTGGGAAACACCAGGTATCACTTCAGTTCTACTCTATGAGTTACCGTCAATTACAACGTACTGTGTCCATTTTGACAAAACCACGGATCCATTAGCACAGCTGTGGCGCTATTCCATAAGCACGCAATTTGATTAGAAGACGCTTTTGAGGTACAGTGTCAAAAGCCTTCCGGAAATCCAGAAATATGGAATCTATTTGAGATCCCTTATCGATAGCAGTCATCACACCATGTGAGTAAGGCGCTTGCTGTGATTCACAGGAACAATATTTTCCAACTCCGTGTTGACTACGGGACAATAGGTCGTTCTCTTTGAGGTAGTTCGTAATATTTGAGGAAAGTATATGTTCTAACATCCTGCTGCAAACCGACGTCAATTATATAGGCTGTTATATTGCGGGTCACTTCTATTGCCTTTATTGAATAGTGGATTGACCTGTGAAACTTTCCATTCTTTGGGTACACAACGTTCGCTAAGCGAGCGGTTGCATATGATAGTTATGTATGGGACTATTGCATCAGGATACTCTGATAGGAACCTAATTGTTATACAGTCAGACTGGAAAAAAACTGTAGATTTGTGTGCAACACACACACACACACACACACACACACACACACACACACACACACACACACGTTGAGACATGACATTCACTGCAGAAAGTATTCTTTTTTTCACAGTCTCACTAAAAACGCTAATGGGGCCTACACACTGTCAATACTTATATATTATAAATAATATATTATCAAACCAATACATTTCAGTAGTCCTCACACCATTAATAATATTGTCATTACGATTTCGTAAAGGCAAAGGCAATAACATATGTCTGACAGTGACAATGTGTGCTTTAATTATATATGGCTGGCTAGTTAAAAGGAATGACTTCTCAAGTGAACCGGCCGACGGAAATACAAACGATTGCAATAAAAGATTTTTAAAAATATTTTCGAATGAACCTAGAATCATACGACAAAACGCGATAATCGGAAAACAAGACTAATTAACAGACCCACAATAGCAGCCGATGAAAGACTAAGTAACTTTACGAAGGTTGGAGACAAGAAGGTCTTTTAAGTATTTGAAGTTCAATGCAGTTATTCCGCTAACACGATTAGTAAAATCCTCAATGAAACATGCAAAGCACTTTTTTTCCAACGTCCTCTATTTTCCTTCTGGATACTGAAAGAGATAAATTTCAAGTAACTGCTTAATACCATTCTGGTTCTTTCCATGTAATCAACAAAACTCTGGGCTTAGAGATAATGGATTGCTCCTATAACATTCGATTAACGACGCAATTATTTACTCGTATTTCGTACCCTATTCAGATTCAAAGCATATCGAAACAGAAACGGCAAATGTAAACACTGAAAAACAGTAGTTATGCGACAGACGCTAGGGCTCCGAGGCGGTCTCGCGAAACACTAAACATCTGAACAACGAATATTGTCAAACAGGAAAGTATCAATACTTTGTGGTAATTCTTTCAGAAATCAGTCGTAAATATATATATATTTGTTTGCAAATCTAGATTTCGACCACTGTGTGGTCATTATCAATGCTTTGGTAACAGCTGCGTTAGTACGAACGCAACCTCCAACATGGAGGTCGAGATGTTTTAAGTATTTTAATTGGTTTTAAGCATTGATAATGACCACGCAGTGGTCGAAATCTAGATTTGCAAACAAATTTTTTACGACTGATTGCTGAGAGAATGGTAATTGTGAAGAACGCTTGCACGGACGCCCGCTTCGATAAATCTCGAAAGTGCGACTACACTTCGATATATGAAGCATTTTGATGTTCTAAGCAGGCGGGAGAATCTTATTTGTTGATGTACGAAACAGTGATCATTTTAAGAGAAAGTTACGATAGGTATAGGTTAAACAAGAATTTTTTTAGTATGTGAGGGCGCGTAGCGCCCGAATCTCCGGTTCGGGACGGTAGAATTGCGAAGTCTGTTGCCCATGTTATTTGCATGGCGCTTATGTTGGCAAGTTTGAGTGTTTCTGAACCGGAGATTCGGGCGCTACGCGCCCTCTCATACAAAATTGTTTAACCTACACCTAACTTCACTTAAAATGATCACTGTTTCGCACATCGACAAATCAAATTCTCTCGCCTGCTTTGAACATATCGAAATGCACCATATATCGAAGTGTGGTCGAGCGTTCGAGATTTATCTAAACGTGCGCCCATGCAAGCGTTCTTCACAATTACCGAAAGAATTACCAGAAATCAAACAATCGTGGAGCACCAATTCCAACATGGAATCAAACCTGATAAGTATCTATACTGCTCTGTCAATATTTACAGTACTGACAATACGTCAATACCCACGCGCACACGGTCAATATATTGACGCAGTGTCAGTATATTGACAATATTATTGACCCCTTAAGACGGATCGTTGAAATTATGCAGACAAAAAAAGACAAGTCGCAAACTGGACGAAAGATCGAACAGAACCAGAGATTCTCCGCAGAATAAGGCAAACTGTTGGTGTTCAAAGACAGCCCTGGGCGCGTACCTGTACCCTGCCGATCCTCCTGGCCAGGCCGACCACGGTGAGCCCCTTCCTGAGCAACGCCTGCACGATGGCCGCTCCTATGCCCGAGCTGGCGCCCGTTACCAGGGCAACGCGGCCTGCGTACTTCTCCATACCCGTAGCTGCGGGGCCCGTCAACTGACGACCAAGCGGGAGTGGAATCCCTGCTTATAGCCTTGGCCTCCAGATGACGCGCGAGTGTGCTACGTCACTATAGGGAAAGTGTGGCCAGCCTACCAGCGTCGGCCAAGCTGGGCCTATTCGGCTGATGCTTACACAGTGGCCGCCCCAGCGCTTAACATAGGGTGACCAATTCTCCCGTATTTCCCGGGAACTCCCGTATTTGCTTTGTTTCATAATCTCCCGGCTCCCGATTTTCGGACTCAGGGGACGTTTATCTTCCGTGTTTAACTTCTCTCCGTGTCAGAATTCGTTGAAACGTTAAGACAGCAGTAATATTGATATTACGTCTATCAGTTATCTGAGTAATGGTCGACCGACGCTTGGTGATTAGAAACTTGGCTGTGACGGTACCTATTGTGAATCATTGTTCAAGATTTTACGATGGGCAGCGAGGACGAAGCTAAAACTCCACCAATATATATATATATATATATATATATATATATATATATATATATATATATATATGTGTGTGTGTGTGTGTGTGTGTGTGTGTGTGTACGTATTTTACGAAGTGGAAAGTTTTATATTCCTGGATTGCACCAGCACGGTGAAATGCTTATAAAGCAAAGTGCTCAATCAAATAATGTTTATTTTGAGAACTTTGGTAACTGGTATCTTACATTATGAGCATACCAGGAAGTCATGTTCTCATGGAGAGGGTCTCTTTCTCTTAAAAGAAATAAAAAAATAGTATTTGTGATTTCTAATTAGTTATCTTTTACAAATGCTGCTTTGCCCTTTTGTGAAATTTCGCTGTGCTCTTAATCTCTCTTATTTTTTGTCAAGGACATAAGTATCTCCCTTAGTTTCGTTTAGAAAAGTTGGTCACCCTAGTTTAACAATACTTGTCAACCGAGTTTGAAAAAAAATTATTTTTTTCACATATTATAGTGTGATATTTTCGCTCGATAATGATCTGACTTACTATTCGTTATTCCGTATAGTTACTGTGCTATATCAAATTAAGCAAACTACTGCGCAAAATTTTAAAGAATTTGCAGAGGATAAATCACATTGAGTAGACTTTGCGTAGGTTGGTTTTAGCACATACAAAGCTGCGGATGAAATGTCGGTAAGATATCAAAATTTCATTTAAGGTTGAGAGCAGAATGATAACTCATTTAATTCCCGAGGTATAGGGTATTATGTCCGACGAACAGACGCGGGAAGAGCGAGCTGTTCTGTCCATGGGGACTTGGCGTCTCTACGAAAAACTTCCCATAGGATTAAAAAAAAAGTTTGGTTTGTTGCTCCACATCAAAAGAGTTCAACTGTAAATTCAGACTAACCTGTACCGTAGCCAACTACTAGAACAGATATCGAAATGTCATCGGTAGGGACTGATGACCATAGTAGTTTGGTCCCTTTCATACCCCAACCCAACCATCGTCATCAGAGCATAGCGTAAATTAAGAAAATTTAGATTATGGATCGGTCTTTAACGAGTATTTTCTTACTATCAAGTTTTTATACCTTACATGAACCAAGAAAAATTAAGGGGATACCCACTACATGACTTTTACCAAAATCAGAAATTAAAGGTTCCATTACAACGCCACTAACACCTGAAATTCTAATATTTGTCTTGTTTCAATTCTTTGTTTCTGTAACACATGTAAACGAATGAGAAAAGCTTGTTTCTTGAACTGTATATTAATTTCACAAGTGAAAGAGAATCTAGTTCAGTCATTAATATGTCAAAAATTTGTCACAAATGTCAAAAATTTGTGATTTCGGCAACTAACTGCAGATAAAACCAAGGACGAGTGTTTAATTTAACTTCGCGACATTATGCAGGAATTGTATTCACAGGCCGGCCGCTGTAGCCGAACGGATTGCGGCGCGCCAGTTACGTTCTGCTCGGCCACTTCGGTCGTGGGTTCGAATCCACCCTCCGGCATGGATATTTGTGCCGTTCTTAGTAGGAGCTAGTTCGTAACTAGTTTGTAAGTTTAGGGACTGAAGACCCCGTAGTCAAGTCCCATAAGTCTACAAACATTTGAACATTTTGTCTTCACAAATGTATTAGAGTTAAAAATATATAGGTATCTGCTGCGTGATCCATTCGTCAGTGTATCTTAAATCTGTTGATTTACATTATGATTTAAAATATCACAGCACAAGAACCGAAGGTCGTTTCTTGGCTCCAAGTTTTCTTTGCCGACTTTCATCAGTCATGCTATTCATCTTCCTGCATTTCTCATACATAGCGGAAGTACTACAATGTTTAACTTCCTTCTTCGCTTCTTAAGAACACCCAAAAGTACGACATTGTGGCATTATTCAAACCCAAACATACGAATATTCACAAGACTTCTCATGGCAGCCAAGCAACTTACAGGACCAAGAGGGCGGAAAGAACCACATGACTCAATTTCAGCCAATCACGAGCGGCAGACGGCGGCAAACGGCGCGGAAAAGGATGGCCGTGCTTTCCCCATACAGAGCTTTACTACGCCACGCCGCGCCGCGCCGTCCCCCCTCCACTGGTGTATCCTGTGACGCGAGACAGCAAGAGCCGCAGCCAGTGGTGAAACCGAACACGCCTTCCTGTTCCTAGTACTGGGAGCCCCAGCTGGTATAAACAACGCCGCGTCATCGTGACGCAGCAGCCCTCAGCCTCAGCGGTTAAGCGGTTGTACACTCTCAATAATATGGTGCAATATCTTGATCGAATTTTGACTGATTCTCCCGTTGGTTCTTGGCGGAACATCATCGTACTGAATTAAAAATCATAATTGATTATAAGAGGTAATCTGTCTTATGCTGACTGCAATTAAGAGATTTATTTTACACCAGACGCGCTTCGCTTTTTTATTTTAAAAGCATCTTCTGTGGCCTGTAAGTGATACAAACGTTTCTACAGTTTGTTTTCGATAAATAGATTAAAACAGTTAAAAAAAATTTGCACGTTAGACCTAAGTGTTTTTAACTTAATATTCAGTCTACTAACGGTGTTGATGTCTCTTCTTTACATGTCATCTGTTACATGTCTTGTTGGCTGGAGTTCGTTTTTTCCTGGCGTGTGTTTGAGGGCCGTGTATAGCACCTTCCGTGTGTTTTTGTTTCGTTTTTTCCTTTTCATGTCAGCACATCACAACATTTCACTTTTTGAAATGCTTACAGAATACATATCACCTGTTATAAGTGGAATGCCTGTCTGTTTATTTATCATTTCACTACAGTGTGGCTATGTTTTCGTCTGTTCATTTGGTTTTCGTGTGGTCTGTGAGTGTTGCTAAAGCAACTCGCTGCAGAGCGCGCGGTTGCTTGCCGTGGAGGTTAGAGTCCTCCCTGGGGCATGGGTGTGTGTGTTTGTCCTTAGGTTAGTTTATCTAGGTTTAAGTAGTTTGTATGCTACGGACTGATGACCACGCAGTTTGGTCCGATAGATTTATAAACATTTAAACATTTTTTGTGAGTGTTGCGAACGTTATATATTTATAAGTCTCTGACTTTGAAGTACCCGCTTCAGAAACATTAGAAGGTGAATGCATATATTTTATTTGTGACTAGTAATTTTATGTTTGGTGATGCCTCTACCTGGATGTACTCTTTTAGTATATAAAAATGTCGTGAAGTTATGTAAATTACGACAGGCCTGAAGTTAGCGTCGAACACGCCGAAACCGGCAACATAATAAATGAAAAATGCTATCTTGGCTGCAAAATCATTATATAAGAATGAATTGTTGTTCGTTAGTCTCCCTAAAACTCGAGAACGGCTGAAGCGATTTGGCTAATTTTAGTATTGAAATATTCGTGTAAGTCCAGGGAAGGTTTAAACGGTGATAAAATATGGAAAAGCTGTCCGGAAAAAGAGGAAAATCGGGAAAAACTGAAACAGCATTTTCCAGTGAGCTCTCAATACTGTTCGTTCAATTGCGATAAAATTTTGTACATTTCATGTTGAAAGCAAGAGGAAGGTCCGCATCAAATAAAAATTGCGAAAAGTCGCCCCGAAAGTAGGAAAATTTAGGAAAAACCGAAAGCGATTTTTTCTATGTTTGTAAGAGCATCATTTGAGTATGGCATTCGTACGCCGGAGATGGGTAATTCTGTTTTTGTTTTGTGCATTATGTCTTGGAAAAGTTTTCAATAAAAGAAATGGGGACAGTTAAAAAGGAAAGTAGCAAAATTCGAACCAAGTTCCTTTTTGAATGAGTTTCTAAATCTGCTCAACACTATAAACTGAGAACTGTGCATCCGATTGCGATAAAATTTTGATCATTTGATGTTCAACGAAAGATTAATGTTCTTATTAACTAAATATTTGGGCAAGTTACCCGGAAAATGTGAAAATTCGCGATAAACTGAAAGAGCTTTTTTTATGGGATATCTGATTGCGATAAAATTTTGAATATTTGACGTTCAAAGCAAGAGTAACGTTCTTATGAAACAAAAATTTGGAAAAGTTTCCCGGAAAATTGGAAAATTCAGAAAAATAGAAAGATTTTTCAATGAAATATCAATACTATTCATCTCACTGCCATAAAATTTTGCACATTCGCCGTTCAAAGCGAGAGGAAGGTTTGAGTGAAGTAAAAGTATGGAATACTTGGCCAGAAAATAGAAAAAAATGTGGAAAACTGAAAGAGCTCTTTTCTTTGGGATATCAATATCATTCGTACGAATGCAATAAAATTTTGCACATTTGACGTTCAAAGCAAAAGTACATACATACTTCTGTTGCTCTGCCGTTCTATACACTTTTTACAAAAGGGACAATGCATTTTTAAAAGTTAATTATAACTTTTGAAAAACAGTTAAGAAGTCAAAGAGTAAACAACTTTTCTAGAGTAATTATTGTTTGATATTTTGCTTTATATGCTCCAAATCAAAAAAATATCTTGAATTACACACTTGCTAAAATAGCTTATCCGGTACTTCAGCGCTCCACACCATTTTTCAACACAATAGATTCAGTGGTTTATGTAATGATATATAGCCAAATCCGTTCAGCCGTTCTCGAGTTTCATATACGGGTTCAGATCGTGTAAAGCGAACTTTAGTCTTTGAAAGTATATTTCTGAACGCAACCAACACAACAACCAAGTCATTATTTTACATGTTTTAAATCTAAATTTTCCTCGCAATTTTTCCATATTTTATCACCATTTAAACCTTCCGTGAACTTTCACGAGTGTAACATGAACATTATCCAGGACATGTGTGCGTGATTTGCCCACTCTTTCCGTCCGGTATCGAGCCGATACTTAGGCCAACACCTCCTAGAAGACAAGGCCTTACAACAGGCCGTGCCTACGTCACACTTGGAGGCCGCGGCCGCCATCTGACTGGCCGACCGCTGCGCGGCGGTGGGCGTGCCCCAGCCAACAGCCAGTGAGGTGGCGGCCGGGGCTGCTAAGTGTGACGTAGGCACGGCCTGTTGTAAGGCCTTGTCTCTAGGTGGTGTTGCTTAGGCTATCTGATGATGCCTTTATAAAGCTACTGGGTCTAAAATGCATATGATTTAAATTAATATGGGTTATATTAAGAGGTAAGTGATACGAAGTTCACTGGGTCATCTAGTTAAGTGATATGAGCAGTGGCGGATTAAGCGTTAGGGGGGGGGGCGGACCGCCCCTTATTTTGTCAATGGTGCTTAGAACGGGCCTCTCGTCTTGGGGGGGGGGGCCTCCACATGCCTCGAAATCAAGTTTTTTTTAAATTTTTAATTTATCTCAAAAGTCACTACATTTTATAGTAACACACGTATTTCCAAGTGGACGGGGGACCTCAATTTGTATTACCACCGCCTCGGGCATCTGACAGCCGTAGTCCGCCACTGGATATGAGGATAACCAAGGCTAATGATAATCGGAAATACCGATCTTAGGATGGACGCTTGTGGGAGGATATTTTCAAGGACAATACGTGTTAATACCCACTTTTTACTATGAAAAGATCAGCTGTTACTCCAGCTTTGTCCTCTATGCGCATGGTGTGCGTGGTTAATCGGGTTTGGCGTGGCCACCCCGAAACACCCCCCGCCCCACACAGCACACCTCACAAGGAAATGTGTTCATAAGTTCAAAGTTTGTGTAACTAAGGGAGCAAACTACGAAATCCAACGATTACTAGACTGAAACACTACTTAAACTACCTTATTCTTAGAATGACACGCAAACCCATGTCCGAGGGGTCACTCGAAACTCCGGCGGGAGCGCCCGCGCACTCTGTGTCATGGAGCCTCAGATCACGTAGCAGGGAATATGTTCTTCGATTGTATACCCACAGTTTCACTTGGGAAAGGATGCAAACATTTGTTTTTAAATATTTGCGAATCGTGTAACTGAGGTGGCACTTGGCTATCAACGCAGTTTTCATTTAGTGGAAAGTGGAAACCATCTAAAAAACTACATCCGTGCTAGATGGATCACCGTGACACCTCGTTAATCCACCAGGCGGAGTTGAATCTGGGTCAGCACTCCTCCCAGTCCGCGTAAGTAGCACTTTAAGCCTGGCGGGCGTGAAGTGAACGAACGAATGATGACTGAAATACTGAAACAAAAATAATTTAATGGACTTTTCCAAGAAAACAAACAATAATGTATTTAAAAAAATTGATTGTTTTAGCGCCATTAATTTTATAGACATTATTGTTTTATTAGACTTCCGGATTTAGTAGAATTTCAAACCAGAGAAGCTACGTAAATTGTTACATGGCTAATGTTGTTAATTATCCGATACTAATATTAAGAATAGACAAGGGCCTCCAGGCATAAGCAGATCCAACTATTTCTTTCACTCTCTATTTTTTTTCAGTTTATTAATCAACCTCAAAAACACGTAAAATTATCTCTCACGCTAGGCATTATTTATTGTTCCCGCGTTTAAAGAAGTACGTGTATTTTTAATTTCAATCGAATGATCTTACATTTGGCTGCGTATGCTGCTTGGTATCGAGCCACTTTCAGTGTCAATTTTTTATGTAGAATAAAACAGACAACAGCTTTACCTGGTCAGTAGTGAATATTAGTTGAGACAACAACTACATTGAGAGGAACAGTTTCCAGGTGATAACTTTATCATGTCTGAGACAGCAGGCGTTTGATGGAACCACGTCTCTCACAGTACGGAGTCCAATTCGGCGTGACTGCGTGTTTCTCGCACGTATCAGCCGTTCTTTTCTAACATTACCCAAAATCGTTATTTTTATGTGGTCATTTACACTGCTTTTGAAACGGCCCAAATTTGCTGCTAGGTTGAAAAGTTAATTTAATTTTTTTTTTTTTTTTTCGCAACAGACTGTTTCAGCTTAACTTATTGCCATTTTCAGTGATCTGCGGTGATATTTTTACAAAGTACCTAGGTCTTTAAAATTACAGAGCATATTCTTTATGTATAACAAATCAGTTACTTACGTCTAGGTAACTGTTTATAACTGTAAAAAGTTTTTATAAATGCGAAACACAACTAGCTCTTAACTCATACGAAGTGATGAGTGCTATCGACAAGGGTTCTCAAATTGATTCCGTATTTCTTGATTTCCAGAAGGCTTTTGACACGGTACCTCATAAACGGCTTTTAATCAAACTGTGTGGTTACGGTATATCGCCCAAAGTTTGCGAGTGGGTAGGGTATTTCCTGTCAGAGAGGACACAGTTTGTAGTAATCGATGGTAAGGCATCGACTAAAACAGAGGTGATATCGGGCGTTCCACAGGTTAGTGTTATTGGTCCTCTGCTGTTCCTTATTTACATAAACGATTTGGGAGAAAGTCTAAGAAGCTCTTTTAGGTTGTTTGCAGATGACGCAGTCATTTACCGTCTAGTAAAATCATCTGAAGATAAAAACCAACTACAGAAAGATCTAAATAAGATATCACCTTGGTGTAAAAATTAGCAATTGGCTCTAAATAATGGGAAGTGTGAAGTCATCCACACGAGTACGAAAAGAAATCAGTTAAACTTTGTCTACAAAATAAATCAATCAAAAGTGAAGACCGTGAACTCCACAAAATACCTAGCAATTATTATTAATTCAGACTTAAACTGGAAAGAACACATAGATAATGTCGTGGGAAAGGCGAACCAGAGACTGCATTTTATTGGCAGAACCCTTAAAAAATGCAACAGAACTACTAAAGAGATTTCATAAACTACGCTTGTCAGTCCTCATTTGGAGTATTGCTGCCCACCTGCTCCTTATCAGGTGGGTTTGACGGAAGCTGTCGAAAGAGTCTAAAGAATAGCAGCTCGTTTTATAGTCACGATACATGGGAGACAGCGTTACGGAAATGATACAGGATCTGGGATGGGAATCATTACAACAAAGGCGTTTATCGCCGCGGCGTTGGTTACTTACGAAACTCCAATCGCCAACATTCTCCTCCGAATGCGAATATATACGAATATACATTGTTGACTCCAACTTACATAGGTAGAAATGATCATCAGAATAAAATACGGGAAATCAGAGCTCGAACGGAGAGATACAGTTGTTCTTTCTTCCCGCGCGCTATTCGAGAATGGAATGTGAGATAAATAGTACAAAGGTGGTTCGATTAATCCTCTGCCAGACACTTAAATCTGATTTGCAGAGTATCCCATGTAGATGTAGATTGATGTTATTAAGTTATGTTTGACACTTTTGACAGTTATCGCGTTGGGATGACATATGTTTACAGATGATATTTCGATGATAACAAAGATGGTATTTATATCACTAATCGTTGTTGTTGGAATCTCTGGTTGATACTTTACGTTTCACTGTAATAATTTTTCAGGTAATTTCTAAAAATAATTGTATCTCGAGTGTCACTTGTAAATGGCCTGGATGCCCGTGGAGGTATCACCTGTTTTAACTGCCATCTTAATGTAATTAGTGATATGTATCGACAGAGGATAATGTACAAGATTTTAGCAGTCATTTGTAACATGCATTGGATTATCACGGTTTGAAAAAGGCTAATGTTTTGATAATGGACGGTAGAGTCCGAAACTAGTCACTGACTTCAAAATAGTGCAAATGCGACGGACAAAATAAATTGTTTTACAAAATATTCCCAATTGCTGATCCTAAACCATAATTTCGACGAATTTTCACATATAGCTTTATTCGTCAGCTTTTCTTCATGCATAGCGACTGACTTGTATCTGTGCGTTGTCAGCAGAAGGTGGCTAAAAGCAAATAGGGTTCAAATACCACAGTGCAAATGCAGGAACTTGTCACAAGCTAAAATGTCCCTTCCTACTTCCGAACCTGAGACCCAGGCTAGAGAACAAAATACTATAATTCTGAATGTGCAGCAGTACTGCATTTGACAGGGTATTTCAGTCTTCTGTCTCCTGCTCCCTAAGTCTATTAAAATTGTATCTGTCAACATTTATGGTAGTTGGTCAAATGATTTCAAGGTACCCTCCACCATACAGTCTGGTCCCCATAGCTCAGACGCCGGCGTCGCTGCTTACCACACAGGGGGCCGGGATTCGATTCCCGGCAAGGGACTGTGTTGTATGTTGTCCTCATTAAAATTTTCATTATCATGGACATGCAAGTCATCGAGGTGGCGTCAAGTAAAAAGGTTGAATTAGGTGGCCGAACAATGTCACGAGGGATCTCCCAGCCAAAGGTGCCAAACAATCATTTCAGTTCCACCGTGCACCGTGTGGCATCATACGAACTCCTCTCCACGGAAAAAACTGCAAGCATGTGTCAGCTTTTATGGAGGTCGGTCAAACAGTAGCAACGTCTGTTGCAAGGCAGCATCTGACATGCACCATACGAAAGGTTACCTATATCGCGATCTGATTGACACTGTAACTCACAAGCGGCTTCTAATGAAATTGCATCCTTAGGGAATATAGCCCCAATTGTGCGAATGGATGCACGGTTTCCTATCAGAAAGGACATAGTTCGTAATAATAGACGGTAAGTCATCGAGTAAACAGAACTGATATTGTCGCGGAGGAGTAGCCGAGCAGCCTAAGGCGCCTTGCGGCGGAGCGCGCGGTTGCTCGCCGTCGGAGGTTGTGTGTGTGTGTGTGCCCTTAGGTTAGTTTACCCTAGTTTAGGTAGTTTGTAAGCTACGGACTGATGAACAAGCAGTTTGGTCAAATACATTTACAAACATCTGAACATTTTTGAAGTGATATCTGGCGTTCCCCAGGGAAGTGTTGTAGATCCCCTACTCTTCCTTGTGTTTATAAACGATTTGGGAGACAATTTGAATAGCTCCCTTAGACTGTTCACGGATTATGCTGTCGTTTATTAGTTAGTGAAGTCAACAGAGGATCAAAAGCAACTTCAAAGCGATTTAGATAAAATTTTTACATGGTCCTAAAATAGGCAATAACCACTTGATAATGTAAAGTGTGAAATAATACACATGACCACTAAAGAAATCCGCTGAACTTCACGATATATCAGTCAAACCTTAAGGTCGTAAATTATACCAAATACCTAGGAGTTACAATTACGAACAACTTTGACTGGAGAGAACACATAGAAAATATTGTGGGGAAGGCGAATCAAAGGTTACGTTCCATTGGCAGAACTCTTCGAAGATGCTACATCTCAACCAAAGTGACTGTCTACACTACACTTGTGCGTCCTCTCCTGGAGTTCTGTTGCCCAGTGTGGGATCCTCACCAGGTGGGACCGACGGAGGTCATTGAGAAGGTTCAGAGAAGGGCAGCTCGTTTTATCACGTTGTAGGGGAGAAAGCGTCACGGAAATGTTGCACGATTTGAGGTGGATATCATTAAAGGAACGACGTCATTCAATGCGGTGAGATCTATTTGCGAAATTCGAATCACCGACTTTTACCTCTCAATGTGAAAATATTTTTCTAGCACCCACCTACATAACATACATAGAGACACATGACCATCCCAATAAAATAAGGGAAATCAGATCCAAAACAGAACGATTTAGGTGTTCTTTCTTCCCGTGCGCTATTAGAGAATGGAACGGTAGAGAAACATTATGAAAGTGGTTAATGAACCCTCTGCTAGGCACTTACATGTGATTTGCAGAGTATCTATGTAGATTTAGATGTAAATTTGAATGTAAAGTGTCCAAAATTTGGTAAATGTCGCGATAAAAGTGTAGATTGGCATCAGTTAAAAACAAACACTAAACGATAATTACATTTTTTTTACATACAGTACAGTAGGTGTTTTAGAAGGAATAATAAATATTTAGGAAATGGTAGTGCAACAAAAATTTCATTATAAAATGTGTCCAAAGGTTATTGAGTACTGATACAACTGCATTCAATACATTTTCGTTTCGCGTGTTGGTACTGCGGTTGCTACACGCGTATTTATCAAATGTTCAAGTTGTTATGTCCTACTGTAGTTTACATTGAAGTTTTCATTGTGATTTGTTGGCCACTTCTACTGTACTGTAATATACTGTGTAATCAGGCTGCAGGTATTTACTCATGCTGGGTGTGGCGATATGGTATATGTGTATGTTTTTATTTTTTTATTTTTATTTTTATTTTTTTTTTTTTTCGATGGAAACGCTACTGATTGTAGAGAATACGGCATACGATTTAGTAACCACAGACTACCAGATTCAAGAGAGTGTACTCGTGAGTCCCGTACACTGCGTGACACTGGTACAGTGCTCAGTGAATGAAATTATTCAGTCGGAAGAACGTGGTCCTTCAATAAACACACGTAGTATTTCTAGACTTATTGTTATTCCACATGTCGGACATTACAAATGCACAGGTTCCATCCCTATCATTTACTGCTCTTACAAAACTTTAGATCAGGATATCAAGGTACACAATTGCAATTTTGGCGTCGGATGATTGAACACCACCAAGTAATTCTACTCTTACTCTTCACTGATGATGGCATCAGTAATACAATTCACATCAGTGGTCCCAAGAAAACCAACATGTCATTGTAGAGACATATTTTCAAATCTTCTGTACAAATGTGGGAAGTAGTTTGATAGGAAACCAGTTGCTTTGGTCTGGTGTGTTACGGCATCGTCTTACAGTACCGCGTTATCTGCACATCCTTGAAAATGAACTTCCAGCATTACCGTAAAATGGGGTTACTTTGGGCCTGTAGGAATTACTTTGTGACATACGTTCATTTTCGATTATTTCTAACATCTCACTGCATCTATGCTGAGCAGAATCCAAAGATTAGCTCCAGCGGCTTGCCTGTAGTGCTGCACCATCTTGTGACAGCCCGCGCTTCTTTTGTTCTACTGCAGTGTGCTCGTATTTAAACCTGGTTTGGAGCCATTGCTTAAATTGTTGTAAACTTGGTGTGCTGGGGCCGTTCGTGTGATATAACTGCAGAAAACAGGTATGTACGCCTGATTGTTAATATATTCATTATGGTGTGATTTGCCGTTAATTGTAATGTTCATTTAAGCCTAAAACCAGCATATTCAGGGGCTACTTTGTGACAGTGTCAGAGTGTTCCAAAGTAATCCCATTGTGTTTTAAAGTGTAAATATTAAATGTACTTGATAGCGTCAAGTCTTCAGATGAGAGCGAAAGCATCAAGTGTAATGGTAAAGATCCGAGTGACTCGGAAGCTCTCTATGAAAGTTGACTAGTTAAGCCATCAGACAGAGACTCACCTTCGACTAAGATACATCAAGACACAAGAAACGTCCACCACCTGAAAAGGGCCACTATGCAGACACCTGAATGCACATTCAAACTTGATGACTTTGTGGTCATAAACTTTGAAGGAGAAATGTTGCCCGGAAGAGTGACTGATATCAAGCCAGGAGACTACATGATAAGCGTCATAGAGAGGTCAGAAAGTATACTGGAAGTGGGCAGAACGAGATAATTGCATTTATTATTCTAAGAGGAAGTTCTTTACAAGAAATCACCTCCAGTAGGAAAGCGAAGTCTTTTAATGTGAAAGATTCAAATTTAGATTAAGTGCCTTTGTCAGTTTTTTATGTTGCAAAGCAATAAACCAATATTTTGTATATTGATTTAAACAAACCTTTCATGGGGTAACTTTGTGCCAATGTTCATTTTCCATGTATTTCAAAGCGAAAACAAAGCTGTCACAAAGTAGCCCCATCCAGTGGGGGAAATTTGTGACAAATTACGACACTTATATAACGATTTCTGTTGAACTTATTGATTTGTATAATATATATACAGGGGAGGTTATAGCAACTTCTTGGTATTACTTATCCTAGTTCATAATTGACACTTGTGATGATACATGAGGCAGGAGATATATGGCTAAAAAGGAGAGTAGGAGAGATGGATTTTTCTTTATTTTAAGAAAGAAAATCATAATTAATTAATTGATTAATTTATGCTATATTTATTGTCAATTAAAAAGAACACAGATAATTCATGAAATGATATAAGTTAACTTTTATAGTTAGAAAACAAAGAGCAGTACTTCTTTCTTATGTTTTAAAACATAAAAGTAGAGTTAGTCTTCTTTAGTAATCTGATGTAGTGACAGCAAGCCAACCTTGTAAAAGTTTCATTTATTAATGTGAAATAAAGAATCTCGGTTACTGTGAAATTCTAAATCGAATCAGAAGTCTAATCATATATTAGTGAAGAATTTATTCTGGATTGGCCAACCTACACGCCCTGAGATGGTTGAAAGGCGAAGTTTACAAAGGAATAGTAAACGTAAGAGCAGATTTGATCTTTCGGATTACGAATTATGCACTCTTAACCTAGCAGCACCAAGGAATTTTAGGTTACATGGAGCAAAAACCAAGGGCAAATTTTGCGAGGGTGTCACAAAAAGCTGTAAATCCTGTAAAACGGATTTATAGTAAGTAATTCTGTTTCCAATGTAAGCTGACTGCCAAGAAATACCCAGCACAATGCCCCTCTCCTCCATCTCTCCCTATGATGTAATCCAAGAGAGGCCTAATGAGAACTTTCAAATTTCCTTGAACGCAGTTGGCCATCACTTCAACTTCTTTTGGTGGGAAAAATTTATAATTTTCACCGCTAGATGTCAGCACCACAACCACGTCTGCTCCCCTTCCGAGAATTTGGGAGGAAAGTCCGTCACTCTGAGGCAAGACACAGTCACGTGAAGACATTAACCCTAGTAGCAGCAGCGCCATGCTGGAGGTAAGTATTGTTATAAACATTCAAGGACAATTCTAAATTCGAACTTCCTAGTAGACACCATCTTCGATTACGTCATACATGGAGAAGGGTTGCGTCATCCTGGGCTATCTCTGATGGCCATTTTGTTCCAGAACTAGTAATTACGCCACCTTGATGACGTTGTTGTGACTTTCCGATATTGGTACTCAGGTGGCTGAACAGGGAAGATGACATCTGGCAACATTGCACTGTTCTTGATTCGCTTTGTAGGGAAGACTGTTAATTATGGTCACATGGACTACCAACCCAGAGCAAAATGTGCCCTTGGGCATGAAATTTCTATATTTCAGTTTCATTGTTTAAAATTGTAACCATAGAAATGTAGAGTGTAGTGCTTTATAAGGACAGAGACAAATAGAAAAAGGCTCAAAAACAAAGAATGATATTTATTATTATTTTGTTATAAAATAGAAATGTACGGGCATTTTTGCCTGGGCGTGGTGCTTTTAGGGTTAATAACACAACGCAACGACGACCTCAGAAGAGCTATCATTGTTATCAACAGAAGTTAAAAGTCCATTGAAGTTTCAACGTTCTCCTTTGACATTGATTTAAATTTGTTAGACTTCCACACTAATAAATGTATCACTGTACGCAATAAAAACTGGACCCACATGACATTTTTATTGCAATTCGTCTGTGCTTCCACCTTCTAAAATATTTACTGTTCCTCCTGAAATACCGTGTGTAGATTCCTCGGGAACAATAATTTTTGGGAACATTTTCTGTACCCCTGACAACGTGTATGCAAAACATCGTGATCCGTTGAGTAGTTAACGAGGGAAAGCGTGACAAATAAAAAACCCACTCTCACATTTGTAATATTAGCTAGCATAAAGAGTTGAAGTTAGGTTCCTGAAGAGATAGGGACAGGTCGGACTATTAGGAATTGGAAAAACTGACTATTAATACCGATAACAATATTTTGTCTCGAATTACTAGAACGTTTCGGTATCCATTTGGTCTAGGTTATAACAGTATTTTTTCAAGTAAGAACCACATGAAACACCGGATCTAAAACTTTTAATTTTTAAACAAAACTTGGAAAGAGGAGTAATGTTAAGTCATAAATTTGTATCAGTTTTATTGTAGACAATTCATGGACAAAGCATTTAATTATAGAAAGGAAACCTATTTTCTCAAAACGTATCGTTCCTAGGTGCCAAGGATCTTGCATCCAATAACAATTGTAAGTGTATTTTTCCTACGAACGTTTTCAATGCTTATAAATTGATGAACATGTGACCGCTGCGCTGCAGCATCCACAAGGTCAGCCAAGATGTCTGGCTGACTCCTGGAGAAGCCAGTCGCCGATCTGGAAAACGGAAGATATCGTCGCTCTTACTCGCCGGAACTTCGAGAATACAAAGTCTCACCTCTCTGCGCAAGCTAGAGAAAAGGAAAACAAAGTGTCGTGTAGGACTAATGATACAATTATTTACACGTGATTCGCTTGCGATATGAGGGAAACAATATTGTGCAATTTTCCCGTTTAAACATTGACCCATATAGTAAAATGTTCAAATGTTCGTTAAGCTTAAGGGACTAAACTGCGGGGTCATCAGTCCCTGAACTTACAAACTACTTATAAACTAACTAATACGAAAGACAGCACAAACATCCATGCCCGAGGGGGGATTGGAACCCCCGACGGGGTACCGCCTCGCGCATCGCAGCATACCGCCTCAATGAGAACGCTATTTTCCATCATGAACACTGACCTTGAATTTTTCAAGAACTACTGAGTCTCTAGCAAAAAGTCGAAAAACCTGTGAAGTTATAATCAAGATAGAGCGCCTCCATGCAAAATCGAAATCGGTGACTATACCGCCTTTACTGTATATTTCTATGTAACTCGCAACATTTGCAAATGCATAAATAAAACGGCAAAATCTTCTCTTTAGCAACTCCCGTTTCTGCATCACTGTCAGTGCCACCTGCAATTTTTTGCTGCGCACTTCAATAGGCTTCATTTTTGAGGCGGCGTGTCTTTGACTCCTAGGCGGCGGTGTTACTGGCATTTCTATCGACACTTGGATTTTCGCTTGCAGTCGAAAAACACACGCTCACTAATAATATAGCAAGCACAAGGAAAGCCACGGCGTTGGTTTCACAAATTAATTCAAATTCCTCACACATTTAGTAGGACAATTGTGCAATTAGTGGCAATTCCAAGAGGGATGACATTCTTATAATGGGTACGAGTCATCACGAGGCAAGCGAAAGATAAAAGTTTTTTGGTAGATGCCTCTGTCTAGTTTGCGTATGAAGGTGAACTGTTAATGTGGCTAAAATACAAAGACAGGCCGTTCGTTAGAATCAACATTGAACTGCATGTTCTTCTTTAAATGGCTGGCTATAATTCTATTGCCGAAAGCCACCTTTTGATTGGTGATTAGTTTAAGATATAATAATTGTGCTCTGAGAGAAAATTCTTATTTGCGAGCTCATATTTCGTTTTATTAACTATAATGAAACTGAGGAATAAATTATATAAATATTAGAATTCATCTTCAAGTATTTTGCCTCTGTCTCTCTACGATAGAATGAGAGAAAGGGAGACAAATAGAGAAAATGTTTCAAATGTTTGTAAATCTATCGAACTCAACTGCGTGGTTATCAGTCCGTTGCTTACAAACTACGTAAACTAAGGAAAACTAACCCAAGGACAACACAAACACCCATGTCCGAGGGGGGACTCGAACCCCCGACGGCGCCCCAGTGCCCACGGCTAATCCGCCGCGGCGAAGAGAGAGAGAGAGAGAGAGAGAGAGAGAGAGAGAGAGAGAGAAGACTGATTCACACGGTAAAACGTTTGGAGTCATCGTTATAAGCGACATTTGGCTATCTCATTGTATGCGATAGGACGATAGCTGTTTACGATACAGATAACGTCGTTAACTGTATCAAGTGGTATCGATAGGGCAAAGTTGAGCACTTCTAAAGGAAAATTTTGTTTATATATTTTTGAAAGGCTGTACAGTCTTGGCGGTACACAATCATGCTGTCGTAACTTCTTAATCGTGCCTTGGGGTATTAAAGACGAATTTAGGAGAGTGGAAGTGTTACGATGCACACACATAGAATGATGATGATGATTGGCGTTTTAGGGCGCTCAACAGCGAGGTCATCAGCACCCGTAAGCTAACGTAAAGAGATGAGAAGAAAAATGGGTCCAGTCGTATGAACATTTAACTTCAATTGTACATTAAAAATTTAAAAGACGGTTCAAAGGAAAGGACTGCATATAAGGAATAAAAGTTTGATAGATGTATGGGGCCCGGTGACTACTTAAAGAGTGACCGAGCCACACTGTCACACATTAAAATCGTACAGCCAATATTTTGGGAAGGAGTCCAGATGTTGTACAAAATCTTAGGACACAATCCAAGGACGCCTCATCGTCACCTAAAATAGATTTCAGGTCCTGTGAGAGACCTAAAGTTGTCCTCACACCAGCGTATAAATGGCATTCTGTGAAAATATGTCGTATCGACAATTGTGTCCGACATCTGTCACACTCTGGCAGTTCCTCAAAAGCCATGCGTTAGCGGGCAGTGTCCAATTCTAAGGCGAGTAAGGGCGACTTCCTCAGCTCGTCGAGGGCGGAAGGAAGTACGCCATTCCCATAGAAAGAGCCGCTGGGTAGGCCATACATCGTATCAGCATATACGCTACGAGGTGATAACACTTTTGCTTTAGCTTTACCAGCCTTCTGTACGACTGTGTCAAGATCCTGTCGTAAGCCATACGACGTATCAGAATATACACAAGGAGGTGATAAAATCACAGTCTAACATATACAAAGACTACACTCCCAGTGTATTTTGAAGGAAGAAGGAAGGAAGGTTGGTGTTTTACGTCCCGTCGACAGCATGGCCATTAGAGACGGAACTTACGCTTGGAAAGTTTGGGTAAGGATGTGGAAGGAAATCGGCCGTGCCCTTTCAAAGGAACCATCCCGGTATTTGCTTGGAGTGATTTATGGAAATCACGGAAAACCTAAATCTGGATGGCCGGAGGTGGATTTGAACCACCGTCCTTCCGAATGCGAGTACAGTGTGTTACCACCGCGCCACCTCGCTCGGTCATTGTATTTTGTTATACACTGCGACAGTAGCGCTCCAAACGGCCGGAAAGCTACATTTCTGAATACGATGTTGGATGAGAGCGAATAGCATCGTTTATATGGATTTTAACATACTTTTTACTTCACGGAACTATATAGTGCCATAAAATACGTAATAAAAATAGCTCGACATTTGTCTTCCTCAGGTTTTCTAAGATCCCTGGCAAGGTATGAAAAAGTACATTTCAGGACAGTTTAGTTACAATTATCTTGTAACCTACAGGTTTTTAGTGAAGAATTTATTTTCTAGTAAAAATAAAAAATGCCTAGGAAACATCAGAAGACCTGTCCTTTGACAGAAAGACGTCGCTTTTCTACTGAAGAATGTTAAGGTTTCTTCACTGCAGTTTCAGTAACATCGGTGAGGGTGGAACGTAGGAAATGAAATAGAATTGAATAACTACAGTATTTAACGTAACAAATTAGTCAACACAGTTGTAGTTGAGGGAAATACGTCACAGATGTGACAAAAATAAATAAATAAATAAATAGATAAATAAAAATAAAAAATAAAAAAGTCAAAACCAATAAAACTGTTTCCCAACGAAGAAGAAACCAATTCCATAATTGTTGTTAGATCTGACCCATAAACGGCAAGAATTTTTAAGACATTCGCTTGAAAGGAAAAGTAATTATATTCAAAGACGAGTGAAGTGTAAAAGTGTACGAATCGTTGCACCCCATGCGAATTGTTAAGCGTCAAAGAAAGTGCCTGACATATTAAAAACATACCATGATAGAAATTTATGTTTATATTCTACTTAGATTCAAGGGAATAAGCTGCAGATGTACACATATTTGTAGGTATTAATGTTGTTCATTATACCTCTGAATCAGTGAAATTCGACTGTTTTTACATTAATTTCCCGGTTATGTATACATGTTTAAATTTTCTAATGCTTGTAACGCAAAAATTATAGTAACTATTTCGTTAATTACGTACAAAAATAATTATAAACGAACGTTGCTCCTTCTGCGACTTGTCCACGCTAGGAGCGCTAGTGTCTTTGCGACAGTCAGTTGGTAACAACTTTCACAGCAATGAGTATCGCAAATGTATATGTTAGACTATGATAATACTTATGCTTAATCTTCACCAGCCCTTCGTACAGCTGTGTCAGAATCCTGTCGTAGATTTCGTGCTGCAGCTCGTTTTGCGGAGGCTGAGCAAGATTTTATAAAGAGCGTGGAAGTTAACCTTCTTACTTTTTCCATATCATCCAAAGGAAGGAGTCGTACAGCGTCTCCAACACCGCTCAGAAAACTTATTGAATGTCGTGCGTCAAGTCTAGAAGCTTACGCCAGATACTGTGAAACATGTCTCCGTTAACGCCAGCTCTTCGCTTTCAGTGTTTTGGTAGGACGTACTATGGACCAAAAGCTGAAAATGAATATAGGTTTTGAAATGCATACCTTGTGAGCTGAAGTACTTGTTCGCCAAAAGAGACGTTGCTTTCACCTTAAGAAACATAGAAATGATAACACGTCATAAGGTATGCATTTATAAGGGCCATGCTTACTGAAATTTTTGTTTCGTTTTTATTTTGCAATATCTGTCCTGTGAGTATTTTCGGTAGAAGTAAAGTCAAACAAAGGCATTGGTAGAAGTGAAAGTTAAAGAAAGGCAGACTGGTAAAACTGTAATCGTGTGTGGAAAAAAAACTCTTTTTGCAGTACTGTTCAGTTGTGTTCCTCAGGTATTCAAATTGGTATAAATTTGCATTATAATGCTAGAGTTCGAGGTTTCGATTGTGCATCAGATATTATTATTTTAAGTGTTGGTGAGTCAAATAACAGTACATAATAGAGCGTTTCTTAAATGATATATGTCCTAAAACTACTTTTTATTAGCACTGAAGATAGTAACTACGAAGTTGCACTGTTTTACAAAAATAGGTTCCCACTTTCCTTAACGGTCGTATGGCCATTAATGCCCTCTTTATCTCCTCCTTTTCGTTATCGGTGATCCCGTCAATTAATGTATAAATTGTACTAAAAAAATGTTCTTTCTTTAACTTTTCAACCAGTTGCCATAATTGTCGGTTGCCTATAGGAGGAAATTCGTTTTTGTGTGTGTTCGTATTTTGAAATTTGTGTTTCCTCTTGTGTGAGACGAGTCAGAAATACGTAATCAGCCTTTCCTTAAACGAGCAGGCAAAACGCCTGAAGCAACGTTCAGGTCTGCCGCTACATAAGCCACACTCGTAAATCCAACGTGCTAATTCGACTCACCTTCCCACGTCACAAGATAGAGCGTAGCGTTTTTCGCTATACAAAATAATGTCCGATTTTACACCATCTGATTAGAAAAGCTCGTGTATTTTACGTATAGTCTGTCTATAAACTCATGATCGAGCAGGCGAGTTGCCTCTACCTTCTCAGCTACGTCACGAGGTGCATCTGCAGGGTGTTCAAATGTTTGTAAATCTGTGGAACTTAACCACTGTGGTTAGGCTTACAAACTAATTGAACTAACCACCACACACCTATACACGAGGAAGCGCTTGAAACTCCGACGGGAATCAACCGCACGCTTCCACGCAAGGTACCTAAGAGCGCTCGGCTATTTCACCGTGGCTGCTGAGTGTTCCACAACGTAGTACCGGCCCTTCAGTGAGCATTTAAATCAGTGTCGACTATACGTGCAGATATAAATAAATCAGCTACAGCCTGCATTCAGAATACATAATTATCGAGTAAACTATATTGACGAAAGAACGGTAGTCGTAATTCAGTGTACATTCAAACTCAGTACACAATGAAGTTATTCTGCTGAGTGAAAGCCTTATTCTTACGTCTGTTTGTTCCCTTTGAACTAGTCATGACTAGAACTAAGGTTTAAGAATGTTCAATGCAGGGAGTCAAAAAATGTTCACATTTTTGTATAGCGTATGGGACTTAACTACGGGGTCATCAGTCCCTAAATTTAACAACTACTTATGAACTAGCTAAGACTAAGGACGGCAAAAATATCCATGCCCGAGGGGGGATTCGAACCCCCGACCATGCAGGGAGTCCATTGTAAATGAAGACATTGTAAATGACAATACCTTGGGCGGGCCAGCACATAAGCCGATGAAATCATGGAAAAATGGATGTAGAAAAAGATCCGCTACCAGTTTTTCAGCATTTGTTGGTTTGCCGTTTCTAATGGTTTTATTGTATCTTTTCAGTAATCACTGCATAAATAACTTTTTGTTTAAACACTGAATTTGGTAACACGGAATGAATATATAACCAAATGGTTTTTTGTTAAGTAAATCACTTTCATCTGTGAAATAATTGACTGTGAAAATTCACAGAATCACTATGAGAGAAGTCGCAGATCTGCGCGGCCACTACGGTCGGGGGTTCGAATCCCCCCTAGGGCATGGATATTTGTGCCGTCCTAGTTCGTAAGTACTTCATAAGTAGTTTGTAAGTTTAGGGACTGATGACCCCGCAGTTAAGTCTCATAAGCTGTACAAACATTTTGAAGTCGCAGATGATGTATCAGAATTAGCTCTTTAACGTAAGCATGTTAGAGGTGATGTAATGCTCATTGCCTCTTCTTAATACAGTGCATTGTTTTGCGATGTAGTACTCCCAACCATCAGTACTGGGGAAGTAAGGATATCAACAAATACACAGACTAACTGAAGCTGGAAACTAGTCACGCGAACCAAATCGACACAAATCACCGCATACTTCTCTGCACTGATAACATAAACGGGAAACTGATTTTAGCGTCCCTGCAGGAAATACTCGCATTTCCTCAGCAAACAGTACTAAGCAAAGAAGGGAAAGCTGAAAGGTGGAAGGAATAAACTGATGACCTACAGATCGGAAATGAACTTCCAGACAATTTTATAGAAAGGAAGTATATGATAATGAGTTAGGACATACGATACTGCGAGAAGAATTTGACAGAGCACTGAAAGATTTGAGTGGAAAGAGGGCCCCAGGAGTAAATGAAATTCCTTCTGAACTGCTGACATCTTTGGTAGAGCCAGTCAAAAAAATGTTCAAACGTTTGTAAAGCTTATGGGACTTAACTACGGGGTCATCAGTCCCTAAACTTACAAACTACTTATGAACTAGGACGGCACAAATATCCATGCCCAAGGGGGGATTCGAACCCCCGACCGTAGTGGCCGTGCAGACCGTGACTGAAGCGCCTCAGTCCCCTCGGCCACCGCGGCCGGCTAGAGCCAGTCATGAAGCAACTGTTCCCACCTGGTGTGCAAGATGTATGAGACTGGCGAAATACCCTTCGACTTCAAGAACAGTATAGTAATACCGGTTCCAAAGAGAAAGTGCAGACAAGTGTGGAAATTACAGGACTAGCAGTTTAATAGGTCATGACTGCAAAATACAAACACGAATTACTTACAGACGAATGGAAAAACTAAAATTTCACCTCGGGGAAGATCAGTTTGCATTTAGGAGAAATGTAGGAATACTGGAGGCCGAAGTGAAACGTATTGTGACTTATCTTAGAAGATAAGTTGAGAAAAGGCAAACTTATGCTTTTAGCATTTTTAGATTTGAAGTAGTACATTCCTTCAAATTCTGAAGGTAGCAGGAGTAAAATATAGGGGAAAAAAGTTATTTACAACTTATACAGAAACCTGACAGCAAGAGTTAAGGGGCTTGAAAGGGAGCAGGGGTTGGGAAGAGAGTGAGGCAGGGTTGTAGCCTTTCGCCGATGTTATTCAATATGTACATTGACCGAGCTTTGAAGGAATGCAAGGAGAAATTTGGAGGACTTACGTTCAGGGACGAGAAATAAAAACCTTGCAGTTTTCTGATGACATCTTAACTGTCAGAGACAGCATGGAGGTCTGGCCGGCCGCAGTTGCCGAGCGCTCTGCGGCGCGCCAGTAACAGCCAGCACGGCCGTTACGGTCGGGGGTTCGAATCCACCTTCAGGCATGGATGTTTGTGTCGTCTTTAGTATAAGGTAGTTAATAAGTAGTTTGTAAGTTTAGGGGCTGATGACCCCGCAATTAAGTCCCTTAAGCTTAACAAACATTTGAACAACATGGAGGTCCGGGTTCGATTCCCAGACGCATCACAATTTTTAATTCAATTCTTTAAATTTACTATTGATGTTTTTGACTTGGAAGAGCATTTCAATGGAATGGACAGTGTCTTGAATGCAGGTTATAAGATGAACATTAATAAGAGCAAAATAATGGTAATGGAATGTGGTGTAAGAAAATCAGATTATACTGAAGGAATTACATTATTTAATGAGTTGATAAAGGTAGTAGTTGAGTTTTGTTGTTTGGGTAGCAAATAACTTCTGATAGTTAAAGAAGATATAAAATGCTGAATATGGGAAGAAAGGCATTTCTGAAGAAGCGAAATTTGTTCTCATCAAATTAAAATTAAATATTTGGCACTCCATTCTCAACAAATTTGTCTGACTTGTAGCCTTATACGAGAGTAAAGACAAGAAGATGATAGACGTTTTTAAATTACAGATGAATGCTGAAGGTTAGGAGGGAGATCGCGTAATTTATGAGGAGGTACGAAACGGAATTGGGGAGAAAAATTTCTGGCGATAGATTGGTGGGACATAGTTTGAGACTCAGGGTATTCGTGAAATTAGCATTGGAGCGAAGAGTGTGGACTGGAAATCACAGAGGAGAACGAGAGACGAATACAGTAAGGAGTTTCAAAGTGATTTAGGTTGCCTTTCTTATTCAGATATTAGGTGGATTGTTCAGGACCGGGTAGAGTGGAGCGCTGCATCAAACCAGTCTTTGGACTGAAGAACGCCGCGCGGGAGTAGCTCAGCGGCCTGGAGCTTCACGTTGCGGATCGCGAGGCCCTCCGCGTCGGAGGTTCGTATCCTCCCTCGGGCATGGATGTTTGTGTTGTCTTTACTATAAATTAGTTCATACGTAGTTCGTAAGTTTGTGGACTCATGACCCCGCAGTTAAGTCCCATAAGCGTAACAAACATTTGAACGACTGAAGAACCACAAAAACTTGAGCAAAAGGCCATTTCTCCCACCAAACGGGGGAGGAAATGACCAAAATTGTGATTTTTTTAATGGTTCTTCATTTACCGCGTGGTACTGAAATTTAAATTACCCAATATTACTTTCTAATTCCACTTCTAAATAAATAATAATAATAATAATAATAATAATAATAATAATAATAAAAACTTGTAGTAGCTTGCACAGGGCCACATCTTCTTCCTTGTACTTAATTCAAATGTTCAAATGTTTGTATAGTTTATGGGACTTAACTACGGGGTCATCAGTCCCTAAACTTACAAACTACTTATGAACTAGCTAATCCTAAGGACGGCACACATATCCATGCCAGAGGGGGGATTCGAACCCCTGACCGTAGTGGCCGTGCAGATTGTGACTGGAGCGCCTCAGACCCCTCGGCCACCGCGGCCGGCCCTTGTTCTTAATTCTCTCGTATTATCTGGTTATGTGGCGTTTTCTTTTCAAAGTTGTGTAATTAGAATTCAGGGAATGTATGTATACTACATGAAGAAGGCTGTGGAATAACAGCCCTCCCAAGAAATGTGTTCTTTCCAAGACGCAGAATCCTAATTAGTCTCTGAAGGCCCTCATCGGAAAACGTTGCCTCAAAACTACATTTTTCTCATCCAAGGTAGTTAATATTGCAGTTATTGTCCTTAATAGTGGCAGCTCAGAGAGGACAAGAGTAAACTTGTTACTAGAAAGGGAGGAAGGAAGCTTGGAGTTTAACGTCCCGTCGACAGCGTGGTCATTAGAGACGGAGCTTACGCTCGGAGTGTTTGGGTAAGTAAGTGGAAGGAAATCGGCCGTGCCGTTGTAAAGGAACCATCCCGGCATTTGCCTGGAGTGATTTGTGGAAATCACGGAAAACCTAAATCTGGATGGCCGGAGGTGGATTTGGACCACCATCCTTCGGAATGAGAGTCCAGTGTATTACCACCTCGCTCCGTTGGACAAGAGTCTTATAGAGAATGGGTTTCAAGCCTGGAGTTTTCACTCGCGACATCTTGATGGGGATTGACACTCAACGTATACTTTCAGTCATTAAATCCATTGAAGACCTTGCAGAGCAAATAAGACAGAAAAGAAGAAGCCAGAAGAGAATTCTTGAAGGAAATTAGGACATTCATTACAGATCTGGAGGCTTTTGAAGGTGGGAATGGCAAAGAAGAAACGTGTTTAACTTTAAAATTCATTTTCTCAGAATTATCATTTTCGTTATTCAGGTACGTTTTTCTTTAAAATAAGAAAAGATTGGCTGTGATTTTTGCACGTCTTTTACATTATGTATCAGAAACGTATATAGAGTGAATATTTAATATCATTCGTGTAGGTCAAGATAGAGAATAAAGAAAGTAGAATTTCTCTGTGTAGGTTTTCAATCAAAAATAATTAAACCTACTTGTCAAATGTCAATAAACTGAAATGATTCTGTGGGTTTCTTTATATTATAGTTGAGATTCTACTGCAAAAAATTCAAGGCGATTTCGCAGAAACTTTCTTAGTAAATGGTACCTTTGTGAATCATGAGTTCATAAATTAAAAACTTTCAAAAAGTTTAAAAATTTCGATTAAGATTACAAAACAATTTCAGCAGATGCTCTGAACTACCATCAACCATTGTACATAATTCCATTTATGTTATTAAAAAAATTGTGGATTGTATGACAGGTCATATTTGCACTTGTTTTTCGTATACATCGCCCTTTAAGAATGAAACTTTTCACTCTGCAGCGGAGTGTGCGTTGATATCAAACTTCCTGGCAGATTAAAATTGTGTGCCGGAACCGGGACTCGAACCTGGGACCTTTGCCTTACCGACTGAACTGGAAACATCCCTTAGGCTGTGTCTAAGCCATGTCTCCACCATATTGTTTCCTCCAGGAGTGCTAGTCTTGCATGTTTCGCGGGAGAGCTTCTGTGAAGTTTGGAAAGTAGGAGGCGAGGTACTGGCGGAAGTAAAGTTGTGAGGCGGCATCGTGAGTCGTGTCGGGATAGCTCAGTCGGTAGAGCGCTTGCTCGCGAAAAGTAAGGTCGGCTGCGGTGGCCGAGGGGACTGACGCGCTTCAGTCACGGTCTGCACGGCCACGGGGGTTCAAATCCCCCCCTCGGGCATGGATATTTGTGCCGTCCTTAGTGTTAGGTAGTTCATAAGTAGTTTGTATGTTTAGGGACTGATGACCCTGTAGTTAAGTGCCATAAGCTATGCAAACATTTTTTTTTTTTTTTTTTTTTTTTTTTTTTTTTTTTTTTTTTTTTTTTGAAAGGCAAAGGTCCCAGTTTCGAGTCCCGGTTCCGGCACGCAATTTTAATCTGCCAAGAAGTTTCATCCCCCCTAAAGCATTATGAACGAATACTTTTAGGACCACATGAAGCGATTATTCCTTAAATTCTGTAGTGTCCGCAAAAGCGGAAGTATCTCTTATTAATGTAAAGGGTTGAAGTAAAAGAGTAAACAGGAAAACGAATGTTGGTAGGCCCAAAGAATGAAGTCCGCTGTGAAGATATACCCCTTTTTCAGCTTAGCCGCTAAAATCCAGGAGAACAATAGAATCGCCTAGGTTCAAAGTGACAGCGACGTGCTTGGAGTGAGATAGGCGTGTACCGATAAGCTTTATCGACGACGATACGAGAGCGGCACTTGCTTAGCGGGTCGGTCGAAGTGTCAGTTTGCTCAGTGCGTAACGCGCGACCGCTGTCCAGAGGAGGAGCATCCCCGGGTTTCAGAAGCAGCAGCAGCCTCCGAGTAGCCGCCGTCAGTGAAGCGATGGGTATGGAGACCTACGCAGGCCGCGTCGCCGTGGTGACGGGCGCCAGCTCTGGCATCGGCGCTGCGATCGCGCAGGCGCTGCAAAGGAAGGGGCTCACAGTCGTGGGGCTGGCCAGGAGGGTCGACAGGGTACAGGTACGGCGGCGCACGTCATGTCTAAGCATGCACTGCTTCTCAAAATGACCAATTTGTGTTATAAAACTATTAAGAAACCAACTGCGAAAAATTAAAATACCATTACTCATTTAAAGAATGTAAAATGTTAATGTTGTTGTTGTTGTTGTGGTCTTCAGTCCGGAGACTGGTTTGATGCAGCTCTCCACAATACACTATCCTGAGCAAGCCTCTTTAACTCCACATAAGAACAGCAACCTACATCTGTCTCAATCTGCTTACTGTATCCATAAAAATTGAGGTTGAATGAAAGTTTCACTCTGCAGCGGAGTGTGCGCTGATATGAAACTTCCTGGCAGATTAAAATTGTGTGCCAGAACCGGGACTCGAACCTGGGACATTTGCCTTTCGCGGGCAAAGTTCCCAGATTCGAGTCCCGGTTCCGGCACACAATTTTAATCTGCCAGGAAATTTCATATCAGCGCACACTCCGCTGCAAAGTGAAAGTTTCATTCTGAAAACATCCCTTAGGCTGTGGCTAAGCCATGTCTCCACCATATCCTTTCTTCCAGGAGTGCTGGTCTTGCTTGGTTCGCAGGAGAGCTTCTGTGAAGTTTGGAAAGTAGGAGGCGAGGTACTGGCGGAAGTAAAATTGTGAGGCGGCTTCGTGAGTCGTGTCGGGATAGCACAGTCGGTAGTGCCCTTGCCCGCGAAAGGGAAAGGTCCCAGGTTCGAGTCCCTGTTCCGGCACACAATTTTAGTCTGCCAGGAAGTTTCATATCAGCGCACACTCCGCTACAGAGTGAAAGTTTCATTCTGGAAACATCCCTTAGTCTGTGGCTAAGGCATGTCTCCACCATATCCTTTCTTCCAGGAGTGCTAGTCTTGGAAGTTTCGCAGGAGAGCTTCTGTGAAGTTTCGAAAGTAGGACGCGAGGTACTGGCGGAAGTAAAGTTGTGAGGCGGCATCGTGAGTCGTGTCGCGGTAGCTCAGTCGGTAGAGCACTTGCCCGCGAAAGGGAAAGGTCTCAGGTTCGAGTCCCGGTTACGGTACACAATTTTAATCTGCCAGGAACTTTCAAAAATTGAGGTGTTTGTGCCTACATTTCAACATGCAGCCAAATCTACACTTCGCAAACGAATAGTGTTTGTACGTGGTAGTAGGTATCAGTCTCCCATTTTGCATTTTGGTGGTAGAGAGTTGATAACGATAAGGGGGTGGAAGATATGGGAGTTGAAAGTTACCGACTTATATAAAACTAGCTGCAAGTACCCGGCTATGCCCGCGTTTAAGATAAGGTTTTCTGTAGAAGCGTACAAAACCGTTTATTTGCACGTAATAGAAGGATACATTTATGTTAAAGCAAGTTTTAATGTATACAGTAACCTTAATCTTGTTTTCAAGGTAAAAATTTTATCAAGATCGCAGCAAAACTGTGGATTTTGGCAAAATCCAGAAGTACCCTCCATCCTGCACTGAGCGTAATTTTATGTAGACAGTGTCCTTCCTATTGTTTTGGAGGTCAATTGTGCAAAATTTCATCAAGATCAGTGCGAAGATATATATTTACACGGACACATTGAAAACACACTTTTACTTTTTCTCAAATTTTCCGGTTGGTCTTCCAAAAAAAAAAAAAAATGGAACGAAACCTGTTTAAAAAAACTTCCGCATATAATTTTGTGTACGTGTACCAAATTTCATGTTATTTGGTTGTCTGGATCTTGAGTTATATGAGAACAGACAGACAGACAACAAATGGGTCTTATAAGTATAGAGATTCTACGTGTGGGTGTTAATGTTATGCTGTTCAGACGAACGATCTCTCTTTGTTGTTGTAGTACAAAGTACGCGGCTACAAAAAGAAAAAAAAAAGTTCAAATGTATGTAAAAGATTATAGGACTTAACTGCGGGGTCATCAGTCCCTAAACTTACAAACTATTTATGAACTAACTTATACTAAAGACAACACTAATATCCATGCCCGAGCGAGGATTCGAACCTCCGACGCGGGAGGCCGCGCGATCCGCAACACGGCGCTCCAGATCGCTTGACTACACCCGCGCGGCCCCCGATGTACACTATAGCAGTTCCGTGTTCATAAGAGGGTGGAAGATACAGTGGTTGAAACTCGTCAGCTTATATAAAATTCGGACTGAAGACCAGCGATGACTTTTGACACTATAATAGCAAAGATGTTATATACAACGAAACGTGATGCACATTCTTTAGTTGTTTTTCTGCAACAAGCGTACCAATAAAGACAAATAAGTGCATAATGCAGTTTGAAAAGTAAAACTATCAAGAAGCGTAAGGAAGAAATTTCGCGTTCTCTATCCGTTTCTAAAAGACAGAAGACGGTGCTGAAAAGTGAATCTACAGACGATAGAAACTTGAAATTCGTAGACATTATTTGTCTTACACTATATGCATCAGTGATTTTTTTTCGAGGTTCCCATCCTTAAAGGGGTGAAATAGGGGATGAACGGTTGTTTTGAAAATACCTTGCTATTCAGGCAATATATAAGCAAGAAATACAAAACTTCGGATTTAGATTTTTGACTGGAATTATAGAAACATGTGTTGCGATATTTTTGGAAATCCAAACATTAAGCGGGTGAAATAATGGGAAATCTTAAAGGGTGCTACTAAGACTATATTTATGTTTGAAATACGAAAATTTGTATTTGGAACCATGGTTAGAATTAAAAAAATATATGTTTCGGGATGATTTGAATTCTGCCATCAATGGTGCAATAGGGGGTGATAAGTCGTATCAAAATATTTGATTAGGAAAAAATTTTTAAAGCTAAATCTATGAAAATGTATATTTAGAAGTAGAAACAACCAATGCAGACCAGCGTTAAGAACAACAGCAGGGGACACTAAAGATGTTCACAAACAAGTATGTAAATTTTGCTGTTTAATGAGTGTGTTTGTTTTCTTAATTGTAGTAGTAGTTATTTTGAAAACTGATGGAAATCGTGAACGAGTAATTTAAATAGTGAATATGTTCAAATGTTTGTACAACTTATGGGAGTTAACTACGGGGTCATCAGTCCCTAAGCTTACAAACTACTTACGAACTAGCTAAGACTAAAGACTGCACAAACATCCATGCTCGAGGGGGGATTCGAACCGCCGACCGTAGTGGCCGTGCTGACCGTGACTGAAGTGCCTCAGTCACCTCGGCCACCGCGGCCAGCAGTGAATATGTAAATTAGTAAATATGTAAAAAGGGCCTTGTAGTTCTCCTTTTTCTTTAACGAGCGAGAAAGACAATTAGTTTGGATTTTAAATGAAATCTTGCACAAAACAAGTGATCAACAATACTTTAATATATGTGTGTTATATGAACTTAATGGTGGCACCAATTATTTTGGCAACTTCCAAGAATTGAAGGTACGATAATAATGGTTATTATAATTTGTGTTGTCCCACAATACAGAGCCTTCCTAAACGGCATCGATCAAATTTTAAGACGTTGTTATTTCAAATGCCAGGCGCGAACCGCGCACGGTTAGTACGAAAATATCAAACCGTCTGATCGCATCCGCTTAGCGGAATAGCGCGTTGCACGCGGTCCCGCCCTGGCCCGCTCACGTAGGACAACTTTTTAACTATTGTATTGGTGTGGTGTCTGTTCTTTCGGACGTCCGAAAGAACAGACACCACACCAATACAATAACTATTAAACGCGACGACGGCGTTAGCTTCAGTTATTTCACCGCAGATACGGTCATACGTCCGACCTCGCACGGGAATCCGTAATGGCGGGTGTAAGAGGGCATGGACGACAGGGGCGCTACAAACATAGCGTGCGACTTGTGAGAATTTCAGACGGACGGGAGGCGAGCGCGGGTGGCCAAGCAACACCACGTGCGTTTGAAGGAAGTGACCAGCATGAAATGTTTAGGGATACAATCTAGAAAAAAGATACAGAACATTATTGCAGTCAATTATAGGGACCTACTCAATAAACTTCGAGCATGTATCCATCTCCACAGCCTGAGGCAACTGAATATTATACAAAAAGTTGCACTAGTGAACACCTACATCCTATCTAAAATAAATTATGTCGCAAAAGTGTTGCCCATACCCTGCGGCATCGCAAAAAGTTTGTTGTCTGCAGTTGGTTATTTCGTGAGCAGAGGCAGCATTTTCAGTCAAATATGAAACTTTAACCCTTCCAATAAAAAACGGTGGGCTGAATCTCACGAACGTGCTTACAAAGGCACAAGCACTGTATACCAGTAGTACTTATAAGCTGTGGAAAACGTCACCGCACAGTTTAATTTCCCACCTACTCAATGAAATAGCACCGCCAGATTTAAATCCGCCGATTGACGTTCATTATATTCCACATGCACTACACTATGTACGGAACTTTTTATTGGAGTTCAGTTACGTCCGGAAAAGGATACCAGAAAAAGAAATAATGGTGGCAAAGCAAATCTACAATTCGTTAATTGCCACAAAACCTCAAAATAACATAGAAAAAAGTACAAGAATAACAATTGGCGCTTGATTTGGGAAAATGTCAACTCACGAAATTTGCCGTCTGCCGTGCGATCTGCTTGGTACACCGCTGTGAATAGGAAAATGGCGACCAATTCGAAGTTATACTCCATTAATTTAGTCGACTCCTCTCTTTGTAACACTTGCACGGTGGAAGACAGTGAAGAACACAGATTTGTATGCTTAAGAGTGAGAGATGTTTGGAACATTGTTAGGCAGCTGTTGGCAAGTATAACGAGAACGTCTGCCACGGCGATAACACCAGCAGATTTCCTTACACCCGACACTGTGCTCTACCCACAGACAAAGAGAAATTCTGTAAACTGGATAAAAGCACACACAGTTTATTATATTTTTAACTGTGAAAATCCAAGTAAAGAAGACACATACAACACAACAAACTACGGGAAACCGCAAGCTATACCAAGAACTACGCAAAATTTTTAAACAACACTATCAACGAACGCTTACTGTACTAAGGTATAATAAATAATTCTGATTGGATGAATGGATGTTTTAGACATTTTTCGAATTGATTGCGTCTCGAGAGAACTACCAGTATATATGGATACACATCTAAAACTCATTGTTCATGAGGGAAAAATCATGAAAGACTACCTTTTTTTTTTCTTAATTTATTATAGCCATGAAGCTTATGGCTCGTGGGAAGTTCTGCGGAGATAAGAGAAGACGACTTGGTTGTACGACTGGTAACAAACGAAATGAAAAAACAGAATGGATCAAGATTGATAGAAAAACGGAAGCTTACCACTACACTTTCGAGAAGACGATCTCCGTCAGGGCAACCGCTGAACCGAAGTGAAATGGAACTAACAGCAAGTTGTTTTTATTTTTTTTATTTCACATTCTCAGTATGTTTTTATTTTGAAAACAGAAAACGTCGATTACAATATTTTTTTATTTTCTTTCTACAATCGGCAATCGCAAAGGAAACTACTATTCACCACATCAACATGTAAAAGAAGAAGATAAAAAAAAAGTGGTTAAGGCGACCGCTGGCGACCGCTGGCGATTCCCGGTCCGGCTCACATTTTCACTTGTCGCCATTGCTTAATATCAATGCTCAAATGCGGCCACTGTCAATCCTTTCTTTCCTATTCTTCTTCCCTTTAACAATCATTTGCAAACTTTTTAACTGTTCGTCATGGGTTTGAAATAATCGCGCGGTCTCCGCACCGCGCCGCTTTCACAACAGGTCGCTCACGTAGGACGCTGCCTAAGTATTACGCAGCACTGGTATTTTGTTATGATAGACTGCCATTAACAGAAGCACTGATGTTACTTCAATGACGTTTCCATATTTGCATTATAAAATTCACAACCACGTGTGGTGGCTAGGAAATATGAAACTTTCCGCAATAGAAACCGTAAGTTCTCAGTTTGTATCATGCCATTCCTGTGTTACTCCCTACTTGCCGCTTGGAGCGCCAGCATCGCATCAGCTGCACATTTTCTCCTATAAAGAGTTTCGCGACTTTCTGTTAGACTGTGGTTTAACGTTAAGAGTCGACCACTGTACGAAACAAGAGCTTTGTTTTATCACTAAAATTAGCAAATAAGGTCCGTGTGAACTACTGGTTACTCCCTGCTACAAAACCTTGTTTCCTGGTCCAAACTGAGAACTGACTCGTTTCAAATTACTTCAATAACAGGAAGTTAATACTGCAGTAGTCAATACACATAGCAGCTCCCACGTTATTATACACAGACATTAATAAGCAAGACACCACAATTAAAGTTATCTTAGAAAGATGGCTAAGAAAACATTTATGGTGCAACGGAATTTAGACATAAGAAAAATTGCATCTGAACCTATTCTCAGCACTCGTGAAGAACAATATTAAATAAAAGAGGGAAGGTGCTCTAAAACTACAATTTATATGCAACTTACGGATTATGCCGAACATAAACTTGTTTATTCAGATAGAAAGCAAGCAAAATGTGGAAGCAAATTTGTTAATACAATAAAAATGCAGCCGGCCGCGGTGGCCGAGGGGACTGAGGCGCTCCAGTCACGGTCTGCACGGCCACTACGGTCGGGGGTTCGAATCCCCCCTAGGGCATGGATATTTGTGCCGTCTGTAGTAAAAGGTAGTAAATAAGTAGTTTGTAAGCTTAGGGACTGATGACCCCGTAGTTAAGTCCCATAAGCTTAAGAAACATTTAATAAAAATGCATCTCTTACATGGATTAATGCGGACAGTGCCCAGCCTAAATTATACATGATTAAACGCTACTGGGAGGAAGGATACACAAACAACACTCATTCGTCACACGCACGCGATGCCACAGCGAAACTCATCAAAATCAGCGTGCTGAGACGAGGCGGAAGCAGGCGCCGCTATCGTAAGTGAAATTCAGCAAGTCGGAGCTAGCACAATATATAAACACTTTGAAGCTGGCTCTGGTCTGTCGTGACTGTTTTGAGGTGGTGCGTGTGTATATCCAAGTTACATTACATCTGAATTGGACCGCGAGCAAACACGCTAACGGCGACACACGGCTACGTTACATGAACGCACTCCACTGAAGGTGAAGTGGTTGAAAATCGGATTCATTATACAAAATCACGGTGGATTCTTAAGTTGCAGTCTGTTAGAAATCGATCTAGGTACTGGTTTTATATGAGAAGTGACGTGAATTCAGGCGACTAGCTTCAAAGCCCGGAAGTCGGAACTCGGACCCACGTGGTTCCAAAAACCGATAAAAATGAATAAATTCAGTTTGCGAAAAATAAAGAAAATGAACTACAGCATGAAACCCATAGAAATGCTTAGAGTTATATAAGGAAGCGAATGAAATACAGCTACACGCGATAGGGGGCGATTACAGAGACGCATAAAGTCCAGTGTCCAAAACTCGTAAAAGTGAAATAATTACAAAGTCGGAAAAATAAGAATAAAAACTACGGCATGCACCACCTAGAAATGCTTAGAATTACATGAAAAAGCGAAAGAAATGCAGCTACACGCGATAGGGAGCGCTTACAGAGACGGATGAAGTCCAGTCTCAAAAAACTCGTAAAAGTGAACTAATTATAATGTCGGAAAAATAATATTAAGAATTACAACATGCAACCCATAGAAATGTTTATAATTACATAAGAATTACATATTGAAGGAGGTTGTACAAGGCTCAGAGAGAATTACTGACAGGCGGGGAGAGAAGATCGCGAAATCAGAAGGATACCCGCATAGTTACTTGCCTGATGGGCATGGAACAAACAAGAGTGGAAGCTGAAGGCTTTGTTCTATGAACCAACCACGTGGAACACATATCACTCATGGAAGGAAACTATGAGAAGATTTTTACATGCACTGTACAAAAATGAACATATCACCTATTAGAAATATGGCCCCACAAAGCTAGAAAGTATTTACACAGAGCTCCTACTCCGCCACATGATCACAAAAGGCGTTCATCTGTTGGAAATCATTGAATCGAAAAACGAGAACACATTTCCACACACGATCGGAGAAAATATTCCAATAAATGATTCTAAGTTCACAAGTTTAAGACGTGCTAGACAATGAAACACTACCATCTCATGGACACAGGAGGAGAACAAGCTTATCTCGCCAGACGCCCAGTATAGAACGAAGACCCAGCGGTTATGGGGCGGGAAAACTGGTACCGGAAGTTGGAAACCCCAAGAAACAGTGGTGGTGGCGGTGGAGAGAGAGTAGACTCATGCTGACGGAAGGCTCACCGACTAGCTCGCAACCAAAGGCTGTGGAAACCTCTGCGGTAGCATAAGCAGCTATCGACTCTGAGCCAGAGAGAACGATGTAAAGTGGGCTACTCCTACCCACATTCAGACAGCCATAGATTCTCGCACCCAATTAAAAGTAGAACAACTGCACATTCTCACAGCGACAGTGGCATAGCGGAGAAGCTGTACTTATACCACATTAATTGATACAATAATAAATTATTAACATAACAAAATAAGAAAAACCTAACAATATTAACTAATATTTTAACATATGAAACAAAAATGCTATTCTTCAAGCCTTGAAAAGATTGTGTTCAAGTTTTAACAAAATAATAATCTAGTGGCATTAAATAAATTATAACTTTAAAGAAATATACAAAAAATATATGGAAGACGACAGACGGTCGTCTTTCATCACCCCTTCGTTAATTGAAAATTTTAATTAAGGCTGAGGTAATTCTATTACATCATATAGCAAACTTTTCAAAACTATCATGTGGTTGCGTTATGGGCGACATACACAACTGGGGCACGTCACACAAAAATAACAAATACAACAACAACAACAAAACACACATTGAAAAATAATAATTGCCATAAAAACTAAAACAATGGAGATGCAGATGTGAAAACGTTCCTAACGTCTTTATTTCAATTAAACCTGCATCGAATCCGTCATAACTCATGGAATTTGAAACACTTTCATCAGCTAGTTATATCAAAGACTTTCATTGATTTGGGCAATCAGAGACATATATTACATATATTACTAGACTGGCAATGCCGTACACAGTAGGGTAAATCCGGGAGAGATGGCGCACATTTTCAAAATTATTCATAAAATAATCCCATAATGCACTTAAGTCAAAATAATTCCTTTTACAAGTAAATAGTTTTCCTTAAAATATAATTTTTGAGAATTTTAGATGCACTCATTCGTCATGATATTTGACCATTCAGAACACCTTACAGTCCGACATCTATCCCTTAGGCTAAGGTCGAGATGCCGCGCTCTTATGAGTGACATGCCACGTGATGATATTTGTTGAAATTTATAATTTTTTAAACAAAATATGTTAAAATTTTAGTTTATGATTGTAACAATTGAGGAATGAAAATCAACACTGAAGAATTGGCAAACAAATCCTTTATTTGTTTTATATCAAAACACATTAAATTTTAACTTATTTTTAATGATTAAACTTTGGCCTATCAGAGTTTTTCAAAAGAAATCCTCTCCATCATTAGCTTTTATTCCTAATTTCCATGCCACAGTCAACACATTAAGTATCAAAGATTGCGGCATGTAGCCCCATCTATCTGGGATAGACCCCGCACCCTGTGACTCTGTGCAGGCAAGTTGGCCGGACTAGAATCAAAAGGCTCCCAACAGAAATTGTTCGTGCTGCTACTTAGATATTAAAAAGTGTTACTTTTTAGCGACGTAACACTAAAAGGAATTCCATGCAAGAAATACTTCCCTTGTTTATTGACACTAATTCGTTTAAAACTACCGATATTGAAACAAAAGCATTTCCGTCGCCGTCCAGAGTCTACTGCGCAAGTGCAAAGCGCCTACACACGCACTGTGGCGGCTTTTACCAAAACTAGGAGTGGGGGGGGGAGGGGGTGGGAGTGCAGTCTGTACCGCATGCGGCAACTCTCCCGGACTTAATATATCACTGGAGGCTCGTCGCCATATTTGTATTCAATAAAAGCGTAAGCAGTCGTATGTGTAATTTCATAGTCATCATCATCAGCCATTTCAATCATTTAATGGTGTGGCCTCTTCGAGTCTTGGATTTAGGTAGATTTCAGCAGTCTTCTCCAAGTGGAACGGTCTTGATCAGTTCTCTGCCAGGTGCTACCAGCGATCTTCCTGATATCTTTGCCCCATCTGTCCGGTGGTCTTTCTGTAGGCCTCCGATGCTCTCTCGGCCTCCACTCCAATACTATCTTCGTCCATCTGTTGTATTTTCTTCTCGTTATGTGGCCGGCCCACTGCCATTTCAAGGAGCCTACGGTTTCTAACATGTCCTTGGTCACAGATCGGATATCATCTGCTCTTTTCCTATCCTTTCTTGTATAGCCCAGCATTGCTCTTTCCATGGCTCTCTGTGCTGTCCTAAGTTGTTTTTTTTTTTTTGTTTTTTTTTTTTTTTTTTTTTTTTTTTTTTTGTAAATGCGTTCAGTGTCCTTGTCTCGCAACCATACGTCAGCTCAGCACAGGAAGAATGCATTGATCAAACACTATTTTCTTCAGATTTACCGGCATTTTTGATCTGAATATTGTAGAATTCCTCCCAAATGCTTGCCAGCCAAGCTTGATGCGTCGATAGATTTCGGACCTTACTTCTCCCTTCATGTTTATAATCTGGCCAAGGTAGATATATTCCCTGACCTTTTCTAATGGACTGTCCTTGACTTTCACATCACCCATTTGTTTGACATTACTTTTGTTTTGGAGAGGTTCAAATTCAATAGTATAGTTGTAAAACTACGTATGAGCTGGTGTCACAACGCTGTTTTAGAATTTTGACATAATGGGCAATTCGTGTATGGGATGTGGATGTAATATTTCGTATGAAAGCTAGAGTAAGCTTTGACACATACAGAAATGGTTACATTGATTTGCTGTTTTTATTAATCTGTTATCAATGTCGATCGACTTAGACTTTTCGTTCAGTAATATGACCGTTATATTTTACGTGGATAACAGGTATCTTTACTCTTCTGTATACACATGTAACATGTTAAACACATTACACGATTCTACAACGTTTGTGTTGATTCAGCTATACGGAACTGTTAGATCAAATGCAAAGCATATTAAACCACTTGGTAAAGCTGACAACGTCAATTCGTGTCAGAAGATCATTGTAATACCATACGGAAACTTTTTTGACGTGAGGTGAGGCAAGATGGCGGCGCCAGGCTTCAGTCACAGAGGCGAGTTTGCCACTCTAGTACATAAGATCTATCTGTGATGACGGTAAAATTCCTAACTAGACAACCAGCAACGAACGTCGCATTCGGTAAAACTTGTCCCTAATATTTTCACTGTTGCCCACGAAAACTTGCAGAAGGTAAATTATTATTTGGATTATACCAAACTCATAAAAAAGTAAATTACAAATTGTAATAGTCACTTTAGAGATTTTAATGAATTTACGATCAATGTTAGGCCTATATTTTCTGGTCAGAGAAGTTCGCCGTCTCGGCTCTAGGAGATACATGCAATGATATGCACCACAAAGTTATGATCCAGCATTTTGTATTTTCGTTAAACTTCCTTTCTCACATTGAACACAAATCACAAAGAAAATGTAAGATATCAAGCGACTATTTTTCCTAACAATAAAGCACAAAATGAAAGGCATTGAAGGGTGTTAATGTCTTAAAAGTGTAAAACTAAGTACAGCGCAAAGATTTGATTTCTTCGTTCTTTTTGTGTATGATGTCACAGAATTACATACTGTTTTCTTTGTTTACTAGGCAGACGTCTTACCGCTAGAACACCGCATCACTAGTGATTAACACGCCTCGGAATAGTCTAAGCGATTTCCTTCACGTCACAAACTTTAATTCAGCTTCTGTGTTCCATGCAGCGGAATAACACCTCGGCAATGGACATATTGGAACATTCCTGTGTAAGGTGAAATAAATATCAATGTAAATACAAATATGTAATCCATGAGACGGATTTTCGTCTCGAATTTGTCAAACACATTAAAGATAAATCTAAAGCATTGAATTGAAATTTGTGATGCGAATGGGAATCGAACCCGGACCTCCATGCTTACTAGGCAGACGTCTTACCTCTATAAAATCGCATCACTAGTGATTCAGGAGCCTCGGAATACTCTAAGCACGATTTCCTTCACATCTTTGATATATGTCTTTGACATATTCGAGACGAAAATCCGTCTCAGGGATTATATATTCGTATTTACATTGATATTTTATCACCTTACACCGGAATGTTCCTATATGTTCATTGCCGTGGTGCTATTCCGCTGCATGGAGAGCCTTGGCAGTAGTGGCGATGTTTTATGGAACACAAAAGCTGAATTAAAGTTTGTGACGTGAAGGAAATCGTGCTTAGACTATTCCGAGTCGCCTTAATCGCTACTGACGCGGTGTTATAACGGTAAGACGTCTGTCTAGTAACCATGGAGGTCCGGGTTCGATTCCAAGTCGCATCACAAATTTTAATTCAATGCTTCAGATTTATCTTTAATGTCTTTGACATATTCGAGACGAAAATCCGTCTCATGGATTATATATTGGTTTTTACATTGATATTTATATCACCTTACACAGGAACGTTCCAATATTTCCATTGCCGAGGTGCTATACCGCTGCATAGAGAGCCTTGACAGTAATGGCAACGTTCTATGGAACACAGAAGCTGAATTAAAGTATATTTTCTTTGTCTCACTGAATCAAAAACGGAAAATGCTTGAGAAATAATTTTCTGTGTATTGTAAAATAACTGCCGAAGTGACAAATTTTACGAAATAATTACTTACTTTTCTTCTGTAGATCATGTTCAAGAAATTAATTCCATGGTGAGGGGATGATGCAGATAGGTCTTGTGAGGGCAGGGTTCTATAGGGCGAACATTAATAAAAATCGACAAACTTGAGAGTATGTTGAAAGGATTTAGTGGATCAAGTCTTAGACAGAAACCCATGTCCGCAAATTCCATCCAACGACGCTATGAACTCTTACTCAACTTCTCTCTTACAGCTGGAGATGGAAGGTACTATGGACCAAAACAAGGGAAACATATCCAGTAAACATGGTCTATAAAATGCATACCTAAAAGAAACATTAGCGCTTTAGTAGAAGAGATGTGTTCTACAATGTGGGAAATTACGAAGGTCTCATTTTAAGCCATGCATTTTACAGCACATTTTAAATGCACATTTTTTCATTCTTTTTACTTTCTCCTCGAAAAATATAGAAAGCAAAGAGTTTGCAGAGAGAGATTTATTTCACAGTATCGAAGGAGGTGTATGTTTATATACACAGCTGAAAATGGTGACAAAGACGGCGAAGAGACTGACGCTTTACGTTCGTTGTAGTTGATACTCGTATATACTGGGCTTAAAAAATCATAAAAATTTAATATTAGCTGCCATAGAATTAAAACTTCAAAAGTAGCAGTAATTACAGCGTAATATATGTGAAGAGAGAGACAAGAATTTTTCTCTTGTTTGTGCAGTTAGTACAGAACTAGCTTGCTAGCCAAATATAAAAACCTTTATTAAGTAAGACGTAGCGACAATGTAAATTGTTCAGTAAACACGAACACGGTCTTCAACAATAACAGCTAGAATATTCAGCATGTTTAGAACTTACGCAAATCGGGTTGCCAGATTTAATTTTACTCAGACATATCTTCATTTTTGGACAATGATTAGGGAGAGATTTTAGTACTTTTTTGGCTATACAACCTGAAGTTGCAGAAATACAATAGTTATCTCACAGTATAAACTCTCACATCCAAGTAATTAACAGCCTGACGTAAGCAACATCGCGAGATAGGCCTATCTCACCTTTTAATAATTTCAAATTAGAATTTCGACTTTTGTGCAAATTTCGGATGAATTTAGAAATGTAATCCTAATTAGGCTGATCAACCATCTCGGAAAACCAGAATTCTCATCGTAACATACGGTGTCCAGAAAATTTCGGTACCCTCAGCAGTCCTGGAATTCAATTTGCAAATATATTTCATGACATTTTGGGATTTTTCTAGATTAAACGCAATGCTACACTATAGTTCAATACATTTTAACTTAATTTTCTAGCCCCATAATTAAAAAGCAATAAACGTTTCGACACTGATATAAAACTATTTTCAGCGGTACTGTGCCCGGAGAATAGTCTTATTGCAGTGACAATTCCAGCCATTACAACCTGAGAAGAGTTATGAAAATTGTCCGATTGTCGAGCCACTTATCACAGTTATTGTCGGAATAGTGTAGTAGAGTTGATGATGTTATGTCAGACAAGCCACACAGGCTCGTATTAGTCGAACTGCTGCCTTATGCCGAAACGAACCTGCAAATTCAGTGACAATTATTGTAAGGAGTGGAATTTTATCGGTGAAGGTCGATTTGATCTACGAAGCAGTGTTTTTGGTTTGCAACTGTTTTATTAGTATCATTATTGGTGGGTGTTCTGGTATAGTTGACAATATCAGGTGAAAGAAACGCAGTTACAGATATAGTACCCAGAGCTTGCAATACTCGTATTGGTTATTTAAGCTTTGTTGTAGCTTACGGCAGCCGACGGTCGTGCCACAGTGGATACACCTGTTCCCATTAGATCACCAAAGTTAAGCACGGTCGGGCTTGGCTACCACTTGGTGGGTTACCGTCCGGGTTTGCCGAGTGCTGTTTGGCAAGCGGGCTGACCACGTCCCCCTCCATACCGCATCCGTTGACGCCTTCTGGCAGAGGATGACGCGGCGGCCGGTCGGTACCCAGTGGGCCACCTGAGGCCTGTCGGACGGAGTTTACAGTAGCTTACGGCACATTGATATCCAATGATTCGCCGTAGAAAAAGTTCCCGTTTACTTCAATATTCCTAACTGCACTAAATAGCCACTACAAGCCCCAGCCCTGAGAGGAATTAAATCTGACCGTGTGTGTTCCCAATGGATGAAAGTATCAGAGGTAGCCTTCGCTTCACGAAGATACACAGGACGAGTCACTAACTGTTGCATGGGGCAACGGGGATCGGAATACGATCTTGGTTTTTTGTTGCTAGGTGGGATCGCTTCAGACATATGAAGGTCAACTTTTCTTTTTTTTTTAATGGGATGTTAAGTTTGGTACTTATTTTGGCCCACTTTAGGTTACGGTAGTAACACTAAAAGTGGGTCTTTGCGATCGTCTTTTGAAAGCTCGAAATTTGAATGAAAATAACGGCTTAACTATTCATCTTACACGAAAATTGAACAACCGAATTTGTGGAGGAGAAAATTCTCTACAACTTTGCTCTCTTTTTTTTCATATCTCGTAGCGTATAAAAAATTATTTGTAAAAATAATGTCGATTTTGGGATATATGTCTGTCTGTCTGTCCGTAACGTGTTCCCTGTTTTTAAGACGAACCGTTCAACCGATCAACACCAAATTTTACAAACATGATTGTAGGTTGCCAGAGACCAGAACCTCCCTTTTTCAAATTTTTCGGACAGAAAATACGGTAGTAAAAAAAACCGTTTGTAATAAAATTGTAATTGCAAACGAACCGTTCATCTGATACGAAAATTGAAAAACCTAATTGGTAGAGGAGAAAATTCTCTACAACTTATATCCCTTATGTTTTTTCATATCTCGTATCGTTTGAGACATATTTGGTAAAATAACGGAGATTTGACACCCTCCATTGAATTAATGAAAACCAGCCGTTCGGAGATGTCACGTGACATTCCACGAGTATTTGATTATTTTCTTATTGTAACTTACACGTTGTCATTTCAAAGCAACGACACACTGAGGAATCAACAAAAGCACATCGTTCTTCGTACGATAAATGATAATCTAATGTCTACAAATACCATATTAACATCAGTTAACAACGGCCATCAATAGTATGAGATTAAAGAACTGCTGTAGCGTAGTGGGTAAGGTGGTGGGCTGTGACGCGAAAGGTCGGTGGTTCGAAATCCGCCACTACCTTTATTTTTTCCTAAAAGGGTTTCAGACACTCTTATTAATTAATTAATTAATTGTTATTGTTTAAATTATTATTTTGGTCCAAAATGTTTGCAAAAACTTATAAAATTACAAATATAAAGTGGGCCGTAAAACACGTTAGTGCGATTTTATTTTGATACCGGCAACCGAGATGAATTCAATGATTTGTAACAGTAAGGTCATTGATTCTTGATGACGAAAGTCTCAGTTATGTGTGTTGTGTTTATTGAACGTATCCAAAAACACTACACCAGTCTTATAGGTACATGACATTATTCTTCATCATATCCGTAAAATCTGTGTAAAAAACGTTCTATCAACCGTTCAACTTCACAGCGATAGAAATTCGCTCTTCTGTCATAGTCATTCGAGAAACATTGGAATTTATCTACCATTAAAAATGTTACTGTACTGTACAAATGTCATATGCCCTTGGAAGAGGGTTCATTCAGACTATTTATCTGCTTTTCGATTCTCGAATACCGCGCGAGAAGAAAGTACGCCGGAATCTTTCCGTTCCAGATAGCTTCTCTCTTAATACAATGCTCATTTCTACGTAAGTGCGAGGCAACAATATACTCTGGTCAAAACAATGAATTCCTTATGGTGGACGATAACGCTCGTCGCCACAGAGCTGTAATTGTGGACAACATGCTTGTACCTGAGGGAACTGATCGAATGGAGTGGTCAGCTTGTTCACCGGACTTAAAGCCGATTGTTCATGTATGGGATGCACTTGGCAAACGCATTGCTTCCAGACCACCCACAACGGTTTCAAAGCTGTATATTGTAAAAGTGGCCAAATATCCCGCAAGAGCTGATTGATAACCTCATACTGTCCATGCCAAGCAAGTGTGCATATGTATTGGCCGCCCGAGGGCAACGAGAATGACTTTTCACTTTTATGGCAGTCCCATGGTGTCTTGCTCTAAGTAAATACCACGTAAAGAATTGAGACAGAAAAATATTGTACTGTATCGCACAGAAATTATAAGTGTGACCAATATCTGAATAAAATACGTTACCATATGTATATAGTGTATAATATCTTACCTGATCCCCTAATTATTTTGAGCAGTGCATTTTCGCATTCGAAGAAGTAAGTTGGCGATGCAAATTTCGTAAGTATTTCTCGCCGGAAGGGAAAAGTCTTCCATCTCGTGTACCATTTCCGTGCCACTCTTCCCCTGTATCGTAATAATACATAACAGGCTACCTTTGTTTGTAATTTTTCGATGTCCTTCGTCAACTGAATCTGGTAAGGTTCCCACGCCATACTCCAAATGAGAACTGACGAGCATTTTATAAGTAGTTTCTTTAGTAGTTACGTTAGTTATGTTGCATCGACTAAGTGCTCTGCAAATAAAACGCAGTATTTGTTCACCTTACCGACAACATTTTCTTTGTGTTCTTCTACATTTAAGTCAATCGTAATGCTAATTCTTAGTTATTTAATTGAATTTGTGGCCTTTAGATTACATTGATTTTTCATGTAAACGAAGTGTAACGAATTTCATAATTTCTAATGAAAAAGCTTGAAATTATCAAGAAAAATTATGATAATTTTAATAACAAGGATTTCCATTAGATTTTTAATACCAATAACTGTTATAATAATCGCAACCCCTATAAAAACATCAACTAATGAACGAGAAAAAAGATTACCATTCGAATGCGGATTTGACCCAAAAAGATCAGCATGAATACCATTTTCAATTCAGTTCTTCTTAATTGCAGTAATTTTTCTAATTTTTGATAGAAATTGCATTATTTGACCATTGTAATTACGAGGTACATTCAGAAAGTAAGTTCCGTTTGGTTATATAAAACAAATGTGTACAGATACAGAAAAAATATTTATTGTACAAAAATCTACAACTGTTAAACTACTTTTCTACATAGCTGCCGAAATTTTGTAGGCACTTATCATAGCGTGGCACAAGTTTCTGTATGCCTTCTTCATAAAAGGTTGCCGCCTGTGTATTCAGCCATGTGGTAGCATGTTCTTTCAGCTCGTCATCGTTGAAGTGTTGACAGGACAAATTTTAGGTGTAAGAAGAGGATTTCCATCAAAAGGTGGTGTTTGTTTCCTCGATAGTGCCCGACCTCATGTGGCGAATGTGACCAAACAACTCTTACGGGAATTTCACTGGGACGTGTTTGATCATCATCCGTACAGACCATGCTACCACATGGCTGAATACACAGGCGGCAACCTTCTATGAAGAAGGCATACAGAAACTTGTGCCACGCTATGACAAGTGCCTACAAAAGTTCGGCAGTTATGTAGAAAAGGAGTTTAACAGTTGTAGATTTTTGTACAATAAATATTTGTTCTGTATCTGTACATGTTTGTTTTATATAACCAAACGGAACTTTCTTTCTGGACGTACCTCGTATTATAAAGACATTAAACATTATAATATGAACAACATCCACATCATTATTTATTATTAGCCTGCTAATTGGACTATAATATAAATTTAAAAACACATTTGAATCCTTTTGAAAATTTACCCCCTTTTAACATGAAGTACATCACTGCAAATCCGCGGGACTTGATATTCCTATTTTAAGAGTTAACAAACATTCACTTTTCTAGATTAAGGGCGCCTCCCTACGTTCTAACCTCCTTGCTACCAGTATTACACAGCCGGCCGCGGTGGCCGAGGGGACTGAGGCGCTTCAGTCACGGTCTGCACGGCCACTACGGTCGGGGGTTCGATCCCCCATCAGGCATTGATATTTGTGCCGTCCTTAGTTTTAGGTAGCTCATAAGTAGTTTGTAAATTTAGGGACTGATGACCCCGTAGTGAAGTCCCTTAAGCTTAACAAACATTTGAACATTTGAACTATTACACAAAATGTACCAATACGAGGTGTCACCATGGCCATATCTTTTCTTAGACTTCTATTTGCGCTACTCTGGAGACAAGTTTTTGGAACAGCTACTCCGTCTGCCGGCAGGCTCTCGCTCTGAAGGACGCCCCCGGCACTCTGCATGCTGTCGAGTGCGACGTCAGCAAAGAGGAGAGCATCCTCGCGGCCTTCCAGTGGGTCAGGGACTACCTGGGCGGCGTCGACGTCCTCGTCAACAACGCCGGCCTTGGCAACGAGGGCGATCTGACTAGTGAGTATGCCGCTGATCCTGAAAATGTGTGAGCATCATAATGAGTAATAATGTGAACCTCAGTGAGCTATGACCGCAGTTAGTGCTGAATCAGCACTGCAGTCGATTGTATAAGATTACACACAATACGGCGTATGTGGTTTGCTGGCAGAAACTGTAGCCGTAGCGTGAGCAACTGATTGGTCGTTGGGCCACGTTCTTCACTGCTAAACAAAGGCAGGTCGAACATTTAACACTCGACAGTTGCGTCTTCGTGAGGTCTTCCTCATAATATAATGAGAGGCCATCCAGGGCCGGCGCAAGCAAAAGTGCCGCCCCGTGCGAGCTGCTAAATTGCCGCCCCCCGATCCCCCGTTTTTCCCATTTTTATTATTTATTTATTTATTTACAAAACGTTTGTGGACCTGTATTTAAAAAAATCTGCAGGAAATGTAAACAATCAATAGTAATTTTAGTTTTTACTTTTCAGATCTACCTAGGTTTCGGCCGCTGAGTGGCCAGTGTCAAACCGTCATCTTGACAGTTACGTTCAGCATTACTGTATAGATATAAACATCACTCAAAGCATTGAGAATAGCCACACTGTACCCGAAGTCTATGTAGTTCTGGAAAACAAAAACAATAATTGCGAATGATTGATGACATTTCCTACAGATTTGTACAAAACAGTCGCTGGGTACCAGCTCAAAATTGGAGTCAAACCTGATTGAAAGAAACAGTATGTGACCGATGATATGGATAAATGTATTATCAGGCAGCATTTTCTATGGCATTAAGAACAACAGAAATAAATATGAACTTTGCGTAAACTGCACAACTTTTGTCAAACAGTAATGACCTTCAAAGCTAGCAAGAGAACCCTTAGAAGCAATGTTTTGTCTATGGATTTTCGTTTTAGAAGGTGTCAAAATTAAATTTTTGTTTCGTGCGGAAAAGAGGACATTGTTGCTAAAAGACCATACTTTCTCAGGTTTTCATCAGAATCAAAGTAACTAGTAGTTTTGCTAGATGAAACAGGGATTTACACCGCATAATACAGTAATTAAATGTTGGCAAGGTAATAGTGTGCGAATATTATTCTCAAACAAAAGTGTCGGTCAGAGTTTAGTTTTTGCTCATGCAGACGGAGACAGGTGTTTCATGCCTCAAAAACCAAAACCCCCACTAACACTCAGAAACTGACAGCAAAAAGTTTCAAAAATACGTCGAAACCCAACTTATTCCAGGTTTACTACCAATGTCTTTATCCCTTTTAATTACTCTAGCGTATTTACCCATTCTGAATACTTCTAGCCATTGTAGTTGTGGGGCATGTTTGACTGTAGTAATGTTCAACTATTTTTTTTCCATAATGTGGGAAGAATAAAACACTCGTAAACTGCCATTGAAGGGCTTAGCAAAATATCTTCAGGCTTTTACATGTAACCGAAGTATCTAACATTGCATTCGAATTTCCAAATTAGATTTCGTCTCCTGCAAAATTAGTTGTGAATAAACGCACGCCGCGCAACAGGCTGGCAGCGCTCCACTCATAAGAATACTGGCGTGTACGCCAGACTGCTTCCCCCTCTCTCTGTTCCTCCGGCGTAAACATGCCACAGTTCCCGAAGCCACTCGCTCCGAGATTCGGTTTCGAATACCATCTTGGGCATGAATTTTGAATTTGTCCTAAAGAAGAAGAAGAAAAAAAAAAAGAAAAAAGAAAGAAAAAAGGGGGTCTGCAGATTTGCCGCCCCTCCGAAAGTGCCGCCCCGTGCGGCCGCACGTTTCGCACGTGCCTTGCGCCGGCCCTGCGGCCATCCTCCTCAACTGCCATAAACGGTATATTATAGCTCCTGCGCTTAATATTACGTCTCTGGCGATTCTCAGGAGGAAAACGAACATTTGTAGTAAACATTTTCATTACTTGGACACGCCGCGAAACTTTTCGTGATTGGGTTTTTGGGTGCAACTCCAGAACCAGTTGTACCATTCAAAATGTAACTATTCGAAAAGAAAAAAAAAATCGTTTGCCGAAATTTTTAATATCCGTTACCTCTGTGTTGTTGCCGTTGTGGTATTCAGTCTGCAGACTGGTTTGATGTAACTCTTCACGCCACCCTGTTCTGTGCAGGCCTCTTCATTTCTGAATATGCTTACTGTATTTGTCTCTCAGTCTACCTCAGCGATTTTTACCCCACACACTTCCTTCTGCTGTAGAAGATTCATTTATGTCAGTTCTCTTAGTTAGAATATATCAGATTTTCCTTTTCTTCCCAATTCTGCTCTGCAGTGATCTACCCATCTAATCTTCATCATTCGTCTGAAGCACCATATTTCAAAAGCTTCTGTCACCTTTTAGTCTGAACTCCTTATCGTCCATGTTTCACTCCCATACAATACCACATTCCAGACAAATTCTTTCAGAAACGACTTTCTAATTCTTAAATAAATATTCGATGTCAGTTTCGCTGCTACAGAAACGTTCTTCTTCCAATAGCCCATCTGAATTTTATATCTCCTTTACTTTGGCCATAATATTTTTTATCAAGTAACAAAATTCGCCTACTACTTTTATTGTCTCGTTACCTAATTTAAATCCTTCATCATCATCTGATTTTGTTACACTACATTCCATTGCCCTTGTTTTGCTCTTGTTGCTGTTCATATTATTGCCTGCTTTCAAGGCAGTGTCCGTGCCGTTCAACTACTCTTCCAGGTCCTTTCTTCTAGAATTACTTCGTCATCAGCAAACCGTAAAGTTTTTATTTCTACTCCCTGCTGAACTTTAATCCATCCCGATAAACCACATACATTACCGAGGTGTGGTGGCTCGTGTGCCTCAAAGATTTTTACATAATTTCCGACAGAAAAATATATTTTGCTTAATGAGTGTTTCGCATTTCAAGCAAGACACAGGAGTGATTTATGCTCACTAAGAAAGATCCAACTATAAAGACAATTTCTAAAAAAGTAGATCTTTTTTCCGATTTTTTTTCAGAATAACTTTTTATGTACTTCGAGCTATAGATTGGTTACTAAGAATAGTTTTTATAAATTGCGCTTATTCATTAATAACATACTGTTGCTGTCTCTATTAGACATTTGCGAGACGTGGCCATTTTGATGCACTTGAAATGAACTTTATTGAGGCCTTTTTTTTTTTTTTTTCTTTTTTTTTTTTTTTTTTTTGGCCTCCCTTCTTCCCTCACAGCCCTTCCTTACGCTCTCCAAATTGTGCCTTCTTCGGCGAGCTTCTGTTGCTTTCTTAGAAGTAAATGAAAGGAAATAAATACATCATTATATGATTGTAAACGAAAACGATCTTCCTGGGAAATGGAGCAGCAGAAAAATGCTGCCATACTGAAAATAATCTGTTCTTGCTGAATTCTCAACAGCAGATAAATAAATGAAAGAATATGTTCTTCTTGTATCCAAAAACAGTAAATCTTCTCTTTGACTCGAAATGTGAAACAACATTCTTCTATGAACAAGCATCGGGAAAACGCAGAAATCGTGGCATAATAACGTCGTCATGTAGAGTGCATACGTGGCACGAGTTGTAGAGAAATCACTGAATTGTGTATCGCAGAAAGTTAGCGAAGAGCTTCTTGTAGTTCTTTCTTTTCATAAGCTTCTGGTGCTGTGTATGGAGGTACAAGTGGAAACTATATTTGCTTTTCGTTTCTTCTGCCAGTATGTAGTGTAAAGCGTGCCCTTTTATCCAGTTAACGGCATTTCTTTTCGTGGCTGGGTAAGGCACGTCGCTGGGGTTTAGAAGGTCCTTCGGTGTAACGGTATGTGGAGCCGTTCGGGTGACCTTGGCTATGAGTTGTCGAGTGATTTGCCAGATTTCGTCGACTTCAGCGCAAACCAGTCGATGCTCTTCAGTGTCAACTAAATTGCAGATCGGACAGTTGGGTGAGTCTGCGAGGTGGATGCGGTGCAACTTAGAATTGGTCGGTAGTTTCCTGTTGACGGCTTTATACCACGTAGCTCTGACAGTGGTCGATAGAAATCGGCTACTGATGTTGCTCCAGATGGCCTTCCAGTCATAACCAGGGTATTTTTGTTCCACCACATTTCCGGGTTTCGTTTTCATCAATATGTCATATATCGTTTTCGCTTTGGCCGTCTGCTGGACTATGATCGTTGTGGGAAGATAACTAAGTTCAACTAGAAATTGTTGAAAATGATAAAGTCCTATGGGAACGTGCCGAACGTCAATGGGTGGGGTGAAATCTGTAGGAGCAATTTCCGTTAGTAAGTTGGCGGTGAATGAGTTAGGTGTCATCTTCCAGAGCTTGAGCATATTGCTTGTAAATAATGCTTTGGATTTCATGAAGATATCAGTAAGGTTGAGCCCCCCATTTGCAGCTGATAGAGTTAACGTGTCGAATCTGACTTTAAAGAGATTCCCACGACTGATGAAGTGGGCGAAAGCTGACATTATCCTCGCAGCAATGGCACCTGGCATGGGTAAAACTTGTGCGACATAATTGATCTTGGAAGCGATGTAGATATTGACAAGGGTTGTCTTTTGGATTTCGTCAATGTGTCGCATACTGTGTTGCCTAATTCTGGCTCTCACGCTGTTAAGTAGGTTCCTATAGTTAACTGCTATCGTTTCTTTTATGTGGCGCCGATAAGTAATTCCCAAAATTGTCCGCTGGTCGACCACTGGTAGGTGTACGTTCTGGACCAATAGACCTTGGCCTAAATTCATTATACTGGATTTAGTTCTGTTTAATGTTGCACCTGATGCCAGTTCGTACTTGTGTATAACCTCCAACGTCCGTTCTATGTCTTCATTGTTGCTGACTATGACACCTACGTCATCTGCGTAGGCGTTACAGACAATTTTGTGATCGTTTATGCGTAGTCCTTGTAGTTGCTGGTACAGTGTTGCGAGCAAAGGTTCGATAGCAATGGCGAACAAAGCCGTGGACATGGGACATCCTTGCCTCACTGAACTCTTGAAGTGAATACTCCTGGTGAACTGGCCATTCACCATAATTTTGGATGTGCTGTGTTTTAAAATCCTGGCGATGAGGTTTACAAAGCGGTGTGGAAAGCCCATTCTGGACATCGTTTGGAGGAGGTAATCATGATTGACCTTGTCAAACGCCATTTGAAAGTCTAGAGTCATTAGTGCGCAATTAATGTTGAGAACATCCGCCGTTGATATTATGTCGTGATATCCGCACACTGTTTGTAAAATTGACCTGTCCTTGCCAACACTAGTCTGGTACGCACCAGTTACCTCATTCATTATCAGTTTGAGCCGACGGGCTAAAATGCGGGTCATTATCTTATAATCACTGTTAAGCAGTGTTATTGGTCTTAAATTCTCAATTTGCGCAGAACGTGGATTTTTCGGGATAAGTGCAACGAATCCGGCAAGAAAATCCTCTGGGATGTCACTGTCGGAATTCATTAGTTCTTTGTAAATGAGGAGTAGTTTGGGTTTCAGCTGCCTATAGAAAACCTGGTAGAACTCGGCCGGCAGGCCATCGGGTCCCGGTGATTTGTTTTTGGGACTGTGTAGGACGGCAGTGTCCAAGTCGTCTTCGTCGATCTCAGCGACCAGGCTGTCAGACGCCTCAGTGCTGAGCCGTGCTCGCAGGTGTCGGAACAAATCTCCCTGCGCCTCAGCGCTAACCGCACCGCCGGACATGAGACTTGTGAAATATTCATGAATTTCAGTTTTAATTTCATTTTGTTTAGTAAGACTGGTTCCATCTGGTCTTTTGATTTCAGTGATTATTTTTTGTTGACCTCTCTTCTGTTCCCGGATAACGTGGAAGATGGACGATTCGTCACCTTTGAGAGCATTCTGTATACGTGCCCTTACTTGATAGCCGTTTAATTGCTTTCGCTTCAGAGACAAAATTTTGGATTTAATTCTCTTTATTTGGATATAATTGTCAATGACTGATCCGTCAAGCGTGTATAATTCCCGCAAACATTGGAAATAAAATTCAGATGTCCTCTTGTACCAATAAGCTTTCTCCCTGGAGTAGTCAATCAGCATTCTCCTCAGTTGAGGTTTGGCACAGGACATCCACCAGCTAAGAGCGGAATTGTACGACGGGAGACGTCGTTCGCATGCCTCCCATGTTTCGTGGAATCTTTCACGACATCCCGCATCGTGCAGGTGGGTGACGTTTAATTTCCAATACCCTCGTGCACGGTAGGTCCCTTGTCGTTTCATGTTGATTGTACTTATATAAGCAGCGTGGTCGGTGAAGCTGGTTGGCCATATTTCGGCGTGCAAAATACGGTCGTGCATAGTATTCGATACGTACATCCGATCTAATCTACTCGCTGAAGTTCGCGTAATGAATGTGAAGCCTGGTGCATCACCGTGCGTGTATTCCCACGTATCAGTCAGGTGAAGTTCTTTAACAAGATAGTCCAATTCAGGAGAGGTGTTGAAATTAGGGACCTGGTCCTTTGGGCTCAGGACACAGTTAAAGTCACCCGCTAGAATAATGCAGTCTTGACGGGGTCCAAACAGAGGTAAGATTTCATGTTTGTAAAACACCGCTCTATTGCGTCGATTTGTGCTTCCTGACGGGGCATACACGTTAATTAGCCTAACGTTATGAAAGGTACAAGCTATTCCTCTACCATTGGTCAGTTTTTCGATGCTGTGGACAATTATGCCCTCTTTCGCTAAAATTGCAGCCCCCAAAGCGATGCCGTTACCGGCATTGCTGTGAGCGTTATACCCATGTATATTGTCTAAGGCAATGTCAGTCACTTCTTGGAGCATAGCAATGTCTACATCTGCAGCATATAAAAAGTCTTTTAAACATTCCAACTTAACTGAACTTCGTATACTAGTTATGTTTAAGGTAGCAATTCGATAGGCCTGAAAAGTGTTCATAATTGAGTAAATAACCGGTATCGGGAAAAGACGTCACTATCAAACATTTCAGTATGTGTCAGTTTCGTAGCCGCTGGCCTTGTCATGATCAGTGGTATTTGGCAATGCTTCACCTTGAACGATGCCTGGTTCACTCATAGCGACATCTTCCATTGGATCCTGTGACCAGTCGGTGGACGGAAATCTTGTATTATTATCCACAGCAGTCGTTGGCGGTTCCCCATCACTACCGCGTTGACTAGCTTCCGATAGGATCTCGGCTTTGGTGGCAGTTGGTACAAGGGCTGGTAAGGAAGCGGTGAAGTGGTTTCCCGCGTTGTCAGGTAACGTACTAGCGATTTGTCTGGCTTTTTCTCGCAGTTTGGGGGCAGTTTCTGCTGCACCTTCATGTGCAATCCTTCGCTTTTTATGAGTCCGAGAGGTACGTTTTTTCTTTGGGGATGTCGTAGCTTCTACAGAACTTGTCAGTTCAGTTTCCGTAGTTGTGTCATCAGTAGGTGTGTCCTCGACGTTGGTGCTGTTGTGTTCCCGTGGTGGTTGTGTCGGCAAATCGGTTAACTGCGATGTAGCAGATACAACCGCCACAGTGTCTGTGATTTCCATCGGAACCTCTTTGTCAACCTGGGGTGTTCGTGGTTGTGCCGACAAATCAGTGGACTCTGATGTAGCAGAGACAACTTCGGCAATTTCAGGGCTTGGCATCGGGACGTCTTTGTCAATGACGGTGGGTGAGTGTTTCAGTTCCGTGGCGAGTGTGACGAGCTGTCTGCCGCTGGCAGCGGACGCATACGTCACAGGCAGCGACGTCATCACGGCTGGCCTGGCGGGCTCGCCGGCCGGCAGCTGAGCCACGCGCCGCTGCAGGCACTCGGCGCGCACGTGTCCCTGTTTACCGCAAGCGGCGCACGTGCGGGGCTGCCCGTCGTATGACACTATGGCAGCGGTACCCGCAAACATTTATGTACGATGGAATGTGCTTGTGAAGGTCGACCTTAAGTTGACGGATACCATTCAGTACGGGAAATTTATGAGAGGTCGACCATTTCTCAGCTACACTGCTAAGTACTTTCCCGTATATAGACACCACTGCATTTATTTCCTCGGCCGAAACCTCGAAAGGCAGTTCGAATATTCGTACGGTCCTAATTCGAGATCCTGCATGGGTAACTTCGACATCGCCAATGTGTCCATCGCAATGTTTGAACTTTAAAGTTCCTCCACATGACTGAACTAACTTTTCACATAGTTCCGCACTTTTCAACTTTACAAAAACGTCACTGTTTACGATAGACATATAGATCCCTATAATGTCGTCAAAATTCAACTTCACTGTTTCTTCAAGGAACGTTTCAAATTCAAAAGAATTCGGTCTCGGACGGCTACGATCCAACGTGAACTTCAATGTATCAATACGAAACGGCTCAGACATCACGGACTCATCTTTCAGAGACTTTAATCCACGAATAAGTTACAGCTACAAGCTGCAATAGCGAAACACTCACCAAGCGAAAGCGCAATCGGCCGCGGCGCTCAGCACTGAACCGCTCACGACCACTGCCGCCGGCGAACTGGCCTTCGACGTTTCGTCATTATAGAAGGCTACAGCAAGACAATGGAATTAATATTCATCAAATATTTTGATAAAACATAAATGAGAACACTATCTTCACACTCACCATATCTTTTAAAACTTATTAAAAAGTGAACCTAAAACATTTCTTTTAAAATAATCACTGTCAAAGACAAATGTCAAATATAAAATAAATTTAAATTTCCCCCAGAACATCCCTGTAGGATGGTCAAGTGCATACTAAGGTTAGCAAAGCGGTCAAGTTATTAATTGGAGAATCCTCTAGATGGCGATGTTGTCATTCTACTTCTCTCTCACTCACATATGCACATTGCACACTCACTCCGTCTGTGGGATTCTTTTTAATTATATACCTTAAAGCTGCACAATATTTTGTTACTCTTAAGTTATACAATCATAAACTTATAACTATAAAACTTTTACAATCACTGTGTACAAAAATTTTCTTTTAGATTATACAATTATATGAGTGCTACACCAATATTTTTGCCGTACTATATTTTGACATCGGTAGGTTAGATAAAGTGACACATTGCTGACAGTCACCAAAATCATGGTATCTATACAGTATTCAGGTGATGAAAAGTGTGGGGCGAGGGGGCTGGATGGAAGGGGGCATACATAAAAGTGCTGGGAAGGAAGAGCAGCCACCAAGCACCATCTGCTTACAAAAACCACTCGGTGGTTTCTATACCGAACAAGTTAGCATTTGCCTCTCGTTTAAATTACAATGTTGACCTACAACCAGCAATGCAGTATGTTAAAGTAGTGTCACATTTATATAAATTTGATTACTCTTCGTAATATGAGGTGGGTCAGAATATCTTCAATATAACTCTAAGGGTAGTTAAAATATCCTCTTCCATAAGTATATAGCACATGTTAGCCCTCTATTACAAAACATTAAGTAAAGAAGTTTTAAGGTATACTGATCAAATACATTGCACTCAAGGCTCTTAAAATGAATGAATATTTTAAGCAAAAAAGGGGGAAGAGATGGTTTCACTTTTTAATAAGTTTTAAAAGATATGGTGAGTGTGAAGATAGTGTTCTCGTTTATGTTTTATCAAAATGTTTGATGAATATTTATTCCATTGTCTTGCTGTAGCCTTCGATAATGACGAAACGTCGAAACGCGTAAGGCCTCAATAAATTGAAATTTGTGGTCAAGACTCTGAAGTTTATTTCAAGTGAATCTATGATCGATTCTATTCGTAATGAATGTTACACAAGGAACTCGGTAATTTTAACAGTAAATACATTTCACTATTTTGTGTTACTGAACCCCTGGTTATTTTACAGTGCAAGTATTTCCTCCTGTGTCGGCGACCCCGTGAGCAAGACTCAGGGCTTCCTTTTGGGGGTCGCGACCCACAGGTTGAAAAACACTGGCCTAGGCAACCCAGACTATTTTTACCACAGCATTAAATCTATCCTAAAATCAGTGATAAAAATATTTATATTGCACGAGGCACAATCTGATTATAGCGCGTCATCATAGCAACCTCTCTATGTGACTATCAGTTTTAAGAATGGTAAAACATGGACTATTTCACGACCCTTTAGTATAATATTGGTATCATATCATTTTGAAAAGATGCAGATCAATTACTTCGTATGCTCTGAGATTCATTAGCAACTTTCAAGTAGTCTATTTGTTACCGTCATTTACTTTTTCACTGTTCTGTATTTCGAGAACTTTCGAGTTCGGTACCATAACTGCAATTAACTTTATTGCTTACACAACGGAAATTTATCTACGTAGCCTGCATTTCTGTTTCTGTTTTCCATTTGCTTCTGATATTACTAGGGACTACTGTTATGGCCAGAATGGTAAGACTTTCTAGAATAATTCTTTCCATACTGAACTAATATTCTGGCACTTCTGCAGTTCACATTGACGTTAATGAGATTCGAAAAATTGTAAGCATACAATCGCTTGCCGCCTTGAATGTGTAATTGTTCTTGTGCCTCGCGGCATTTCTTATTGACTGATGTGACGTGACACGATTCGGCATCCTGTTCTGCGACTGTGACTTGCCAAATAGTATATTAAAATAATAATAATAATGTGTTAGACTCTGCAGCTGTGTTCTTGGCATAATACAATTACTGTTGGATTCTGCTATTAAGTGCATTTATTGTTGGGAAGTAGGCAACGGAGCACTTTAGCGTCTGTTGCAGCAGTGACGTACAACTCAGACACGAGAAGAATTTTCGTCGGCTTTTTAAGAATCTTTGGTAAAAATGCCTTAATTTTAGTGCCTTAGAATGTACACAATACAAGGGTTGGAACTTAAATAGTGACAACACTGCTGTGTAGACACTATGCAATGGAATCTACTATTGTCGCTGATGGCACACGTTGTTGACATACCTACCCCACCTCCGAGCAAATGGAATTGCCCGTCCTACGTCACTAGTGTGCGCGCAATCGAGGGAAACAGTGCCACTTGTGAGCGAGCGGTCTAACGTAACGGTGTCACTATTTACGACTGTGATGATGTTATCCTAACGCCAATGCACAGTATTACTGTTCGTCTTCGTCCTGGGACCAGCTTTGCGAAAGAAGCGGCAACACTTTCTGCGCGACCAACCCATCATTTTGTACGACAGGACGGCCGCGGTGGTCGAGCGATCTGCGGTGCACCAGTCACGTTCTGCACGGCCGCTACGGCTGGGGGTTCGGATCCCTCCTTGGGCATGAATATTTGTCCCGTCCTCAGTGTTAGCTAGTTGATAAGTAGTTTGTAAGTTTAGGGACTGATGACCCCGTAGTTAAATCCCATAAGCTCTACAAACATTTGAACATTTGTACGACAGTGCTCGGGCGCATAGAGCGCTAGCTGTGGCTGCTCTGTTCGGTCGATAGGACCGGAATACCTTCCACTATAATCCCCCGACTTAAGTGCATGTGACTTTGATTTGAATGTGAAGATAAAGGAACCGGTTCATGGCATTCGCTTCAGAAATGTTTCACAAATTCGATAGGCAGTAGACCGCTCCATCAACAGAATAGGCTCTGCTGACGGTATACTACACCTTCCACATCGCTGGCTATGAGTTCTACAGAACGCTGGTGACTACTTTGAAAGCCGCGGTGGAGTAGCCGAGCGGTATCAAACGTTCAAATGTTTGTATAGCTTATGGGACTTGACTACGCGGTCATCAGTCCCTAAACTTACAACTACTTATGAACTACTTACAACTAAGGATAGCACAAATATCCATGCCCGAGGGGGGATTCGAACCCCCGACCCTAGTGACCGTGCAGACCGTGACTGGCACGCCTCAGTCTTCTCGGCCACCGCGGCCGGCCCGAGGGGTCTAAGGCGTCTCGCTGCAGAGCGCGAGGTTGCTCGCCGTGGAGGTTCGAGTCCTCCCTGGGGCATGGGTGTATGTGTTGTCCTTAGGTTAGTTTACCTAGGTTTTAGTAGTTTGTGAGCTACGGACTGATGACCACGCAGTTTGGTCCGATAGAATTCCAAACATTCCAAACTAATTTGAAGGGCAGTAACAGGTGCAAATATGTAACTTTTTATCGGCTATGAATAAATAGGCCACTATTTGAGTTCCAACTCTCATTTATTTAAAGTAGTTGAAATACGTGACAAAGGTAGACTCCTAATGTTCCTAAATTCGTTACACAAGCTGCAACCTCCAACAAATCATGACTTGCGTTAATGATATTACTAAACTTGGCTAATCCGCATTAAATACTTTCAAAACAGTGATGATGTTACGTATCGTTTAAAAATAATTTAATTTCCTAACCGAATGAAACTTTTTCTATTCCTTTACTGAAAATTTTCTGTCGATAAACGCACTGTCACAATTTTATAATAGCTCTGCTGACTACTTTCGGCCATTAATAGCAGTTATCAAACCAGCCTTATTAGGAAGTCAAAGAAGAAAAATGAAGATTTTAACATCCCGTCGACAAGGAGAGGCGCAGCTCCCTCTCTGATTAGTTGGGTAAGCATGCGAAGGAAATCGGCCGTTAGCTTTCAAAAGAACCATACCTGAATTTGTCCGAAGTGATACAACAATCTCAATACTGGCCGGTACTTGTACATCTCGGCAGAATCCACGAAATTTCCGGTATAATTGCGTAAAACTAGTAACTAACAGTATAACCATTATGTATCTATGGTCAGATGTGTGAAAACAATGTACAGCACATTATAATGAAAAATACGCTGCCCCTTAGAACCTACGGATTTGGCACTTTATGAACGGCGCGTGGTCCTTAGAATCTACGGGCTTGACGCTCAAAGCGTTAGGGAAATCACGGAAAACCTAAATCTGGATTTGAACCACTGTCCTCCTGAATACGAGTCCTGTGTGATGCAACTGCCCCACCTCGCTCGGTGTGGTCAATTGTCACAGAGTACAAGCGAGGATAGTTTTTGGTTAAGGATGGAGGAATAAGTCGTTCGTGCCCTTCGAAACGACCCATCTTTGCCTGTCGTCGTTTAGGTAAAAGGCCGGATGTGGGTTCGACCTTCCGGTTTTTGTTACTAATTCATAGTAAAGTTATTCTTTCACTCACCTCTTCCACCGAACCTAAGACCACAAATGTAAATGACTCAAAAATGTTTCAAGTAGACTAGCAAAAGTAGTGTAACAGTACTCCCCGTAATGTTTTGGCCCACTTTAGGTTACGGTAGTAACGCTAAAAGTTGGCCTTTGCGATCGTCTTTTGACAGCTCGAAATTTAAATGAAAATAACGGCTTAGTTATTCATCTGACACGAAAATTGAATAACCGAATTTGTAGAGGAGAAAATTCTCTACACCTTTGCTCTCTTATGTTTTCTTCATATCTCGTATCGTTTCAAAGATATTTGCAAAAATAACGACCATTTTGGGATGTATGTATGTCTGACTGTCTGTCCGTAATGTGTTCCCTGTTTTTAAGACGAACCGTTCAACCGACCAGCACCAAATTTTACTCACATGATTGTAGGCCGCTGGAGACCAGAACCTCCCTTTTTCAAATTTTTCGGACAAAAAATACGGTAGTAATACCAAAAAAAGCCGTTTGTAATATAATTGTAATTGCAAACGAACCGTTCATCTGACACAAAAATTGAATAACCTAATTGGTAGAGGAGAAAATTTTGTACAATTTAGATCCCATATGTTTTTTTCATATATCGTATTGTTTGAGACATATTTGGAAAAATAACGGAGATTTGTCACCCTCCATTGAATTAACGAAAACCAGCCGTTCGTAAATGTCACGTGGCATTCCTCGCTTAGAACTCTCTCTGGCATACACCATCTTGCGTTGCGTATTTTATGATTTTCTTGTTGTAACTTACACGTTGTCATTTCAAAGCAATGGCGCACTGAAGAATTAACGAAAACACATCGTTCTTCGTACGATACATGATAATGTAGTGTCTACAAATGCCACATTAGCATCAGTTAACAACGGACATCAATAGTATGAGATTAAAGGACTCATCTTTCGATTGATAGCCGTAGCGCCGTGGACAAGGCGTTGGACTATGATGCTAAAGGTCGGTGGTTCAGAACCCGCCACATCCTAATTTTTTCCCCTAAAAGGCTTTTAGACACTCTTATTAATTAATTTTTTATTATTTAGATTATTATTTTGGTCCAAAATGTTTGCAAAAACTTATAAAACTACAAATATAAAGTGGGGCGTAAAACACGTCAGTGCGATTTTTTTTGTCATATGATCTGAAAAATTCATCGAATAAAGATGCCCCTAAACAGTTTTTTTTCTTCGGGTGTGTGTTTGAGCAGATGGTACAACCGAAGACTGGAAACGCATCCTTGACGTAAACGTGCTGGGCCTGAGCATCTGCACCAGGGAGGCCTTTCAAGATATGTTGAGGAGGGGCGTCGACGACGGCTTCATCATCCACATCGGCAGGTAAGGCTTGTCGTATTGAGCCAGCTGGTATCTTATTCAGGCTGACACCCCATATCCCAGTCCCACTCATATTTCGTTTTGAGATGGTTCACAACACACTGAAAGTATTCACAGCTCTATGTGTCATACAGTTTTCTCCAAAGTTACGTTCAAAGTGAAAACTTTACTGTCCTACAAGTCTACTCTGCCGATGTTGTTGTCTAGTCTCTTAACCCCTCCCCTCATCCGCAACAAATCCTATCTACGTCTTAGCTTTCTAGTTAGCAGAAAACGTCATATTTCGTGTGCTCTGTTTGCGGCACGTGAAAGAGAACCACAGCTTTTTTGATATTGTACTGTTGTCACGACTTGCACTACACAACTATATGTCAGTGGTGACAAGTGGTTTTGGTAGCAGTAGCATATTACGTACAGCTTGTATATTCTGATAACCTAGTAATGACACAAGGTTACACCATGAAGTCTATCATGGGAAATATTTGACAACATTAGATAACAATTACCATTTTCAGCCTATTCCCAGATGTTGCGTACGTACTACACAATCACATGTTAAATGCTTTGGCACAATCGAAATGTGTAATCGTTGTTAATGTAGTAACAATTTGAAGCTGCAATGGATTGTACACTGAAGAGCCAGAGGATGAGGTATGTGTATGCAAACAAGGAGATATGCAAACACTCAGAACACGGTGTTGCGGTAGACCACGCTTATATAAGACAACAGGTGTTAGTTCGATTAGGTGTATGATCTGTCTTGAGCAAACAAAATGTTTTTTAGTTTTTCCCTAACACGTTTCACTGGTGTTGCAGCTTCATCAGTGGGATTTTCTATTGTATAGTGTCTGTCAAGTGAACAATTGAATTGATTATTACTTTTATGTACATTAAGTGTAGCAAGTACAGATAGTTGTGAAAACAATATAAATCGCTTCTTATTTTTATAGGTACACTAGGCCTACTTTACCACTTGTCGTTGTATTTGTGGTTCTTTACGTCACAATACATCTTTGTATATTTTTGACAGTTTGTCAACAGCAAATCAAGAAGTGTAAAGTTAATGGGAGGAATGGTTAACTTGTAAATATCCGGACTTTTTACGAAAATATAGGACGTAATCTTTGTGTTTGGGTTAGTTTCGACTGTTTATAGAACCAAATAGAAAGGGGATAGCAGTGCACAAGGCTGCTGGAGTGGAAGGACTGAACCCATACGAGTATACTATAAGACAAATTTATTTTATTATTATTTTTTTATTCACACGACTCGGCCCTGTATCTGGTTTGGAAACCTTATATTGCTCACATTCGGCGACCAACCTCCGAATGCAGGAGGATCTGCATAGAATTTACGCGTGGTGCAGGGAATGGCAATTAAATCTCAATGTAGACAAGTGTAATGAGCTGCGAATACACAGAAAGAAAGATCCTTTATCATTTAGCTACACTATAGCAGGGCAGCAACTGGAAGCAGTTAATTCCATAAAGTATCAGGGAGTAGTCATTAGGAGTGATTTAAAATGGAACGACCATATAAAATCAATCGTCGGTAAAGCAGATGCCAGACTTAGATTCATTGGAAGAATACTAAGGAAATGCAGTCCGAAAACAAAGGAAGTAGGTTACAGTACACTTGTTCGCCCACAGCTTGAATACTACTCACCGGTGTGGGATCCGTACCAGGTGGGATTGATAGAGGAGGTAGAGAAGATCCAACGGAGAGCAGCGCGCTTCGTTACAGGATCATTTGGTAATCGTGAAAGCGTTACGGAGATGAACGATAAACACCAATGGAAGACTGCAGGAGAGACGCTCTGTCGTTCGGTACGGGTTTTTGTCGAAGTTTCGAGAACATACCTTTACCGAGGAGTCTAGTAGTATATTGCTCCCTCCTACGTATATCTCGAGAAGAGACCGAGAGGATAAAATCAGAGAGATTAGAGCCCACACAGAGGCATACCGACAATCCTTTTTTCCGCGAACAATACGTGACTGGAATAGGAGGGAAAACCGATAGTGGTACTCAAGGTACCCTCCGCCACACACTGTCAGGTGGCTTGCGGAGTACGGTTGTAGATGTAGATGTAGATCTCTGATCACACACTTCCAAGTGAGCAGCTTCCTAAACTTCTGCCTTGTTTCATGAAACCACAGATGCCCCATACACAAGGATTGGTGTAAATACTTTAAAAAAGAACCCGGAACCGAACTTTTAGGCACACATACCTTGGGTTTCTCATCACCCCGAGCCTGGAAGCATAGGAACCACCTTTATAAGGCGTAGCCAGAGAGCTTCTGTGAAGTTTGGATAGAAGGCGAGGTACTGGCGGAAGTAAAGTTGTGAGGCGGGATCGTGAGTCGTGTCGGGATAGTTCAGTCGGCAGAGCACTTGCCCGCGAAAGACAAAGGTGCCAGGTTTGAGTCCCGGTTCCGACAAACAGTTTTAATCTGCCAGAAAGTTTCAGCCAGAGAGTGTTTCTCCTCGTTTCAGCAAATTACAGGTAGCCTTTAACTCACTGTCCTGACGCTACTCCAGCTGCATGTTGGAAAACACGGACGTAATCTCAGTTAATACAGCCAGGGTATGGACCACCTACAACTCAGCTTCAGACTGCTGTTCCTCCTCTGCTTCTTGGAACATACGACTCAGCGCTTCGGCGATCTGGTTCTGTCCTCCCGTGATTTGATTTGATTTTTCCAGGGAAGCCAAAACAGGCTTGGACCAACCCGCCACTGCCCGCACCGAAACTAAGTTTATTGTGCGGTATCGCTCCCTGTGTATATAGTAAAGCCAACCAATGCCCTTGAACAGTGCAAGGAGTCCCTTTACCAGTTCTTTATTAGACACAATTTCTTCGGGTCTGGTTGTCCCAAATATTCTGTGCCTTTTATTCTCCAATGCAACGCATTCGAAGATTAGATGTGAGCAGTTTCATCACCGTTATCACAGATCCTACATTTAGGGCCCTCTTCTGTTATTCCCATTGTACGTAGGTGTTTTTTGAAATTCCCATGGCCTGTCAGCAATCCAACCATGATTCTAATCTCTCTCCTGTTCAGGCCCAAGATTGCAGAGCTTCTTTTAAAACATGGCTTTGGTATCATTACCTTTCCATGTTTTTGTTGATGGACTTTGGTTCAATACTCTACGTGCTGTCTTCTGAGCGAGTTACGTAGCTCCAATTCGATCATTGCCTTGGTGATTGTCAGGACAGGTTCCGGTCCAATAAATGGAGTCTCTGCCCCCATCCTTGCTAATCTGTCGGCATGTTCGTTGCCCCTGATCTCCGAGTGGCCAGGGACCCACAATAGGTTTACTCTATTGCTTTCCCCTAGCTCCACCAGAACCTTGTGACATTCTGCAACAATTTTAGACCTTGTTGCAGGAGCTGTCAGTGATCTCAGGGCTGCCTGGCTGTCTGAATAGATATAGATGCTACGATCTTTGTAGCACCTACGCAAATTCTCCTCCACACACGCCCTGATGGCAGTGATATCGGCCTGGAATACTGAGGCCAGTTTTCCTAGAGAGATGACGCCCTCCAGTCTTGGTTGCACCCCATATACCCCGGCCCCAACACCTTGGTCCGATTTTGACCCGTCAGTGAACCACACAATATCCCCCGTACGGTGTCGAACTATTTTCTCCCACTGCTCCCTACTTCCAATTGTTATACTGAAAGACTTGTTGAAGCAGTATGGGGTTATAATATAGTCGGCTGGCATTTCCCCAACCTTTCCGATATTTACCTCATTCACTATTTTAGTGTGTGATTTTGGATATCCCAAAGAGTTCCAGTTGTTACCAGATTTGAGCCTGTATGCCCTCTCCTGATATGAACGACATTAAATTGATACGCAGAAGTCCTGACTGTCCAGCGAGCTATCCGCCCGGTTTCACAGGGGTGGGCCAACACCCAGCTCAACGCTTGGTTGTCAGTTTCGAGGCGAAATTTCCTATGCTCTAAGTAAAATTTGTACTTTTCCAATGCTGCTAATGGTTTTCACTTTTTTTACAGTATATTGGGTCACGTGCCACCTATGAACAGCATGTCAGCGATGTACACCGCGAGCAAGCACGCAGTCAAGGTTCTGCTGGAAGGGCTCAGGAAGGACCTGGTCGCCAGAAAGAGCAAGATCCGCGTCGGGGTGAGTCTCGCCTTCATCATAGTTACTGCGAATCGTTCTGTCCTTGTCGTGTTTCATCATGTTCTACGTGTATTATCTGATTGCAAATAGTATTAGATTGCTGCATGATACAAAAAATGTATATTATACGAGGCAGTTAAGACATATACAGGGTGAATCACCAAATACTTACACCGCAAATATTGCGGAAACGGAAAGTGCAATTGATGTTCGGTTTTCACAGAATGGATTGATAGTCAGGGGCTCGTATTTTTAGCCAACAAACAGATTGTTATATTACTTAGAAAGTGTATTTTTATGCAAATATACAGTTTTTTAAATGGAATAATGCCAGTAGACCTTAAGAAAGTAAAAGTAGGTCCAAATGTTTGTATAGCTTATGGGACTTAACCACGGGGTCATCAGTCCCTAAACTTACAAACTACTTATGAACTAGCTAACACTAAGGACGGCACAAATATCCACGCCCGAGGGGGGATTCGAACCCCCAACCGCAGTGGCCGTGCAGGCCGTGATTGACGCGCCTCAGTCCCCTCGGCCACCGCGGAAGTAAAAGTAGGATGCACTAGAATATCAGTAGTATTTGTTGCAAGATTCTATTGCAAGTCGTTTACGAGATACCGTCTTTTGAAACGTTCCCACACCGACTCTTGTACAATACCTGTGGTAACATACACTAAAGAACAGCACAAGTGCATAAACTAGTTATGTCGATTCCAACCAGTAACGCGACAAATGACAATCACAGGTTGTGCTCAAAATAACCACTGGCAGCAGAAATACACGCTGTCAGTCTGGTATGGAAGAACCGCTGCACACGTGCTAGCATTTCTGGGGTTATGTCCGAGAAGGCTGCTGTAATACGTCGTTGCATATCATCGGGTGTGGTTGGTATGTCCTTGTAGACAGCATCTTTCAGCTTTCCCCACAGAAAAAAAAAAGTCTACAGGCGTCAAAACCGGTGAACGGGCGGTCCAAGGTACAGGTCCTCTGCGTCCAATCCATCGATTTGGGAACAATTCATGAAGACACGCTGTAGTAATTCGTGAACTATGGGCTGGACACCCATCATGTTGGTACCTAGTCTGCAGAGGAACGTCTACTAATATCCGTGGAAGATGTTCTGTTAGAAGGCTGCGATACTTGTGCGCGTTTAGTGTTCTGTCTATGAAATACGGGTCTATGAGCTGCTGGTTCACTATCCCACACCACACTTTTACACTTCATGGACGCTGACGGCCCACATGTCGAAACCAAGAGGGATTGTCAGCAGACCAATAGCGTGTGTTTGTGCGGTTACCTGGCCATGATTGGTTAATGTGGCTTCATCACCAAACAAGACACATGATACATCTGAAGTATCCTGTCGTAAAGCCCATCTACAGAACCTAACACGATGCTCAAAATCGTTTCCGTGCAGCTCTTGATGGAGAGAGATGTGACAGGAATGGAACCTATGTCGATGGAGAATGCGTAGGACACTTGCCTGACTCATGCCACTTCCTCGTGCGATTGCGCGGGAGCTGACGTGCGGATCAACTGCAACAGCAGCAAGAACATCAATTTACCCCTCGCCTGTCGTCACTTATTTCCTTCTGTTACACTGTCTCAGAGTTACACTACCACTTTCACGTAACTGGTTCAAGAGGTTGATGTCTAATTGCCGAGATGGGTGACGTCTATCAGGATATCTTGCCGCATACCCCGTACAAGAACGAACGGCATTCTTCAAATGTTCAAATGTTTGTATAGATTATGGGACTTAACTACGTGGTCATCAGTCGCTAAACTTATAAACTACTTATGAACAAGCTTACACTAAGGACGGCACAAATATACATGCCCGAGGGGGGATTCGACCGTAGTGGCCGTGCAGACCAATGGCACGCCGCAGTCCCCTCGGCCACCGCGGCCGGCCGGCATTCTTCCTACACCCTTCATACACCATGAGGATGTCGGCTTTTTCCGTATTGGTAAAACCCATCGTACACTCACGACCTACCGCTTGGACTGTTGCACGCTAACCGACTAGCGAGCCGCAGTGCACTCATGGAACACACAAGCATGCTGTAAGCAAACATAACATTATCGTTCCTAGCAACTATGCTGGTTGACTGACACACGCAAATGTTGGTGTGGGAACGTTTCAAAAGACGATATCTCGTAAACGACTTGCACTAGAATTCTGCAACAAACACTACTGATATTTTAGTGCATTCTAATTTTAGTTTCTTAATATCTACAGGCATTATTCTATTTAAAAAAACTGTATAAAAACACTTTCTAAGTAATATTACAATCTGTTTGTCGGCTAAAAATACGAGCCCTTGACTACCAATCCATTCTGTGAAAACCGCACATCAATCGCACTTTCTGTTTCCGTAATATTTGCGGTGCAAGTGTTGGGTGATTCAACCTGTATATCGAGAGACAGACAATATGGCCCATGTGACCAATTGTATGATTCCCAAACTAGTTTTTGATATTAATTGTAAAGTAATGTCAACATTATTTCTGTTACTATTATTTGTGATGGATAAATTTCAATTTTCCTTTGGAACTGGAAACAGCATTCAAAGAGGGTTTCGACCACATAACGCGTGTGGAACATGGCTAAACAGAACAGTATCACAGAAATGCAGACCACTGTTTTGTTGGTAGGAGGAGAGTTCCAACAAATGCCCCTCTCACTAAAACATGCAGATCAGTTGCGGTTCATGTGTTTCTCTGTGTGATGTCGGCATATGAATCTGCCGTCTGCTGTTGTAGCAGTTGGACAGTATGATCGTGAAGGTGATTAGTCCTGCATAAAGTATACGACAATAGAAACAAACTATATAATCTTTCTTTTGTGTCCCAACTTCGTCGCCGCTTTTGTGTCCCAGCCTCGTCGTAGGTGTCGGTGGCCGACTGGAATGAGACCGACACGCTGGTGCAGGTACGGAGGGGAGCAGCCAGAAACTATAAACACTCGAGTAAATTAGAAAGAGATATATATTGCACAGAATGTAACAATACTTAACTTTTACATAGTACTGCAGAATGTTGATACATAGTTGTTAGAGGCCTGCCTAGTGCCTGTACGATAGCAAAGTCTTCAATGGTGCCTATCTGATTACGAAGATCCTAACTGGTTGCTATCTCCGTCCGAAGTGACGAAGTCGTTCAGTGGTGGCCACGAGCGGCGTTGTAGCAGAGGTCGCTCGTGGCTGTCGTCGTAAGAACGCCGCGCCGTGCGTGCATGGCGGCGCGTGGCGAAAGTAGGTGGCGCGCACTTTGTACTTGTGCGACACCAGACACCACACCCCTTCCCCCCCCCCCCCCCCCAAACCGCCGCGTCGTCGTGGCGTAGGGCTGAGGGCCACGGCGACGGCACTGGGAGGAGGGCCTGGGCGGGGGCGTTACTGGTGGGAAGGGCGTCGTAGCTGAGGCTGGGATCGAGACGCCGTCCGCGCCCCGGCATCCGCCTTGCGATCCTCCAGGGAACCCGCCGAAACCTGGGGAAGGGCGCCCGCCCCCGCCCAGAGGGAGCAGGTCATCTTCTTCTGAGGTGCATGGCCCAAGCGGGGGGGGGGGGGGGGGGGCACGGTCCCGGAGTCCCTCTCGGTGACGCTGTCATCTGCGGCGGCGACAACGGCGGCGTCGCGTCGATCTCCAACGGGACGATCTCGTAGTCCGGGGACGAACGATGTGGTTGTACTCCCTGGCGGTGAATTGGGTCTGGAATCAAGAAACCGGAGACAGGATCGCGCGGCCTATGCAGACGCAATTGGTTTGCGTGGCGCCGCAGCTCCGACCCTGTGGAAGAACGTACAACATACATATTGCGACCGAGCACGCGCTGAATGGTGCCCGGCAACCATGTCTTCTTGTTGCCAGCAAACACCCTGTACAGCACCGGCATAGAAACCTAAAAACGCGTAGCGCCATACGAACCGACTCGGTGCGTGGGAGGCTGCAGCAGGTGAAGGAGAGTGCGGTGACGGCGGCCGTGTAGCAGCTCGGCAGGAGACGGGCCGTCACGTGGCATGCATCGATACGTAGACAGGAAAATTTGAAGAGCTTGCTGCCTGGAGTGCTGACCTTCCATCTTCTCCATGTGAGACTTGAATGTTCGAACGAAACGTTCTGCTTCACCATTGGACTGAGGGTGAAAAGGTGCAGTGGTAATATGCTGAATGCCATTCACACGAAAAAACTTTTGAAATTCCGCACTAACAAACTGAGGTCCATTGTCACTGACGATAGTTTCAGGTAAGCCTTCGATGCAAAACACTGATGTTAAGGCACTGATTGTACTAGAAGCTGTCGTTGAGTTCATGGCAATCACAAAAGGAAACTTGCTGAAAGCGTCTACAACAATTAACCAGCGCGTATTCCAGAAAGGTCCGGCAAAGTCAATATGTAAACGTTGCCATGGTCCCTTGGGGCGTGGCCAGTCTGAGAAACGCTGTGGAGGAGCCGCCTGATGCTCCGCACAAACTGTACACTGTGATGTCATGCTCTCTATCTGAGCGTCCATACCAACCCAGGTACAATGACGTCTGGCCAATTGCTTTGTCCTAACAATGCCCCAATGTCCTTGATGCAGGAGGCGTAACACTTCTCGTTGCAGGCAACGAGGAACAATCACTCTTGCTTGGTCGTTGTCGGTATGCAACAACAGTACACCCTGACTTAAAGATAATGCATGACGTTGTGCAAAATAACGTCGAACCAGAGGCCGATCAATGTCTTTGGCTCTGGCAGGCCAACCAAAGCGAACAAAACGTGCTACCACACTTAAGTCTGCATCCGCAGCTGTTTCCTGTGCAACCCGTCGAGAGTTTAAAGGAAAGTCTGCGACAGCGGAAGCATCTCTGGAGTCTATCTGACAACATGCCATTTCTGAAGAATCAAATGATACATCCTGGCCAACCGGAAGTCGAGAAAGTGTGTCCGCGTTGGCATGTTTAGTGGTAGGTCGGTACAAAATCTCATACTGATAATTTGACAATATCAAGGACCATCTCTGAAGCTTTTGTGCCGTACGTGGCGGAATCGGCTTTGTGGGTGAGAACAACGACGTGAGAGGCTTGTGGTCTGTCAACAAATAGAATTTTCTGCCATAGAGATAACGATGAAACTTTGTGACGCCGTAAATGATTGCTAAGGCCTCCTTTTCTATCTGACTGTAATTCTGTTGCGTCGGCGGCAGTAGCTTGGATGCAAAGGCAATAGGACGATCGTGACATCCAATACGATGCGACAGAACGGCACCCAGACCGTACGACGAGGCATCAACTGCTAACACTACAGGCTTCCGTGGGTCAAAGGGAATCAAACATGCATCACTGAGTAGTGCAGACTTTAGTTTGTCAAAGGCAACCTGACAATCTTTAGACCATACAAAAGGAACATTCTTCCTACGTAAGTGATGCAGTGGAGCTGCAATCTGAGAGGCATTGGGAATAAATCTGAAATAATAGTTCAGCTTTCCCATCACTGCTTGCAATTCATGCACATTCTTAGGAGGAGGCAAGTCTTTGATTGCTCGAAGATGTGACTGTAAGGGATGAATTCCTTGGGCATTAATCACATGGCCCAGGTACTCTATTTCAGTTTGAAAAAACGAACACTTTGCTTTATTACAACGTAGACCTGCTGCAGTCAAAACTTTGAAAAGGCACTCCAGGTTTGCTAAATGTTCTTCAACTGTACGTCCGGATACCACAATGTCATCTAAATAGTTCGAGCAACACGGTACAGAAACTGTCAGCTGTTCCAAAAAACGCTGAAAAATAGCGGGGGCGGAAGAACTGCCAAAGGGTAGGCGTTGAAATTGAAAAAGGCCCATGTGAGTATTAATGACGAAAAATTTTTTTGACTCGTCATCAAGCGGAATCTGTAAGTATGCCTCTGCTAAATCAATCTTAGAAAAGAAGCGAGACTGTCCTAATTTGTCCATCAGTTCCTCTGGTCTGGGCAGGGGATAAGTGTCTACAATTGTTTGACTGTTCACTGTTGATTTGAAGTCCGCACAGAGACGAAGTTTTCCTGACGGCTTGGGTATAATTACTATAGGCGAGGCCCACTGACTCGCAGAAACAGGAGAAATCACCCCACTATCTTGCCAACGTTTAAGTTCTGCAGCAACATTATCACGAATTGCGATAGGCACTGGTCTAGCTTTACGAAATTTTGGTACAGCAGATTCTTTCAAAGTTACATGTGCCACGAAGTCTTTTGCACAACCTAGTTCCGGCGAAAACAAGTCACTATATTTTCCACACAATGCATTTATTTTGTCCTGAGGTGCTACTGACGATATGTGAAGCACATCTCTTTGAATTGATAAACCAAACAAGTCAAATGCATCTAGTCCAAAAATATTCTGTGTAGATTTGGCCTGAAGAACTACAAAAGCAACTGTCTTTGTTACACCTTGAAAAGAGGCAGGCAGGCTACACGTTCCTAGCACGGGAATATTTTCACCTGTATAAGCTGTTAACACTTGCTGTGACGGCGACAATTTTGGCGAACCCAGAAGTTCATAAGTATCTTTATTTATTAATGTAACAGCGGAACCAGTATCAAGCTGAAATTGCACAGTCTTCAGTGCTTCTGGCGCACGACAGGTGCGCGAATGTGGGCAACGTCTGCTACGGTTTGTTTACTGCGCTTGCGCTGGCCGCGTAGTGAAGTAAGCGGCGCAGACTCGGCACGCAGCGGATTAACAACACTGTCATTAGATGGCACTACCGCCTGATCGGCGTCCGCGCAAAGCGAGGCTACTGCAGATTCACTAACTACTGCACTAAACGTTTGAGTAGCTACACCAAGTCTACTGTCACTATCTACACAGTACTGGGCACTTTTACAAGGAGCAGTTGCAGAAGGCACTATTTTCACTACAGGAATGCACTGTTCATAGTCATTTTGCTTGTCCCGAACCCTTTTCTGTTGCACTGTTTTACGCGATAGTCGGCGCTTGCTACGTGGTGCACTATATAGTTTTGCCATAGGCGCACAAAAATTGTTTTGCACTTTTGAATCAAGAGAAACACTGCCCAAATCCACAGCGTGTATGACATTTACAGTATGAACCGTTCTCGCACTGTGCGAAGCACTATTCCTAACGGCGCCGTTCTTTGAGTTTTTAACTTGCATACACACAGACTGTACATGTCCTGATTTGCCACATTGATAACAGGTTGCGTTGCGACTAGGGCAATGAGCACGCTTGTGGCGAGACACATACTGGGGGCAAGATTTACGTACATTTTTCTGAAATGAGCGTTGGCTCCCGTTATGCAAATTACTGTGTCTAACACTACGGGGCGACCTTTGCGTCGCACTTTTACTCTGGCTACTGTTCACTGTCTGTTCAGCACGGCCGGTAGAAAAATAAGAATCACTAGTGCTATACTGAGAACTACGGCTAGGAAAGCGTCCGTTGCGGCGCACTGAATTTACACTGTGGCTTTGCATTTCTACATCTGCTAAGTCAAAAGTATCATGCGCTTCTATAAGCTGCAGTACACTGTCTAATGAGGGGTCAGACTGTTTCAGAATTGCTGCTCTAATTCGGGGGTCCTGAATATTCTGCGTAATCGCATCCCTCAACATCACGTCACTATACGAAAGTCCACAAGAGCAAGTAAATTTACATTGGCGGGTTAAGCCCTTCAATTCCGTAATCCACTCTTGGTGTGACTGCTGCGGTAATTTTTTAAGTCTGAAAAATCGGTACCGCGCAGCGGCTACGAGAACTTTCCTCTCGTAATGAGCATTCAGTGCATCTACAATTTGTTCAAAGTCTACATCACGAGGAGAGGCGTGAGGGAAAAGTTTTTGCAATAATACGAAGGTCCGGGGGCCCACAATCGATAAGAAAAGGTTCTTCACTCTCTGACCTGTAATTTGATGAGCCGCGACGAGTTCTTGAAACTGTGCGAAATAGTCGCTCCATTCTTCCTCACGTTCGTTGTACTGGCGAAATGTAGGAAGCGTTGCGACGGCAGGTGTGGGCTGCTGAAGCGGCGGCTGTTGTTGTTGGTGAGCAGCCTGTGTCGTCAACTGCGACACGGCCTGCAGCAGTTGAGCGATTTGCGCCGTCTGTAACTGAATAATTTCCATTAAGTTTGGGTTCGGGGTAATGGCCATGCTGACCGATTAGGCGCCGCGCATACAAGTAAATTATAACAAAACACAAATGCAATATGAAAGAGGACTCGCTCTGCAACAAAAAAGTCCACAAAATACGTAACAGAATATGTTCCCCCAAAATTCTTATAATAAGGGTGGGTGGGCGGGAGCAATTTCTACGTGCTCGACTGCTGCTGTCTGGCTGCTGCAAGCACGCTAGTCCAAGGTTCGTCTATCACTCCTCGTCGCCACTTTTGTGTCCCAACTTCGTCGCCGCTTTTGTGTCCCAGCCTCGTTGTAGGTGTCGGTGGCCGAGTGGAATGAGACCGACACACTGGTGCAGGTACGGAGGGGAGCAGCCAGAAACTATAAACACTCGAGTAAATTAGAAAGAGATATATATTGCACAGAATGTAACAATACTTAACTTTTACATAGTACTGCAGAATGTTGATACATAGTTGTTAGAGGCCTGCCTAGTGCCTGTACGATAGCAAAGTCTTTAATGGTGCCTATCTGATTACGAAGGTCCTAACTGGTTGATATCTCCGTCCGAAGTGACGAAGTCGTTCAGAGGTGGCCACGAGCGGCGTTGTAGCAGAGGGCGCTCGTGGCTGTCGTCGTAAGAACGCCGCGCCATGCGTGCACGGCGGCGCGCGGCGAAAGTAGGTGGCGCGCACTTTGTACTTGTGCGACACCACACTTTCTCTAGTGTGAATTTCGCCAAAGTGTTAGAACTACGATTATGTATGTTAAAAACATCATAATCTGTCTTAGTAAACATTATATAAATAACCAAGAAATTCACAGCGTCAAGACTGAAACAGGACGGGAGAAGAATAGTCACTAATGAGGGTAACGCAACAAACATTTTTATAGTGGATTCACGCAATCCAAACATCACTAAAGGGCGTTTAATGCACCTGGAGACAGTGGAGTAAGTGTTCTCCGAATATTATAGTCCGTTGACTGGCTTTAGAAAACGGAAAAAATTCTCGGAATGGTGTTTACAGAAGCTGTTAAGCGATGCAGTAAACTACGCAAGATTCTGTTTACGGGTGAAGGATTGTTTTTCGCAGCGTGGGTAGGTCAACGTTCCAATTGTATTATTCGTCAGTTGAAAATTCACACTGGGGGAGATTGGTTGACAAAAACGACTAGGGACTGTTGATAGTTGTTGTGAGATTTTCTAGAACAGCGAACAGAACTAAATAGCGATACAGCAATGGCTGCAGGAAAAATGTGAAAAACTGAAAAACTTAAGACTCAGCACTTAGAAAAGCGTAAACAACTTTAGGCACTATAGTGTACTATAGTGTCATGTCAGTGCTAGAGGAATATATTTTATCTCTCTTGTGTGTGACATTCACGGAGACCGCTTGCTATCTAGTATGTACTAAACAGGTCGGCTTAGGTCTATAAAATTCTTCAGGGTTTTTGGCCGCATTGTCAGTTTATAAAATCCGACGTTTCGGCCACTGCTGCAAATGGTCTTTGTCAAGGTGTTTGGCTTAGGATTTATGCTCAACAATAAACAAATACAGCGACAGCACACACCGATGCACAATGGATGTAAGTCTGTGTATGTCTCTCTTTGGCCCTTTCCGCACAAGCAGGGTCGGCATTATGTTAAACGCGGATTTGGCATGTGTTAATAGTTACAGGGTGACCGGATGCCCTTCCTGCCGCCACCCCATGTCCTCCAGGAGGAAATGTGTACCCCAAATGTGTGCGTATAATGTTATATGTGTGTGAAAGTGTAAAGTGCTACGAAATGTTTGCGAATTGTGTAACTGAGACGAGACTTGGGGACCAGCCCGGTATTCACCTAGGGGGATATGGAAACCGCCTAAAAACCACATCCAGGCTGCCCCGCACTCCGACCCCTTTCGTTAATCCGCCGGGCGGAATCGAACCGGGGCTGGTACGCCTCACCGTCTCAGAAAGCGATTCGTTAAACCCCACAGCTAACCGAGCGGGTGAACAATGGATGTAAGTAAAGCCTATAATTACCAAAATTGTCATTAGTTATGCTGTTGGTGTAGTCTTCACTCTGAGACTGGTATGATGCAGCTCTCCATCCTACTCTATCCCGAACAAGCTTCTTCATCTCCTCATAAGAACGGCAACCAACATCCATTTGAATCTGCTTACTTCTGTTGTTCTCCCTCTGCAATTTTGACGCCACAAATTTCCCTCCAATGCTAAATTCACGATTCTTTGATGTCTAAAATGTGTGCTACCAATCAATCTCTTCCTTTAGTCAAGGTATGCCAAAAATTCCTTTTCTCCCCAATTCAGTTCAGTACCTCCTCATTAGTTACGCGATCAACCCACCTAATCTTCAGCATTCTTTTGTAGCACCACATTTCAAAAGCCTCTATCCTCTTTCTGTCCACACTGTTAATCAAGTTTCATTCCCGTACAAGGCAACACTCCACACAAATGCCTTAAGAAAGAACTGCCTTACACATATATTAATATTCGATGTTATTAAATTTCTCTTTTTCAAAATCGCTTTTCTTCCCATTGCCATTCTCTATTTTATATCCTTTGTACTGCGACCATCATATGTTATTTTACTGCCCAAGTAACAAAACTAATCTACCATGTTTATTATTTCGCTGCCTGATCTAATTCTTCAGTATCATCTGATTTTCTTAGACTGCACTCCATTTGTTTTGCCCTAGTTAATGTTCATTTTATACGCACCTTTCAACACACTATCCATTCCGTTGAACTGCTCTTCCAGGTCCTTTTCTGCCTCTGACAGAATTACAATGTCATCGGCAAAAGTACGTTGGTCATCAGTCCCTAGTTTTGCAAACGATTTAAACTAAAACTTCCTGGCAGATTAAATTTGTGTGCCGGAACCGGGACTCGAACCTGGGACCTTTGCCTTTTGCGGACAAGCACACTACCGACTGTGCTATCCCGACACGACTCACGATGCCGCCTCACAACTTTACTTCCGCCAGTACCTCGCCTCCTACTTATCCTTTCTTCCTTGAGTGCTGGTCTTGCATGGTTCGCAGGAGAGCTTCTGTGAAGTTTGGAAAGTAGGAGGCGAGGTACTGGCGGAAGTAAAGTTGTGAGGCGGCATCGTGAGTCGTGTCGGGATAGCACAGTCGGTAGTGCGCTTGCCCGCGGAAGGCAAAGGTCCCAGGTTCGAGTCCCGGTTCCGGTACACAATTTTAATCTGCCAGGAAGTTTCATATCAGCGCACACTCCGCTGCAGAGTGAAAGATTCATTCTGGACTTAAACTAAGTTAAACTAACCTAAGGACAACACACACATCAATGTTCGAGAGAGGATTCGAACCTCCGTCGCGGTAGGCCGCGCGATTCGTAACGTGGCGCTCCAGACAGCATTTTATATCATCTGTACTTCTGCACAACCCACCCATTATTTTGCACGACAATGCCCGGGTGCAAACAGCCCAAGCTGTGGCTGCTCTGTTCGGTCAATGGGACTGGAAAGTACTGTACCATCCACTATACTCCCCGGACCTAAGTCCTTGTCACTTTGATTTGATTCCGAAGATGAAGGAACCAATTCGTGGTATTCCCTTCAGACTGTTCCAGAGATTCGACTGGCTGTAGACCTCTCCATTCTCACCCATTAATAGAACTGGCTCTGATAACGGTATATTACACATTCCACATCGCTGCCAACGGGTTCTACACAACGCTTGTGACTACTTTGAAGGATAGTAAAAGGTGCAAACATGGAACGCTTTTGTATCGATTGTGAACAAATAGTTGCCACCCTCGTATATTCACCACGTAGCTGACATAAAAACATTAGATATGCAGGTCCATTTGTTTCTGTTCAGATAAATTTGTGAAAGTGTACCTGCTGTGTGTCTATATTAGATTTATGTGTTAGATATTTTATTTCTGTATTATTAAATTAATCGCTCTGCTTATACTGAAAATATCACCATCATAGTGAGGCCGAAACATGATGATCCCTGGCCCAGCCTACTGGGCTGGAGACCGCCCCAGCCGCGGAAACGGAATGCAACCATGTTGCCAAGTAGTTGGTTCGCTGCCGGACAGTATAGCTAACGGTCGCTGTTGTCTGACAGAACTGGCAACAGTGCACAGCGCAGCCGGTCTCGCGCATGCGCAGAGCAATGTTCGCGTTTGTCTTACTCCAATGGTCTGCTGCCGCAGCCGGCGCTCAAAGCCGATTGGCGCAAGCAGCAGGGATCATCGTATTTCGGCTCGACTATAATTATCCCTACCTTTGGAATATTCCACGTTTTTCTTCATACACACTTTACATTCTAAATCTGTAGTTCTAGCAGTTTGTAAAGCTATACACACATTTAGGCAATAAACTATTACCTACTTTTTATTTCTTCTTTTTCTCACCTTATGTATGTTCTCTCAATACAGGAGATCTCTCCAGGGGCTGTGAAAACAGAAATCATCAAGTCCAACTTCAAGTCGCTACCTCCAAACTTCTTCGAGACGGTACCCAGCTTGGAACCAGAAGATATAGCACAGGCTGTAATTTACATGTTGTCTCAACATCCACGGGTCCAGGTAAGTTAAATACGGCACTGACTTTCAGATTTTACAAGCGTACTCATTTCCACAGGACGTACTGTCGGCTGTGGGAGGATGATGCTATGACGTTTTCTTCATAGAATGGTGATTCTTTTACCTTGTTAATCTCTAGAGATTTTTCGAGGAGAGGATAAGCGAACAAGAAAATCGACGTATGTCCCGAAAACCCGTGGTTTCCGTGCTAGAGACCATGTATCCAGTCATACAGTGTAATTAAATATCTCCCCTATTGCTACAGAAATATCTTCATTATTCACAGATGCCTTAACAACAAAAATCACTAACTGTGAATAAGTAGGTCTACTCAAGTAATAAACTGAAAATAATTTAATTATGTAAGCACAAACGGTATAAAGACGTTCCGCGCACAGAGAAGTGGTGCTGACAGAAATGCTTTCCGGCTGTTGGGGCTGCTTGGCAGCGCGAGGCGGGGCTTCACACAACAGCTGGAGGCGCTCGGCCACCATCCAGTGCCAACATGAGCCTAAATCCTGCCAAAATCATTCGCTTAGTTCCCGCCCACCGGACTTAAGCTCTACCCCTCAGCGGCAAGGCGTTCACCCCAGTGCCCTATACGTGGCACTGGTTCAACCAAACCACAAGGAACTCAGAACGTCAAAGACATGTTACAGAAAAAACTACATTTCGTGATGCACAGTTTAAGTTTTAATAATATAGTGAGGACAGTTTACAACTCACCGCAAAGACGTGGCGACGAGCTGCGACAGGCACATACAAAAGACACACACATACAACACATTCAGCTATCGGCCATGGCCTTCTTCAGAAAATAGAGCACTCACGCAATCACACAGGCACACAACACAGTCATACAACCATCACTATTCGAAATGTGGCAGTCGGAGGTGATGGTTGTATGACTGTGTTGTGTGCCTGTGTGATTGCGTGAGTGCTCTATTTTCTGAAGAAGGCCATGGCCGATAGCTGAATGTGTTGTATGTGTGTGTCTTTTGTATGTGCCTGTCGCAGCTCGTCGCCACGTCTTTGCGGTGAGTTGTAAACTGTCCTCACTATATTATTAATTCCAACCTGGACTTTCCATTATTATACAGTTTAAGTTTTTTAGTATAACGTTTTTACACATACTGTGTATTCAAATTCAAATGTTTGTAAATCTATCGGACCAAACTGCATGGTCATCAGTACGTAGCTTACAAACTACTTAAACCTAGGTAAACTAACCTAAGAGGCTAAGGACAACACACACACCCATGCCCCAGGGAGGACTCGAACCTCCACGGCGAGCAACCGCGCGCTCCGCAGCGAGACGCTTTAGACCGCTCGGCTACTCCACCACGGCTACTGTGTATTAACGAAGTAGAATCATCTATAATCTAAAGCGGATTACCTAATGGTATTTACGTTGCCAACATCCAACTTCTGTTATTGTTGCAAGTGAATAGCGTTTTCTATAGTTCTGTTTCTTAAAGACAACTCCTTTAGCTGAATTTCTCATGCTTCCATAATAAACCGAAATTTTGCAAGGGAAAGAATCTACTTAACTTTCCTTACTAGTATAAACATTGGTAATTCGAGGCAGCTATTGGTTTTAGTAGTATGTATTTTCTCCAGAAGCTGTAATTTATCAACATTTTTTCGTATTATTTACTAGTTAGACAGATGCAGTGTACGTCTACATTTCTTTTGGAGTTGCTACATTCGTTAGTTGTGTTTAAAAATATAACCAAACAATCTTGAGAACGTGATTTCTCTATCAAAATAAATACCAATTGATTGTTCCCACACTGTCCAACTTCCCAACTTTGACAACAAAGATACGTACTGTGAAGGCTATGGTCTTCGCAGTTGTAATGTATGGATGCGAGACCTGGACCATTAAAAAGGCTGAAAGGCGTAGAATTGACTCCTTTGAACTGTGGTGCTGGAGGAAAATGCTTAGGATTCCATGGACGGCAAAAAGAACCAACAGATCTATATTAGAGCAAATAAAACCAGATCGCTCTCTGGAAGGTCTAATATTAAAACAGAAACTGACCTACTTTGGACACATAATGCGAAGACGTGCCTCACTGGAAAAAAACATTAATGCTGGGGAAGATGGAATGCACTAGAAGAAGAGGACGGCAGAGGATGAGATGGATCGATGGCATCACAGAAACAATGTGTTCCAACCTGCAAGGTATTCGGGAGAAAGTGCAGGACAGAGGAAAGTGGCGTGCTTTGGTTCATGGGGTCACGAAGAGTCGGAATCGACTAAACGAATAGCGAGAGAGATAGATAGAGAGAGAGAGAGAGAGAGAGAGAGAGAGTATTGTGTATGATACCTCACCTGATTCCCTAATTGTCTTGAGCAGTGAACAGTGACTTACATTCTCTCCTTCCTTGAGCCACACTCACTAACTCGATCACCGCCGATTTGATTCCTCTCAGCTTTTGAAATCGCAGAGCGACTATCACAACAACGGCAGCACGAATTTTCAATGTTTATGTGACGATGAGTCGCTGTTCCTCTGAGCACTGAACTCGAAATCTCTGTCATGTGCTCCATTTGAATGAAATCTCTGAATGTTATATTTATTTTGCAGAAACTTTTTTTTCCTGAATAAGATCACAGGTATTTAGTACACTCCATCCTTCTCTTAGTGTTTTAGCTTCCTGAAACCCATGAACCCATTGCAGTCCGCTCTCTAAAATACAGTTACAGTCCCTTGACCACCCCAGGCAACATTCACCATGTTCACAGGAGCTGTTTTTTCCTGAAAATGAAAAGCAAATAGACTACAGCTTCAAGCCCGGTCTGTAACCAATATTACATTCCATTCACTGATGTATGCAGGTATATGAAACAAATAAAGAATCTTCTTTCTTTAACTGTGTTCATGTTTTGTGTTTTAAAAAGTAAAGTTACTACAAAAATTTTAAACATAGCAGCTATTGTCAGCAACCGTTACAACGTCAATATATAAACTAGCAGCCCTCGGTCGCAAATTAAAAATTATTCGACCAGGTTTCGTCAATGACTAAGATTGCCTTCATCAGAAAATATGAAACAAAACAAGTCACATAATAAAATATACTATTCAGAATAGTATATTTTATTATGTGACTTGTTTTGTTTTATATTTTATGACGAAGACAATCTTAGTCACTGTCGAAACCGGGCCAAACAATTTTTAATTTGCGACGGAGAGCTGCTTGTTTATCCATTAAAGTTATTTATTACTTTTGCCATTCCTTTTTATATGTATGTCCGTAGAATACGATAGACTCTATTATCGTGCATAGAGATAATACAATACTGTAATAATGCATGTCAATTTTTACAATAGTCAGCATTTAAGATTTTTACTGATATCACTAACACGAAAATGTCGTTATAACAGAACTAGCAGTAAAATTTGGAAGGAATATGTTGGAAGATACACATAAGAAAAACGTTAGAGGACCCATGCGAATACTTCGCACCGTTAGTGGAATGACAAAAAAGTTGGGAAAAATGGAAGTAAAGTTGAATGTTCAAGCATAGCTTTCTTCAGAATCAATCAATGCAAGTGTTTAAAAGCACAAATGAAAGAAATTGATCTGCTGAGCGTTGTTAGATCAAAAAGAACTGCATACCTTAATTAGAACCGAAGATATCGTAAAACAAAGTGATTAAAATATTCAATGAAAGGACAGAAGGATTACGCATTTGAATAAAAATAAAGGGTGGAGAGACTTAAGTTAATTCTGATACTTGATGACAAATCTGCGAATAAATACCTTTCGTTTAAAGAAGAAATGAAGGAAATCGATCGGATAGAACGGCCTGAATGACTTTAGTTTACAGCAAGGACATCCCCATAAGAAATACACAGAGGGAAATCGCGTTTGAGTATAAAAAAAGGAAGGCGAGATATATGTAAATTATAATACTTGATGACAAATCTGTGAATGAATAGCTTTCGTTTGATACAAAAAATTAAGGAAATCGGCCGGGTAGTTTGGTCTGGTCGACTGACTTTAGTTTTCTTAGATTCTTTTAATATATAAGATATCTTCGCATTTACAGCTGTACAGCTCGTTACCATCACTTGAATGTGACCTTAAATGCGGAAAGTGGTTAGTGACCAAATAAGTATAAAACTCAAAAAACTAGGAAATACTTTATTTTTAATATTATGATAATGTTCAGCCATTCTTCGATGAAACAGTTAGTTATACTAATTTTCCTAAATCGATTTAGGGACACTGTAAATAACTAAGAAAAATGATTTTTTGTTTCAGGTTCACGACATCATCATCTATCCTACTGGCAGTGTACATTAATGTCGACGATGTGTTTCTAAAATGTTTCCAAAAAGTATTTGTTGACTTGTATTAAAAAATAAACGATTTCAATAGATCATTTCAGTGTGAATTTTAATTTCTCCTTTAATAAATCACACTTCAACAATAATTCCATTGACATGCATATACCAAGCTGCTGAGGGAGCTACAACTACTTTACAATGATATGTCAGTTTACTTAAGTGTTCTTTTCGCAATAAGTAGTCGACTTTTTGTCATTTTTCAGAGAACTGGTTTCACATTGATAACGAGAATATTAAAGTGAAAAATAATCAAAGGGACTTCATCTATTTTGGTATTAGTGGATACAAGGCAGGATAAATAGACATAACAACGTGGAATTGGAAGAGCTGGGAAGAAACACAAAACATCTTTGTCATTTTGATAATCACACTGTTCTATATTATTTCTAAAAGGCAAATTCCATCCGATTAATATATTTTGGATTACAATAATCTCATTAACAAGCAAGTATTCAAATTTTGCAGTTACTTCATTAATTGTACAAAATTTGTTAAATTCAATAGATTGCAATAACTTTGTTAACAGAGTATATATTCAAATATTTCAATCCCCTGCATTAAACCAGGGTAACAACAATGAAATATTGAGGCTGGGCGCAACATTCCCGCAATATCATTGTAGAATAAAAAAATAAATAAATAAAAAATCATCTACACTTAATGGCAACTTCGACTCAATTGTCTTAAGGATTGAGATAGATTTAACAGGAAAATATATTTTTGCCTAGAGATGAGTCGTTACATATAAAATTTACAGGAATTACATGCTCTTTCCAGTGAGAAGTCGGCAAGCAATCATATTACAATCAGCTTCTGCTGCGCACAAGTTCTTAATAACAACCCCCACTCAAAGTAATTTTAAGGCTTGAGATAAATTTAACAGAAAATATATTTTGCCTAGAGATGAACCATTACATAAACAGTTTACAGGAAACATATACTCTTTCTAATGAGCAATCGGCAACCTATAATATTAATATCATATTAAAACCTACCATATTATAATCTGTCTGATCACAAACCTTTCATGCTGCTATACACCTTATAGCAAGCAAGGAATGCATAGAAACACCAATGTGACAGTCTACTAGCACTGAAAAGTTCAATAGGAATCACAGACTGTCAGATTATAAATCTCACAATACATTTAAAATAACACAGCCTATCGCCCAACGACACTGAGCTAACCTAGAGTTACATAGCAGGAACAGTCAGACTCGTGAAATCCCAATGCTGGGACACTTAATGCCTCTAACAATACAGCCAGAGAAACGGGGCCTCTACAAAAAACACCAGAGGCTTAAAATAATCAATAACGATACAATAAAACACATCAGTTGTAGGAAACAAGGGTGAGTATGCAAGGACGAGGGGTTTTTAGACTGAAATTTTTTTTCTCCTTATGTAGCGTGTTTACGCACAGACCCAGCGGTCTGTGACGTCACGCCGCAACGACGCAAAGAACAACAAACGAGCAAATGGGTTCACATGGGAGTTACTAGCCATCCAATGAAAGCAATTAGCAAAATTATAACAGAATTAATCAATATAGAACAATACTGCCTCTCGCAGATCTTACAACGATAACCGTAAGTGCAAGAGAAAAAGAGGAGACAGGAAAATCATCCTTCCTTTGAATACGCCCACGAACAGGTGCAGCTAACGCAGCTTGAACAGCCACAAGGCAGAAGAAACCGCTGTGTTACTTAGATGCCCAAAGAGCCAAACAAAAACACACAGATCGCGATAAACCCTACGATGTCCTTCACAAATTGCATCACGGCAAATTTAGGTACCAAATGGGTAAAGTAAATCACTAACTAACCCACTAAGAGAAAAACTTGCAACACTGGAGGGTTACGGTGCCAGAAGAAAAAAACCAGCGACTGAAAACTCTGCACCTCTTACGAGACCAACAAGGTTTAATTCTTAACTGCAGTAATTGTGCCGATCCAAACAGCACCCCAAGAAAGTACTTCCAGTCCTAGGGAATGACACGCTTGCACCGCTAACAGTCATTAAACCGGAACATGCCTGCGACCGTCACCCCATAGGTGCAGCTCCCGATCTAGCATCCCAATCGACACCATGTGTTCCTCTTTAAGAACTTTCACAGCTCGCGACTCACGCACACCTCCACCAGAAGTTCAAAACCAGAGGAGTAGCCGCCTTTGTCCATAACACCCACCAATGTTCACCGGATATACTTCAGCCACCCTCTTCTTGGCTCCAGCACGGCACAACCTATTTTGACCCTGCACACCGTACCCCCATCAGAGATTCTGGCAGTAGGGATACTTTGAGATTTCTGGAGCTTACAATATTTTCTAAGAGATCTTTCCAATTTAAGTTGTTCATGACTGTTATTCCTAGGTATTTAGTTGAATTTAAGGCCGTTATATTTGACTCATTTATCGTATAAAAGTTTTGTAGATTTTTTTTAGTGCTCATATGGATGACTATAACTATGAAGGGACTGGTGTGCACTAAAATTCACAATGGCAGTAGAGAAAATCCACCCCTCTCCACAGGGGGCGCGCGCCTCAAAATTCATGTCGTCGGTTTGGGGACCTGCTCCTCCTACAAGTTTAGGACCCCCCCCCCTCCCCTCCGCCCCCGACAAAGATCGACAGGGAGCTCGTGAAGAGATCTCCTGTCACAGTTTTTGAGGGAAGAATGAAGATAGTGTGATAACCCAGAGCACTTCAATCATCCCAAAGTGGTTCCACGATTGCACCTTGAGTAACCTAACGGCCTACTTTGGTGTTAAGGATTTGCGGGGGTCTGGGAACATTTGTTTGATCCTCTAAGTGAAGGGTCTAGCTATATAGCACTTTCTAAAGTATTAATGTTAAAAAAAACCGACAGGAATTATTTTGCATGGGTGATATTGGCTTGCAAGAGAAATTATGATCGCGGAGATCATCCCGAACGCCCTGGTAAATATCTTAACGTTCGCCGCTGTTACAGTTTCGGTAATACTGAGTTCCCCATTCAGATCCAAGACGTTATAAAATTTGCTACAGGAGGCCTGTGAGTGTATGTTCTTATTTCTTCACCGTCTTCTTGTGAGGTTGAAGTTTCTCTGTCTTGTTCTGCTGTCTTGTTTGCACTCTACTTTTTCAAGAGCAAAGACATAGACCGATATTCCGGTGCCTCAAATTTGGTAATGTCTTGCATCTGAACAGGGAACTAAATATAATCGAAATTGTAACAGCGGTGGTCGTTAAGATATTTACCATATGAAACTGAGCGTTCAGGATGATCTCTGCCACTATAATTTCTCTCGCAAGCCAAGATTGCCCATCCAAAACAAGCCTCGTCTGTTTTATTTTTAGTATTAACACATATTAGCTATATCTTTAGAAACTATATAGCAAGACCCTCCAATTAGTGAATCAAACAAATGTGAGCGGATTCCATGTAGGTAAGAAAGCTACATTGCTAGACATTCAACTACCTAGTTTCAACCACTTTTCAAGCTCATCCAACTGCTCAGTTTCAACTATCGAAATACTTGCTTGCAGACCATTGTACATTGAAGAGTTTCTTCTCCAAATAGTAGCATCTATCTTCCCTCCTGCAAGTCCTCCAACCAACACCATTTGTTTTTTGTTTTTTTTTTTTTTATTTCATTTTTTTATTTTATTTATTTTTTTAATTTCTTAAATAATACAACTATGAAGGCTATTCTACTCCACAGCAATTTTTTGAAACCAAGTGGCCATTCCACTATAAATATATACACATTGATCACAGTAAATGTGGGGTTCTTAGGATTTTTAATAAGGTAGTAAATAAGCACCCAAATATTAGTGTACAAAAACTTGTCTTACATTTTGTATACATATTTACATACTGAAAAAAGTTTTTATATATACATCTAGACACAGACTACAACTAGTTCTTTATACTTGTTTTGTGTAACTTTAATTTTGTGTAATTTAATTTTTAACTTACAGCTCAGATCCAAATCGGCGTCTTCTATTTCCCTTTCCAGGCAGAAATTCGACAGGTACAATGAAAGTATGTTCTCGCACTCCATTCTTCCTGTAATCCACCTCTTTCATTGCTTTAATAACCAACTCTGACCTTCTTGCTGGCAACGCTTCTAGAAGAGAACAACCGGGTAATTTAACTGTATCCATTATTTTATGCCTGGCACACTGGTTATAGCACTCCACATCTCCCTGTGTGTACGCTGCCTATTCTTCTGATACACAATTATGTCGTAATTCTGTATGGAACTCTAGGTTTACGACTTTTAAAAACAAATGCTTGTTAAATATTGTTATCCCATCGGTTTTTAACTCCGCAAATGGCTTCGCTGTAGGTAGTTTTACAACATCCAGTCCTCCACATTTGGATACAATGTATCCGTCCTTTTTAAGCAAATGCAAATGGATTTGAATGTTTATGGCCTTGTTTCTCATGTGTCCTTTAATGCAGAATACATCCGTTAATTTCTGCCAGTACACCGATGAGTGACCAACTTCCCTGGCTGTTTACTGTAAATGCAAATATTTTATAAGTCGTAGTCATAGCGAGAATTCTCCACACCCTATGTTTAAAGCCATATGTATACCTGGCTTGCAGCTTCTTCTTTCTCCACCATAGTTTTATGTGTCAGAACACGATTCATTGGTTGCACGTGTACGTAGAGGCCATTATTTTAATGTCATAATTTCATAGTTCTAATTTGTTTTGTGTTTGGATTCATTTTTTTTAAATATTACATCATTTTGTAAATTGTTGCTATAACGATTAGATTATTTTTTGAAATTTTTGCGTTTCTGATACTTGTTAAATATGTATTATGCAGCAAGATTTTTTAGCACCAACCATATCTCATTATTGTGCATACATTGCAGAACTCGCAATATGTCTCAACATTTTTATAACAGAAATGAGAGGGTTCCTAAATTTTGACGATTTTTCTATACCCAGTTTCCTACCAAGACTATTTAATGAGATTTTAAAATCGAGGAGAAGTAAACTAATTGTGTTTAACTATTGCAGTTTAATGGCATTATTTCGATGATACAAATTCATGTCATAGTTGTGTAAAATGATATTAACTGAAAAATACCTAATGAAAGTCTTCCAAGGACGAAATCTAGGGGTGATCATCCCCGTTGTACCAAGGGAATGGTTTTTGTTAGAAGAAATTTTCCAGGTGCTGATGAAATATTAAGCATTTCTGAATTCTGTCCACTTCAAGAATCTGACAATATAATACTTTTTACCTTAGTTGATCTCTCTCTCTCTCTCTCTCTCTAAATCCTTTTTGGACTAGGTCGGTTGTTAATTTACCTGATTTAGACGCAAATACATCGACAATTTCAAGAAAAAAAAACAAATTATTCTTTATTCTCGGGCCGAATATACCATCTTTTTCTTGGAGTAGAATTAAAAAGGCAGATAATAAAGTACCGTTATCAGAAATAATAGGTTGAATCATGTAACTGTGAGTAATTGAATTTAGAGATTGCGTAGGCACTTCGAATTTCGTTCTAATTTAAATGACAAAGTGCGCCCAGGATGCGTATTTAGATCAAATCCAGACTGATCAGTATTAAATACATTAAATTCCCCTACTACTGCAATAAGTCTGCTTATATCGCCAACGAAGTCAGTAGCTCATTCTTTAAGTTTAACTTGGTCAAGTACAGTTTTTTACGTTATCAAGTCTTTAACTTTTCTTGAATAATCTTGCAGGCCTACGCCATTTAAGTCTAAAGCCACTTCAGTGAATCTCGGAATGAATCAGGGGAAAGTGAAGATTTATCTCGAGCTTTTAAAGCCCATCTGCGAATATCATAATCATCAATCGTTATTGCCTTTTCAATTGCTTCTTGAAATCGGAATATACCACGTTCAGATATTTTTCTCATTTTTCTTTTTCATTCCTAGTTCGACCTTTTATTAGTTGAGCTTCCCAACGATATAAGTGACGCTTTGATTTTAATCGCTTAAATTCGTTTTGAATGGTTTCAGTTTTCTTCTCTTTCCAATGCTCAATGCCTTTTCGTTTATACTCATCATCGACAAAATCAGATTTGAAAGAGTCTAACTGTAAGTCAGAAGATGTTTCATCTTCAGTGTCAGAACTGTCGTCATTTTTGATTAAAATAGGATCTTGAATATAATTTTCATCGTCAAAACAGGTTTCGTGTGTTTCTTCTAAGTAGCCATCATTCATTGAATCTTTTATTAAAGCCTCTAATTGAAAACCAAAAGTCCTCTCATCATCTTTTATAGCAGACTCAAAATCATACTGCGGTTGATAGAAAAGAAAATTCTCTGCAGTTCGACTTTTGGAAGCAACGCGATGATTGAGTTGTAATATTGGATCTTATTAATAAAGAATTTAAAAAACAGCATTTGATTAGCTGCATTATGATTTTGCGGGATAGTGCTCCCCCTCTAATATACCCAGGCCGATTTTTATCTTTTTTCAGAGATACTTTCATAACAAAAATGATTAAAATCGCTTCAGTAAGCTCAAAATTATCGCAATTTTTCCATTTTCGCCCCATTTTGGAGGGACAAGTTCACCACTTAAATTTGTTTTAATGCCGAAAAAAAAACTACTTTGCCCTTTAGTGTTTCATGCATTATAAAATATCCAAGTTTCTGGAAAATATGAACGTGACACTTCACTAGATTTATTGTAAGTCTAGTACATTTGGAAAGGCAAGAGTGTTCCACATTCAAAATTAAAATATTTTCTTGTCTAACCTGGCTGTCACTTGCGTCAGCAGTGAAGGACAATTCCGCCCACGAGATCTTCGTGCAATGGCACTGTAGTGTACAAACCAGCTTCTTGAACCTAATTTAATTTTGGCCTTCTTCTCGTGATACCACGCAGACACAGGTCCGTTGCTATGCATGAAGATGGGATGACGAATAAAGGTAAGTTATCAATAATGTGGAGAAGAAAGAGCACAATGCAATCACGTTTCCGATCTATTTTGAAAACAATATCAATATAGGACATGTTCCTTTATCGGTAATGTGCCGCTACTTTCGATAAACACGCCCAGTCACGCCGAGTTGCAGTCCCCATGTGAGTGACGCTATCCTAGCACACGTATGCTCACACATGATAAGAAGTTGCTATCTAATGCCGTTGGTTGGTTATCTCTCAGGATGTTATTATGTTTGGACACTGTAAGTAGTCGTCATCAAAGTCTGGTTAAAGTTCTTCAAGCACTTGCTGTGACATAAAAATACTGCGTCATCATTACGGAACATTACGACAGGTTAAACTTTTGTTCTGGAGATATATTTAATGGTGAAGAAACTCAAGCTGTTGCAGCGAGCGATAGTTTCTAACTTTTCGACAATTCTAAATCCAGTGGTTGTCTCAACTATCATTCGCTATGACCAGGAAAGCTGTGAATAGTATTAATATTATTCTGCGTAAGTAACTGTCTCTGCAGGTGACCAGATATCAGGCAGTATTCGATTGAAATATAAAAAAAATTACATGCTTTTTCAAACATACGAATAATAACTAAGGTGTAAAGCAATTTAGCATGTTTTGAAGGTTATTTAAAAAAAATGCTCAAATGTTTGTAAACCTATTGTACCAAGCTATAAAAGTCGACCACTGTACGAAACAAGAGCCTTGCTTTGTCACTAAAATTAGGAAATAAGGTCAATGTGAACTACTGGTTACTCCCTGCTACAAAGCCTTGTTCCCTGGCCCAAACTGAGAAATGACTCGGTTCAAATTACTTCAATAACAGGAAGTTAATACTACAGTGGTCAATAAACAAAGCAGCTCACACGTTATTATACACAGACATTAATAAGCAAGCCACCAAAGTTATCTTAGAAAGGTGGCTAAGAAAACATTTATGACGCAACGGAATTTAGTCGCAAGAAACATTGCATGAGCATGTTCTCAACACTTGTGAAACAATATTAAATAAAAGAGTGAAGGTGCTCCAAAACTACAATTTATAGGCAACTTACGGTGTATGCTGAACATAAACTTGTTTGAAACTTCCTGACAGATTAGAATTGTGTGCCGGAACCGGGACTCGAACCTGGGACCTTTGACTTTCGCGGTCAAGCGCTCTACCGACTCAGCTATTCCGACACGACTTACGATGCCGCCTCACAACTTTACTTCCGCCTCCTACATTCCAAACTTCCAGAAGTTCTCCTGCGAAACTTGCAAGACTAGTCCTCCTGGAAGAAAGGATATGGTGGAGACAGGGCTTAGCCACAGCCTAAAGGATGTTTCCAGAATGAAACTTTCACTCTGCAGTGGAGTGTGCCTTGATATGAAACTTCCTGGCAGATTAAAATTGTGTGCCGGAACCGGAGGCGGCATCTTGAGTCGTGTCGGGATAGCTCAGTCGGTAGAGCGCTTGCGCGCGAAAGGCAAAGGTCTCGAGTTCCGGTTCCGGCACACAATTTTAATCTGCCAGGAAGTTTCATATCAGCGTACACTCCGCTGCAGAGTGAAAGTTTAATTCTATAAACTTGTTTATTCAGATAGAAAACAAGCAAAATGGGGAATCAATTTTGCTAATACAAGAAAATGCATTCTTACATGGATTAATGCGGACGGTGCCCAGCCTAAATTATAGATGATTTAACGCTACTGGGGGGGGGGGGGGGGGATCACAAACTCATTCTCTCACACACGCAATGCCACAGCGAAACTCACCAAAAACACCGTGCTGAGACGAGGCGGAATCAGGCGCCGCTATCGTAGGCGAAATTCAGCAAGTCGGAGGTAGCACAATACACAAAAACACTTTGAAGCTGGCTCTGGTCTGTCGTGCCTGTTTTGAGATGGTACGTGTGTACAGCCAAATTAAATTACATCTGAAATGGACCGTGAGCAAACACGCTAACGGCGACACACGGCTACGTTACATGAACGCACTCCATTGAAGGTGAAGTGGTTGGAAGTCGCATTCATTATACAAAATCACGGTGGATTCTTAAGTTGCAGTCTGTAAGAAATCGAGCTAGGTACTGCTTTTACAAGAGAAGTGGCATGAACTCAGGCGACTAACTGCATACCCCGGAAGTCGGAACTCGGACCCACGTGGTTCCGAAAACCGATAAAATTGAATAAATTGAGTTTCCGAAAAATAAAGAAAATTAACTACTGCGTGTAACCCATGGAAATGCTTAGAATTGTATAAGGAAGCGAATGAAATACAGCTACACGCGATAGGGGGAATTACAGGGACGGATGAAGTCCAGTCGCAAAAAACTCGTAAACATGAAATAATTACAAAGTTGGAAAAATAAAATTAAGAATTACAGCACGCAACCCATAGAAATGTTTAGAATTGCACAAGGAAGCTATTGAAGAAGGTTGTGCAAGGCTCAGAGAGAGTTACAGACACTAACAGAGTTCGAACTACAAGTTGTAGAAGAAACAGCAACATGAAAATAGGCGGGGAGAGAAGAACGCGAAATATGAGTAGAAATCAGAAGGATACCCGCATAGTTACTTGCATGATGGGCATGGAACAAACAAGAGTGGAAGCTGAAGGCTTTGTTCTATGAACCAGCCTCGTGGAACATATATCACTCACGAATGCAAGAGATGGGATGATTTTTAGATGCACTGACCAAAAATGAACATATCACCTATTAGAAATCGGTCCCCACAAAGCTAGAACGTATTTACACAGAGTTCATACACCGCCACATGATCACAAAAGGTTTTAACATACCAAGCCGTTATCAAACTGCAACTAGAATCACACAGACCGCGTTTATCTATTGGAAATCACTGAACTGAAAAACGAGAACACGTTTCCGCACACAATCGGAGAAAGCATTTCAAAAAATGATTCTAAGTTCACGAATCTAAGTTAAACGTGCTAGACAATGGAGCGCTACCATGTCCAGAAACAAGAGCAGAACCAACCTTACCTCACCAGACGACCAGGCGAGGGAGAATCGCCGTGCGGCCGCCTGGTCGCGGGAAAACGAGGGAAGCCACCGCAAGCTGGAAAATCCACGAAAACAGCGGTGGTGGATGACCGAAAGACTCGCCAACCAGCTCGCAACCAAAAGGTGTGGAAACCTCCTTGGTAGTATCAGCAGCTATCGATACTGAGCCAGAGAGAACGATGCATGCGGGCTGTGACTCCCCACATTCAAACAGCCATAGCACGCACACACTTAAAGGTAAAACAACTGCACATTCTCACAGCGACAGTGGCGTAGCGGAGAAGCCGTACTTATGCCACATTAATTAATATAATAATAAATTATTAACATAACAAAATAAGAAAAACCATGCAATATTAACTAATATTCTAACGCATGAAATACAAATGTTATTCCCCAAGCCTTGAAAAGAGTGGGGTTCAAGTTTTGTTGTTGTTATGGTCTTCAGTCCGGAGACTGGTTTGATGCAGCTCTCCACCCTACTCTATCCTGAGCAAGCCTTTTCATCTCCTCATAAGAACGACAACCTACATCCACTTGAATGTGCTTAATATACGCGTCTCTTGGTCTCCCTCTGCGATTTTTACCCCATACACTTCCCTCCAATGCTAAATTTACGATTCCTCGATGTCTACGAATGTGTCCTACCAAGCGATTCCTTCTTTTAGTCAGGGTGTGCCAAAAATTCCTTTTCTCACCAATTCTGTTAAGTACCTCTTCATTTGTTATGCGATCTACCCACCTAATCTTCAGCATTCATCTGTAGCACCACATTTCAAAAGCCTCTAGCCTCTTCCTGTCCGCACTGCTTATTGTCCATGTTTCACTCCCGTACAAGGCAACACTCCACACAAATGCCTTCAGAAAAGACTTCCTTACACTTAAATTAATATTCGATGTTAGCAAATTTCTCTTTTTCAAAAATGCTTTTCTTCCCATTGCCATTCTGCATGTTATATCCTTTGTACTGCGACCATCGCATGTTATTTTACTACCCAAGTAACAAAACTCATCTACCACCTTCATTGTTTCGTTACCTAATCTAATTCCTTCAGCATCACCTGATTTTATAAGTCCGCATTCCATTATTTTTGTTTTGCTCTTATTAATGTTCATTTTATACGCTTTCTTCAACACACTGTCATTTCCATTCAACTGCTCTTCCAGGGCCTTTGCTGTCTCTGACAGAATTACAATGTCGTCAGCAAAACGCAATGTTTTTATTTCTTCCCCCTGAACTTTAATCCCTATTCCAAATATTTCCTTGCTTTCCTTCACCGCCTGCTCGATGTACAAATTAAATAGCATCGGAGAAAGGCTACAACCCTGTCTTACTCCCTTCCCAACTGATGCTTCCCTTTCATGCCCTTCGAGTCTAATAACTGCGGTCTGACTTCTGTACAAGTTGTAAATAACTCTCCTTTCCCTGTATTTTACCCCTGCTGATTTCAGAATTTGAAAGAGTGTATTCCAGTCAACATTGTCAAAAGCTTTCTCCAAATCTACAAAAGCTAAAAATGTAGGTTTGCCTTTCCTTAATCTATCTTCTAAGATAAGACGTAAAGTGAGTATTGCCTCCCGGGTTCCAACGTTCCTCCTGAATCCAAACTGATCTTCCCCGAGGTCAGCTTCTACCAGCTTTTCCATTCTCCTGTAGATAATTCGTGTTAAAATTTTGCAACTATGACTTATCAAACTGATGGTTCTGTAATTTTCACACCTGTCTGCGCCTGATTTCTTTGGAATGGGGATTATTACATTTTTCTTAAAGTCTGAGGGTATTTCGCCTGTCTCATAGATCCTACACACCAGTTCAAATAGTTTTGTCATGGCTGGCTCTCCCAGATACTTTAGTAGCTCTGAGGGTATGTCATCTACTCCTGGGGCCTTGTTCCGACCTAGGTCTTTCAGGGCTCTGTCAAATTCATCTCTCAGTATAGTATCTCCTATTTCATCTTGAGCTACTTCCTCTTCCCTTCCTACGACATCGTCTCTAAGTTCATTTCCTTTGTAGAGCTGCTCTATGTACTCTTTCCACCTTTCAGCTTTTCCTTCTTTGCTGAGAACTGGTTTCCCATCAGAGTCCTTGATATTCATATAGCTGTTTTTCTTATCTCCAAATGTTTCTTTTATTTTCCTGTAGGCTGTATCTATTTTTCCCCTATTTATACACTCTTCTACAGATCTGCATTTGGCTTCTAGCCATTCCTGCTTAGTCATTTTGCACTTCCTGTCAATCTCATTTCTTAGTCGTCTGTACTCCATTTTGCCTGTTTCATTTACTGCATTTTTATATTTTCTCCTTTCATCAGTTAAATTTAGTATTTCCTGTGATATCCAAGGATTTTTTGTAGGTCTTGTCTTTCTACCTATTTTGCCCTCTGCTGCCTTCACTATTTCATCTCTCAATGCTACCCATTCCTCTTTTACTGTTTTATTTCCCCCTGTTTCTGTCAATTGATGCCTAAATATCCCTCTGAATTCCTCCATAACTTCACGTTCCTTGTGATGTTGCTGGCCTGTGGCCACTTCATATTTCTGACCGCTGGCCGTTTCTTTGCTAACATTGTACGTGTCTTAAACGCGGAAGAAAGACAGCAGTGCAGCATATGTTGAAATGTGGGGTGGGGAGCAGTAGCATATGGCACAGTAGGTGCTGGTTCCCGTGTGAAAGCCCGCCTATGTTACTGGTGCTCTCCTCGCATTGGCTGCTGCATTTCACGTCACGTGATTTCTTTTGAAATTACTTTTGTTTATTATAAACTAAATATTAATTATTCAGAGCTGAGAATTAGTAATAGATATCTCTCAAGGACAGGCTAGATTTGGAGCGTCAGGTGCCCTCACGCAACGCGCCGCAGTTGCAGTCTCGAGCTGACCACTATACGCGCCGGACAGCGCCGGTCATGATTAAAGATTTTTGTAACAGTGATAATAGTCGAGGTCTCAACATGAGCTATGGGCAGCATAGGTCGTATCATATGAACAATAGTTGCTCATTATTTTTATTATTTATTTAATAAATGGCATCCCTGACAATTATAAATCTCGCGAGTCGCTTATTATGCTTCCATCATAAAGAACTTTAGCCTCACTTGTATGCTGTAGAAGAACCAAGGACCTTTGTGCTGTCTTCTGCGCTGGGGACACAACTATAGAAGACAACAGGTTAGTCAGAACTCTAAGCTTTCCACAACGTTTTGGAAAGCAACTACGGCACCTCGTGCGTACTGTAGGGCGGTACAAACGCACACTGCTACGCAACAGCTTCCGCAAGGATGCGGAGGTTTTAGGGGACTTGTGGAAGGAAGCAGTACTAACTTCTCCGTCCGCAAATAAAACCCTAGGAAGCTTGTATCCTTCAATTTATCTAACTCCCATCTCCTTATTTTCCTACCTTTCTGCAGTTTCTTCAGTTTCAGCCTACAGCTCATGACCAACAAGTTATGGTCAGAGTCTATATCTGCCCCTGGGTATGTTTTACAGTTTATCACCTGGTTCCGGAATCTATGTTTTACCATTATAAAATCTATCTGATACCTTCCGGTGTCTCCTGGTCTCTTCCACGTATACAACCTTCTTTTGTGATTCTTAAACCATGTGTTTGTTACGATTAAATCATGTTCCGTGCAAAATTCTACCAGGCGACTTCCTCTTTCATTCCTTCTGCCCAGTCCATATTCACCTACTATTTTTCCTTCTCTTCATTTTCCTACTACCGAATTCCAGTCTCCCATCACAATTAAGTTTTCGTCTCCCTTAACTGTCTGAATAATTTCCTTTAGCTCCTTATATATTTTTCGATCTCTTCATCATCGGCAGAGCTAGTTGGCATATAAACCTGTACTACTGTTGTCGGTGTTGGCTTCGTATCTACCTTGACAATGATAATACGATCACTGTGCTGCTCATAGTAGTTTACCCGCATTCCTATCTTCTTGTTCATTATCAGTCCTACTCCTGTGGTACCCCCAATTGATTTTGTATTTATAATCCTTTATTCACCTGACCAGAAATCCTGTTCATCCTGCCACCGAACTTCACTAATCCCCACTATATCTAACTTCAACCTATCCATTCCCCTTTTTAAATTTTCTAATTTTCCTACCCGATTAAGGGATCTAACATTCCACGCTCCGATCAGTAGAATGCCAGTATTGCCTTTCCTGATGACAACATCCTCCTGAGTAGTCCCCGCCCGGAGATCCGAATGGGGGACTATTTTACCTCCGGAATATTTTACCCAAGAGGATGCCATCATCATATTTTCATACAGTAGAGCTGCATGTCCTCGGGAAATGTAACGACTGTATTTTCCCCTTGCTTTCAGCCGTTCGCAGTAACTGTGTGACAAAGCCACATTAGCTGATGTTGCAGGGCCAGCTCAGTCAATCATCCAGACTGTTGCCCCTGTAACTACTGAAAAGGCTGCTGCCCCTCTTCAGGAACCACACGTTTGTCTGGCCTCTCCACAGATACCCCTCCGCTGTGGTTGCACCTACATCGTTGAGTCACGCAAGCCACCCCACCTCGGTAATGTCTGTGGTTCATGGGGGTGTCAAAATGATAATCTAGCGACATCAAATAAATTATAACTTTACAGAAACTATACAAAAATATATGGAAGACGGTCGTCTTTCAACTAGTATGATCATAAGTACCTAGACTTCCAAACTACTTACAGTACCTAACGGTAAGGACAACACACGCACTCATGCCCAAGAGAGGACTCTAACCTCCAGCGGAAGTGGCCGCCCAGTCCGTAGCATGAAGCCTTAGCTTTATTTGGAAATGTTGCTCTGAAGCAACATCAAAATTGAGCGTGGTTTTCTGCAACATGTTTCAGTTTCTATCCTTAGATGGTCAATAGTGCATGAAACCAACATTTAAGCCTCTAGGTCGTCTGCTACCAATTCTACCTGCAGCAGCTCCATTCCACGGAATTTGAATCGACTTTTAGGTAGGTTCCCGAAGTCGACAACCGGTAACCGATGGGTAATATTCTGCACTGCCTACCTCACCCGCTACGCTGAAACCAAATTTGTACCGACGACAGAAGCTTCAGGAATCGCTAAATTCCTAGCAGAAGATATTATTTTGAAGCGTGGTGCACCACGTGTATTGATATCTGATCGAGGAAAAGTATTCATGTCAAAACTAGTATTAGAGGTAACGTCACGTAGCTAGATTGTCCACAGAATAAAAAATGCGTACCATCCTCAGCAAATGGTCTTACAGAACGTTTTAACAAGACGTTAGCAGATATACGTCGATATTGAGCAGAAGAACTGGGGTGCAATACTGCAAGTCGTGACATTTGTTTATAAAACATCAACGCCCCCTACAGCCCCCTACTTAGCTTGCATTTATCGCGAATCTTTAATTCAGCGCAAAGTTCCTAGTGATTGGAAAAAAGCGAAGGTGACTCCCGTTTATAAGAAAGGAAAGAGAACTGACCCACGCAATTACAGGCCAATATCGCTGACATCAGTTTCATGTAGAATTTTGGAGCATATTCTCAGTTCGAATATAGAAAATTTCCTTGAAACGGACAAGCTTCTTTCCTTGAATCAGCACGCGTTTAGGAAACATCGTTCATGTGAAACTCAGCTTGCCCTTTTCTCACATGACATCTTGCGAGCCATGGATGAAGGGCAACAGGCGGATTGTGTTTTTCTCGACTTCAAAAAGGCGTTCGATGCGGTGCCACACTGCAGACTGCTAACGAATATACGCTATTATTTTCTATCTATATAAATGATCTGATGGACAGAGTAAGTTGTAATTTGCGGCTGTGCTGACGATGCTGTGGTGTATGGGAGGGTGTCGTCTGTAACTGACTGTAATAGCATACAGGATGATTTAGACAAAATTTCTAGTTGGTGCGAAGAATGGCAGCTAGCTCTCAATGTAGAAAAATGTAAGGTGATGCGCATGAGTAGAAAGAACAATCCCATAATGTTCTAATACAGCATTAGTAGTGAGCTTCTTGATGCTGTCACGTCGTTCAAATATCTAGGCGTAACATTGCAGAGCGATATGAAATGGAACGAGCATGTAAGGACAGTTGTGAGTAAGGCGGACAGCCGACTTCGGTTTATTGGGAGAATTTCGGGAAGATGTACTTCACCTCTAAAGGAGACCGCGTATAAAACGCTTGTACGACCACGCCTTGAGTATTGCTCAAGTGTTTGGGACCCGCAGGAGATCAGTTTAAAGGAAGACAAAGAGGGGGTTCAGAGACGAGCAGCTAGATTTGTTACCGGTAGGTTCGACCAATGCGCGAGTGTCACGGAAATGCTCCGGCAACTCAATTGGTGATCGCTGGAAGAAATACGACGTTCTTTTCGTGAATTTCTGTTAAGTAAATTTAGAGGGCAGGAATTTGAAGCTGAGTGTAGTACGATCTTGCTGCCGCCTACTTACATTTCGCGTAAAGATCACAAAAACAAGATAAGAGAAATTAGGGCTCTTACGGAGGCATATAGGCATTCTTCTTTTCCTCGTTCAATTTGGGTAGTGGAATAGGAAAGGAGATGCCTAGTAGTGGTACAGCGTACCCTCCGCCACGCACCTTACGGTGAATTGCGGAGTATGTATGTAGATGTAGATGTAGATGAACACAAGACACCACATGCTTCACGCAGTTTTTCCTGCTCCATGGTCGTGAAGGAGAGATGACAATGAATACGCTGTTCCCATTCCAACCGGACGACACTCACGATGACTATATGAAACAGATCATCTTCAGGGTTGAAGAAGCAAGACAGCTGGCTCGCATACGGATACCGGACGCGCAGGAGAAGGACCGCCAATAACGACAAGCACCGACCTGTTGTTCACAGCGCAGGAGATCTTGTATGGAGTTTTACCCCTGTACGGAAAGTTGGGCTGCAGGAAAAGCTACTAAAGCGATACTTCGGTCCGTATCGTATCATAAGCCTCCGGTCAGATGTCACATACAATGTCGAGGATTATGAGCCGTCCTCGAAACGACAAAAACGAAGAGATATTCCTTCAGTAAAAAACGAAGAGACATTATGCACGTCCTTCGTATGAAGCCTTACCACAATCCCAAGGAACAGATAGAAATGACCACTTGTTCAAGGAGTCTGAAGACCATTGTGATAATGATGAAGCCGCGACAGGAGGTTCATCGTCATCATAAGAAATTCGTGTAGGCAGAATGGAAGGATTCTCCGGTCCTGCCATACAGAGGCCCCGTGACTAGATCCAGAACTCAACTGCTGGCTCCAAATAGAACCTAACAGTGGGTCGCTGTTCTTTCAGGAAGGGGAGTAATGCCGCGAGTATTCCGACGGAACTCATGGTCCAGTGGTTAGCATCGATCTCTACTTGCGGTGCCCAGTTCATATCCCGCCAAGGTCAGAAAAAAATTTCTTTGTATTTACTATTTCTAGAATGTTCTACATCTTTCTTTTGTTTGACACTTGATATTCCATCAAAGTTTTTAAACATAATTGGAATGCATATTCTTAGTTCCTAACTGAACCCTAGAAATTTCTAGGTTTTATCTGACTGCTACGAGAAAAGGAGTAATAAAGAGCGAAAAGGAAACACGAGAGAACGAAAGACACAAATGAGGGAAATGATTGCTTCATTCCATAATTTAACGATAGGTAACATCAGTACGAAGGATATTTTCTGTATAGATTGTTACAACATTAGCTAAATATTCTTGTTGGCTATGTGTATAAATGTAAAGTTTCAAATAATCGAAAGATTGAAGTCAAAGCTTACTGCAACGTGTGTAAAAATTGGTGAGCACGTGAAAAAATTGGTTATCTTAATAAAATGCCAAATTTTTCAAACGTGTCGTCCCTGAGGCTTATTAATTGTATTGTAAATGCCGGAATAATTGGTAATTGTGTTCTTTGGAAGTGTAAAGATAAAATGGTATGCGATAAGACATATGTACACTGGGCATCAAAAAATCTCTTATTTGTGTGATTCCAATTACAATTGGCAAATTAGACCTGCAGTTTTCGTGTTCTTGAATTCATAAAACAACAAGCAATAGCGTTGAAACTTCCTGGTAGATTGATATTGTGTGCCAGAACCGAGATACGAACCTGGGTCCTTGGCTTTTCGCGGGCAAGCGCTCTAGCTGTGTTGTCACGTTTTACGGTTCCTCCTCATAACTTTACTTCTGCCCGTACCTCGTCTCCTACTTTTCAAACTTACAGAAGCAATAGCGTTATTTCGTTACTGCATATCAAACTCGCAATTCCACAGCTCCTTCTGCCAGATGGCCCTCGCGCTAGACCTGTAGACATACCTCTCGCGACGTTTCGTCGTCTGATATTGCGGCAAAACGCCTTACGAATTATGTAAGTTTCAAGTTTTAGGTTCACAACACTTAGGCAACATGATAAAGAAGTGTGTTAAGAAAAAAAATCCTGTCTGAAGAGACTTTTGCTAACGTAAACAGAGTTAACTCAAGCAGTTAGTTCATGAACCGACTAGAATAGTAAATGATTGTGAGACAATACTTGACCTCTTAGCAACAAATAATCCGGATCCAACAAAGAGTATCAAAAAGGGCAGGGATCAGTGAACACAGAGTTATCGTAGCGAAACTGAATATGGGACTTTCCAAATGCACTAAAGTAGAAAGAAAAGTATATCTATTGAAAAAGCAGATAAAATCAATTAATGCTTTCCAGAGCGAAAATTTCCAGTTTTCCGAGACTAACAATGTGAGAGTAGATCAGATTTGGTTTACATTCAAAAAAATAATATCTATAACCATTGACAGATTTATACCAAAGTAATTACCTAAAAAGGGATCTGACCCGCCGAGGAGCATTAAACAAGTTAGATCGCTCTTGCAAAAGAAAGAAAAAAGTGTGAAATTCAAACGGACACAAAATCCCCAAGACTGGAAATCTTTTACAGAGACAAGAAATGCAGCTCGATCTTCAATTCGAGAAACTTATAATAGTTACCACAATGTAACGTCACGTAATTCGGTAGAGAATGCTAAGAAATTCTGGTCTTCCGAAAAGTATAGTAGCGGAAATACACAATCAATACCTTCAACTAGACGATAGCAATGGCGGTGCTACCGACGACAGTTCTGCGGAAGCAGAGTTTCTTAACACATGAAATCGCGTTTCCAAAGAAGACAAAACGAACACTCGATAAATCGCTGAATTCTAATTTCGGGTTCTTTTAACTTGTCACATGGCACCGAGTAAAATGTGTCGTTTGCTATGGGCCTGAAAGTGTCCTCCGGTGGTACGTTTCTGCACTAGAATTGCGCCGCTGCCGTCTGGCGGGCGTGGAACGAGGGCGCCTCTTCGCCTGTGTACTGTGGCAGGCACGAATGAAATGATCTGCAACTATGGCAAGTACGACAAATGGCAAGTGTAGCAGCAAGTGTAAGGCTGGGCGAGCGGTCTAAGACGGCAGTTGCGCTCGAGACGCCGAGCTGTAAGCACGTCCTGTCTAACCGCTCCGCCATAGCATTCGCAGCGCTTGTTTACAAGTTGTTTCACGTGGTTTTCTGTGTTCGTCTTAGCGTCTACACGCATCGTACTTTTCTCATTGTTCTTTGTGTTTCGTGACTAGCGGCGTGGCCGTTTAAAATACGAAAATGACAGCTTCGGTGAGTGCAGCTACAGTTACAGTGCCAACAGCTCCGTGCAAGCATATAGTTAGTTTCGAGTTTGAAAAAGATTCCCGGAAGGTTCATCCGAGCTCCTTGGAAATCCACGACTGGCTTAACACTGCTTTTGGAATAACGTCGGATCAGTGGAATTACGCGTACTACGACTTGACCTTGTACTGCTTTTTGTAAAGTTTTTCAACCCGTTAAATGTGGACAAAATCCTGCACAAAACCGGAGGAACAGCTGAATTTCGCCATTGTGACGGATCAGTGTGTTGTCATCGTCAGTCATGCTGGTGTAGAGTACAAGGAAGTTCGGGTTTTCAATTTGCCCCCCGAAGTTGATGACTGCTGTCTAAAAGTTGTGCTCGCCACATACGGTGACATCAAGCGAATCAGACACGAATAGTGGTCGGCGCAACACAAGCTTCAGTGTTATAGCGGCGTTCGATCAGTCGACATGCATATCAAAGTTAACATTCCGTCGTATATTGTGGTATGCGGTTATAAAGCCCATGTAATGTACAAGGATCAAGTAGGGACATGTTTCCTTTGCAATGAGAGTGGGCACCAACGTCGTAATTGCCCTAGGCTGTGTTGAAACCGACGTTCCAGAAAAGAAGAAAATTAACTATGTCAGATCTTCTCAAGACCCAGCAAACAGTTGTAGAGAAACAACAACAGCCGGGTACATCAGCGAATGAAGAGACAGTTGGTAACAAGGAACCTTTCCGTTCCTTGCCACAAAAACAGGTGGAAGTGAGTGAAAAAAACAGGGCCTCATCGCAGTGTCATCGGTCGGCACTAAAAGACGCCGAGCTTGTGTCGACAGCAGCGAAGAAGAGGAACACGAGGAGCAGGCTCCTGCAACAGGAGGACAAATTTCTGTGGACGAAAATTATGTGGAAGACGGCGCCGCCGGGACTCAAACCCCGACCACTCCAGCAGCGGACGCGCGCGCGGACTTGTGTTTACAGCACGCCACTGAGGAGCCGCAGCCGCGCACGGCCAGCAGTACCTAGAGAGTAAAGCTCTGTGTAAGGAAAGTATGGCCATCCTTTTCCGCGCCGCGTGCCGCCCTCTGCAGCTCGTGATTGGCTGAAATCCAGTCACATGGTTCATTCCGCCATCTTGGTCCCATACTTTGCTGGGCTGCCATGAGAAGCCTTGTGAATATTCGTATATTTGGATTTGAATAACGCCACAGTGTTGTACTTTTGGGTGTTTTTAAGAAGCGAGGCAAACATTATATTACTTCCATTAGATATCAGAAATACAGGAAGATGAACAGTCTGGCTGATGAAAATCTTCAGAGAAAATTAGGTGCCCAGAAGCGAACTTCGGTTCTTGTGCTGTGTGATAATTTTAATTCAGAATGTAAATTAATAGATTAAAGATTCACTGACGAATGGATCACGCAGCAGATACCTATATATTTTTAACTAGAATAAATTTGTGAAGAAAATTCCTGCATAATGTCGTAAGGTTAAATTATCCACATGTCGTTGATTTTATCTGCAGGTAGTTGCCGAAAATAGACAAATTTTTGACATATTAGTGAGTGAACTAGATTTCCGTTTAGGTATGAGATTAATATACAGTTCCTGAAACAAGCTTTTCTCATTAGTTTTCATGTGTTAGAGTGTATCATTACAGGAAACAAAGAATTGAAATAAGACAAATATTAGACATTCAAATGTAATTGGCGTTGTAAAGGCACCTTTAATTTCTGTTTCTCGTAAAAGTCATGTAGTGGGTATCTCCTTGCATTTTTCGTAGTGCATGTAAGATATAAGTACATAATACTCAAGAAAATACTCATCAAAGACTTATCCATGATCTCAATTGTTTTCTTAATTTACACTATGTCCGATGACGACATGTTCACGGTCTGTTGGAATATTTGGCTACGGTACAGGTCAGTCTGAATTTATAGGTGAACTCTTTAGATCTGGAGCCACAAACCACACATTTTCTTAAAACTGGACGATAAGTATTTCGTAGAGCCGCCAGGTGCGCATGGACTTAACTATGCGAAGTTCCCGCATCTGTCCGTCGGATATACCACCCCGTATCTCGAGAATGAAAAGAGTTATCGTTCTGCTCTCAACCTTAAATAAAATTTCGATATCTTACCTACATTTCGTCCGCAGCATTGTATGTGCTAAAATCAACCATACGCTAAGTCTACACAATGCGATTTTTCCTCTGCAAATTGTTCAAAAATTTGCGCAGTAGTTTACTTCATTTCTTGTAGCACGGAAACTATAAGTAATAACGAGTAGAAAATGAGATCATTATGGAGCGAATATAACGCACTATAACACGGGAAAAAATTATTATTTTTTCATTGAATAGCTTTGTCAGAATCTCTTGATACGTTTTGTGAACGTTGTAGCGGTCGGTGCGTAAGCAGCAGTGGAGTAGGCCCAGCATGGCTGCCGCGGGCAGGCTGGCCATACTTTCCCTATACATGGCTTTACTAGAGAGAAGGCCGCGGCGCTCTCGTGTGACGTCAGGTAAAGTAGGTTGCGCGAGCTTAGCTGACTGGCTCGCTGCTTCGGCATAGTGGGCCGTGCCCCAGTGGCTACCCAGTCAGCTATGCGCACGCAACCTACTTTGCCTGACATCACACGAGAGTGCCGCGGCCTTCTCTCTAGGTGGTGGTGACGCGCCAGGGCAGGAGTTGGACACAGCGGCGCACGCGGAAGTACAGCAGGTGACGCCGGGCCACAGCCTCGCCGAGAAAGCCGGTGCCAGCCGTAACGTAAACATAGCGCCCCACGAGGAAAACAAGCCGCTGGTGTTGCCGGAAAGCAGTGCACAAACATGCAGGGCAGATACAAACAGCAGCGACGAGGAAGCCAGTTATGATAACAACGTAAACACTGCCGATAACTGTACGTCGACAGATGCTGTCCGATATTTTCCTCCTCAGCCGAGCGTCAATATGCGATAGTGCCTCTCTCAAAACGGTGCACCAATTTTGGAACCTTACACAAATGCATCACAGAAGAGGCATGACCCGAGTTCCTTTACTGGTTCGCAGCTATGAGAAATGGAGACATCTCTTCCCACTCATCATACAGGACACCAAACTTCCTTGCTTCTGTTATTCGTATCATATGTTTTTCAACCCAGTCCCGGTGACACACTTGCCATCCGACTACACAACGGGGACCAACATCACTCTCGACGTGGAACAGTTTCTTCAACGCAACTGGCCACAGCATGCTCACATTTATACTGACGGCTCTAAAACTGAAACAGGGGTGGGATACGCCTTCTTTTGTCCCTCCAATGGCACCTACCAAATGTTTGCGCTTCCGCCTGCGTCATCTATTTACACGGCAGAGTTACTGGCCATCAGGGAGGCTATTTATTACGGCACACAGACGTTTGACTCTATATTGATCCTCACGGACTCTCAAAGCGTGCTGAAAAAATTACAACATCCGACGTTTGACAAACGAACGAATATATATATATATATTGGACGTCTTGGAGGCCATAACAAATGCACAGACAGTGGGCATAGACATCCACTTACTTTGGATTAAAGGACATCAAGGTATACCCCATAACGAAACAGTAGACCGCCTTGCCAAGAGAAGTATTAAGGAAGGACAACACTGCCCCATGCCGATTCCATATACAGACTTCCGAACGACGATTCGAAAAGCTGCCTATCGCACTTGGGACCACTAATGGCACCTCTCTCAAGCGTTTAAGGGAGGACACCTGGCAGCTATACAACCAAATGTCTCCTCACGACCATGGTTTTCATCGATGACGCTTAGTAGACGTCATGCAACGTCCATCATTCGGATGAGACTGGGACATGGATGTTACCCTGTCCACCTACACCGTTTAAAAATCATCGCTTCTCGGCATTGCGACAAAGATGCAACGGAAGTGGCGGATCCCAACAACATCATACTGGCATGCACCAAGTACACGGCTGCACAAAGTGTATTCTACCGCACGCTGGTTGCGAGGGGTTACCCCCACCCCACAAGTGTCACTGTCCTCCTTCATGGATTCGACAAGTTTAAGTACAGTTTACTGACAGACTACCTCAAAGTCACCGGCATACAGCTATAATTTTAGAGCTAGTGTGTCTAACTTGAACATGCATAGCGTGAAACTGCATAAGGAATTTTATATTATATTTTGACTTTTATTTGTCTTTTCTCCTCTCATATGGTCCTATGCTGGTTTCACTTTCGTTGTATTATATGTCACTCATACTTTTAAATATGTATTGTTTTATGTCTTGTACATATGATTTTTCTACTTTTATTCTAAGGCTGTATGATGTGAGATACTTATTAATATTGTGCTATACATTGTAAGAATCTCAATTCTATTGTAATGTTGTCACTGTAATACCCGCTGGCTGTATGGTCACTGTAACCAAAAGCCATAATAAAGAATAATAATAATAATAAAAAATACACTGCCGAGATCCAACAGGAAAACAAACACCACCCAGAGCCGGCGAGTTTACAAACGTGTGTTACTGAACCACACAACAACACTTCGGCTTCGGAACTTGGGGATCGGAATACGCAGGCGCCAGTACAAGTACAGTTACTGATGTCCGACGACTCCCTGGAACCACCCACTCCGCCATCTGCTATGGCCGTCAAGACCAAAAGACGACTCCAAACCAAGGTGAAACTGAATCTCTCGGCGCCTCGAAAAGAAAACTCAAAATACGGGAGATCCTGTCTCAGGAGCCTTCGTTGCAGTCTGACAGTGCAATGGATACGTCTCCACCATCTGTGACCTCCAATGACGCAGACTCAAGCTTATAAGTTTCTGACATTGAATATCAATAAAATCAAGCCTGATTTAAAAGGAGCTCTGTTAAAACAGTTTATATATGAGTCCGAGGCCGATATAGTTCTTTTGCAAGAAGTGTATCTGTTCAACCTATACACCGCTGGTTTTAAGACTATTGCAAACACTGCCAACACGGAAGGCACAGGCACTGCCATTCTCTCCCGTGAGGGAATTCCTGTCCACAGCCTTGAGACGCTGACGTCGGGCAGAGGCATAGCTTGTCAAATTTTTGATGTTGTTCTTATCAATATTTATGCACCATCAGGTACATCCAACAGGACTGAAAGAGCCAAGTTTTTTAAGGAGGAGATAATTTATTTGCTTCGCCGTAACCCATCTCAGTTAATCGTTAGTGGTGATTTTAACTGTTTACTCAATAAAAAAGATCAATCCCCGAATTTCAGTTTTTGCAAGGAACTGTATGACCTGCTCCACAATAAGAAGATGAAGGATGTGTAGGAATTGAAGTATTCCACCTTGGTAAAATTCACCTACTTCACTTCAACTTCCTGCAGCCGCCTGGAACGAATGTACGTAAGAGACATCTGCCATCGGGTTCTTGATGTCGACGGGATTCCGGCCAGCTTTTCGGATCAGTGTGCCTTCTCAGTAACAATTAATCTAGACAAACAGCCGTATCACCGGTACAAAAATCCATGGAGCCTCAATGTTTCCCTACTTATGGATGATGACTTGGAAGACGTCATCCGAGCGACGTGGACAGCCTGTCTGCAACAGTGCAGTAGATATCCCAGCAAGATAGCATGGTGGGCCTCTGTAGTGAAAAGGAGGAGGAACGAACTTCGAAAAACTATGGATGGCAAAGAGCCCAGGACACCAGGCGGACTATTGACTTTTACGAGACAGTCTTGTGGGAGTTGTACTCGAGAGTGTCTTCATCTAACACGTACCTACAGGACATAAAAAAAGTAAATGCTAAACTAATAAGCATCAAGCATCAACAACTTGACGGCTTGAAGGTCAAAGCGAAAAGCGCTTCGATAAAGGCAGACGAAGTCACATCGTTGTACCACCTGCTTAAGCACCGTCAAAATCGCAAGTGGGCTTTTATAAACGAACTTACAACGGATGATGGGACCCTTCTCTGCCATCAGTCCGAGGAGACTGAGGCGCTCCAGTCACGGTCTGCACGGCCACTACGGTCGGGGGTTCGAATCCCCCCTCGGGCATGGATATTTGTGCCGTCCTAGTTCGTAAGTAGTTCATAAGTAGTTTGTAAGTTTAGGGACTGATGACCCCGTAGTTAAGTCCCATAAGCTGTACAAACATTTGAACATTTTTTTCTGCCATCAGCGAGACATACTGCACGCCACTTACCGATCCTTCAGTGACCTCTACTCGCAACCAGATATCCGTGACAGTTTCGCCGATGAGGTCGTCCAGACGATCACTCCTGTCATTACGCACATTGAAAACTGTGCGATCGTGGAAGATTTTGAGGCGGATGACAACCTGGACCATCTCACAAATTTCCCGGGCCCGACGGGCTCCCGAAGGAGTTTTATGTGCGCTTCTGGCCGATCATAGGACAAACATTTACGGAAGTTGTGATGGAAGTGATGCGGCGTTGTGAAATTCCGTTGCAACTAAAGAAAGGCAGGACAATTTTGGTACCAAAGTCTCACAACCGTCTGGACAATGATCATCCTATGACTTTATTAAACTTTGAGTACAAAACGTTCGCTAGGGCGCTCAACAGCCGATTAACACCTGTGATAAAGAACGTCATCAAGAAGCATCAGTCCTGTGTGCCTGGCCGGACAATCATGACACCCGTCTCCGAATACAGAGATATTATATCTATCATGTCGGTGACCAACTTGAAACTGGCACTCCTGTTCCTTGACTTTTGTAAAGCCTTCGGCCGCGTAAGACACGACTATTTGATAGCTGTCTTAACACAATGTGGGCTGGACAACACAGTAATAAATGTTGTGAAAAACTTAATAATAGGAATCACAACGACGGTCAGCTTGAATGGACAGATGACGCAGCCCCTTGAGATTCAACGAGGGATACCGCAAGGGAGTCGCCTCTCCATGATGTTATTCGTCCTGTCGCTGGAGCCGTTATTACGCTCAATTGACGACCGACTCACTGGACTGACGTTAACAGAAACATCCATCGCAGTTCGCGCTTACGCCGATGATGTCGGGGTCTTAATACGAAATGAAGATGAGATTACGACTCTAAAGGGAATAATTGACTTCTACTGTAGTGTTTCAGGTGCAAAAATCAACGAAAATAAATGAACCCTTTTAAACATCCAAGGATTCGATTCACTCAATGTCTCGTGGACGAAAGTAGAAGACAATCACAAGACCCTCGGGTTAATTATTGATAAATGCCCACTTGCGATGTGTGCCAAAAACTGGCATCAGGTCATAGGTGCCATGCAAGGAGCAGTTTCTGAAAACAGTTAGAGATCCTTAGATCTTATCCAACGCATTCGCCTCGTCGACACTTTCGTCTTCTGCAGAGCCTATTATATGGCACAAATATTTCCAGTCCCGAGGCTACAGGCACAGCACGTCGCGCATGTCTCCAGAAAAATCATCTGGAAGGGCCACTTGTTTACAGTGAAATACAGTGTGATGACCTCTCCCAGACAGGCTGGAGAACTACAAGTACCCGACATCTCCACGGCCTTGTACATTAAAAGGGGAAAATTAATTCAATTTTGGAACATGTCGGGCGTTTTTATCTCGAAGTGAGCTACATGCGAGACAACATTTTAACCCGCACATTTCTAACGACGAAGTATCTACTAGAGAAAATGAGTGAGACTCTCACTCGTAATCCCGTGGAACTCAAACACCCAGGAATGGAAAACGATGTGGAATAACATCAGCCTCCCAATTCATACATCCGAAGTGGCATCGACGTGGTTTAAGGTAGTGAACAACGTCCTGGCCACAAATGAAAGGTTACACCGCATTGGTTTAAGCGCCACTGCTAAGTGCACCCGCTGTGGCCTGATCGACAGCGTACGCCACAGGTTCACGTGCGGCGACCATCTCACTAACTGGAGATGGGTGCAGCAACGGCTGGGACTGTTAACACGCAGTGCGGCTGCAAGTTATTCCCCTGACCTACTCCTCTGGCCGGACAGAAAACTTTGCCGGCTGCGGTGGCCGAGGGGACTGAGGGGCTTCAGTCACGGTCTCCACGGCCACTACGGTCGGGGGTTCGAATCCCCCCTCGGGCATGCAAATTTGTACCGTACTAGTTCGTAAGTAGTTCATAAGTAGTTTGTAAGTTTAGGGACTGTTGACCCCGTAGTTAAGTCCCATAAGCTTTACAAACATTTGAACAGAAAATTTCATTCAGCAACCACAAACAACACCATTATGTGGATGATAGGGAATTACGTAGCTTACAACGGACGCGGTGGAGTAACAGAGCGGTCTAAGGCGTCTCGCTGCGGAGCAGGCGGTTGCTCGCCGTGGAGGTTCGAGTCCTCCCTGGAGCATGGGTGTGTGTGTGTTGTCCTTAGGTTGGTTTACCTACGTTTAAGTAGTTTGTAAGCTACGGACTGATAACCAAGCAGTTTGGTTTACAAATATGTGAACATTTTTGAGCTTACTACCCCAGCTAGCCAATCGAGGACAATCTAATTAGCTTTTAAGCGGTCGTCAAACGACGGCGCACCTCGGCCTGTGTACTGTGGCAGGCACGAATGAAATGATCTGCAACTACGGTAAGTACGACAAGTGGAGACCGTAGCAGCAAGTATCAGGATGGCCGAGCGGTCTAAAGCGCCAGACTCAAGGATTTCCCTTGGCTGCGGATGTAGCTAGCTACACATTTAGTATCTATGATTTGAAAACGTCGTCGTCGTCGGCGCCGCCGCCGCACGCGTGTCGTAACGAACTTTTGCGATACAACCAACAATTTTTTTAGAAATGCGCAGAGCTACCGACAATACGGTGGAAAAAAAAAACTGTTAAAACTGGAGTTGAAATTCAGTAAATCGCTCAATTCTGACTAATGTCGGGTTTCTTTAACTTGCAATATGGCATCGAGTAAAATGTGTCGTTTGCTATGGGCCTGACAGTGTCCTCCGGTGGTACGTTTCTGCACTAGAATTGCGCCGCTTACGTCTGGCGGGCGTCGAACGAGGGCGCCTCTTCGCCTGTGTACAGTGGCAGGCACGAATGAAATGGTCTGCAACTATGGTAAGTACGTCAAATGGGTAGTATAGCAGCAAGTGTCAGGATGGCCGAGCGGTCGAGTCTGCTTGCGGCAGCGGCGGTGTAAGGAGGTCGCGCGGTGCCCTCGCTGTGGCAGCGGTTTGTTTACTTCCGCGTGGGGTAAGTCTGTTCGCTTACACCAGCGTTTACTGTAGTGTGTAGTGTGAAAATGAAAACGGAGTAATGGATAACATTAGTAGACGAGATACTTTGAAATTTACATTTGAACGTAAATTTGCCCGACCAACGTCCTTTGAATTTGAAGATTGGCTCATAGAAGCTGCTAAGATCCGACTCGAAGACATAATTGGATATCATATGTCGATTATCAATAGTGTCATGTATGTGAAACTGGCATCTGCCGAATTATGTGAAAAAGTAGTGCAGGACACAGGTGGTTCATTGAAATTCAATCATAGAGACGGCAATATAGGTAATGTCACTGTTGATCTTGTTGGTTTCGGAGTTAGAACTGTTCGGATTTTTGAGTTGCCTTCGAGGTTCCAGCTGAAGCAATAAACTCGGTAATTGCTCCATATGGTAGAGTACTTAGCAATTTTGCCGAGAGATCGTCCAGCGCACATAAATTGCCTGTGTTGAATGGTGTTAGGCAACTGAAGGTTGAACTCTGCCGACATATACCGTCATATATAAATGTTTGCGGTTTTAGAGGCATTGTGATGTATGACGGTCAACCGAAAACCTGTGCCATTTGTAATTTACCAGGGCACGTTCGCGCTGACTGTGTCAAACGACGAATTGCCCAACTCCCAACCAGTGACACACTTAAGCCCCCGAACATGACTGTCTTGCCAGTTACGTATGTAGCTGTCGCACGTGGTCATCGGACAGAGCAGTTAATTAGTGAGGTTCCTTTAGACAATATCCCGCCTGATGACATCGTGCAAGACATTGTTACTCAAATGGACATTCTGGAGAGCACGTCGGAACAAGCACCACAGAAAGAAGGAATTGACCAGTCGCCTCCACAATCAGCGGAAGAGATTCCGGTATGTAAAGGGGATACGGGGAAGGAGGAAACAGCTGACAACCGGACGCCAGTAAGTGAGCCTGAGACCTTCGCAGAAGGGCAGAGTAACTCTCCAGCAAAGTCACCACGAACCCACAAGAAACGACGACTGGCTCGCGAAGGGGCAGAGGAGAAGGCTGCTCCTTTACGAGCAAAGGCAAAAGAAGTGAAGGACAAAATATGTGGGATGGTGATGGTTCAGCTAAACAGAAACAGACAGCCAAGACCAGCAAGGAAACCGTAGATATGACGTTCGACAACCTTACTTCGGAACATGCATACCCAACGCGGAACCAGAAACAACAAAATACTTTGCCTTCCAAATTTATCACTGGCGTCGACTGGACAGGGGAGGTAGACATGGAGGACGTTTCTAGGGATTCTGGAAACGCAGAACATGTTCTGCCAACTGCTGCTGCGGTGAAGAATAAAAATAGCACGGAAGCAATGGAAATACCGGAAGTGGAGAAAGAAGAGGACTCTGATTTCTATTAACTGTAGGCAATTATCATTTCATAACACACATGTGTGATCGTCAAGCCTATAAAATTGCAACGTTAAACATCAATAAGAGTCGCAGCTCCATTAGGCTCCGTCATATTCAAGATTTCTTGTATTCTGCTGATATTGATATTCTTTTGCTACAGGAGGTTGCAGACATTAAGTTAGAAGAACTATTCGGATACAACGTCATAGCAAACCCAGGTCGTGGTGCAGATTTGGGGACTGCTATCTTATTAAGAGAGGGAATTGAGGCGCAAAACATAGAAATGCTTGTCAACAATCGAGGGATCGCCGCCACCATCAATAACGTTAGAATTATAAACATCTATGCCCCCTCCGGATCCAATAACAGGCGACGCAGAGCGGAGTTTTACACGGAGGAGATTCTTCCGCTACTTACATCAACGTCTGACCAGCTTATAGTGGGGGGAGATTTTAACTGGGTTCTGCACCCTAAAGATCAGACACCTAATTTTAACAAATCCGTGCAATTGGAACGAATAGTAAAGGATTTAATTTTAACAGACAGCTGGGAGCATAAGTATGGAGTAACTCCTGGTTTTACGTATGTGACAAGTCATTCGGGAAGTAGATTAGATAGGATATATGTATCAGACAACTTAAAACACCAAATTATACCGTGCGAGGTCTGGCCAACTATTTTCACGGACCATGCTGCATATATTTGTACTATAAACTTGCAGAAACAGGGAACGTACCGTAGTAAAGGAACATGGAAATTTAATGTCTCACATTTAAATGATCAAGGATGTAAGGATGCCTTCACACATGCGTGGAATGAAAGTCTCGCCAAGTATAGCACATATGATTCGGCAATCAAATGGTGGCTACAATGTGCTAAACCCAAATTAAGAAAAGCCATTCTACATTACTCAAGGGAGAAGAACTGGTGGCTTAAGCGAACCATGGAATTTCACTACTCAAGTCTAAGGGAACTATATAAACTGGATGCGACAGTAATCGAGAACTACGCCAAAATTTAAAAAGTGCAAGCTAAACTACTACTTCTTAAACGGAAACAGTTAGAAGGTTTGAAAGTCAGATCTCGAATCCAGGACTCGATACGCAATGAAGCGACGTCAATCTACTATCTGGCACGTGAGAGTAAACGAGGACGACAGAAGATACTCACACAACTAAAAACTAGAGACGGCACAACCTTAACTCAACAGAAAGATATTAGGAATGAGATTCAGACAGTCTACATGGAGTTGATGTCTGAAAAAATGATTGATGACAACGCCTTGCAAGAACTGACTAACAATTTAACGAACAGGCTTACCCTTCTGAATATGATGAACTTTTAACACAAATAACAGAAGACGAGTTGGAAGATGTGGTGTTCCACAGTCCCAAGAATAAATCTCCTGGATGTGACGGACTCCCGGTGGAGTTGTATCAAGCCTTTTGGTCGCAAATGAAGACACAACTGTTAGAGATATGTACAGAATTAATGAAACCGGATCTACAGGTTCCTAAAGATTTCAGTGAAGGACTTGTCATCTTAGTCCCAAAGCGCGCAAACAGTAATGCTATCTCGAATCTTAGACCTATTACTCTATTCAATAGCGATTATAAACTTTTTGCACGTATTCTTGCAAAAAGGATGAAAATGTAATGAACACAGTTACTGGACCTTATCAAACCAGTGTCGAGAGATAGAACCATCTATCAAACATTAGTTGTCAACCGCGATTTAATATCGGTGGCAGACGCATGCAAAATTAAGTGTGCAATAGTAACCTTGGACTTTGATAAAGCTTTCGATAGAGTGAACCACAGGTATTTGTTCAACGTCATGCGGTCGCTAGGCTTTCCCCTGAATATCATCAGTGTAATTAAGAATCTATTACAAAATAGCATATCACGGGTGATTGTCAATGGACGACCAGGTGACATAATCCCGGTAAAAAGCTCCGTAAGACAAGGGTGCCCCATGTCGGCGACACTTTTTGCGATCGCCATAGAACCACTGCTATCCACACTGACGGCGCGTTTAAAAGGAATACAGATACACGGTCAGAAGTTAGCGTGTCGAGCTTATGCCGACGACGTTGGATTCCTGGTCAACGACGCAAATGAGGTAGACACCGCACTTCAGATAGTGCGGATATATGAAAAAGCATCCGGTGCTCTATTAAATTGGCAAAAATCGGGCATCATGAACATAGGCAAAGGAATAGGCTTGCCGAATCATCGCAAGTTGACAGAGGTGTCCAAGTTGCAATGTCTCGGTGTCGATTTTCGTAAAACAATTCGACAAACCGTTGCCGCGAATTACAAACAGCTATTAGCTAAGATACTGGCGTGTGTACAACTGCACAGTGTCAGAAAATTGGATGAGCTGCAAGAAGTGGCGCTGGCGAATACATACATCACGGCCAAGGTGAACTACGTGGCTCAAGTCCTGCCGATACCTCACGACATAGCGCAAAGAATGCTGGCAGCTCTTGGACACTTCGTCTGTCGAGCACATATTTTCAAAATCAAGTACGACACCCTGACTCTCCCTTTGCTACTAGCTGGCTTGAATCTTGTTGATATACACAAGAAGGCGCAAGCACTCTACGTGTGTCAAACGTATAAACAATGGAAGCTGTCAACAAACACTTTGACTAGTCACCTGTTGGAAGAAATTGCCCCAATAGACCTACGACCGCCAATCAATGTCAGTCATTTATCACATGCCTTGCAGCACTTGAGGTGTTTTCTTATCGACTACAGTTACATACGAACGAGACTTCCTGAAAGAAAAATGACAACAGTTAAGGAAATATACCAGGCACTATTGTTACACAAACAAAGAAATGTGATAGAATGGAAATTTCCGAATAACGACTGGAAAGCAACGTGGGAAAGCATCCACAGTTCTGACTTACCTTCACAAGTAAAGGCAACGTGGTATATGACGGTTAACAGAAAAACTCCGACGATGTCCAGACTACATAAAATTCACATAAAAGACTCTCCCATGTGCCCCACATGTAATTTAGTCGATAGCGACGAACACCGATTCGTTTGCAGTATCAATAAAGAAATATGGGAGTACACAAGGCAAAAGTTGGCGCAGGTCAGAAGAACTTCACCAAATACAATAACACCAGCCGATGGCCTGAACCCCGACACAATACCGTATCCAAAGACGAAACGAAATGCGGTAAACTGGATAATGGGTCATACCGTGTACTATATTTTTAGTACAGAACAAAAGAGAAAGGAGGACTTCATACACTACCTGATATTGCAACACGACCAGATACGAAGGAAGAAGAAATACAAGGAGGGTTATGCCAACTTCCTGACGAAAACTATAATGTAATACATACAGAACACTGAATCGGAGAAAGTTTAAACAATAAGGAATATACATGGAAGATATTCTTTTATTTTGTTAAAGTTCAGATTTTGCATTTTTACAATAAGAAGAACAAAATAGAAAAAATTAAGGGGCATACTGTTTGCCGACGAAGGCATTTATGTCAATTTCGCATTCAGTTAAGATGTTACAATTACATAATGTGTGTGTATGTACAGGTGCTATGTCCCTTTCAAAGAAGACCTATTTAGTTACTTAAAGTCAATTTACGTGCCTGGAAGAAATCTATATTTTGCTCTTGATAAATACGAAAAGATAATAGAGATATATTTTACAACATTTTATATTCATTATACAACAATTTTAATGGATTTCAGAACAAAACGGTATACAATACCGGAACAACAAACAAGGCAACGGATAATATACAGAAGAAGGAATTTTACTTCATATTCAAGAATTATTTCATTTAAAGGTGCAGAAGCCGGGCCGAGAAGACAATAATTGGCGAGCGGAAGGACGGGTTGAAGGGGAGGAAGGAGGCCCGTAAAAAAAGCGGTCTAAGGCGCCAGACTCAAGGATTTCCCTTGGCTGCGGAAGTAGCTAGAGCATTCTGGTCCTCATCTGAGGGCGTGGGTTCGAATCCCACTCCTGACACAGATTTTGTTGCTTCGCAGCACCACCCTAAAGCTCGTCCACAGCTCGTGTAATGTGCTTAAACGTGCCATTGGCCGTGTTGGACTCACAGACACCGGAAAACTGCGTCAAATACAGCTGTGCCTTCGGCAAAACAGAGATACAGTGAACAGTACTCGTTACAAATAAGCAGAGTGCTACTGATTAAGCGAGAAAACTGTCCAATTGACGAAGTGTATTCGTATAATCGCAGGTGAAATGCAGACAACACGAAACAAATAGTAGTATTTAAAAGCCAACATTATACACATTTAGTATCTATGATTTGAAAACGTCGTCGTCGTCGTCGGCGCCGCCGCCGCACGCGTGTCGTAACGAACTTTTGCGATACGACCAACAATTTTTATTTTTTTTAGAAATGCGCAGAGCTACCGACAATACGGTGAAAGAAAACTGTTAAAACTGGAGTTGAAATTCAGTAAATCGCTCAATTCTGACTAATGTCGGGTTTCTTTAACTTGCAATATGGCATCGAGTAAAATGTGTCGTTTGCTATGGGCCTGACAGTGTCCTCCGGTGGTACGTTTCTGCACTAGAATTGCGCCGCTACGTCTGGCGGGCGTCGAACGAGGGCGCCTCTTCGCCTGTGTCCTGTGGCAGGCACGAATGAAATGGTCTGCAACTATGGTAAGTACGTCAAATGGGTAGTATAGCAGCAAGTGTCAGGATGGCCGAGCGGTCTAAGGCGCCAGACCCAAGGATTTCCCTTGGCTGCGGAAGTAGCTAGAGCATTCTGGTCCTCATCTGAGGGCGTGGGTTCGAATCCCACTCCTGACACAGATTTTGTTGCTTCGCAGCACCACCCTAAAGCTCGTCCACAGCTCGTGTAATGTGCTTAAACGTGCCATTGGCCGTGTTGGACTCACAGACACCGGAAAACTGCGTCAAATACAGCTGTGCCTTCGGCAAAACAGAGATACAGTGAACAGTACTCGTTACAAATAAGCAGAGTGCTACTGATTAAGCGAGAAAACTGTCCAATTGACGAAGTGTATTCGTATAATCGCAGGTGAAATGCAGACAACACGAAACAAATAGTAGTATTTAAAAGCCAACATTATACACATTTAGTATCTATGATTTGAAAACGTCGTCGTCGTCGTCGTCGGCGCCGCCGCCGCACGCGTGTCGTAACGAACTTTTGCGATACGACCAACAATTTTTATTTTTTTTAGAAATGCGCAGAGCTACCGACAATACGGTGAAAGAAAACTGTTAAAACTGGAGTTGAAATTCAGTAAATCGCTCAATTCTGACTAATGTCGGGTTTCTTTAACTTGCAATATGGCATCGAGTAAAATGTGTCGTTTGCTATGGGCCTGACAGTGTCCTCCGGTGGTACGTTTCTGCACTAGAATTGCGCCGCTACGTCTGGCGGGCGTCGAACGAGGGCGCCTCTTCGCCTGTGTCCTGTGGCAGGCACGAATGAAATGGTCTGCAACTATGGTAAGTACGTCAAATGGGTAGTATAGCAGCAAGTGTCAGGATGGCCGAGCGGTCTAAGGCGCCAGACCCAAGGATTTCCCTTGGCTGCGGAAGTAGCTAGAGCATTCTGGTCCTCATCTGAGGGCGTGGGTTCGAATCCCACTCCTGACACAGATTTTGTTGCTTCGCAGCACCACCCTAAAGCTCGTCCACAGCTCGTGTAATGTGCTTAAACGTGCCATTGGCCGTGTTGGACTCACAGACACCGGAAAACTGCGTCAAATACAGCTGTGCCTTCGGCAAAACAGAGATACAGTGAACAGTACTCGTTACAAATAAGCAGAGTGCTACTGATTAAGCGAGAAAACTGTCCAATTGACGAAGTGTATTCGTATAATCGCAGGTGAAATGCAGACAACACGAAACAAATAGTAGTATTTAAAAGCCAACATTATACACATTTAGTATCTATGATTTGAAAACGTCGTCGTCGTCGTCGTCGGCGCCGCCGCCGCACGCGTGTCGTAACGAACTTTTGCGATACGACCAACAATTTTTATTTTTTTTAGAAATGCGCAGAGCTACCGACAATACGGTGAAAGAAAACTGTTAAAACTGGAGTTGAAATTCAGTAAATCGCTCAATTCTGACTAATGTCGGGTTTCTTTAACTTGCAATATGGCATCGAGTAAAATGTGTCGTTTGCTATGGGCCTGACAGTGTCCTCCGGTGGTACGTTTCTGCACTAGAATTGCGCCGCTACGTCTGGCGGGCGTCGAACGAGGGCGCCTCTTCGCCTGTGTACTGTGGCAGGCACGAATGAAATGGTCTGCAACTATGGTAAGTACGTCAAATGGGTAGTATAGCAGCAAGTGTCAGGATGGCCGAGCGGTCTAAGGCGCCAGACCCAAGGATTTCCCTTGGCTGCGGAAGTAGCTAGAGCATTCTGGTCCTCATCTGAGGGCGTGGGTTCGAATCCCACTCCTGACACAGATTTTGTTGCTTCGCAGCACCACCCTAAAGCTCGTCCACAGCTCGTGTAATGTGCTTAAACGTGCCATTGGCCGTGTTGGACTCACAGACACCGGAAAACTGCGTCAAATACAGCTGTGTCTTCGGCAAAACAGAGATACAGTGAACAGTACTCGTTACAAATAAGCAGAGTGCTACTGATTAAGCGAGAAAACTGTCCAATTGACGAAGTGTATTCGTATAATCGCAGGTGAAATGCAGACAACACGAAACAAATAGTAGTATTTAAAAGCCAACATTATACACATTTAGTATCTATGATTTGAAAACGTCGTCGTCGTCGTCGTCGGCGCCGCCGCCGCACGCGTGTCGTAACGAACTTTTGCGATACGACCAACAATTTTTATTTTTTTTAGAAATGCGCAGAGCTACCGACAATACGGTGAAAGAAAACTGTTAAAACTGGAGTTGAAATTCAGTAAATCGCTCAATTCTGACTAATGTCGGGTTTCTTTAACTTGCAATATGGCATCGAGTAAAATGTGTCGTTTGCTATGGGCCTGACAGTGTCCTCCGGTGGTACGTTTCTGCACTAGAATTGCGCCGCTACGTCTGGCGGGCGTCGAACGAGGGCGCCTCTTCGCCTGTGTCCTGTGGCAGGCACGAATGAAATGGTCTGCAACTATGGTAAGTACGTCAAATGGGTAGTATAGCAGCAAGTGTCAGGATGGCCGAGCGGTCTAAGGCGCCAGACCCAAGGATTTCCCTTGGCTGCGGAAGTAGCTAGAGCATTCTGGTCCTCATCTGAGGGCGTGGGTTCGAATCCCACTCCTGACACAGATTTTGTTGCTTCGCAGCACCACCCTAAAGCTCGTCCACAGCTCGTGTAATGTGCTTAAACGTGCCATTGGCCGTGTTGGACTCACAGACACCGGAAAACTGCGTCAAATACAGCTGTGTCTTCGGCAAAACAGAGATACAGTGAACAGTACTCGTTACAAATAAGCAGAGTGCTACTGATTAAGCGAGAAAACTGTCCAATTGACGAAGTGTATTCGTATAATCGCAGGTGAAATGCAGACAACACGAAACAAATAGTAGTATTTAAAAGCCAACATTATACACATTTAGTATCTATGATTTGAAAACGTCGTCGTCGTCGTCGTCGGCGCCGCCGCCGCACGCGTGTCGTAACGAACTTTTGCGATACGACCAACAATTTTTATTTTTTTTAGAAATGCGCAGAGCTACCGACAATACGGTGAAAGAAAACTGTTAAAACTGGAGTTGAAATTCAGTAAATCGCTCAATTCTGACTAATGTCGGGTTTCTTTAACTTGCAATATGGCATCGAGTAAAATGTGTCGTTTGCTATGGGCCTGACAGTGTCCTCCGGTGGTACGTTTCTGCACTAGAATTGCGCCGCTACGTCTGGCGGGCGTCGAACGAGGGCGCCTCTTCGCCTGTGTACTGTGGCAGGCACGAATGAAATGGTCTGCAACTATGGTAAGTACGTCAAATGGGTAGTATAGCAGCAAGTGTCAGGATGGCCGAGCGGTCTAAGGCGCCAGACCCAAGGATTTCCCTTGGCTGCGGAAGTAGCTAGAGCATTCTGGTCCTCATCTGAGGGCGTGGGTTCGAATCCCACTCCTGACACAGATTTTGTTGCTTCGCAGCACCACCCTAAAGCTCGTCCACAGCTCGTGTAATGTGCTTAAACGTGCCATTGGCCGTGTTGGACTCACAGACACCGGAAAACTGCGTCAAATACAGCTGTGCCTTCGGCAAAACAGAGATACAGTGAACAGTACTCGTTACAAATAAGCAGAGTGCTACTGATTAAGCGAGAAAACTGTCCAATTGACGAAGTGTATTCGTATAATCGCAGGTGAAATGCAGACAACACGAAACAAATAGTAGTATTTAAAAGCCAACATTATACACATTTAGTATCTATGATTTGAAAACGTCGTCGTCGTCGTCGTCGGCGCCGCCGCCGCACGCGTGTCGTAACGAACTTTTGCGATACGACCAACAATTTTTATTTTTTTTTAGAAATGCGCAGAGCTACCGACAATACGGTGAAAGAAAACTGTTAAAACTGGAGTTGAAATTCAGTAAATCGCTCAATTCTGACTAATGTCGGGTTTCTTTAACTTGCAATATGGCATCGAGTAAAATGTGTCGTTTGCTATGGGCCTGACAGTGTCCTCCGGTGGTACGTTTCTGCACTAGAATTGCGCCGCTACGTCTGGCGGGCGTCGAACGAGGGCGCCTCTTCGCCTGTGTACTGTGGCAGGCACGAATGAAATGGTCTGCAACTATGGTAAGTACGTCAAATGGGTAGTATAGCAGCAAGTGTCAGGATGGCCGAGCGGTCTAAGGCGCCAGACCCAAGGATTTCCCTTGGCTGCGGAAGTAGCTAGAGCATTCTGGTCCTCATCTGAGGGCGTGGGTTCGAATCCCACTCCTGACACAGATTTTGTTGCTTCGCAGCACCACCCTAAAGCTCGTCCACAGCTCGTGTAATGTGCTTAAACGTGCCATTGGCCGTGTTGGACTCACAGACACCGGAAAACTGCGTCAAATACAGCTGTGTCTTCGGCAAAACAGAGATACAGTGAACAGTACTCGTTACAAATAAGCAGAGTGCTACTGATTAAGCGAGAAAACTGTCCAATTGACGAAGTGTATTCGTATAATCGCAGGTGAAATGCAGACAACACGAAACAAATAGTAGTATTTAAAAGCCAACATTATACACATTTAGTATCTATGATTTGAAAACGTCGTCGTCGTCGTCGTCGGCGCCGCCGCCGCACGCGTGTCGTAACGAACTTTTGCGATACGACCAACAATTTTTATTTTTTTTAGAAATGCGCAGAGCTACCGACAATACGGTGAAAGAAAACTGTTAAAACTGGAGTTGAAATTCAGTAAATCGCTCAATTCTGACTAATGTCGGGTTTCTTTAACTTGCAATATGGCATCGAGTAAAATGTGTCGTTTGCTATGGGCCTGACAGTGTCCTCCGGTGGTACGTTTCTGCACTAGAATTGCGCCGCTACGTCTGGCGGGCGTCGAACGAGGGCGCCTCTTCGCCTGTGTACTGTGGCAGGCACGAATGAAATGGTCTGCAACTATGGTAAGTACGTCAAATGGGTAGTATAGCAGCAAGTGTCAGGATGGCCGAGCGGTCTAAGGCGCCAGACCCAAGGATTTCCCTTGGCTGCGGAAGTAGCTAGAGCATTCTGGTCCTCATCTGAGGGCGTGGGTTCGAATCCCACTCCTGACACAGATTTTGTTGCTTCGCAGCACCACCCTAAAGCTCGTCCACAGCTCGTGTAATGTGCTTAAACGTGCCATTGGCCGTGTTGGACTCACAGACACCGGAAAACTGCGTCAAATACAGCTGTGCCTTCGGCAAAACAGAGATACAGTGAACAGTACTCGTTACAAATAAGCAGAGTGCTACTGATTAAGCGAGAAAACTGTCCAATTGACGAAGTGTATTCGTATAATCGCAGGTGAAATGCAGACAACACGAAACAAATAGTAGTATTTAAAAGCCAACATTATACACATTTAGTATCTATGATTTGAAAACGTCGTCGTCGTCGTCGTCGGCGCCGCCGCCGCACGCGTGTCGTAACGAACTTTTGCGATACGACCAACAATTTTTATTTTTTTTAGAAATGCGCAGAGCTACCGACAATACGGTGAAAGAAAACTGTTAAAACTGGAGTTGAAATTCAGTAAATCGCTCAATTCTGACTAATGTCGGGTTTCTTTAACTTGCAATATGGCATCGAGTAAAATGTGTCGTTTGCTATGGGCCTGACAGTGTCCTCCGGTGGTACGTTTCTGCACTAGAATTGCGCCGCTACGTCTGGCGGGCGTCGAACGAGGGCGCCTCTTCGCCTGTGTACTGTGGCAGGCACGAATGAAATGGTCTGCAACTATGGTAAGTACGTCAAATGGGTAGTATAGCAGCAAGTGTCAGGATGGCCGAGCGGTCTAAGGCGCCAGACCCAAGGATTTCCCTTGGCTGCGGAAGTAGCTAGAGCATTCTGGTCCTCATCTGAGGGCGTGGGTTCGAATCCCACTCCTGACACAGATTTTGTTGCTTCGCAGCACCACCCTAAAGCTCGTCCACAGCTCGTGTAATGTGCTTAAACGTGCCATTGGCCGTGTTGGACTCACAGACACCGGAAAACTGCGTCAAATACAGCTGTGTCTTCGGCAAAACAGAGATACAGTGAACAGTACTCGTTACAAATAAGCAGAGTGCTACTGATTAAGCGAGAAAACTGTCCAATTGACGAAGTGTATTCGTATAATCGCAGGTGAAATGCAGACAACACGAAACAAATAGTAGTATTTAAAAGCCAACATTATACACATTTAGTATCTATGATTTGAAAACGTCGTCGTCGTCGTCGTCGGCGCCGCCGCCGCACGCGTGTCGTAACGAACTTTTGCGATACGACCAACAATTTTTATTTTTTTTAGAAATGCGCAGAGCTACCGACAATACGGTGAAAGAAAACTGTTAAAACTGGAGTTGAAATTCAGTAAATCGCTCAATTCTGACTAATGTCGGGTTTCTTTAACTTGCAATATGGCATCGAGTAAAATGTGTCGTTTGCTATGGGCCTGACAGTGTCCTCCGGTGGTACGTTTCTGCACTAGAATTGCGCCGCTACGTCTGGCGGGCGTCGAACGAGGGCGCCTCTTCGCCTGTGTCCTGTGGCAGGCACGAATGAAATGGTCTGCAACTATGGTAAGTACGTCAAATGGGTAGTATAGCAGCAAGTGTCAGGATGGCCGAGCGGTCTAAGGCGCCAGACCCAAGGATTTCCCTTGGCTGCGGAAGTAGCTAGAGCATTCTGGTCCTCATCTGAGGGCGTGGGTTCGAATCCCACTCCTGACACAGATTTTGTTGCTTCGCAGCACCACCCTAAAGCTCGTCCACAGCTCGTGTAATGTGCTTAAACGTGCCATTGGCCGTGTTGGACTCACAGACACCGGAAAACTGCGTCAAATACAGCTGTGCCTTCGGCAAAACAGAGATACAGTGAACAGTACTCGTTACAAATAAGCAGAGTGCTACTGATTAAGCGAGAAAACTGTCCAATTGACGAAGTGTATTCGTATAATCGCAGGTGAAATGCAGACAACACGAAACAAATAGTAGTATTTAAAAGCCAACATTATACACATTTAGTATCTATGATTTGAAAACGTCGTCGTCGTCGTCGTCGGCGCCGCCGCCGCACGCGTGTCGTAACGAACTTTTGCGATACGACCAACAATTTTTATTTTTTTTAGAAATGCGCAGAGCTACCGACAATACGGTGAAAGAAAACTGTTAAAACTGGAGTTGAAATTCAGTAAATCGCTCAATTCTGACTAATGTCGGGTTTCTTTAACTTGCAATATGGCATCGAGTAAAATGTGTCGTTTGCTATGGGCCTGACAGTGTCCTCCGGTGGTACGTTTCTGCACTAGAATTGCGCCGCTACGTCTGGCGGGCGTCGAACGAGGGCGCCTCTTCGCCTGTGTCCTGTGGCAGGCACGAATGAAATGGTCTGCAACTATGGTAAGTACGTCAAATGGGTAGTATAGCAGCAAGTGTCAGGATGGCCGAGCGGTCTAAGGCGCCAGACCCAAGGATTTCCCTTGGCTGCGGAAGTAGCTAGAGCATTCTGGTCCTCATCTGAGGGCGTGGGTTCGAATCCCACTCCTGACACAGATTTTGTTGCTTCGCAGCACCACCCTAAAGCTCGTCCACAGCTCGTGTAATGTGCTTAAACGTGCCATTGGCCGTGTTGGACTCACAGACACCGGAAAACTGCGTCAAATACAGCTGTGCCTTCGGCAAAACAGAGATACAGTGAACAGTACTCGTTACAAATAAGCAGAGTGCTACTGATTAAGCGAGAAAACTGTCCAATTGACGAAGTGTATTCGTATAATCGCAGGTGAAATGCAGACAACACGAAACAAATAGTAGTATTTAAAAGCCAACATTATACACATTTAGTATCTATGATTTGAAAACGTCGTCGTCGTCGTCGTCGGCGCCGCCGCCGCACGCGTGTCGTAACGAACTTTTGCGATACGACCAACAATTTTTATTTTTTTTAGAAATGCGCAGAGCTACCGACAATACGGTGAAAGAAAACTGTTAAAACTGGAGTTGAAATTCAGTAAATCGCTCAATTCTGACTAATGTCGGGTTTCTTTAACTTGCAATATGGCATCGAGTAAAATGTGTCGTTTGCTATGGGCCTGACAGTGTCCTCCGGTGGTACGTTTCTGCACTAGAATTGCGCCGCTACGTCTGGCGGGCGTCGAACGAGGGCGCCTCTTCGCCTGTGTACTGTGGCAGGCACGAATGAAATGGTCTGCAACTATGGTAAGTACGTCAAATGGGTAGTATAGCAGCAAGTGTCAGGATGGCCGAGCGGTCTAAGGCGCCAGACCCAAGGATTTCCCTTGGCTGCGGAAGTAGCTAGAGCATTCTGGTCCTCATCTGAGGGCGTGGGTTCGAATCCCACTCCTGACACAGATTTTGTTGCTTCGCAGCACCACCCTAAAGCTCGTCCACAGCTCGTGTAATGTGCTTAAACGTGCCATTGGCCGTGTTGGACTCACAGACACCGGAAAACTGCGTCAAATACAGCTGTGTCTTCGGCAAAACAGAGATACAGTGAACAGTACTCGTTACAAATAAGCAGAGTGCTACTGATTAAGCGAGAAAACTGTCCAATTGACGAAGTGTATTCGTATAATCGCAGGTGAAATGCAGACAACACGAAACAAATAGTAGTATTTAAAAGCCAACATTATACACATTTAGTATCTATGATTTGAAAACGTCGTCGTCGTCGTCGTCGGCGCCGCCGCCGCACGCGTGTCGTAACGAACTTTTGCGATACGACCAACAATTTTTATTTTTTTTAGAAATGCGCAGAGCTACCGACAATACGGTGAAAGAAAACTGTTAAAACTGGAGTTGAAATTCAGTAAATCGCTCAATTCTGACTAATGTCGGGTTTCTTTAACTTGCAATATGGCATCGAGTAAAATGTGTCGTTTGCTATGGGCCTGACAGTGTCCTCCGGTGGTACGTTTCTGCACTAGAATTGCGCCGCTACGTCTGGCGGGCGTCGAACGAGGGCGCCTCTTCGCCTGTGTCCTGTGGCAGGCACGAATGAAATGGTCTGCAACTATGGTAAGTACGTCAAATGGGTAGTATAGCAGCAAGTGTCAGGATGGCCGAGCGGTCTAAGGCGCCAGACCCAAGGATTTCCCTTGGCTGCGGAAGTAGCTAGAGCATTCTGGTCCTCATCTGAGGGCGTGGGTTCGAATCCCACTCCTGACACAGATTTTGTTGCTTCGCAGCACCACCCTAAAGCTCGTCCACAGCTCGTGTAATGTGCTTAAACGTGCCATTGGCCGTGTTGGACTCACAGACACCGGAAAACTGCGTCAAATACAGCTGTGCCTTCGGCAAAACAGAGATACAGTGAACAGTACTCGTTACAAATAAGCAGAGTGCTACTGATTAAGCGAGAAAACTGTCCAATTGACGAAGTGTATTCGTATAATCGCAGGTGAAATGCAGACAACACGAAACAAATAGTAGTATTTAAAAGCCAACATTATACACATTTAGTATCTATGATTTGAAAACGTCGTCGTCGTCGTCGTCGGCGCCGCCGCCGCACGCGTGTCGTAACGAACTTTTGCGATACGACCAACAATTTTTATTTTTTTTAGAAATGCGCAGAGCTACCGACAATACGGTGAAAGAAAACTGTTAAAACTGGAGTTGAAATTCAGTAAATCGCTCAATTCTGACTAATGTCGGGTTTCTTTAACTTGCAATATGGCATCGAGTAAAATGTGTCGTTTGCTATGGGCCTGACAGTGTCCTCCGGTGGTACGTTTCTGCACTAGAATTGCGCCGCTACGTCTGGCGGGCGTCGAACGAGGGCGCCTCTTCGCCTGTGTCCTGTGGCAGGCACGAATGAAATGGTCTGCAACTATGGTAAGTACGTCAAATGGGTAGTATAGCAGCAAGTGTCAGGATGGCCGAGCGGTCTAAGGCGCCAGACCCAAGGATTTCCCTTGGCTGCGGAAGTAGCTAGAGCATTCTGGTCCTCATCTGAGGGCGTGGGTTCGAATCCCACTCCTGACACAGATTTTGTTGCTTCGCAGCACCACCCTAAAGCTCGTCCACAGCTCGTGTAATGTGCTTAAACGTGCCATTGGCCGTGTTGGACTCACAGACACCGGAAAACTGCGTCAAATACAGCTGTGCCTTCGGCAAAACAGAGATACAGTGAACAGTACTCGTTACAAATAAGCAGAGTGCTACTGATTAAGCGAGAAAACTGTCCAATTGACGAAGTGTATTCGTATAATCGCAGGTGAAATGCAGACAACACGAAACAAATAGTAGTATTTAAAAGCCAACATTATACACATTTAGTATCTATGATTTGAAAACGTCGTCGTCGTCGTCGTCGGCGCCGCCGCCGCACGCGTGTCGTAACGAACTTTTGCGATACGACCAACAATTTTTATTTTTTTTAGAAATGCGCAGAGCTACCGACAATACGGTGAAAGAAAACTGTTAAAACTGGAGTTGAAATTCAGTAAATCGCTCAATTCTGACTAATGTCGGGTTTCTTTAACTTGCAATATGGCATCGAGTAAAATGTGTCGTTTGCTATGGGCCTGACAGTGTCCTCCGGTGGTACGTTTCTGCACTAGAATTGCGCCGCTACGTCTGGCGGGCGTCGAACGAGGGCGCCTCTTCGCCTGTGTCCTGTGGCAGGCACGAATGAAATGGTCTGCAACTATGGTAAGTACGTCAAATGGGTAGTATAGCAGCAAGTGTCAGGATGGCCGAGCGGTCTAAGGCGCCAGACCCAAGGATTTCCCTTGGCTGCGGAAGTAGCTAGAGCATTCTGGTCCTCATCTGAGGGCGTGGGTTCGAATCCCACTCCTGACACAGATTTTGTTGCTTCGCAGCACCACCCTAAAGCTCGTCCACAGCTCGTGTAATGTGCTTAAACGTGCCATTGGCCGTGTTGGACTCACAGACACCGGAAAACTGCGTCAAATACAGCTGTGCCTTCGGCAAAACAGAGATACAGTGAACAGTACTCGTTACAAATAAGCAGAGTGCTACTGATTAAGCGAGAAAACTGTCCAATTGACGAAGTGTATTCGTATAATCGCAGGTGAAATGCAGACAACACGAAACAAATAGTAGTATTTAAAAGCCAACATTATACACATTTAGTATCTATGATTTGAAAACGTCGTCGTCGTCGTCGTCGGCGCCGCCGCCGCACGCGTGTCGTAACGAACTTTTGCGATACGACCAACAATTTTTATTTTTTTTAGAAATGCGCAGAGCTACCGACAATACGGTGAAAGAAAACTGTTAAAACTGGAGTTGAAATTCAGTAAATCGCTCAATTCTGACTAATGTCGGGTTTCTTTAACTTGCAATATGGCATCGAGTAAAATGTGTCGTTTGCTATGGGCCTGACAGTGTCCTCCGGTGGTACGTTTCTGCACTAGAATTGCGCCGCTACGTCTGGCGGGCGTCGAACGAGGGCGCCTCTTCGCCTGTGTCCTGTGGCAGGCACGAATGAAATGGTCTGCAACTATGGTAAGTACGTCAAATGGGTAGTATAGCAGCAAGTGTCAGGATGGCCGAGCGGTCTAAGGCGCCAGACCCAAGGATTTCCCTTGGCTGCGGAAGTAGCTAGAGCATTCTGGTCCTCATCTGAGGGCGTGGGTTCGAATCCCACTCCTGACACAGATTTTGTTGCTTCGCAGCACCACCCTAAAGCTCGTCCACAGCTCGTGTAATGTGCTTAAACGTGCCATTGGCCGTGTTGGACTCACAGACACCGGAAAACTGCGTCAAATACAGCTGTGCCTTCGGCAAAACAGAGATACAGTGAACAGTACTCGTTACAAATAAGCAGAGTGCTACTGATTAAGCGAGAAAACTGTCCAATTGACGAAGTGTATTCGTATAATCGCAGGTGAAATGCAGACAACACGAAACAAATAGTAGTATTTAAAAGCCAACATTATACACATTTAGTATCTATGATTTGAAAACGTCGTCGTCGTCGTCGTCGGCGCCGCCGCCGCACGCGTGTCGTAACGAACTTTTGCGATACGACCAACAATTTTTATTTTTTTTAGAAATGCGCAGAGCTACCGACAATACGGTGAAAGAAAACTGTTAAAACTGGAGTTGAAATTCAGTAAATCGCTCAATTCTGACTAATGTCGGGTTTCTTTAACTTGCAATATGGCATCGAGTAAAATGTGTCGTTTGCTATGGGCCTGACAGTGTCCTCCGGTGGTACGTTTCTGCACTAGAATTGCGCCGCTACGTCTGGCGGGCGTCGAACGAGGGCGCCTCTTCGCCTGTGTACTGTGGCAGGCACGAATGAAATGGTCTGCAACTATGGTAAGTACGTCAAATGGGTAGTATAGCAGCAAGTGTCAGGATGGCCGAGCGGTCTAAGGCGCCAGACCCAAGGATTTCCCTTGGCTGCGGAAGTAGCTAGAGCATTCTGGTCCTCATCTGAGGGCGTGGGTTCGAATCCCACTCCTGACACAGATTTTGTTGCTTCGCAGCACCACCCTAAAGCTCGTCCACAGCTCGTGTAATGTGCTTAAACGTGCCATTGGCCGTGTTGGACTCACAGACACCGGAAAACTGCGTCAAATACAGCTGTGTCTTCGGCAAAACAGAGATACAGTGAACAGTACTCGTTACAAATAAGCAGAGTGCTACTGATTAAGCGAGAAAACTGTCCAATTGACGAAGTGTATTCGTATAATCGCAGGTGAAATGCAGACAACACGAAACAAATAGTAGTATTTAAAAGCCAACATTATACACATTTAGTATCTATGATTTGAAAACGTCGTCGTCGTCGTCGTCGGCGCCGCCGCCGCACGCGTGTCGTAACGAACTTTTGCGATACGACCAACAATTTTTATTTTTTTTAGAAATGCGCAGAGCTACCGACAATACGGTGAAAGAAAACTGTTAAAACTGGAGTTGAAATTCAGTAAATCGCTCAATTCTGACTAATGTCGGGTTTCTTTAACTTGCAATATGGCATCGAGTAAAATGTGTCGTTTGCTATGGGCCTGACAGTGTCCTCCGGTGGTACGTTTCTGCACTAGAATTGCGCCGCTACGTCTGGCGGGCGTCGAACGAGGGCGCCTCTTCGCCTGTGTCCTGTGGCAGGCACGAATGAAATGGTCTGCAACTATGGTAAGTACGTCAAATGGGTAGTATAGCAGCAAGTGTCAGGATGGCCGAGCGGTCTAAGGCGCCAGACCCAAGGATTTCCCTTGGCTGCGGAAGTAGCTAGAGCATTCTGGTCCTCATCTGAGGGCGTGGGTTCGAATCCCACTCCTGACACAGATTTTGTTGCTTCGCAGCACCACCCTAAAGCTCGTCCACAGCTCGTGTAATGTGCTTAAACGTGCCATTGGCCGTGTTGGACTCACAGACACCGGAAAACTGCGTCAAATACAGCTGTGCCTTCGGCAAAACAGAGATACAGTGAACAGTACTCGTTACAAATAAGCAGAGTGCTACTGATTAAGCGAGAAAACTGTCCAATTGACGAAGTGTATTCGTATAATCGCAGGTGAAATGCAGACAACACGAAACAAATAGTAGTATTTAAAAGCCAACATTATACACATTTAGTATCTATGATTTGAAAACGTCGTCGTCGTCGTCGTCGGCGCCGCCGCCGCACGCGTGTCGTAACGAACTTTTGCGATACGACCAACAATTTTTATTTTTTTTAGAAATGCGCAGAGCTACCGACAATACGGTGAAAGAAAACTGTTAAAACTGGAGTTGAAATTCAGTAAATCGCTCAATTCTGACTAATGTCGGGTTTCTTTAACTTGCAATATGGCATCGAGTAAAATGTGTCGTTTGCTATGGGCCTGACAGTGTCCTCCGGTGGTACGTTTCTGCACTAGAATTGCGCCGCTACGTCTGGCGGGCGTCGAACGAGGGCGCCTCTTCGCCTGTGTCCTGTGGCAGGCACGAATGAAATGGTCTGCAACTATGGTAAGTACGTCAAATGGGTAGTATAGCAGCAAGTGTCAGGATGGCCGAGCGGTCTAAGGCGCCAGACCCAAGGATTTCCCTTGGCTGCGGAAGTAGCTAGAGCATTCTGGTCCTCATCTGAGGGCGTGGGTTCGAATCCCACTCCTGACACAGATTTTGTTGCTTCGCAGCACCACCCTAAAGCTCGTCCACAGCTCGTGTAATGTGCTTAAACGTGCCATTGGCCGTGTTGGACTCACAGACACCGGAAAACTGCGTCAAATACAGCTGTGCCTTCGGCAAAACAGAGATACAGTGAACAGTACTCGTTACAAATAAGCAGAGTGCTACTGATTAAGCGAGAAAACTGTCCAATTGACGAAGTGTATTCGTATAATCGCAGGTGAAATGCAGACAACACGAAACAAATAGTAGTATTTAAAAGCCAACATTATACACATTTAGTATCTATGATTTGAAAACGTCGTCGTCGTCGTCGTCGGCGCCGCCGCCGCACGCGTGTCGTAACGAACTTTTGCGATACGACCAACAATTTTTATTTTTTTTAGAAATGCGCAGAGCTACCGACAATACGGTGAAAGAAAACTGTTAAAACTGGAGTTGAAATTCAGTAAATCGCTCAATTCTGACTAATGTCGGGTTTCTTTAACTTGCAATATGGCATCGAGTAAAATGTGTCGTTTGCTATGGGCCTGACAGTGTCCTCCGGTGGTACGTTTCTGCACTAGAATTGCGCCGCTACGTCTGGCGGGCGTCGAACGAGGGCGCCTCTTCGCCTGTGTACTGTGGCAGGCACGAATGAAATGGTCTGCAACTATGGTAAGTACGTCAAATGGGTAGTATAGCAGCAAGTGTCAGGATGGCCGAGCGGTCTAAGGCGCCAGACCCAAGGATTTCCCTTGGCTGCGGAAGTAGCTAGAGCATTCTGGTCCTCATCTGAGGGCGTGGGTTCGAATCCCACTCCTGACACAGATTTTGTTGCTTCGCAGCACCACCCTAAAGCTCGTCCACAGCTCGTGTAATGTGCTTAAACGTGCCATTGGCCGTGTTGGACTCACAGACACCGGAAAACTGCGTCAAATACAGCTGTGTCTTCGGCAAAACAGAGATACAGTGAACAGTACTCGTTACAAATAAGCAGAGTGCTACTGATTAAGCGAGAAAACTGTCCAATTGACGAAGTGTATTCGTATAATCGCAGGTGAAATGCAGACAACACGAAACAAATAGTAGTATTTAAAAGCCAACATTATACACATTTAGTATCTATGATTTGAAAACGTCGTCGTCGTCGTCGTCGGCGCCGCCGCCGCACGCGTGTCGTAACGAACTTTTGCGATACGACCAACAATTTTTATTTTTTTTAGAAATGCGCAGAGCTACCGACAATACGGTGAAAGAAAACTGTTAAAACTGGAGTTGAAATTCAGTAAATCGCTCAATTCTGACTAATGTCGGGTTTCTTTAACTTGCAATATGGCATCGAGTAAAATGTGTCGTTTGCTATGGGCCTGACAGTGTCCTCCGGTGGTACGTTTCTGCACTAGAATTGCGCCGCTACGTCTGGCGGGCGTCGAACGAGGGCGCCTCTTCGCCTGTGTCCTGTGGCAGGCACGAATGAAATGGTCTGCAACTATGGTAAGTACGTCAAATGGGTAGTATAGCAGCAAGTGTCAGGATGGCCGAGCGGTCTAAGGCGCCAGACCCAAGGATTTCCCTTGGCTGCGGAAGTAGCTAGAGCATTCTGGTCCTCATCTGAGGGCGTGGGTTCGAATCCCACTCCTGACACAGATTTTGTTGCTTCGCAGCACCACCCTAAAGCTCGTCCACAGCTCGTGTAATGTGCTTAAACGTGCCATTGGCCGTGTTGGACTCACAGACACCGGAAAACTGCGTCAAATACAGCTGTGCCTTCGGCAAAACAGAGATACAGTGAACAGTACTCGTTACAAATAAGCAGAGTGCTACTGATTAAGCGAGAAAACTGTCCAATTGACGAAGTGTATTCGTATAATCGCAGGTGAAATGCAGACAACACGAAACAAATAGTAGTATTTAAAAGCCAACATTATACACATTTAGTATCTATGATTTGAAAACGTCGTCGTCGTCGTCGTCGGCGCCGCCGCGCACGCGTGTCGTAACGAACTTTTGCGATACGACCAACAATTTTTATTTTTTTTTAGAAATGCGCAGAGCTACCGACAATACGGTGAAAGAAAACTGTTAAAACTGGAGTTGAAATTCAGTAAATCGCTCAATTCTGACTAATGTCGGGTTTCTTTAACTTGCAATATGGCATCGAGTAAAATGTGTCGTTTGCTATGGGCCTGACAGTGTCCTCCGGTGGTACGTTTCTGCACTAGAATTGCGCCGCTACGTCTGGCGGGCGTCGAACGAGGGCGCCTCTTCGCCTGTGTCCTGTGGCAGGCACGAATGAAATGGTCTGCAACTATGGTAAGTACGTCAAATGGGTAGTATAGCAGCAAGTGTCAGGATGGCCGAGCGGTCTAAGGCGCCAGACCCAAGGATTTCCCTTGGCTGCGGAAGTAGCTAGAGCATTCTGGTCCTCATCTGAGGGCGTGGGTTCGAATCCCACTCCTGACACAGATTTTGTTGCTTCGCAGCACCACCCTAAAGCTCGTCCACAGCTCGTGTAATGTGCTTAAACGTGCCATTGGCCGTGTTGGACTCACAGACACCGGAAAAACTGCGTCAAATACAGCTGTGCCTTCGGCAAAACAGAGATACAGTGAACAGTACTCGTTACAAATAAGCAGAGTGCTACTGATTAAGCGAGAAAACTGTCCAATTGACGAAGTGTATTCGTATAATCGCAGGTGAAATGCAGACAACACGAAACAAATAGTAGTATTTAAAAGCCAACATTATACACATTTAGTATCTATGATTTGAAAACGTCGTCGTCGTCGTCGTCGGCGCCGCCGCCGCACGCGTGTCGTAACGAACTTTGCGATACGACCAACAATTTTTATTTTTTTAGAAATGCGCAGAGCTACCGACAATACGGTGAAAGAAAACTGTTAAAACTGGAGTTGAAATTCAGTAAATCGCTCAATTCTGACTAATGTCGGGTTTCTTTAACTTGCAATATGGCATCGAGTAAAATGTGTCGTTTGCTATGGGCCTGACAGTGTCCTCCGGTGGTATACGTTTCTGCACTAGAATTGCGCCGCTACGTCTGGCGGGCGTCGAACGAGGGCGCCTCTTCGCCTGTGTACTGTGGCAGGCACGAATGAAATGGTCTGCAACTATGGTAAGTACGTCAAATGGGTAGTATAGCAGCAAGTGTCAGGATGGCCGAGCGGTCTAAGGCGCCAGACCCAAGGATTTCCCTTGGCTGCGGAAGTAGCTAGAGCATTCTGGTCCTCATCTGAGGGCGTGGGTTCGAATCCCACTCCTGACACAGATTTTGTTGCTTCGCAGCACCACCCTAAAGCTCGTCCACAGCTCGTGTAATGTGCTTAAACGTGCCATTGGCCGTGTTGGACTCACAGACACCGGAAAACTGCGTCAAATACAGCTGTGTCTTCGGCAAAACAGAGATACAGTGAACAGTACTCGTTACAAATAAGCAGAGTGCTACTGATTAAGCGAGAAACTGTCCAATTGACGAAGTGTATTCGTATAATCGCAGGTGAAATGCAGACAACACGAAACAAATAGTAGTATTTAAAAGCAACATTATACACATTTAGTATCTATGATTTGAAAACGTCGTCGTCGTCGTCGTCGGCGCCGCCGCCGCACGCGTGTCGTAACGAACTTTTGCGATACGACCAACAATTTTTATTTTTTTTAGAAATGCGCAGAGCTACCGACAATACGGTGAAAGAAAACTGTTAAAACTGGAGTTGAAATTCAGTAAATCGCTCAATTCTGACTAATGTCGGGTTTCTTTAACTTGCAATATGGCATCGAGTAAAATGTGTCGTTTGCTATGGGCCTGACAGTGTCCTCCGGTGGTACGTTTCTGCACTAGAATTGCGCCGCTACGTCTGGCGGGCGTCGAACGAGGGCGCCTCTTCGCCTGTGTCCTGTGGCAGGCACGAATGAAATGGTCTGCAACTATGGTAAGTACGTCAAATGGGTAGTATAGCAGCAAGTGTCAGGATGGCCGAGCGGTCTAAGGCGCCAGACCCAAGGATTTCCCTTGGCTGCGGAAGTAGCTAGAGCATTCTGGTCCTCATCTGAGGGCGTGGGTTCGAATCCCACTCCTGACAAGATTTTGTTGCTTCGCAGCACCACCCTAAAGCTCGTCCACAGCTCGTGTAATGTGCTTAAACGTGCCATTGCCGTGTTGGACTCACAGACACCGGAAAACTGCGTCAAATACAGCTGTGCCTTCGGCAAAACAGAGATACAGTGAACAGTACTCGTTACAAATAAGCAGAGTGCTACTGATTAAGCGAGAAAACTGTCCAATTGACGAAGTGTATTCGTATAATCGCAGGTGAAATGCAGACAACACGAAACAAATAGTAGTATTTAAAAGCCAACATTATACACATTTAGTATCTATGATTTGAAAACGTCGTCGTCGTCGTCGTCGGCGCCGCCGCCGCACGCGTGTCGTAACGAACTTTTGCGATACGACCAACAATTTTTATTTTTTTTAGAAATGCGCAGAGCTACCGACAATACGGTGAAAGAAAACTGTTAAAACTGGAGTTGAAATTCAGTAAATCGCTCAATTCTGACTAATGTCGGGTTTCTTTAACTTGCAATATGGCATCGAGTAAATGTGTCGTTTGCTATGGGCCTGACAGTGTCCTCCGGTGGTACGTTTCTGCACTAGAATTGCGCCGCTACGTCTGGCGGGCGTCGAACGAGGGCGCCTCTTCGCCTGTGTCCTGTGGCAGGCACGAATGAAATGGTCTGCAACTATGGTAAGTACGTCAAATGGGTAGTATAGCAGCAAGTGTCAGGATGGCCGAGCGGTCTAAGGCGCCAGACCCAAGGATTTCCCTTGGCTGCGGAAGTAGCTAGAGCATTCTGGTCCTCATCTGAGGGCGTGGGTTCGAATCCCACTCCTGACACAGATTTTGTTGCTTCGCAGCACCACCCTAAAGCTCGTCCACAGCTCGTGTAATGTGCTTAAACGTGCCATTGGCCGTGTTGGACTCACAGACACCGGAAAACTGCGTCAAATACAGCTGTGCCTTCGGCAAAACAGAGATACAGTGAACAGTACTCGTTACAAATAAGCAGAGTGCTACTGATTAAGCGAGAAAACTGTCCAATTGACGAAGTGTATTCGTATAATCGCAGGTGAAATGCAGACAACACGAAACAAATAGTAGTATTTAAAAGCCAACATTATACACATTTAGTATCTATGATTTGAAAACGTCGTCGTCGTCGTCGTCGGCGCCGCCGCCGCACGCGTGTCGTAACGAACTTTTGCGATACGACCAACAATTTTTATTTTTTTTAGAAATGCGCAGAGCTACCGACAATACGGTGAAAGAAAACTGTTAAAACTGGAGTTGAAATTCAGTAAATCGCTCAATTCTGACTAATGTCGGGTTTCTTTAACTTGCAATATGGCATCGAGTAAAATGTGTCGTTTGCTATGGGCCTGACAGTGTCCTCCGGTGGTACGTTTCTGCACTAGAATTGCGCCGCTACGTCTGGCGGGCGTCGAACGAGGGCGCCTCTTCGCCTGTGTCCTGTGGCAGGCACGAATGAAATGGTCTGCAACTATGGTAAGTACGTCAAATGGGTAGTATAGCAGCAAGTGTCAGGATGGCCGAGCGGTCTAAGGCGCCAGACCCAAGGATTTCCCTTGGCTGCGGAAGTAGCTAGAGCATTCTGGTCCTCATCTGAGGGCGTGGGTTCGAATCCCACTCCTGACACAGATTTTGTTGCTTCGCAGCACCACCCTAAAGCTCGTCCACAGCTCGTGTAATGTGCTTAAACGTGCCATTGGCCGTGTTGGACTCACAGACACCGGAAAACTGCGTCAAATACAGCTGTGCCTTCGGCAAAACAGAGATACAGTGAACAGTACTCGTTACAAATAAGCAGAGTGCTACTGATTAAGCGAGAAAACTGTCCAATTGACGAAGTGTATTCGTATAATCGCAGGTGAAATGCAGACAACACGAAACAAATAGTAGTATTTAAAAGCCAACATTATACACATTTAGTATCTATGATTTGAAAACGTCGTCGTCGTCGTCGTCGGCGCCGCCGCCGCACGCGTGTCGTAACGAACTTTTGCGATACGACCAACAATTTTTATTTTTTTTAGAAATGCGCAGAGCTACCGACAATACGGTGAAAGAAAACTGTTAAAACTGGAGTTGAAATTCAGTAAATCGCTCAATTCTGACTAATGTCGGGTTTCTTTAACTTGCAATATGGCATCGAGTAAAATGTGTCGTTTGCTATGGGCCTGACAGTGTCCCTCCGGTGGTACGTTTCTGCACTAGAATTGCGCCGCTACGTCTGGCGGGCGTCGAACGAGGGCGCCTCTTCGCCTGTGTCCTGTGGCAGGCACGAATGAAATGGTCTGCAACTATGGTAAGTACGTCAAATGGGTAGTATAGCAGCAAGTGTCAGGATGGCCGAGCGGTCTAAGGCGCCAGACCCAAGGATTTCCCTTGGCTGCGGAAGTAGCTAGAGCATTCTGGTCCTCATCTGAGGGCGTGGGTTCGAATCCCACTCCTGACACAGATTTTGTTGCTTCGCAGCACCACCCTAAAGCTCGTCCACAGCTCGTGTAATGTGCTTAAACGTGCCATTGGCCGTGTTGGACTCACAGACACCGGAAAACTGCGTCAAATACAGCTGTGCCTTCGGCAAAACAGAGATACAGTGAACAGTACTCGTTACAAATAAGCAGAGTGCTACTGATTAAGCGAGAAAACTGTCCAATTGACGAAGTGTATTCGTATAATCGCAGGTGAAATGCAGACAACACGAAACAAATAGTAGTATTTAAAAGCCAACATTATACACATTTAGTATCTATGATTTGAAAACGTCGTCGTCGTCGTCGTCGGCGCCGCCGCCGCCGCACGCGTGTCGTAACGAACTTTTGCGATACGACCAACAATTTTTATTTTTTTTAGAAATGCGCAGAGCTACCGACAATACGGTGAAAGAAAACTGTTAAAACTGGAGTTGAAATTCAGTAAATCGCTCAATTCTGACTAATGTCGGGTTTCTTTAACTTGCAATATGGCATCGAGTAAAATGTGTCGTTTGCTATGGGCCTGACAGTGTCCTCCGGTGGTACGTTTCTGCACTAGAATTGCGCCGCTACGTCTGGCGGGCGTCGAACGAGGGCGCCTCTTCGCCTGTGTACTGTGGCAGGCACGAATGAAATGGTCTGCAACTATGGTAAGTACGTCAAATGGGTAGTATAGCAGCAAGTGTCAGGATGGCCGAGCGGTCTAAGGCGCCAGACCCAAGGATTTCCCTTGGCTGCGGAAGTAGCTAGAGCATTCTGGTCCTCATCTGAGGGCGTGGGTTCGAATCCCACTCCTGACACAGATTTTGTTGCTTCGCAGCACCACCCTAAAGCTCGTCCACAGCTCGTGTAATGTGCTTAAACGTGCCATTGGCCGTGTTGGACTCACAGACACCGGAAAACTGCGTCAAATACAGCTGTGCCTTCGGCAAAACAGAGATACAGTGAACAGTACTCGTTACAAATAAGCAGAGTGCTACTGATTAAGCGAGAAAACTGTCCAATTGACGAAGTGTATTCGTATAATCGCAGGTGAAATGCAGACAACACGAAACAAATAGTAGTATTTAAAAGCCAACATTATACACATTTAGTATCTATGATTTGAAAACGTCGTCGTCGTCGTCGTCGGCGCCGCCGCCGCACGCGTGTCGTAACGAACTTTTGCGATACGACCAACAATTTTTATTTTTTTTTAGAAATGCGCAGAGCTACCGACAATACGGTGAAAGAAAACTGTTAAAACTGGAGTTGAAATTCAGTAAATCGCTCAATTCTGACTAATGTCGGGTTTCTTTAACTTGCAATATGGCATCGAGTAAAATGTGTCGTTTGCTATGGGCCTGACAGTGTCCTCCGGTGGTACGTTTCTGCACTAGAATTGCGCCGCTACGTCTGGCGGGCGTCGAACGAGGGCGCCTCTTCGCCTGTGTCCTGTGGCAGGCACGAATGAAATGGTCTGCAACTATGGTAAGTACGTCAAATGGGTAGTATAGCAGCAAGTGTCAGGATGGCCGAGCGGTCTAAGGCGCCAGACCCAAGGATTTCCCTTGGCTGCGGAAGTAGCTAGAGCATTCTGGTCCTCATCTGAGGGCGTGGGTTCGAATCCCACTCCTGACACAGATTTTGTTGCTTCGCAGCACCACCCTAAAGCTCGTCCACAGCTCGTGTAATGTGCTTAAACGTGCCATTGGCCGTGTTGGACTCACAGACACCGGAAAACTGCGTCAAATACAGCTGTGCCTTCGGCAAAACAGAGATACAGTGAACAGTACTCGTTACAAATAAGCAGAGTGCTACTGATTAAGCGAGAAAACTGTCCAATTGACGAAGTGTATTCGTATAATCGCAGGTGAAATGCAGACAACACGAAACAAATAGTAGTATTTAAAAGCCAACATTATACACATTTAGTATCTATGATTTGAAAACGTCGTCGTCGTCGTCGTCGGCGCCGCCGCCGCACGCGTGTCGTAACGAACTTTTGCGATACGACCAACAATTTTTATTTTTTTTAGAAATGCGCAGAGCTACCGACAATACGGTGAAAGAAAACTGTTAAAACTGGAGTTGAAATTCAGTAAATCGCTCAATTCTGACTAATGTCGGGTTTCTTTAACTTGCAATATGGCATCGAGTAAAATGTGTCGTTTGCTATGGGCCTGACAGTGTCCTCCGGTGGTACGTTTCTGCACTAGAATTGCGCCGCTACGTCTGGCGGGCGTCGAACGAGGGCGCCTCTTCGCCTGTGTCCTGTGGCAGGCACGAATGAAATGGTCTGCAACTATGGTAAGTACGTCAAATGGGTAGTATAGCAGCAAGTGTCAGGATGGCCGAGCGGTCTAAGGCGCCAGACCCAAGGATTTCCCTTGGCTGCGGAAGTAGCTAGAGCATTCTGGTCCTCATCTGAGGGCGTGGGTTCGAATCCCACTCCTGACACAGATTTTGTTGCTTCGCAGCACCACCCTAAAGCTCGTCCCACAGCTCGTGTAATGTGCTTAAACGTGCCATTGGCCGTGTTGGACTCACAGACACCGGAAAACTGCGTCAAATACAGCTGTGCCTTCGGCAAAACAGAGATACAGTGAACAGTACTCGTTACAAATAAGCAGAGTGCTACTGATTAAGCGAGAAAACTGTCCAATTGACGAAGTGTATTCGTATAATCGCAGGTGAAATGCAGACAACACGAAACAAATAGTAGTATTTAAAAGCCAACATTATACACATTTAGTATCTATGATTTGAAAACGTCGTCGTCGTCGTCGTCGGCGCCGCCGCCGCACGCGTGTCGTAACGAACTTTTGCGATACGACCAACAATTTTTATTTTTTTTTAGAAATGCGCAGAGCTACCGACAATACGGTGAAAGAAAACTGTTAAAACTGGAGTTGAAATTCAGTAAATCGCTCAATTCTGACTAATGTCGGGTTTCTTTAACTTGCAATATGGCATCGAGTAAAATGTGTCGTTTGCTATGGGCCTGACAGTGTCCTCCGGTGGTACGTTTCTGCACTAGAATTGCGCCGCTACGTCTGGCGGGCGTCGAACGAGGGCGCCTCTTCGCCTGTGTCCTGTGGCAGGCACGAATGAAATGGTCTGCAACTATGGTAAGTACGTCAAATGGGTAGTATAGCAGCAAGTGTCAGGATGGCCGAGCGGTCTAAGGCGCCAGACCCAAGGATTTCCCTTGGCTGCGGAAGTAGCTAGAGCATTCTGGTCCTCATCTGAGGGCGTGGGTTCGAATCCCACTCCTGACACAGATTTTGTTGCTTCGCAGCACCACCCTAAAGCTCGTCCACAGCTCGTGTAATGTGCCACAGCTCGTGTAATGTGCTTAAACGTGCCATTGGCCGTGTTGGACTCACAGACACCGGAAAACTGCGTCAAATACAGCTGTGCCTTCCGGCAAAACAGAGATACAGTGAACAGTACTCGTTACAAATAAGCAGAGTGCTACTGATTAAGCGAGAAAACTGTCCAATTGACGAAGTGTATTCGTATAATCGCAGGTGAAATGCAGACAACACGAAACAAATAGTAGTATTTAAAAGCCAACATTATACACATTTAGTATCTATGATTTGAAAACGTCGTCGTCGTCGTCGTCGGCGCCGCCGCCGCACGCGTGTCGTAACGAACTTTTGCGATTACGACCAACAATTTTTATTTTTTTTTAGAAATGCGCAGAGCTACCGACAATACGGTGAAAGAAAACTGTTAAAACTGGAGTTGAAATTCAGTAAATCGCTCAATTCTGACTAATGTCGGGTTTCTTTAACTTGCAATATGGCATCGAGTAAAATGTGTCGTTTGCTATGGGGCCTGACAGTGTCCTCCGGTGGTACGTTTCTGCACTAGAATTGCGCCGCTACGTCTGGCGGGCGTCGAACGAGGGCGCCTCTCTCGCCTGTGTCCTGTGGCAGGCACGAATGAAATGGTCTGCAACTATGGTAAGTACGTCAAATGGGTAGTATAGCAGCAAGTGTCAGGATGGCCGAGCGGTCTAAGGCGCCAGACCCAAGGATTTCCCTTGGCTGCGGAAGTAGCTAGAGCATTCTGGTCCTCATCTGAGGGCGTGGGTTCGAATCCCACTCCTGACACAGATTTTGTTGCTTCGCAGCACCACCCCTAAAGCTCGTCCACAGCTCGTGTAATGTGCTTAAACGTGCCATTGGCCGTGTTGGACTCACAGACACCGGAAAACTGCGTCAAATACAGCTGTGCCTTCGGCAAAACAGAGATACAAGTGAACAGTACTCGTTACAAATAAGCAGAGTGCTACTGATTAAGCGAGAAAACTGTCCAATTGACGAAGTGTATTCGTATAATCGCAGGTGAAATGCAGACAACACGAAACAAATAGTAGTATTTAAAAGCCAACATTATACACATTTAGTATCTATGATTTGAAAACGTCGTCGTCGTCGTCGTCGGCGCCGCCGCCCGCACGCGTGTCGTAACGAACTTTTGCGATACGACCAACAATTTTTATTTTTTTTAGAAATGCCGCAGAGCTACCGACAATACGGTGAAAGAAAACTGTTAAAACTGGAGTTGAAATTCAGTAAATCGCTCAATTCTGACTAATGTCGGGTTTCTTTAACTTGCAATATGGCATCGAGTAAAATGTGTCGTTTGCTATGGGCCTGACAGTGTCCTCCGGTGGTACGTTTTCTGCACTAGAATTGCGCCGCTACGTCTGGCGGGCGTCGAACGAGGGCGCCTCTTCGCCTGTGTACTGTGGCAGGCACGAATGAAATGGTCTGCAACTATGGTAAGTACGTCAAATGGGTAGTATAGCAGCAAGTGTCAGGATGGCCGAGCGGTCTAAGGCGCCAGACCCAAGGATTTCCCTTGGCTGCGGAAGTAGCTAGAGCATTTCTGGTCCTCATCTGAGGGCGTGGGTTCGAATCCCACTCCTGACACAGATTTTGTTGCTTCGCAGCACCACCCCTAAAGCTCGTCCACAGCTCGTGTAATGTGCTTAAACGTGCCATTGGCCGTGTTGGACTCACAGACACCGGAAAAACTGCGTCAAATACAGCTGTGCCTTCGGCAAAACAAGAGATACAGTGAACAGTACTCGTTACAAATAAGCAGAGTGCTACTGATTAAGCGAGAAAACTGTCCAATTGACGAAGTGTATTCGTATAATCGCAGGTGAAATGCAGACAACACGAAACAAATAGTAGTATTTAAAAGCCAACATTATACACATTTAGTATCTATGATTTGAAAACGTCGTCGTCGTCGTCGTCGGCGCCGCCGCCGCACGCGTGTTCGTAAACGAACTACTTTGCGATACGACCAACAATTTTTATTTTTTTTTAGAAATGCGCAGAGCTACCGACAATACGGTGAAAGAAAACTGTTAAAACTGGAGTTGAGAATTCAGTAAATCGCTCAATTCTGACTAATGTCGGGTTTCTTTAACTTGCAATATGGCATCGAGTAAAATGTGTCGTTTGCTATGGGCCTGACAGTGTCCTCCGGTGGTACGTTTCTGCACTAGAATTGCGCCGCTACGTCTGGCGGGCGTCGAACGAGGGCGCCTCTTCGCCTGTGTCCTGTGGCAGGCACGAATGAAATGGTCTGCAACTATGGTAAGTACGTCAAATGGGTAGTATAGCAGCAAGTTGTCCAGGATGGCCGAGCGGTCTAAGGCGCCAGACCCAAGGATTTCCCTTGGCTGCGGAAGTAGCTAGAGCATTCTGGTCCTCATCTGAGGGCGTGGGTTCGAATCCCACTCCTGGACACAGATTTTGTTGCTTCGCAGCACCACCCTAAAGCTCGTCCACAGCTCGTGTAATGTGCTTAAACGTGCCATTGGCCGTGTTGGACTCACAGACACCGGAAAACTGCGTCAAATACAGCTGTGCCTTCGGCAAAAACAGAGATACAGTGAACAGTACTCGTTACAAATAAGCAGAGTGCTACTGATTAAGCGAGAAAACTGTCCAATTGACGAAGTGTATTCGTATAATCGCAGGTGCAACACGAAACAAATAGTAGTATTTAAAAGCCAACATTATACACATTTAGTATCTATGATTTGAAAACGTCGTCGTCGTCGTCGTCGGCGCCGCCGCCGCACGCGTGTCGTAACGAACTTTTGCGATACGACCAACAATTTTTATTTTTTTTTAGAAATGCGCAGAGCTACCGACAATACGGTGAAAGAAAACTGTTAAAACTGGAGTTGAAATTCAGTAAATCGCTCAATTCTGACTAATGTCGGGTTTCTTTAACTTGCAATATGGCATCGAGTAAAATGTGTCGTTTTGCTATGGGCCTGACAGTGTCCTCCGGTGGTACGTTTCTGCACTAGAATTGCGCCGCTACGTCTGGCGGGCGTCGAACGAGGGCGCCTCTTCGCCTGTGTCCTGTGGCAGGCACGAATGAAATGGTCTGCAACTATGGTAAGTACGTCAAATGGGTAGTATAGCAGCAAGTGTCAGGATGGCCGAGCGGTCTAAGGCGCCAGACCCAAGGATTTCCCTTGGCTGCGGAAGTAGCTAGAGCATTCTGGTCCTCATCTGAGGGCGTGGGTTCGAATCCCACTCCTGACACAGATTTTGTTGCTTCGCAGCACCACCCTAAAGCTCGTCCACAGCTCGTGTAATGTGCTTAAACGTGCCATTGGCCGTGTTGGACTCACAGACACCGGAAAACTGCGTCAAATACAGCTGTGCCTTCGGCAAAACAGAGATACAGTGAACAGTACTCGTTACAAATAAGCAGAGTGCTACTGATTAAGCGAGAAAACTGTCCAATTGACGAAGTGTATTCGTATAATCGCAGGTGAAATGCAGACAACACGAAACAAATAGTAGTATTTAAAAGCCAACATTATACACATTTAGTATCTATGATTTGAAAACGTCGTCGTCGTCGTCGTCGGCGCCGCCGCCGCACGCGTGTCGTAACGAA